>JAJQQW010000013.1:3622997-4327997 GCA_025583905.1 Ia io
GAGATCAAGGTTTGATTCCCAGTCAGGGCACATGCCTGGGTTGCAGGCTCAATTCCCAGTGTGGGGCATGCAGGAGACAGCCGGTCAATGATTCTCTCTCATCATTGATGTTTCTATCTCTCTCTCCTTCTACCTTCCTCTCTGAAATCAATAAAATATATATTTTTAAAAAACCATAGTAGTTTAATTGTTTAGGGAAAAAAATGTTCTCAGCAGTGATGTACAAATGGAAATGCCAATATTTCCATTTGTGCATGTCTGTTCTTCATTATTACATACTAGAGGCCCGGTGCACGAATCTGTGCACTTGTGGGGTCCCTCGGGGTGGCCTGCAGGGATCCAGCCCCAACTTGCACCCCCAGGCTCGCAGCCCAGCTCCTGCCCCCAGCCCTGCAGCCCTGCAGCCCTGCCTGGCACCCCGCCATGGCCTGGGCCACCCCCTCACCTGCTCCACTATCCCACCTGTGGGCCGATTGATTGGGTACCCTACCCCTTACACCCCCTCCCCCCGCAGCCACTACAGTGCTATCGGCTGGGCGATTGGTCCCCCAGCTTGCACCTGCCTTGCCCTGGCACTGCCCACTCACCTGCTCCACCATCCCATCGCAGTCCCACTCTTGTCGGGGCCCATCGGGGCCAGCAGCGCCTCCACTGCTGCCAGCACCGTGTCGCCGACACCCGCCATGTTCCGTGCCGCCCCCTGGTGGTCAGCGCACATCACAGTGAGAGGTCAAACTCCCAGTCTCTAGGTTGAACTCCCAGTGGAACGACTGCCTGAGGGGACCATTTGCATATTAGGCTTTTATTGTATAGGATTATCTCCATTTTATGCAGGATCTTCCAGGTAATATAATAAAGCCTAGCTGAGATCAGAGACTAACCTAACCACAACCAAATGTAACAGGGATTCTCTTCCCACAGCGTTCAGTTTCATGGCTCACATGTTATCATAGAGACTCCACAGAGCGTCGTTTCTCTCCTAAAGTGAAAAGCGACATACCGCATCATTGGTGCAGACACAAAATAATTTAATACCTGTGACTTTTGGAGAAAGGTAATCAAATAGACTATATGTTATGCTAATTCCAGATGAGCATTTATACATTCTCTTCCTTTCCAACCTTGCATTTTGAATGTAAACCGATTTTATGTCTTCTGCTTACCTGTGTCTAGGTTCTTTAGGAGGGAAGGCATCTGTGTCTATAATTTATTTTATCTCTGAAACTTTGTAACCAAAGCAGGTACTTGTTAAATATTTGCGGTCTAGATTAATAAAATGCCAATATTTCCATTTGTCCAAATCATGAAATAAAAATCAGAATCTCTATTTTTCATTTAATTTATAAAATGGTAGCTTTAAAATTGATTTTGTCTTGACACCAATTTGATACAACAGAATGTACTTACTAATTTAATGGACTTACTGATACATTAAAATCTATCATTTCTGAGACAGGGTTTTTTTTTTTGTTCTGTATAGTATACTTATGTTGTTCCTTTTAGAATAAATAAACATTTAAAAATATTCTTGAATTTTCAAACAATGACTAAAGCCAAAGAGCTTTTCCAAAGCTCACAAACTCCTTTGCCAATAGGAAAATATATAAGAGAAAGTGGTAAGTGTACCTTAATCTCTAGATCAATATATAATCATAGCCCCAAATTACTGAATTCCAATGGATTGATAGATGTTACTCCAGAATGCATCAGTGGCTAGCAATCTTTGCCATGGAAACAATCAGAGAACAGGCCAGTGGGCTAGAAAAATGTTTTAAAAAGAGAAAAAAAAAGATAATCAATTGGCTAAGTAATTCCACCTCATGAGAAAAAAAAGATGAGGTATATTACATTCAATCTTCAGGCATTATATTGCTAACTCTCAGAAAGTCGATATAAAAAAGTAAACACATTTTCTAGTTTTACTTCTTTTTGTGTGTGTGTGTAGTCAGCCCATAAAATAAAAATAAATTGGAAGACCAAGTAAAAGGAGTTATTTTTCAAACTGTTCCTTCTAGTCACAGTTGGTTGGAAGTTGTTCCATGAGGCAGACAGACATGTGGTCAGTGGGATTGGACCGAAGAGGCTTGGGGGGGTTTGTCCTGTAAGCAGCACCTTTCTGTGAATTCCCAGCCCAGTCTTCTCCTGTGTGCACCAACTTGTTTAGACAGAATTCACATCTTCTAAGCATTCCTGGTCCAGCAAAGAACGCCATGTGCGAGTCTGCCCCTCTTCACTGAGGAAAAGCAGCCAGGAAAGAGGGTGAGGTGAGTGTCCTTGTCGCATCTCCCTTCTAAAGGGCAGCCGTGCTGAGCTGTGCAGCAAGGCAGAGCCAGGAGCAGAGAAGGCAGCGACGCCGGCAGCAGATGGTTCGTGGCCCAGTCCATCCTCCCAGCACCGGGCCAGGTGCTGCTTCGGCCGTCCAGGCGCTGCTGCTTCTAGGAACAGCGTGAGCTGCTGCTAAAGGCACCAAATACATACACATCTGTGGTGGTTCTCCTGGCCAGGCACACTGCCTGCCACAGCTGGGGATAACAGGCACACTGACTGCCACAGCTGGGATAACAGGCCCACTGACTGCCACAGCTGGGGATAACAGGCACACTGACTGCCACAGCTGGGATAACAGGCCCACTGACTGCCACAGCTGGGGATAACAGGCACACTGACTGCCACAGCTGGGATAACAGGCCCACTGACTGCCACAGCTGGGGTAACAGGCACACTGACTGCCACAGCTGGGGTAACAGGCACACTGACTGCCACAGCTGGGATAACAGGCACACTGACTGCCACAGCTGGGGGTAACAGGCACACTGACTGCCACAGCTGGGGTAACAGGCACACTGACTGCCACAGCTGGGGTAACAGGCACACTGACTGCCACAGCTGGGGGTAACAGGCACACTGACTGCCACAGCTGGGGGTAACAGGCACACTGACTGCCACAGCTGGGGAAACAGGCACACTGACTGCCACAGCTGGGGTAACAGGCACACTGACTGCCACAGCTGGGGGTAAACAGGCACACTGACTGCCACAGCTGGGGGTAACAGGCACACTGACTGCCACAGCTGGGGTTACAGGCACACTGACTGCCACAGCTGGGGTAACAGGCACACTGACTGCCACAGCTGGGGTAACAGGCACACTGACTGCCACAGCTGGGGTAACAGGCACACTGACTGCCACAGCTGGGGTAACAGGCACACTGACTGCCACAGCTGGGGGTTACAGGCACACTGACTGCCACAGCTGGGGTAACAGGCACTTCATCACAGGGAGGAAGTGTGGGCCATCGCAGGGAGTGGCATCGCGTGCTAATGCCCCATGTTGCAGAGCAGATGCCTTTCCTTCTTACTCCAGCGTAAAGACAGAGGACGCCAAGGCCAGCCTATGTGCCTTTAAAACCACGTTCAGCCCAGCCAGCCTGGCTCAGAGGTTGAGCATTGACCTATGAACCAGGAGGTCAGAGTTCAATTCCCGGTCAGGGCATATGCCGGGGTTGTGGTCTCCATCCCAGGAGGCAGCCGATCCATGATTCTCTCTCATCATTGATGTTTCTGTCTCTCTCTCCCTCTTCCTTCCTCTCTGAAATCAATAAAAATGTATTTAAAAAAAACAAAGCCACTTTTAACATGTAAGATGGACTTGTGGGTTTTCTAAACATCACTGTAACATTTACACACATGCTTGATTCCACTGGTCATGTTCACTTTTAACTTGAAAGCTTGGAGTCATGTCTATTTTTTCTAAGATGGTGGAAACGTGTAATAGAGGACTGACTTTTGTCATAATCTGATAACATTAAAAATATGTATGCACAGAGCAGCTCACACGAAATGATGAATGGTAATCGGGCTGAAATGGGAGCTTCATTTTTGTTAGTGATTGGATTGATAATAAGGAATAGTAAACAAACACATTGAAAAGAGGAATACTGCATCACTCTAATTAATAGGGTGGTGGTGGTGATGTACATGAAGAAAGCCAGAGAGAGGGGGTGGGGGATCTGATGTATTAACGACACTACTTTTAAAATTCAGCTTTGTGAAGTAGTTAATAGAAGACCATTTATAAAATATATATATATATATTTATATATATGGCTACTGCCTACAGATATTCAAAACAATGTAAGAGATAGTCATTTGTTGTCAAGAAGAAAAAAGTTGGTATTTAGTATAGAACGGTGAACAAACTGTTGTGTCTATTTCCTTGGCAAACTACTTTCTTTGGTATTTACTTTCCTTCAAATATCAAGGACTTCCTGCCTAGATGTTCAGATAGTTGTCACACAAAGGCCATCGTAACAAAAAGATACAACTAATATATATTCAGTACAATAAAAACGGAACTTTTAAATGTTTATGTTCTTTTAAATTAAAAAAAAAAAATTCCTCTAATTTCTACTTCTGGAAGATGTGCCCATCTACTTAACTACGCCTAAACCATTCACATCTATACATTTCCTTATTTTTAAAGGAGTAACACGTGGAAAAGCCTTGCAGAGATAGGCTCTTCTGTTCCTGCGAGACAGTAACTCAGTCCATACACAATGGCCACTTGGCTGAGAGAACAAGGACCCGGTTAGTGTAGGTGTCCACGCGGGAGCGGGGACTGGGAGCGGGAGAGGGTGTGCAAGAGGACGTGACTAGCAGTTGTCAGCTGCATGCCACTGCCTTGTGTACTTGAACCCAAGGTTCCCAAGCTCTCTGAACAACGGGGTCCAGCTCAGAGTCACGGACACATCACACCAGGCCGGGAGCCCATTCTGCAGCAGCCCTCCCAGGAGCAGTCCCTGAGGAAAGGACTAAGGTGCTGGTGACCTTGAAGGACATCCCCCCTCCCCCAGAGAAAGCAGGACGCAGAGAGGGGAGACCTCGCCAAACCCTGGGTGACTTCAGCTCCATCTGGGACTCTGCCCGGCCCTCCAGGAGCTCTGCAGGGATGACACTCTGGGATGGGACTTGAGGCGAAGAGAAGAGGGCCTGTCTCTCATCCTACCCACTCAGTCACTGTGAGGGACCCTGGGGCATAATCCCCCCCACACACACCACCATTCTGGCTCTCCCTGAGGGTGAGTGTCAGGTGGCCAGCCACCTGGGGATGCAGTTGGCAGAGATTGCACCCCAGTCCGAGGGATGGGTTGGGTTGGGCAGCACCAGTGTGGGCTCCCGCCCATCGGCATGAGCACAGTGGGTCTGGGTTCCCCCTGGTTATTCCACAGGACCCTCGCCCAGCAGGGCCTGCCTTCTCCTGGTGGCTGCTTGTTTCCTGTCCCTTCACTGTGCCTCCTCTGGTCCTGCCAGTTGCCCCCGACCATCTGGTGACTGACTCCACGTGGTGACCCCACTCTCTAGTCAGCGCTGCCCTGAGGGTGGGCACGGCCTCCTCTGTCATCACAGCGACACCTGGACACACGGCTGGAGGCCACAGGCTGACGACGCCTTTAGGAGAAGAGGACGCAATGACACAGCGCTGCTTCCTTGGAAGGAAAACTTCACGGGTTCCCCAGTGCCGTGGTTCTGCCAGTCCTTCACGTGACACCCCACCCTTTTTTCTGCTCCCCCTCCATGCTCCTGAGGTCTAAGCTGCCCTGTGCCCCCACATATGATACAAATTCCCTTCTTCTCTGGCACATCTACCACACCGTACTTAAGTCATAATAAGACGTTTTAAAAAGTCATTATGACCTTTGCAGAGGAAAAGAAAGACCATCATAACATCTTATTTATTAAATACTAGAGGCCCAGTGCACGATATCATGTGAGACCCAGATCCGCCATGCCGGGGGACCCAGACTGACTAAGGCCACGCTGGGTGGGACTCGGGACCCAGAGTCAAGTCCCTGCCCCCCCCCCCCCCCCCCCCCCCCCCCGTCGCGCCTCACTGCGCACGCAGCCCCACCCACCCACGTGCGCCTTGCTGCGCACGCAGCCTCCTGGTGGCCAGTCTTTGGTCGTTACTGCGTCATGGCCAAGGGGTTTTTATAATAGAGATAATTCCTAGAGTCCTGTCTCAAGTATGTACATATGAATTCCTCTCTATATGCATATATTTTTAAAAGAAGAAGGGCGCCCAGTCGGCATGGCTCAGTGGTTGAGCATTGACCTATGAACCGGGTCATGGCACATGCCTGGGTTGCGGGCTCAATTCCCAGTGTGAGGCGTGCCGGAGGCAGCCAATCAGTGATTCTCTCTCATCACAGATGTTTCTCCCTCTCTCTCCTTCTCACTTCCTCTCTGAAATCAATAAAAATATATTTCTTTTACAAAAGAAGAAGGGCTAGGCCCTTACCTTTGCATATGAAAATTCACATGGAAGGCTTCCTCAAGACAGGTTTCAGCTTAGCCCCTAGAATGCAGAAATGGTTGCTTTGTAAAAACCAGCACTGTTTCCCCTGCCCTGTCTATACATCCACATGTCACTGGAAATCATTCTGTAGAAGGGGAAGTGAAGCCTTAAATCTTTCAGTAACTTTCATAAGTCACATGGTTACTAGGGTCCCACCTTGGATCATCTGACTCCAAACATACAATTTTTTCATGTGAAAGTTCCTAGTTTATTAATCTTCTCGATGAAAAATCTGCACAATCACCACAGATAAGTCACTGAAGAATCTTTGCTCCTCTCTGCCAGCACCAACATTGGCCTTTGCGGTCTCCTGACTTTCTTCATTCTCTTCTTGCATTCCTTTCTGTTTTCTTAAGATCTTCTTCCCATATGGGCTATGTCTTGCAAGTCTATGTTTGAGGTCATTAAAAAAAATTATTGTTTCATTGATTTGAAAGAGAGACAGAGAAAGACATGGATTTATTGTTCCACTTATTTATGCATTCATTGGTTGATTCCTACATAAGCCCTGACCTGGCATCAAACCCACAACCTTGAAGTATTGGGACAATGCTCCAACAAACTAAGATGCCTGACCAGGGTCTGGGTACACTTTTCTTTGCATAATCCAAAAAGTCCTAAGTCATGCCAAAGCTAGTTGTCTTGTCATCACCAAAATGGGTTCTGAACCCAAACACAAAGATGACATCTGGTGTAGTCTTATACATTTTGGCTAGTTTTCCCCAGATTTCTGTCTTAGCTGTTGCCTTCCAGGGTGAGGGACATCCATGACCATTCATTTCAGCTGAAATTGTCTGTTGGCCATGAACTTCCTGTTCTGGATGAAGAAATGAATGAACTTAGCCTGTAATTTTGAAAGGCCAGCATTATTCTTTCTGCAAATTCTAATAGAGAAGAGAGCCCTCACCAGTAGTGTGATTCAGTGCTTGGGGCCTGGCATTCTGGTAAGTGCTTAAACATGTTTACTGGATGAATAGTGTTTCCTGGAAAAAAGCAATGAATGAATAAATAAAAACATAGACACTAGATTCTAAATATTAAGGTGACTCATGATGGGACAAGAAAATTACACAATGCCAAACAGATGAAACATATTTTCCTTATGTTACTTCAGAAGCATACTCAAGATTCTCTTCTATTGCTAGATAAGTAGAAGGATAACAAAATAAGACATTTCAAAATTTCAAAACGCACAAGGTTTAGATTAAGATTAGGATCAATTTAAAAATTTTGGCAAATAGGTAATATCACATTGCTAATATAGAGGTAAGAGAGAAAAGAAATGGTTTCCTCTTGAAAAGTTTCATTGTGTTATTAGTAGTGCCTTAGCATGGGGACCAATATAACAGTATTTTCAAGCTGTTGTTTTTGATTTATTACCAATATGCTTCACCAATTTAAATATATAGATAGATAGATTTCATAGAGGAAAGGAGAGGGAGAGAGAGATAGAAACATCAATGATGAGAGAGAATCAATGATTGGCTGCCTCCTGCACACACCCTCTACTGGTAGTCCGCAACCTAGACATGTACCCTGACCAGGAATCGAACTGTGACCTCCGGGTCAATTTTTTGAGCAGTGGAAGAGATAATGCACTTGAAAAGTGAAGTTAGTGTTGTCACTGTGTCATACAGAGATACTAAGAACACAATGTAAAATATTCTTGAACAGTGTATTTCTAGGGTCATTAGTTGGACTTGAAAAATTCTAAACTAAAAATATGGAAACATGATTACTGCCCAGCTGTTGAAAGTTGATTAACGTAACGGAATTAACACAAACTAATCTCCAGGATACTCATATAACACAATACCAATGGATACTTTTATATTACTTTCCCGGTATCAGAGAATTTAGAAAACTGGAATTTGTAAATATGGAGTGACTTGGGATGTATGGAATCAGAACAAGGAAAGTAAAACTTTTAGGAAAGCTGTTTTTCTATCTAGAATGAATTACCTACTGTTATAACAGAGCATGCCTCTCCACTGACTAGAAAGTTCTTGTCTGCTTGGTGTGGCAGGAAGGAGTAGAAAAACAACTTAATGAATGATGCTAAATATGCATTTTCAATTTTTGTAGAAGATTAAAAAGAGAATGAGCTTAAAATACATGCATTCATTATATATCTGTAATTGATTAAGTAGTCATTATTTAAATTGGTTTAAGTTCTTACCTAGAAATTTAGGAAACATATCAAACTAAGCAGAGTTCATAGAGGTATCCCTTACCTTTGAAAAACTCAGGAAACACTATATCATTCCATTTTCATTGCACTCATCTAAACACTCATTCTTGGACAGATGTACTGGCTGTGTCTTTTGATTCTGTTGTGGTTAAAGTCACAATGCCAAGTACTCTTCTCTACAGAGCTAACTCACTGGGAACTTTATCCCTGAATGTTCCCATTAAGTTGATCTATACCGACAGTACAATGGTTCTCAAACTTGAGTGAATATCAAAATCATCCAGAACGTGTAATAAAGCTTCTGATTCCCTGAAGAAACTCCACAGTTTCTCCTTCTAAAGGTCTGGTTGAGACTCAGGAATCTGAACTTCCACCAAGCAGCTCAAGTGATTTTAGGTGAGTAGTCCAGGGACCAGGATTGGGAAAAACCCTCGCGTAGTGATTTCATTGTATCCCAGTGTCCAGCAATTCGATTTCTCTCTAATGTTGGCTGGGCTGGTGTCTCTTTCCATCCAGATGAGTAACTGGGTTATTCTGGAGTGAATGATCTGGCCTGAAGGTCTGCGGGTGCCACGGCACAGTCCTGGTGTGTTCAGCCAGCACCTCTTCGGACAGCGAAGGCATCTGTACCCTCAGTGCTGCTCTGATGTACCGAGCGTTTAGTATGCAAACGCTGCCCTTGTTCAGAGCAGAGCTTGGTCCCTCTATTTCCTGAAGGAGAATCCGTTCTACCTTTCCTCTGACACAATCATATTTCTATCTTTCTCTAGGGAAATATTTCTACTCAGATTTCCCGAGAACCAGGGCAAATCTTATTCCAAGTCAATAACCAAGATACAGTCTTGTGATTTCTTTATAGGGAGGGTTGATGTAGGCCCATATTGGTCACTGAAGTTTAACAATCAACTAAACCAGCTTCTTCCAAAGGTATCAGGGTTATTTCTGGCACATAAGCAAACATGACTTGCATACAGAAAAATAAATTGATTTAGAATTTATTAAAAATGATTTAAGTCGTCAAAAGCCAGGAAATAGTATTAGGAGAGGCAGGAGATTGCTCTGGTCTCTTTGGTGGCCTATCGAGGCAGACACAGTTAGGTAGGTGGGCCTGGACCAGGGTGGGAGGAAGTAAACCCCGAACCCAGGAGGCGGGGTTCCTAAGACACCCCAGCTGGGCTGGGAAGGAAGGGTGGGAGCTAGAGGCATGACCTTGAACATGTATGGACATGACCGCGTGCAGATAACCCATCCCTAGGCAGCGAGGCGAGCATCTGTATACAAAAAGGAAGCTCTCGGCCCCCTTTGGTCCCCCGCACAGCACACAATGGACACCCGACATCCCTGCGCCCACGTGGCTCCTGGGCAGGGGCCTCACACGTGCACTTGTAGACTTTAATTCGCATGGATGTTCTCAGTAAACCTCGGTTCCATGAATTGTTTTTGTCCAGGACAGCATCCTTCAATTTTCGCAAGACAAGAACTGGGACTCAAAACACCCCACATTTTTTGGTTTCACTGTCATAGATTTTAAAGAAAAAGTTAGGCATGTACCTCTCTGGCCTGGAGAGAATGCGGCTGGGTGAGGCTGAAGTATGATGGGAGGACCTGGGCTGGGAAGGCCCATCCAGCCTCCTGGATCTGCTTCTGTCCTTTTCCTGTGTTTCCATGCGGCAGTGATGGGTGCCATTTCCACGCAGGTCAGTGCCTGTGGCGGACACTGGGACCACACCTTTCAATGAGCGAGGGGCAGTCCTTTGCTTTTTACATTGTGGCCACTGGTCTATTTAATGCAGACTTTGAAAAACAAACACACTCAGTTAACCATTTCTTATAAATATGGTTTTCAGAAAGCTGTGCCTGGAAAAGTCTGGCTTAGACTCTAAATTATGTATATTTAAGCAAATTTCAACAGGCTGTCGTGTTTTATTTTATAATATCTGTTTCTTAACATATGAGAATGCTCCCATTCTCCTTCCCGGCCTTTTAGACTTTAGCTTTACTTTAAATTATTACTTTAACCTTCTCCATCTGCTAACTTGAAGCAATTAATTTTATGATATACTTAGAAGTAGTTGCATATTCAAACACTAATGAGGCTTATATTTATCTCTGTACTTTGTTGTTTTAAATTAAATTAACAAAGGGGCACGATGTAGGGGTATTTACCGAGCACTCACAAACTTGTTATTTTTTTTCTGGTGGGGGATGTATAACATTTTGAAGAGAGAGAGAACTGTTAAAAGGGTGAAAACACACAATACACACACACACACACAAAGACACAGAGAAACCTTACAGCGTTTTGGTGTACACATAAAACCAAACGGTTCATAGTGTCAAAGCTCTTCACATAAGAATCAAGTTAAAAACATTTTTTTTTCTAGAAAACAACATTTTTCCCCCCAGAAACGTCTTCCTTCCTTTATCTGCTATTTTAATAACTCCTTGGAGCACTGCAGTCTGCCACAGCTCCCTTTTCAAATTCTTCCCCTTTTTCAAATAGTCATGATCATCATTTTGAAGTCTGGGTATGGAAACTGTTTTAGGGCATAATTGGCTAGTGCTCTGAACATTTCTGAAGGCAAAGCTGTTCTGATGTGGCAATGGACTCATCAGTAGAATGGGGTCTGTGCTGGGCAGCGCACAAGGCCTTGCTTCAAGACTGTAAACGTTTCTTCAGATTAAATTGCTTCCCGACTTGGCTGGTTTTAGAGAGAGTCCGGTGTTTCTGCTTCCTCCTTTGTGGTTTTGGTCCCCTGGATGCTGATTTCTCTGAAATTTCAAAGCTGTAAAAGGAACCCAGACAAGAGTCTTGCTGTTCACCTGGTGATCACTTGTTGTTGTGCAAGCTGCAGCACACAGGTGGCAGGAACAGTAGAAATAAAGAAATGCACCTTATTTTTTTTCTTCTTTTCATGATCATCTCCTCTGAGCCTATAGGAGGACTAGTGCCCAAAGGCAAGTGGTATTGCTGGTCCTCTGAAAACGCGACTCGAAATGTTTATTGCTTAAATGCTGTCCCCTTAAAAGGCCACGCTCCCACTCCACTGGTGCTGCCATTGCCCTGCCCAGCGTGATCCGAAGTGTTCCAATTGTTTTCAGAACCCAAATCCGACTTATTTTTAAGGCCTTCTGTTTATTCTTTTCCTTCTGCCTCTCTTCCCTCCTTCCCACCATTCTTTTTCTTCCCAAGATCTCCTTCTCTGTTCCTTCTGTTTTCTTCCCGGTAGAGCTCCTGGAGGCAAAATTCACAAAAGTGTAGGACTCCCCTCGACAGCCCCCTGAGCTTTCAACTCTCATTCTCCTCCTCACGTGCCTCCAGCGACTTGTCAGTTACAGTTTAAGTTTCTGCCCAGGCACTGGTCCCAGCGGGTTTGCTCCGGTTAGCTGTGAATCTCAGCATCGCCTGTCTGTCTCTCAGTTTGGGGCAGCAGTTGCCCCGTGACCTCCATTCTCTGATGCACCTACAAAGAGTTCCTCGTTTTAGTTTTGCTCTTTATTTTGCGGTGAAGATGGGAGTGACTAAGTCCCAGTACCTTACCAGCGGGACAGAACCTGGCCGTCTCTGAAAAGGCCCTTAGAGTTTACCTGAGAGCCTTGACATCTCAGGTGTTCTGTCATTTTCAGCTCTCGTTACTGTTGTGTTCAAGACACCATATCTGACTGATTCTAAGGCTGTGTGTTTCCAGATTTCAGTCATGGCATGGTTAACTAAAAGGATGTTATACAATCAACATCATCTCATATTTGATCAGATCGCCCAGTGATGGGCTGAGGCCAGATCCTCCTGGCTCTCCATGTACTATACTAGCACTTGTGTGTACCTCATCCCGACGCCATGCCCGGGGACAGCAAGTTGGTGGCTTGAAGTTAGACCCAGTGACATTTTTACACCACATAGGTGGGCAAATGTGAAGGATCAGCACCCCTCCCCAAGAGCCAGTCCTGAAATATTTACGAGACACCACTGACTTTACCTCTGGGTTACAATCTCCCTCTGGAGAGGCACTGTGTGTGACTAGTCGGACAAAATACAACTTGTAAAATTAAAACACAGTTCAGAAATTTACACACATCACCATTTCATTGGCATGAAACAGCCACTAAGGAAGCCAGAGAGCTTTAGCATAGATTTTAAAATCTTATTTGGGTTGATCATAAAGACATAGATAAAACTCTACTTAATTTCTCTTTCCTTTTTGAACCTTAAGCTTAAAGGTTTTTAAGGAATGCTTTCCATGACAAAACAGTTGAGTTTATCTATTGGTATAAAGAAGACCTACAATTACTTCTCTTGGTCTTCCAAATTTATACCAATTGGACATTCATAGTCTTTTTAAAATCATGTTTCTGATTTAGCTAGTAGTTTAAAGATTTTATTTTTAAAAAGAACCTGCGAAATTGAAAAACTTTTTTACAAAGAGCAGCAATTTTTTAACTGATATTTTCCTCTTTGACTATTAATAACCATGACCTTAGAAAGACCACTTTCTTTTTTCTTTGAGATCTAGCATTGAGGCAGAAATCTGCTATTTATGGTATAAAAGAAACAATGTCATCTGAAGAACAGTAGGTGAGAAATATAATTTTCTGTAGAATTCAGTACAAACGAGTTATTAAGATGGAAGATTTTATTATGGTATTTATACCTTTGACTGAAAGAGCAAGTAGAAATTAAATGATAGAAAGGTTATAATACATAAACCAGTCCCTAAGTCTGCACATTGCTTTAAAATTTTTGTCTAGGTCAAGTGGATATCCTTGCAAAAGTTATCACTCATTTCCTCCTCATGTTTTCAGATTTTTATTGTTCATCTATTTAATTATTCCTTGATTTTATCTAATATATTTCCAGTGCTTAGGACAATGTCTTATGTATAACAGGAACTCAAAAATATGTGTCATGCATATGAATAGACCTATGTGTTGCTGTATGTCTATCTACCTGTCATCTATCTATCTATCTATCTATCTATCTATCTATCTACCTACCTCCTTTCCTATCTGTAGTTCTATTTTAATAAATTTGTGATAGCATTCAGAGATAGTATATGACAGGAGAAGAGTTTCCAGAAATTAAAGGTGTTTAATCAGGACTAAATGTAGCTTTGCTTCTGCTCAAGTTCAACATTAATGTTGCCCTCTTTCACTGTAGGTCTTTTACAATTCTATTTCTTGAATCCTTTCCTTCCCCTTTTTGCTGTTTGTTCACCAGCTTCTGAAATTACTTCTTTTTTTATTCATGGCATCTCTTTCCATAGGAATGGCTGAATCATACAGGTATGTGAAATATAGACCCCGATTCCTTACCTTCCTTCATATTAAAATGTATTGCTGCATTACAAAGTCACAAAATGACTGTCAAATAGGAGTTCTGTGCAGTTACATTTCTATGCCTCAAAAGATAAATACAGCACATAGTGCCAGAAAGCAGGAAAATATAATCAAGAATTTCATCCACTGCCATAACCATTCAAGTGGAAAACCATTTCTGAAATGTCTAAAATAAATAATAAAGGAACTCTTCCTTTCTCCAGCTGGTTTATAAATCAAATCAATAGTATAAATAGTATTTCCATAATTTACACCTGGATATTTATTGAAATAACTAACAAATATTAACTTCCTTATTTTTAAGTGTGTATTTCTTTAACCTATTGATTTCAATGATACTTGTAGAAAGGTTCCATTCTGTCTTAGTCTATTAATGAAAGGTTATTATTTATATTTCAGACAAAAAGTATTACTCATGTGGTATATGTTAGGAAAGTTAATCTTCCAATGAGTAAGACAGAACATTGAACTATGTTGAAACTAATATAATTAAGAGTATCAACACTAATACATTTAAAAAATTTGTTTAGAAAGAAAAATGTTGACTGTTTAAAAAATTCTTTAAAATATACAACATATATCAGTTGATAACATATTTTATTTGTAATACACACTCTGGTCCCTACAAAGAATGTTAACACATATAAATTTTATTAATTTGAAAAGCAAATAGAACTAGGATTTAAATGTAATTAATCATATACTAATAAATATCAACCTCAAAGCTGGAAGTTCATTTAGCCTTTCTGTCTAAGATTATGGAAATAATAAACATAGTGAAAAGGGGCACGTGTCTGCTGTCCATCATCTTACTTTGTTTTTCTAGGGGAATCTCTGAGCTCACAGCTCCCTGTCTAGTTAGGAAATTCCATACCTGAGTGGGCACTGTAAGGTGATTTTCTTTCTTTCTTTCTTTCTTTTTTTTTAACTTGCATTCACAAACTTTATCTTTGTGGTGGACAGTTCTGTGAATTTTTGTTGTTGTTAAACCTCACCCAAGTCTTGATTTTTAGAGAGAGTGGAAGGGAGTGGGAGAGACAGAGAGAGAGAGAAACATTGATGTGAGACACATCGATTGGTTGCCTCCCACAGGCACCTTGAACCCTGGGGCCTGGGATCAAGCCTGCAACCTAGGTACATGCCCTTGATGGGAATCAAACCTGGGATCCTTCATTCTGCAGGCCAACACTCTCTACACTGAGGCAAATAGGCAGGGGCCTGTAGGTGATTTCCAGTGTGAGAATTGAACCCTATTATTTCCTTCCTTGAGTCTATTTAAATTATGTTGATCCAAGAAAGATGTGATTTGGTAAGGTTGTGATTATTTAAAAAAATTATGTGGCCATGATCTGTGAAAAGTATAAAGTGTTTACATCTGCGTTAGTACTTTAGAAATTATGCCTTTAGTTATTGTCTAAGGAAGAGTTGTTACGAAGCTTTGGGGGATTTTTTGTTTACATCTCTAACCTTTCGCTCAGAAGGTCTTGGAAGGCAGATTTCTGAAACAATATTAAGACTCTGACATTATTAGCAGAAATGCAAAGAAATACCATAAACCAGCCATGTTTCTGATCTGATGCGATCATGCATGTGGTGTATGTTGTGAATGGTTATTTTGGGGAATGGGGAGTGGGAATGTTGCTGCTTCTCTCTTGGTTAAATACGTATGGAGAAAAGTAGAAAAGTTAGCATAACTCAATAATGACTATTTACTAAAAAATGCAATGCAATGCACCAATTTGTTTGCAAAGTCCTTCTTAGTACATCATTAAGAGATACTAATTTCCAAAATTCATAAACTCCGAGGGACCTTTAAAACTTTAAATCTCTCCAATCTGAATATATTCTATATCTTGCCACCTTGATGGCTAGTTCTTCCCAAGCAATTGGAGGGAGAAGGTCCCTTTTGCCTAATAAGTCAGATTTTTAGTTTCACAGAGGGGAAAACCCATCTTTCAAAGCTCTTTAGATATAATTGGGCCGTTTTTAAACACTCACCAGTAATGTTGAAAGACCCATCTTTGTCTTTTGAGCACCTGGAATCAGCAGTGTTGTTATAAAAGGAACAGCCCCTGCAGTGAAGGTGTTCAGAGTGCCCAGAAAGACCTGGCCCAAAGGAATGCTACAAATAGAAGTAACCCAAGCGGGCCAATTGGTTCCAACATTCTGAACTGACTATAAGATGGGCCCAACACATGTATCTATATATATAAAAGCCTAAGCGACCAGCCCGACCGGCTGATATGACTCGCACTGACCACCAGGGGGCAGACACTCAACACAGGAGCGGAAACCACAGGTAGCGAAACAGGGAACAGACTGATGAATCTCAGAGGGGAGGGGAGAGGGGGGAGGACGGGAAGAGATTAACCAAAGATCTTATATGCATACTAGAGGCCTGATGCACAGATTCGTGCATTGATGGGGTGCCTTGCCTGGCCTGCAAGGATTGGGCCAAAACTGGCTCTCCCATATTCCCCGAGGGGTCTTGGATTGCAAGAGGGTGCAGGCAAGACTGAAGGACCCCACTGGTGCACAAATCCTTGTACCGGGCCTGTAGTGTGTATATGAATTTAGAAATTCTGAGGAAAGATTTAATTCTAAAAGCTAGCAAATAACTCTATTCTTGCTTGAGGTATACAAATAATAGTTATTTTTTATATCTTTTGGATAAATGTATCTTAGATTTGTGCTTTGCTTACACATAGTCGAGGTGAGGGGTTTTACACTAAATCTGTCCCTGGAGAAAGCCTTCCTTCCATTCATTGACAGCCTCTATATAATCCTATCACTAAACATTGGCTTACGCATTTCAAAGTTAATTATTTCTATTCAGTTATTTCAAAAATGCAAGGACTTTATAAAGCTTAAACAATGATAAAATATGACAAGATAGTGAGTCAATCAAGCCCAATTTATTAGATCTCAAAGATAAAAATAAACAGAAAAAGATTCCTATTGTCTGAGCTAATGATTGCTAATTTAATTCAACCTTGGAGAAAGAAAAAAACATGTAGCAAAAACCAGTTAATATAATGAATATCAAACAGAATATTGTAACGTTGTCAGAATAGGTAAAGAGATGCACTTGGAAATGAGGAAAATCATATTTTAAACTCAAACCATTTTCCCTACTCACAATGAGGTTTTTGAAATGCTTCTTAGTCTTTCAAACGCTTGCTTTCTTCATCTGGGAAATAGCATAATAATGCCAAACATTTAATTTGTTGAACCTTATAGAAATGGCTTGGTTTATAAGAATTACTCAGAAAAAGCTGTTTTTATTGTAGATTTAAGATGGACTATTTCAAAGAATTAAAGTACCATAGTCACAACATTACAAAGATTTTTGTCATCTATTTAATTCTAAAAGCTAACAAATAACCCCATTCTTATTTCAGGTATACAAATAATAATTACTTTTAATATCTTTTGGATAAATATTTCCTTAGCATTTATACATATAGGTATAAATATTTCCTTAGCATTTATACATATATACATATACATGTGTGGGTATACTGACACACATATATGTATACACATGCATAGTTGTTTCATAATATAATTGTTCTTATAGTAACTTCAAGAAATGACATCACAATTTTACAATTCTATAATGTTGCTTTGATACATTCATAAATTATTTCTAATGATAAAATGTGTTTAAATTGAAATTTATAATATCTATTGCTTCTGGATCAAATCACAAAATGACTCATAAACATTTTTGGTATTTATTTTTTCTTTGACTTTTTTGTGAGGAAAATGAGAGCATTTTTATCATTACTGTTATATCACAATCTGAGATCTACTTGCTCCTTCTATATTTCAATAAGCTAATTTTTTTACCATATAATACTGCTTTATCCACTTAATTTAGCTGCTTGTTTTTGAGGCTGATCTATTGACTCTGGCTCACAGATATATTTTGTTTGGCCAGAATAATTGGTGTGTGTCTCTGTGTCCATGTTTGTATGTATAAATGCACAAGTCAATAGTCCGACTAAATGCCTGCCCGTTGTTCTTAGAGGGGCGTGCAGTCTCCAGTTCACTGCAGGCCCTGCCCCTCCCTATTGCCGACTGTGAACGGCTTCACCTTCTGCCCTCCAGGAAGACAGAGGAGTTTTGACACATCCTTAGAGTTCTCCAGAGTGACGGAGCCATTTAATTTAATACCTCACGGCATCTCCTCACTGGGACGCAATGGTTGTCGTGTTCTCCAACAATGTTCTGCTCGCTTTTGCTGCTGAACTTACTGCTTAAATATATGGCGGTTATTTGTTTTTAAAATAATTTAGATTAAATTCATAGATTAGTAGAAAGCTTAGGTTCTACGTAACAGATGACTAAATCTATGTAAAACATTTGGAAGGCTTTCATTCTTGGGGCATTGTATTTGTCAGATACAGAGCAAAGCTGTTAACTTTGGCTATTAAAGCAATTGCAGAGAAGAAACTGACATTTCCACACCTTTTCTGTGAGTCTAGTATAAAAATGAGGAACCAAACTTCATTAATTTTGAAGTAACACTTTTATATGCATTTGCCATTTGTGAAAATGTGCCATTGTATTCTTTCCTTTCAAGGGCACATTCAAGCAATTCTATTTATTCTTAAAATGACAGGCAGATAACATTAGTTATTACCAAGCCTAGTGTGGGTTTATACTTGGTCCCTTTCCAAGAATGACTCTTCTTAAGGTCAGCAGATTCTTTTAAGTTTTTATTTTTAAATTTTGGTTCTTCTTAAATAGGAATTACAATACATGTTATGATACCCTCTGAGTTCTAAGTGTATAAGGAAGGAAAAAACACACACACACACACACACACACACACACACACACACATATATATATATATACACACACACACATATATATATGCAAATATAAACATATATGCATATATATAATATACATATTTTGTATATATGTATATAAATATATGTACTGTATATATATTCATGAGTGTATGGATATATAAAATATATATCTTTTGCATTAGACTGAATTTAGGTTTTATATATGACACTGTAGAAGCGTGGTGACTTCTCTGGAAAATACGGAGAGTGGACTGGAGGGGTTGGCATTAGAACTGCCGTAAGTTGGGGAAATGGAAACAGACCCTGACAGTGGAGTGTCAAACCAGTGGACATATCCATGGAGTCTAATTCTTATGAAGTTGGGTTAGATAGCAGAAAACGCTAACTATGTTCATCTGATGGAAAAACAGACCAAAAACAGACCATGCCTCCTTGAAATCTGATACCTCTGTAAGTAACACACGCAGGTACAATTAGGCATCTTTTGTGGAAGCCACAGAGGCTGAGCAAGAAAAGATATATTGTCAATGTCACACAACTTCTAAAAGTGAGCTCTAGATGGTGAGCCCTCTCTCTCTCTCTCCCCCCACCTCACTTCTTCCCTCTCACTCCCACACTACCTCTATGTTTTGTAAAAATGTATTCTCACGTCCCTTGTGTTGCAGTCTGTGTGGTTGGTGTCTAATTAGTGAGAAGAGCCATCTTGCTTCTTGGAAACAGCAGCGATGGTTAGTGTATCCTCTCAGGCAGCAGGGTGGCCTGGAGCTTTGTCACAATTGCCTCCTTTGATAACAGCAAATGGGAGGGACTTGGGTGAGGGCAAAGGATGAACGTGGGAAGCTACAAACTCAAAAGCTAGAAATTGCATGATATTTCCCTAATATGACATTGAGGAAATCCACTCCTTACATATCTGCAGGAGCCCCAATTTTTAATTGAAAGCTGACAATCTGACAAATTTTTGTCTTGTTAATTTTATCACTTACAAGCAATGAGAAAATATGTTTGTACTCTCAGTGTTCAGATGGAAAGAGAAAAGATTCAGAGGTATCATAATGGCCGTCTTTAAGTTAAAAATAAAGTTGTCATGTGAGAAAGGAATTATTTAGTCTAAAATACCATTCCAGAGGCTATAATTAGGACCCAGGGACAGAAGTTCAAGGGCTGGGGGATCAAATTTAACTCAATAAATGTAGGAGTTGTTACAAATATCACATGATCTCACTCATATGTGGAATCTAATGAACAGAACAAATGGATGAACAAAACAGGTCCAGAGGCATGGATGCATGGGACAGACTGATAGACCTGAGAGGTGAGGAGGGTGGGGGAAGGGAAGAGATTAACCAAAGAACATACATGCATAAATGCAGAGCCCATGGACACTGACAAGAGTGTGGGGAAGGCCTTAAGTGTGGCGGGGCTGAGTGGAGGGGAGCACAGGGGCGGATGGGGACATCTGTAATACTCTCCACAATAAAAATAATAATAAATTTTAAAAAGTGAGTAGAGATACATAACAATGGAATGGGCTTTCCAGTGAGGAAGTAAGATGGTAGTCATAGATCTCTTTGGGATTTGAAAGTCCAAAGAAGTTAGGTCTCTGAGCCTAAAGGACACGAATCTCCCCTAGAAGGGAAGACAATGTTGCTACGACTAATCGACCGGCTAAATGTATCAAATGCTCATTATAATTCACGCACTCACTTAGGTCCTTTACTTATTCACTTATTTTGGAAGAATGTGGGCTCACCCAAGAGTTGACAACAATCGGGAGAAGAACAACATAGGGTGGTCATTGAGAAAACCATGGAGGAGAACTCTTGATGAGAAAATGGGAAAAAGAAAAAAGATAGTTTTCCATATCGGTGACCTGAGCTACGTAAAAGGAAGTGGAGTGAATAACTGAAACTTTAGATAATAAAATACTGGTAATTGGAAGAAGGCACTTTTAATATCAAATTGAGAAGTCTAAGCAAAACCTAAAAGTTGGTAAGAACCCTAGCTATAGGAATTATCATTCAGGATTTTAGATGCCATAGTCAAAGGTAATATACCTCTTGCTCTAGGTCCTCCTTTTCCCTATTCTTTTCAATCGTGAATGCTCTATATTTCTGGATTCCCCTCCCCGCTTTACTCCTTACACTTATGTAAAGAGATCTATATATATACTAGAAGCCCAGTGCACAAAATTCATGCACTTGCGGGGGGGGGGGTCCCCAGCCTGGCCTGAGCCCTCTCACATGCGGGAGCCCTGCGATCAATCGCCCCAAAGAGGTAGGCCCTGCCCACCCATCCAGGGCTCCTCAATGGGTTGCCCCAAAGAGGTAGGCTGGAGCCGGGGGCCCCGCCTCCGAGCGGAGCCGTGGGACCCCTGGGTCTAGCCACACAGAGCTGCGGGACCCGCCTCCGTGCTGCACATGTAGCGTCAAGCCCCCGCCCACCCTCCTATGCATGCTGCCCTGCCCACCCATGCACACCCGCTGCACATGCAGCCTCCTGGTGATCGCTCATTGCAGTGTGAGGGCATCATGGCATGAGGGCATGATGACCACATAGGCTTTTATTAATAGGACTAGAGGCCCGATGCACAAAGATTTGTGCAAGAATGGGCCTTCCTTCCCCTGGCTGTTGGCACTGCCTTCGCTCCAGCCGGAGCTGCCTTTCCGCTCTGGCCTGGAGCCGCCTTTCCGCCTTCCCATGCTGCCCAGAGGCCCGGAGCAGCTGGGATGGTGTAGAACGCCTATGTCATCACCTGCCTCGTCCCCGACCGCTCGGTGCCTGCACATGCAAATTAACCCACCATCTTTGTTGGATTAATTTGCATACTCGCTCCTGATTGGCTGGTGGGCGTCGCAAAGGTATCGTCAATTTGCATCTTACTCTTTTATTAGTGTAGATTAGCACTGGTAGAGAGTGTGTCCTTAACTAATGTTGTTCTTACTGATCAGTCTCTTTAGTTCCAGTCAGCAGCCTAAGTATTTAGAGAGAGTACTGTAAAATTCTTTCTTGTGTTAAGTATTACATTTACTGAGGCATGTCGTGTTGGCAGAGACAGAGAGCTTTGAAGCCAGTTTTCCCCTCTTTTAGCATCAGTCGCTCCTTGAAGTGTGCATTGACAACCCAAAGACAGATAAAGCAGCCTCCCCGCAACAGGCCACCTGGCATGTGTGAATCTCCGTGTTTCCCCTCCACCAGCAAGCTGTCTCAGTGAATCTATTCCCCGATTCCTGCAGACGAGGCCTGGCTCGAAGGAGCACATAGGCTCGCGATGTATTCTTATGCCCTGTTCTCCTGCCTTTCTACCCACCAGTTCCAACTGAATAAATAAAATTCTTTGGTTGTCATTTTATCTGCAATTAATTTTTTATGAATAGCATCACATTATGATCTTTTTAAAGGTTGCAGACAATACCATGACTATCTCTGTGTATTTCTTTCACAAAATTTTTAGCAGATGATATAGTCTCAAATGTTTATCTTAATGCTGGTGTTTAACTTTTCATGCCTATACTTAAAATGACCTATTCTAGTCTATTTACTTATTCTATATTGTCTTGGTGTGTAATCAATATAGACATAACGGCATTTTTGTTAATATTAATGTCCATGTTATGCACTATATTGGTTAGGCTTACCATTGATATGGAAGCTATTTTCTTTTTTTTCCTCAGCTTTATTGAGATGTAACTGAATATAATATTGTGGAAGTTGAAGGTGTACAATGTGTTGATCTGATACACTTATACATTGCTAAATGATTCCTACAATAGCATTCCTACAATAGCACTATTAGCTAGTATCTCCATCACGTGGCAGAATTACCATGTATGTTTATACTGTTTTAGCAACTTGCAATTATATAATACAGTATTGCGTTGTTTTGTTTTTTGTTTGTTTGTTTGTTAAAATATGTTTTTATTGATTTTTAGAGAGAGGTAGGGAGAGGGATAGAGAGATAGAAACATGGAGGAGAGAGGAACATCGTCGATTGGCTGCCTCCTGCACAGCCCCCACTGGGCATGTGCATTCACTGACTGGGAATCACACCGGCGACCTCTTGGTTCCCAGGTCGATGCTCAACCACTGAGCCACACCAGCCGGGCTGCAACGGTTTATATTCCCACTGACAGTGCACAAGGGCTCTCTATTCCTGACAACACCTCTCAGGTGGGGATTAAACAAAAGATATTTGCGAGGCTTTCTGATTTCAGGCCTCTCCTCCTGCCAGAGTTTTGCTAGTTGGCCATTTCATTCCCCTATTTCCAGTCCCACCTCTGTTCTTACGGCCCTGAGTTTTACAGATAGTTGTAACTCTCAACCCCAAAACACACTGCAAACTACAGTAATTACTAAGCAACATGCTTAGGTCTCTGTTAAGCCTTTCTAATTCAACATGCCCATTACTGAACCAATTCCTCTTTATTCCCAATTCCTCTAACCATTCCTTCCCCTTCTTCTCTGCTTACCCCCACAGATAGAGAGACCAGGGGCTACAATAATAAATAAACTAAACATATGCCTTTTGGGGGTAAAGTCAAATGGAATAAAATGATCATTTTTAACAGATCAATTTGGTGGTCAGATGATGAAGGAAATTGACATCGTATAAAGATGAAAAAATAAGCTACTGTAGCCTGGCTGGTGTGGCTCTGTGGTTGAGCATCAGCCTATGAACCAGGAGGTCACAGTTCGATTCCCGTCAGGCACATGCTCAGATTGCAGCCTCGATCCCCAATAGGTGGTGTGCAGGAGGCAGCCTATCCATGATTCTCTCTCCTCATTGATGTTTCTATCTCTCTCTCCCTCTCCTGTCCTCTCTGAAATCAATAAAAAATATTTTTAAAAAGATAAGCTACTGTGATAACAATGTGACGATATTCTCTATCACTTTAGCAGTAGCTTATAGTTACCGAGAAGACTGTTAAATGCCATGAGAATCCAATCTTTCCAGCAAGACACTGGTAGTGTTTCCTTTCTCCTCACCCCTACCTCCTCACCTCCAGGTGTTGGACAAAGGTGTCAACACAAAGTTTTATTAGATTTCTTCCTAACTTGCTCTACCAAATTATCAAGGGGCTGCACTTGGTTAAACGGGCTCCCTAAACTTAAAAAAGAAAAAAAATCAATGAAAAAGCACAAAGTTAGAGTGTGCAGGAAAATCCATCTAATTGTGAAAAATTTCCAGCAAACTCCACCTTAATATTAAGTAGATGAGAGATCCTTGGTGGTTTATGTGTTTGACCAAGTCCTTTCTCAGTGGAAGCCTTTGCAGAGCAAAGGTTGGCAGCCCTGTATTGTCACGTTTAGGGTTTTTTGGTTTGCTTGTTTTTCTAGTGGGGACAAATTTTTGAAACGTTTAACTTTGAAAGTGTCCTGTTGATTCAACCAAACCGTTAGCCCCAGGAGGGAAAATGTGGTGGAAATGGCGTTATGCCTATAAGAGAAGGTCAAGCCACATTCCTCTTTTGTCAAGTCACAGTGACTCCCATTGATTAGAATCTGTGGGCTGTGCTGAACTGAGAATGGTTTCACAGCAAACCCTTTGAGAACCAATTGGTTGCCTAAGAACTAGAGACCCAGTCTCCTCTCTGTCTGTCTCCCCGTTCCTCCTTCCCCCCTTTATTTGCTAGGAGAATGAAGCTAAACACTAAATGAACACATTCACTATCCTCAAAATGTGATTTAAATTACCTCTTCTAGGTTAGGTTTGCAATCAGCTCACTTCTAAAAATTTCAATGTTAATATGCTTTCAAAGCAAGTGGGGTTGCCCCTAATAAAGTAAATTTGCTATCAATTTGACACCCCAAGAAAACTGATGTAGCATTGTAGGCCCTGAGGCATTTCACTGACTACAGGCATAGTCTCCATCAGTGGCTGGTCTAGGACTAGTCCCAGGGAAAATATGAGATTAAAGAAGTTCAGTTTTCATTTTAACGTTAACTTTCTGAGAAGGTAAGATTTGCTGTAAGTCCTCACTTATTGCCAATCGTTTCTGTGACTTTAAGCAACACGACATATAAGGGAATCAATTTTGCCATAATCTGATATAAACAAGAGTTGGGTTCCTAAGGCATCTCATCACTATTGTAACAAAACGACGGACTTTATATATTTTAAATATACCATCACTTCCTTATTGGTTTTTCTAATTGGGGACCGTAAGGGTGGCTACCGCTCCGTGCAAACACTGGTCCCTTGGACAACCTTCTCCCTGGTATCTTTCTAATGTCCACATGGCACTCTACGCCCAGCTGTGCCGGACTGCTTTTAGGGACTTGGCGATGCCATGTTCTCTCGTGCTGCTGGGCTTAGAAAACAGTTTCTGCTTTATAGAACACGCATCTCCCAGGCCCTCCTAAGGGAACTCGTCACTTCTCTACTTGTAGCATTCTTTCCTCTTAAGATGTCATTTATTTATTTATTTATTTATTGATTGATTGATTGATTGTATATCTTCCTTAACTGTGCCACTTCCTCTAGCATGCAGTCTTCACAGCACATGTGGTTATTTATCTTAAAACTTACCTTCCATCCGTGCAGTGTCCTATCTAATCATCTGTCCTCCTTGCTAAGCGATATACGCCACAAGGGCAGGGAGAATATCTACCATGTTTATTAATGTGTAACTAGTGCCTAGCAAACTTGCCATACAGAGTAAATATTAAATTGCATTTGTTTTATAAAACAAATAAAATGCACATGCTGAGAAAAATGAATGAATAGTGGCTTTAATTTTTGTTTTTTGTTGTCACATGATAGATACTCTTGAATCTAATTAAGCTTGTAATGTACTAAAACCCTACTCTAATTTTATATACACATTTTCTTGACCTTTCCTATATATGGAATATTTTAAGGCAATTCATGTGGATTTTCATAGCTAGTTTCTGTATATGTAGTAATATATATCTATAGTTTTCTGGCACTTCTTTTTTCTCTCAGCAATTTGACTACAATGATTAGTTAATTAATAGTTAAAATATTTGATGTCGTATATATTATCAAGAACCCTTTAAACCCTACAATCATCCTTATTCTTGGCCTAACTTTGCACTGATTCTATGTCCACATCCTACCAATACACTTCATTTTGATCATAGCAACAGAGAAGCTAAAACTATGTTAATCTGTACTGAGTTTAATCTTTAATGATAATGTATGAATATGGACACGAGAAGTGGGCCCCCTTGCTGGGGGGAAACGAAAATAAATTCTTCCTGAGGAGAACGAAAGCCATTCTCACTGGAAGATGTGAGGAGGCAGATATTGGATCCACGATCCCCAGCGGGTGCTGGCATATCAGCTGCAGGAGAAATTCTGCAATGCAATCACAGACGCCGTCTGCACGCGGCCCTCCCAGCGGGGATCTGGAGACGAGTTGTCAAGAACACTTGACCTGAGGTTTTAGGAGGGAAGGAAGCAAATAAACATCCATGTGCATCTGCTTCTTTTGTTAGAGAGTGAGGTAATGGCGCTCTTTCATTTACTCGTTCTATAATACATACTAAGATATAAAAGTTATACTATAAATAGAAAATATTAAGCAAATGTGTTTTTGATTTAGAGTCTCAGTGACAGTATTTCAGAGAGGAGATATTTTTCTTTACATTTTCCCGGACCCTCTTGTTTATGTCCATATGAAAAGAAGTCACACCACAGGGAATTCAATTCTATGTATGTACTATATACATACTTTGAAATTTTTTACTGCAAAAATAAAAAATATACCTGTGGTGGAATCTTCTCCTAAAACAATTGGGAATTTAAAGAGCAGAAGTTTATAAATTCTTTACTCCTCAAATCTCTTCAGAGCAAATGTGTTCTTGACTTTAGGATTTAAAATTATATTTAGCTATAACCTGGTATTATAAAACAAGAGGTAGCAATTAATTGTCCTTTAATAATGCTCTTTTGTTTCCACAAAAACTGTCAAGTTGTAAAACATCAAAAAATGTTTTTGTTTTGTTAATGGACTGATGCCCAATGCTTGAATTTCTACAACATCTGGAGTAGTTTTAAGCAGAAAGCTAGACCTCTTAGTAGAGGGATATGTCCATTAGTAAACGGATATGCACCTTATAATACTCCAAAAGCACATGTTAGATGGTACAGGTGATTTGCTCGGTGGAAATTCTCTGACCATAAAATCCAGGCTGATGTGTTATGGGAAATGTGTTGATTTGTTTTTACACCAAATAGTCTACATTTTATGTTTCCTTCTTTATTTACTCCGTAGAGAGAGTCAGAATAAATGTGAAGTGCTTTTTGTATTATATGAGCCCATCTGTTTTCTAAAGATTGCCTCTGTGGAAACTGCTTTTAATTTAGTAAACAAGTATAATTATATTGCAAGCTTCAAAGTAAAAGGGGCAGTCATATAATAGCAAGTCAATATTAGATTAATTTGAGGAATGGAACTTATGTAGCACTGCCAGTCAACCCTAGAATTTGGATTTGACATGTGTGTGTATAATTGTAAAGGCTGTTAAAATTAAAACAAGTTGGTATTTTCTTTCCTTTTTAAAACTAATTTCCACTGGAATTTCAGTTAGTGTAAGATACCAAGGTTTGGAGGAGAGTGGTTTGCTATATTTCTGGAACTGATGATAGTGAGTGTCCTAGATATAAATGCTTTGCTTTAGAGAATCCGCTCTTTAATTTCATTACCACAAGCAATTTCAAGGAACTCATAATGGTAACGCACAGAACGATTATGGCTACAGTAGTATTTTTAAAATATATTTTTTACATTTTTTAAAAGTATTTTTTAATTGATTTTTAGAGAGAGGAAGGGAGAGGAAGAGAGAAAGAGAAACATCAATCGGCTACCTCTTGCATGCCCCCTATTGGGGATCAAGAGGGCAACCCAGGCATGTGCCCTGACCAGGAGTTGAACCATCGACCTCTTGGTACACAGGATGGTGCCCGACCAACGGAGCCACATCAGCCAGGCTAAATATGTTTTTATTGATTTTAGAGACAGGAAGGGGAGAGAGAGAAACAGCAATGTGAGAGAGAAACATCGATTGGCTGCCTCCTACATGCACCCTGACCGGGGAGAGAGCCCCAAATCCGGGCATGTGCCCTGACCAGGAGTGGAACTGGCCACCTTCCACTGCCCAGGACAATGCTCAGCCCACGGGGCCACACCAGCCAGGCCTGCGGGAGCGTTTTAAGGAGGGATACCAGGTGCGTTTAGAATCAGATCTGGCCACTTTATGGGTAATTTCCCCAGAATCCTTGCGTTTGGACACAGAGGACTCATAGTTGGCTGCGGAAGCAAAAAGGCTTCATGCTGATGCGTGTGCTGTGGTGTCTACGTGCCCACACCCGGGCGCTGGGTTTCCTGGGCCCCCATTTTAGATCCACTCCATGCCAGCTTGCATCCTCGTGCCATTATTGCTTTGCATCCTTGTGCCATTATTGCTTTGGTTGTCTTGCAATGCCTTCTCTTGTAAAATGAAAACACTGAGTGTGTAACTCACTGTGGCTCCATGTCTGGCAAACACCAGACAAGGCTGACTGTCAAGAAGGGAGTTTTCGTTATTGTTTAATCACGGTCAAAGGCGGTCTTCTCTCAGCAATCAGAGCTTCCCACGCCACGTTTCCCTGGAACTTTATATAACAACTGTTTGGCAGTGGTTACAAATCTTGAAATCCATCAAGGTGAAATAACAAGGCAGTCTTTCCATTTGTATATAAATGCTACTTTTCAGACTTTTTCCATTTTGGAACCACACCTTTTTTTTTTTTTTTTTTTTTTAAATCTCTCAGGGCTGTTTCATTTATCTTGATAAATGTGCCTTTATTTCTCTGTAACAGATCAGGCTGAAATTTCTAGGCCCTGGAAACCTCCTACATTACTTCTTGGATAGTATTTGGGCAATTTTTTTTTTTTCTTGCTGTAGTTCAACTTTATAGACATGCCGCTTTCCTCCTCGGATTTAAAGGTAACATTTGCAAAGCAAAAAGTAGACAGAATTCTCTCTGATTCTCGACCGGGGAGCTGGAAATTCTGTATTGATCTTGCCACAAGTGAGTTTCCTGGCCTGTGATGATAAATTGATCCGGGGCCGTCCATGTGGCAACATTTTTGCACGTCGCCAGCTTCCCCGACGACAACGCTGCTCCGGGGACCCCGAGAAGCGCGGTCTCCGACGTGGGGTGTTTATCCCCTTCATCTCAGACGGCCTTTCAGAAGCATTCATCGTGAGGCTCTGCCACTGAACAAATCACGGGCCAGCGTGACAGTCACGCCAACGCCCCGTGTCACTGCTGGTGAGACAGGCCCGCTGCTGGCTGCCTGAGGTCCCGGGAAGGCTCAGCCGTGTCTGAGAGAATGGGGAAGGCGTGAGGCTGCAGCTGACATGGCACCGTGTGTGCCCAGGGAGGCTGCCAGCTGAGTGAAGGGATGGCATCAGAGCAACAGAGCTCCTAAGGCTGTGGTGGCAATTTTAGAAATAATGAGTAAGAAGCCTGCTTTCCCCTAGCAGCGTTTGCAACTGCAGGGAGAGACTTCAGACGGCAACTCGGGCGGCGTGGCTCAGTGGTTGAGCACTGACTTATGAACCCTGACCCAGGGTTGCAGGCTCGATCCCCGAGTAGGGGGCATGCTGGAGGCTGCCGATCATCATTGAAGTTTCTGTCTCTCTCTTCCTCTCCTTTCCTCTCTGAAATAAATAAATATATATATATAAAATAAAGACTTCATGGGGCAGCTACTGCAGAGTTCTTCCTTCGGTTCTTTAGAGTCATGTGCCCTGAGACATTTCCACGAGACAGGGAGGGATTTTCTTCTCTGCTATACCTCTCATCTCGAATGGGAAGGGAAGAATCAGGACTTCACATCATGACGATCTGTCTTCCATTGAGCAATCCTGAGATGTTCATTCATGGTTTAAATGTGTTGCAAATGCTCGGTGGCTTATACCAAGTGAGCTGGATAGCTAGCGTGGTCTTCACCAGGACCCTTTTGCCTGGGAGCTGTAACCACCTGGGTATTAAAAGGCACATTTTAAAGCTGATCAGGCAAGATATGTTTGCCACATCTCCTGGGAAGTATACAAATGGGTTGGGGTGCAGCAGAGGCTCCCCCAAATCATCAGATGTCTTTCAGAACCACAGATACCTACGATCTCCCTCTTCTTATGATGCAACAGAGCTAGTCCTAGTCCCATTTCCATGACCAGCATTTCCAGTCTGTCTCATTACATTCATACTCACATGATGTGAATCTCCTAATGAAATGTTTGGAATACATATCCTATCTAATAAAGAGGGAATATGCTAATTGACCCTCATGCCATTGCAAAGATGGCGGCACCCACAGCCAATAAGGAGGGAATATGCTAATTGACTGCCATGCCCTCAAAGATGGCGGCACCCACAGCCATAAGATGGCAGTACCTAGTCCCCTCAGCCCCCCAGCTGCCCAGGGCCAGCCCGAAGTGCAGGCAAGCCTAGGATGGCAGCAGCCAAGCTGCCCAGGGCCACCCGAGGCTCAGGTAACCAGGGCCGGCCGAGGCTTGCGCTGCTGACAGTGGCAGCAGCAGAGGTGTGATGGGGGCATCGCCTTCCCCTGATCTCTGGGTTGCCTCCTGCCCCTGAGGGCTCCCAGATTGTGAGAGGGGGAAGGCCGGGTTGAGTGACCCCCTTCCAGTGCATTAATTTTCATGCACCGGGCCTCTAGTATATATATATATATATATACCCCCCAGGGAAGAAGGTTCATCTGAGCCTTGAGTAGTTAACTAAAGACAGTGTTCAGCTGCTATAACTAGTGGCTCCCCTTTGCCCAACTTCTTTACAGGTAGGATGCATTTTACTTTGGAATTAGAATCTGTTCCATCAATATTAACCTCTTTCCTACCTTTCTCCTTTTACTTTACAAATAATTAATTCCTTAATGTAATTTCAACATACCACCAAGATTTACCTATGAATGGACAAAACCAGAACTCTTTCTAGAATCTAGACTATGATTGGTTTGTTGTTCTTGTTTTTCCTTTGTTTGTTTTTTTTGTTGCTGGTGTGTTGTTAACTAAAACATTTCCCTTCCTTGAGCAAAAAGACATTCAAGTACATTTTCATAGGTCATGAAGTTAATTCTACATGTAGGTCCTGAAACATACATATCACAAGCTCCAAAACCGGATCTACCTTTGAATGGTGTGAGGGAGTGGTTGACAACAAAATGTTGCTGAAAAGTGATGATATTCTCTCCGATTAAACTGTGCAGAAATTAAAGTTCCCTTTTCATTCAGTGATCCCAGCGCAGACTAAATGTCTGTTGATGAGTCAGTCAGGAAGGCAATATCTGGCCTTGGGTCACCTTGCAGCAAGTGAGGACAGACAGACAGACACTGGTAGGAAATTAGCCAATGACATGCTCACAGAAGGAACCCAGGCACTCCAGTCATGGCTCTGCAGAATGTCTGCTGCTGAATTTACAAAGCACATCCAACATTTAGGGAGAAAACGTCCTCTTTTCTAGTTAAAAGAGGAGTTTGGGGCTTGAGAAAAATAAACCCCACCCAGACTACATCCTCAGCATTCTTTTGAGAATTTAGGGTGTTAGCCAGGGCACACAGTTTCCATTCACTAATCCTTGCAGACAGTTCATTTAACATGCCTTTAAGCTGTCTTCAGTTTCCCATTTTACCATGACATGCATTTATTTGTGCATTACTATACTGGAAGCGCCTCCGGGGCAGACTTTTAAAAATTAGTATTATTAGTCAAACTTGTCTTCTAGCACATTCTCTGTATTTTCCAACTTATATTTTTGAATTGAAGCAGATTGAAGCTAGAAACTATGTTAAAAAAAAAAAAAAAACCAACAAGATTTCATAAAGAATTGCTCACGTGGGAAAAGGAGGACCTACCTTTCTTAAGTGTTTTCTGTTTTTCTTGCTTGTGTTAAATAAAGACATATCTGACTAAATTAGGTTATTTTCCTCTCATTATTGCGACACGTGTGACCAAAGTAAACTGACTAACTGCTGAAGTAGATACTATTAGTAGCACACTCAAAACTCTGGGGAAGTTCAAGCTGATCCTATCCCCAGGGAAAGGCGAATCTGATTATATTCAAGCATGTGATTTCTGTTCAAGGCACGAGCATTTACGCCACTATGCCAGGGGAAGCCGTGAGTGGAGAGGTAGGAGAATAAATGGGACAGGTCTGGAGATCTGTGTCTGCGATCACTTCCATACAGATTTTGATCAACTTGTCTCTGTGTAGCCTGTATCACAGCCAGGCAGGGGGACCCTCCTGTTGGGGATTGAAAACCATTGCCCGAAGAAGGCCAACAATGAACCAGGATGGGATCAGGAAAAACCCGCTTAAACCTGAATCTAGATAAGATGGGAGGAACTCTAAGGTACCATCCAGGGTGACATAATAACAAAAAATAGACTAGCCCCAATGGCACTTCTCCTACCTGTCAGGTGGCTCCCTGGGACAGAAACCTGGAAGCAATGCCTGATGAAGGTGGTGTTGAGACAGAGTAAGCAGAGACAAGTCATACTAAATAATGGTTCTCCATCTTGGCTGTACACTGGAAATCACCGGGGAAGATTTAAAAAAAACAGGCTCCACCCCCATAGATTCTGACATAATTAAAATGAGGTATGGCCTGAGCCTTGGGACTTAAAATCTCCCGAGGGCATATGAGTGCAGCCAAGTCTACAATCTGCTGAATTAGAGGTCGAGAGGTATCACATTTCACCCATTAATCTTTACTTAGTAGTGGTATTTCTGCTAGATTCTATGTGAAATATCAAAATAATACATGATTGTATAATGGAATATTTTAACAATATGACACGTAGCTCCTCTGGAGCCTGAGAATGAAGGGATTCTCCAAAAGGAAGAATCATGAGGGATCCTTGTGCTTCTGAATGTACCCATTGTTTATGTTACTATCTTACCTAATAATAGACAAATATGCAAATTGACCATACCTCTGACACACCCACAAGCCATGCCCACAAGCCACGCTCACCAGCCAATCAGAGCGAGCATGCAAATTAACACAACCAAGATGGCTACAGCCACAGAGAGCAAGGTTTCCTAGGTAACAGAGGAAGCCAAGCTTTCCAGCTGCCCTTGCCAGGCCTAAGCCTCCACTCAAGCTTCGAAGTTTCAATTATAGAAGGTAAACAAATTCAAACAAATGGCGGCAGAAAGGAGCTTGAGAGAGCAGGCCAGGGTTGCCGCCGGCAACAGGGGAAGCAAAGCTTTCTGCACACCCTGGCTGGGCTAACCCGCTTAAGGCTACAAAGTTTCAATTATAACCCCAACAGAAATGGCTGCTGGCCGCGGAGGGAGCCCCAGGCTTGGCTCCGCTCCAGGCTACAAAGTTTCAATTGTAGAAGGAAAATAAATTCCAGATACCAGGGACTCCGCTTGGGTTGCCAGGGGGCGTGGCCGGCCTGCAAACCACCACAGGCCCCTCGCTCAGGCCACCCCACACCCCAAGGGAACCCCCACCCTGATCAGGGACACCCTTCAGGGCAAACCAGCTGGCCCCCACCCCTGTACCAGGCCTCTATCCTATCTAATAAAAGAGTAATATGCAGATTGATCATCACTGCAACACATAATATAGTTGCCCCCATGTGGTCAAAGATCCTGCTCCCATGTGGACACAAGATGGCCACCACAAGATGGCCAGCAGGAGAGGGCAATTGGGAGGCACCCGGCCTGCAAGGGAGGGCAGTTGGAGGTGATCAACCCTGCAGGAGAGGACAGTTAGGGGTGACCAGGCCGGCAGAAGAGGGAAGTTGGGGCAAACAGGCTGGCAGTGGAGTGGCTAGGGGGTGATCAGGCTGGCAGGCAGAAGCGGTTAGGGGCAATCAGGAAGGCAGGCAGGCAAGCAGTTGGGAGCCAGCAGTCCTGGATTGTGAGAGGGATGTCCAACTGCCCGTTTAGACCCGATCCCATTGGGATCGGGTCTAAACGGGCAGTCAGACATCCCTCGAGGGGTCCCAGATTGGAGAGGGTACAGGCTGGGCTGAGGGACAACCCCCCTCCATGCACGAATTTAGTGCACCGGGCCTCTAGTCTATATATATAAAAGCTTAAGCGACCAGACAACTGAACGACTGGCGACTGGTCGCTATGATGTGCACTGACCACCAGGGGGCAGACACCCATAGCAGGAGCTGCCCCCTGGTGGTCAGTGAGCTCCCACAGCCAAAGTCCTGCTGTTCCTCCTTCCTTGCCTGGTTTTCCTGATTGGCCCCAATCCTGACTGGGCGAGATGGCCTCGATGGGCCCCAATCGCCGGCCAGGCCGAGGGACCCCACCAGTGCATGGATTCGTGCACCAGGCCTCTAGTTTAATAGAAATTGTGTAATGTTATTTGGAACAAGGGGTGCTCTCCTTTTGGTCTACCGAAGTTACCATTATACAATGTTTTAAAGATGAAAGTAAAAGAATTCATATGAACAAAAGTTAATTCCAAAGTAAATATGAGTTCATTAGACATTTTTTATAGATGTCATACTCAGAGCTTTACCTGGAAAGATTATTGGAGCACTCATCTGATTGGAACATTAGGCAGATGTTCCTTGACATACGATAGGGTTATGTCCTGATAAACCCATCAAAAGTTGAAAATATTTTAAGTTGAAATGCCTTTAATACACACAGCCTTCCAAACATCATAGCTTAGCCTCGCCTACCTTAAAGGTGCCCAGAACACTTACATTAGCCCGCGGTTGGGCTACATAATCTCCCTGCAGCTGCCCAGCATCATGAGGGGATATCATCCCGCATATCGCTAGCCCAGGAGAGGATCAACATTCAAAATCTGAAACACAACTTCTGCTGAGTGTGTATCACTTTGCGCCATAGGAAAGTTGAAAAATCATGTGCAAAACTGATACCATCTGTATTTAAATTTTGAGTGTAAAACAATCTCAGAGTGTGTTACTTCTTAGAGATTTGAGTGTACTTTAATGTTTGTAGCTCTTAAACTGGTCTTTCTTTTTTCATTTGTAAAAGTAATTATTAGGTACAAGGAGCACATGGAAAAGTATAAAATAGGCATTCAGTTATACACAGGGTGGGGCAAAAGTGGATCTACAGTTATGAGTATGTGAATCACAGAGTTTATTCTTCTATTGTTATTTATTCATTACTGTATTATTTTCCATATGAGCTACTGTAAACCTACTTTTGCTCCACTCTGTATCTGAAGAGTCAAAGGACAAACTACCTGGCTTGGATTCCTGCTTCTGGACTACTCCTTAAGAATTCTAGGAGAGTTCCTTTAGCTCTTCTTTCTCATACTTCCTTCTATACCTTATAGTACAACTAGAGGCCTGGTGCATGGATTCGTGCACTGGTGGGGTCCCTCAGCCTGGCCTGTGCCCTCTTGCAATGCGGGATCCCCCAGGGGATGTACTAGTGTGTTAAGTGGCAGGCAGCCGGGGAGGAGCCCGAGCCCGGGCCAGGTCCCGCACCACTCCCGCTCAACCCGGCTCCACTGCGCTGCCGGTAGCACTGCTGCGGAGGCAGGAGAGGCTTGCGCTGCCACAGCTGCACTTGCCAGCCATGAGCCTGGTGTCTGGCGCCCATTGGTCAGCTGAGTGGTGCTCCCACTGTGGGAGTGCACTCACCACAAGGGGGCAGCTCCTGCATTGAGCGTCTGCCCCTGGTGGTCAGTGCATGACATAGCAACTGGTCGACCAGTTGTTCGGTCACTTAGGCTTTTATATATATAGATGCCACTTGCAATACCATAGGATCATGGGAGAAGATGACAATCAACTATGAGAATTTAGAATATCACACATACTCAATAAGAGGTATCACTAAGGGCTTGTTAACTCTAAAGCATTCCACAACACCATGCTCTTAACATTGGGGCCCAGATATAAAATCCAGATTCTACATCTTGACATGATATAGTGTTTTATATGTTATAGTATTTCTGCCTTTTTTTAAGTCAGTATTTATTCAAAAGTGAATTGATAGTTTGGCTAACTTTAACAGTGTCAACAATAGTTATTCATGCGAATGATTTGCAAAAAGCACCTTTTGAATGAAATTAACTAGACCAAAAGTATCATGATGTTTAAATTGTATAGTTTGTAGAATTTTTAATTTGATTGTCAACTAGTTGTTTTGGTTTAACTGGATAGTATATTTATTGCATATTTTAACTAAAAGCAAACTGTAATTTTAGGAGATTTTTTTAAAGGAAGTATTTAAATGGTATATTTTTATCTTTGATAAAAAGGATTCATGAAAAATTAAAACTTGTTGGGAAGTCTAAAAGATAAAAACAACATAGAATATGAATACAATTTAAGTGTTTGTCATGAGTCTTTAAGGGTATAAATGAACAATGAACTACCCCCAGTTATTGATATGATCTTGAACCGTGCCATACTTACCCTGATTAGTGCCGATTATTCCTTACTGATAACCTACTCAGTTGTTCCTTTAACCACCTCAATAAATAGTAAACAGTTTTATTCTTGTTTGAATTCTAAAGTGGCCCTTTGAGAAAAGACATCGAATAAAAACTCTTCCGAAAGGCCAGCAGTTCTTGTTATTTCCCCTCTTCTACTTTAAAAGCAGGCTTAGCTGTGCCTTTTATACGTGTCAAGTAGCTGGTGCCCCCATTTCCATTTTCTTCAGCTCCTCATGCCATCGTGCGGCAGCGCTGCTCCGTGGACCCAGGGGAGCCGTGTGCCAGTGTTTCCAGATGGCAGGCTGCCAGCCCACAGAACCCCACAGAGAGTCACCGAGGGACTCATCTCCCCGCAAACCCAGAGCACCACTCCAGGCACACCTGTGTACACGATCTGCTCACCACAGCTGAGCAGCCACGGCACAGAGACAGGTGGAGAGGGAGACAGACAGCAAGGAAAACAGAGAGGGAGGGAGGGAGAGAGGGAAGGAGGGAGGGAAGGAGGAGGGAAGGAGAGAGGGAAGGAGGAAGAAGGGAGGGAGGGAAGGAGGAGGGAGGGAGAAGGGAGGGAGGGAGGGGGGAGGGAGGAGGAAGGAAGGGAGATGCTGATTTAAGAAATTTAGCCCTACACTGTGACATACTTCATTTTGGGAACAGAAAGTTTTTAAACATTATTGCCCATTTATAGGAACTTCTCTCCTAATAGTTGGGACAAAATTCTCAATTTTCCCTAATTAAAATACTAGTTTTGGGGAATGAGTTTTTCCCCTTCATATTTAAACTGAACATTTAAAAAAAACACACATTAAATCACTTTAAATGGTCTTTAAATTGCCTTCTCTCTGTTAGAATTGTTAACTCTTTTCGCCTGAGGAGAAAAATCTCAAATGTATGCATATAATATCAGAGTGGAGCAGAAAGTGGTTTTTCTCTAATAAATATGTTGGCTATTCCAGGGCCTGTATTTAAATGGGAAGTATTATGAGTTCTACCAATTGGGAATGCTGAATGAGAAATATGTGACGTTTGAACAGCCATGAGAGTGAGAACTTGAGCATGGGGGAACTCGATGATCTAAAATACCATTTCGGAGGTTGAACAGATAGATCCACAGGTCGGAAGCTTAGACACAGGGGAAGCAGCACAGCATAGCCTACAGATTATGAACCCAAGACAGGAATTCCAGTTCCAAGTCCACGAGCGACCAGGGGTATAGGGCAGCCTCTCGGGGTTTAATCTGTAAATGAAGCGATTTTATTTGGTTCCTCAAATGCCTCCCTTTTTCTCAGGGGATATTGTTTGGTTAAACTACAAGTCAAATGCTGTCCCGAGCAAGGGCTGCCTGTGATGGCTTTGTTATAACAATGCATTGCCATTTCATGGTGCACAACGTAATTCTTTTATGTAGGAGGAATTCAGAAATGTAACCTTTTTCTAATATTTCACTTTCTAAATTTAAGCACTGGCAATTCCTAGAGTTTGTGTATACTGAATAAGTACAGCATGCGAATGCTTACTACGATTCCTATTGTCCTCACAGTTTTTTCAGCATCATCAAAAGTCTTTAGTCAAGTAATTAATTAATTTTATTCATCTAAGAATTAAGTAAATAATTGGAAAGAATTATTTTTAATTCATAATTGAAAGTGAAACTGTATTTGTAATAATGAACAATGACACACAAGATTATTCTTTAGATAGCCTAAAGCTATACTATATTTTAAAATAATAATATACTTTAATTTCTTGTACTAGTATATAGTACCTTCCACCATGATGAAATATGAATTATAATTTGGAATCTATTTTAAGTTACTATAATAGCTCAACTTTTAATATGAAATAAGAGTTCTAAGGCAGGACAAACAGAAAAAAAAAACACTGTAAAAATATTTTGAATTTTTAAAACTTTAAAGAAAATGTCTATTTTAATAATCTTCCCATTCCTTTATCAAAGACTCAAAATGTATGATGCTAGTTCAAGTGCGATGAAATTCAAAGAAAAGCAATCATTCACCCTGCTTTTCATAAGCTTAAAGTCCCAAAAAGACAATGAAGCACTTGGTGTCCACAAATACATACCAACACATACAGAACCAGATATATACATTAAAAAATTATGACAAAAAACTAATTTCATATTCTAAGTATAGACTTTTTTAGATGTGGAATCTCTGCTCAGTAATTAGGGTATAAGTTTTTAAGGAAAAGTCAACTGTTTTCCTAATTAGACAATCAGAGGGGATTGACATTCGTTATGGATTTGAAAGGTGAACGGGGATAGCTTTGCATTATATGTGCGGGATCTATGGCTCAGCAATGCTAAATTGTTTTCCCAGCATTCAAGTGTGATGACTCAAGGGCTGTCAAGGATCCTGGTCTGCCAGTGGGACTTACTACACTGCTACCTAAGGGGCCCGACTCCATGCTCTGGGGCAGGGGTCCTCAAACTTTTTAAACAGGGGGCCAGTTCACTGTCCCTCAGACCGTTGGAGGGCCAGACTATAGTTTAAAAAAAACTATGAACAAATTCCTATGCACACTGCACATATCTTATTTTGAAGTAAAAAAACAAAATGGCAAAAACACCCGCATGTGGCCCGCGGGCTGTAGTTTGAGGACGCCTGCTTTGGGGGATTGGAAGTAGTGCAGTGCTTGGTGTTTGGTTTGCATCAATCAGACTGTCAAACTTCAGAGGGAAGGTAGGGGAGGGTGGGGGTAAGGGGGAGGGATCAACCAAAGGACTTGTATGCATATAAGCCTAACCAATGGACACAGACATGGGGAGATGGAGGGGAAAAAGGCAGATAAGGACACATATGTAATACCTTAATCAATAAAGAAAAAAAAAAGTGGTTTGTTGAGGGGAAGAGTCAATGAATCATCTTCAAGGCAAGAATTTATATTGGAATCTACATATATAAAAGGCTAATATGCAAAGTGTCCCCTCAGGAATTTGACCAGGAGGCTGGGAGTTCGATCACTCGCTATGATGTGTGCTGACCACCAGGGGGTGGCACAGAACGAAGGAAGGCCCTGGCCGGCAGCCGGAAGGCCCCGATTGGCCCTGATCGCCGTGCAGGAATTTCGTGCACCGGGCCTCCAGTACAGTATAAAACCGAGAAGGGACTGTGAAACGGGAGGGTGGTGGTGGTCAGGAGTTTAGGAGTCCAACAGCTTTCTCATTGTCTTGCCACAGACCCCAGAACCCCCACTCCTGCACAGAGCAAGTGTAACACAGCATGGTTTCCAGAAGGCCAGGCTTCCCCGAGACTTGTATTCACTTGTAAATTAACACGATAGGGACCGCTTCATGCGCTGTTAACATAGTAAGCAGCGTTCACTGTAATAGGGACTGAGCCGAGCACCCCTTCTAAGCCCGAGGTGGATTCCACTTTTAACCTTTGAAAAGAAAAAGATTAATTTTTGTACAAGAGGACAAACTATGGGTGGCTTCCCAGTTCTCCCAGCACCATCTCTTGAAGAGGCGTTCTTTTCTCTGTTGTGTGTTCTTGGCTCCTTTGCCCCCAAAATGCCTGTGCTTTTATTTCTGGGCCCTTAATTCCCTTCCCTCGGCCTGGGTGTTCACGCCATGCTGTTTTGATTACTGTAGCTCTGTAGTACAGTTTGAAGCCCGGTCATGTGACACCTCCAGCTTTGTTCTTCTTTTTTCAGGATTGCTTTGGCTACTTGGGGTCTTTTGGTTCCATACAAGTCTGACAAGTTTTTTGTTCTATTTCTTTAAAAACGACATTGGGATTTTGATGGGGATTGCAAGTAATCCATATAGTACTAATTCAAAATGGATCAAATATATAAGTATAAGATCTGAAGCAATAAACGACGTAGAAAATATAGGTCCTAAACTTGGGGACTTTGGTCATAGAGAAAAATTTGTGAATTTGACCCCAGAGGCAAGGGAAGTAAAGGTAAAAATAAGTGAATGGGACTATATCAAACTAAAAAGCTTCTGTACAGCAAAAGAAACCTACAAGTAAACAAAAAGGCAACCAAGTGAATGGGAGATGATATTTACAAACAACAACTCCGACAAAGGGTTAATATCCAAAATATTATATAAAGAACTCAAAACTCAACAACAAACAAATATTCCAATTAAAGAATGGGCAGAGGACTTGAATAGACACCTCTCCCAAGAAGACATATCAATGGCCATCAGATATATGAAAAGATGTTCAACTTCACTAGCTAATAGGGAAATGCAAATCAAAACTACAATGAGATACCACCTCATATTTGTTAGAATGGCTGTTATCAACAAGACAGGTAATGACAAATGTTATTTACTGCTGGTGGGAATGTAAACTGGTACAACCACTATGGAAGACGGAAAGGCAGTTCCTCAGAAAACAAAAAGTAGAGTTACCATATGACCTAGCAATCCATCTCCTGGGTATATATATGAAAAACCTCAAAAACGTTTATTTGCAAAGATTTATGCACCCTATGTTCATTGCAGCATTATTCATGGTGGGCAAGACATGGAGACAAACAAAGTGTCCTTTGATGGAGGACTGGATAAAGAAGATACAGTATATATGTACTATGGATTAGTACTTAGCCAAAAGAAAAGATGAAACCCTGACATTTGCGACAACATGGATGGACCTTGAGAATATTATGCCAAGCAAAAGAAGGCAGTCAGAAAAAGCTAAGAACCGAATGATTTCACTCGTGTGCGGGATATAAAATGGAAACTCATGGACACAGACAACAGTGTGGTGGTTATCAGAGGGGAGGGGATAGAGCAGTAGTAAAGGACCAAATACATGGTGATGGAAGATAATTTGGCTTTGGGTGGTGGGCACAGATCACGTGTCATAGGAATGCACACGTGAAACCTATGTGACCCCATTAACCAATGTCACCCAATAAATTTTATACAATAAAAAAAAAAAAAAAGGAAGGAAAAAGCTTGAGACTTAAACTTCTCAGGTCAAACTGCAAAGTGCCAGGCCGGGGATCTCAACCCTGTGATGATCGCCCACAAGGCTTTGCTCCTAATAACTACAGGAGTGTTACAAATATACTAGAGGCCCAAGCACAAAATTTATGCACTCGGGGAAGGGGGATTCCTCAGCCAGGCCTGGCCCTCTCACGGTCCGGGAGCCCTTGGAGGATGTCCCAGTGACGGCTTAGACCCACGGGCCTAAGCTGTGAGTCAGACATCCTTAGCGCTGCTGCAGAGGTGGGAGAGATTTCCGCCACCACTGCAGCGCGCTCGCCAGCTGTGAGCCCTGCTTCTGGCTGAGCGGTGCTCCCCCTGTGGGAGCATACTGACCACCAGGGGGCAGCTCCTGCATTGAGCGTCTGCCCCCTGGTGGTCAGTGCACATCATAACAACTAGTTGACCAGTTGACTGTATGCCCCCTGGTGGCCAGTGCACATCACAGCGAATGGTTGAGCGGCCTTAGCAAATCATTAGCATATTATGCTTTGATTGGTTATGACTGGACGACTGGACACTTAGCATATTAGGCTTATATTATATAGGATGCTTTGCAAATATTAGTTTCCTCAGTTACAAAGACAGAGAAAGGGAAACTTATTCTCCTTTAGGTTTGCAAAATAATGTTGGGCCCTAGAAACTTATTTGGTTTCTTTACCAAGATTAAAATTAAAGTCTCGTTTGCTTGTTTCTTTTTCTAGATTTCTTTCTATTTACCTTCTTGACTTCTCCACACATCTTGGCCTTACATCCTAGCTGGCCCCAGACCATTCCCTGCTATGGTAAAAAATATACAAGGTAACAGAATTTTTTCTTCAAAAATAGATTCATGTAGCATTGTGGTTGCTCTTGCCTTTAATTTTGAATTTCCTCTGAAAACTGGAAAAGTCTAACTCTATTTTTTCCAGACATTTTCTGATAAAATTCTCATTACCTGTGCGATGAAATGATGAGTCACTTTGGAATTTTAAACATATATATATATATTTTCAATTAAAGTGAATGCTTCTTGATGGCAGGAATGATATTTTGTTCGTATGGATGTTTCTCTCCATAAATGATAAAATCTCAATAAATACTTTCTTAATGTGACTTCTTTTTATCCCCGTCCTGATTCAGCCTCCCTGCAAGTCCATATGCAGAGCCTATGTTTATGCCCATCCCTTCCATCATTTGGATTATGGATCAGGTCTTCCTATGTGAGGTTTTAGTTTACTAGAGGTCTTCTCCAGTCAGACTTACCCATGGCCCCTGTTTTCATATATTTCTTCGGTTGGTAAAGAAAAGGACCTGGGGTTTATTTTTCTCAGCAAAGCGTATTTCATAGACTATATTTTTTTCTGATTGTAACAGATATCAATTTGAGAAATCACAGCCTCTGCTCCCACTAGGAAGTCTAAGGGAGTGGAGATTACCGTTATCCGGGTTGGGGATGACGGGCCCTGAGGCTGGGAAGGGAAGGGAGCTGAGCTTCAGGCGGTGGTGTAAATAGGGTGGTGTGGTCACACTGGTTATACGCTCAGAAGGAGAGGACGGCCCAGGTATTCGCTCTGGGGCCTTTCTGATGAGTCCTTAGTCTCCCAGGCAGAGGAGCCCTGCTTCCTGCTGGCATTGTCTTTTAACCTGTGGCCCTCTAACCACCTTCACATGTTTGTATGACTGGCCTTGTGCTGACACGTGTAACCGCTACCTGCACAGGGTCCTCTTTTCTCTAGTCCCTGAGAAATTACTTCTGTTTCCACTCTGCTCTCCACCCCAGTCCAGACTGAGTTTTTTTCTTCAGATCCTTTGTCAGGCAAAGGTTTATTAGGTCTCCTCACATTGACTCTAAAAATGATCAGTGATGGCGTTCTTTATTGACTGTTTTGTGTTAAACTGACTACATTTTCATTTTCTCCATTCTTTTTTTCCTTTTCAATTCTATGCTCAGCCTTTTTGCTGGTGTAACAGGACACAGGTACATTCTAACCACTTCTTCTCTCCTGGTGGCGCCAGCTGTGAGGGTCAAGAGGCAAACAGATGGCAGACACGTAACACCATACAATGACGTGTCCAAAATTCACATCTTGTGAGGGCAGTTTTGTTGTTGCTCTTTAACAACCAAATTTTCTTCATCAGCCAATGTGGCTCAATAAGGTTGAGAATCCTGCATGGCAATCTTCATTATGGAAAATAAATGAACTGTGATAGGAGAGCAAGGAAACGGATTTTCTTGTTTGGTTCACAACAAAGGATGTGTCTGCTTTACTTTCTTTGTGCAGCTGGTAAACTGATTCCGAAAGTAATTTCAGAAGAAGAGTTTTCAAAAGGTAGCATCATCCGATTAACCAATGGCCAGACTTTCAGAGTCCGTATGCCCCCACAAAATGTATACACACACTCTGAATAATTATGAAGGCTGTATTTGTTAAAATACATCTCATTTTCAAAATTGAGATACCAGCTGTTAAAGTGTGCATTTTTTTGTTTTTTTGGAAAACCACATATTTGTTTGCATACATTTGTTTTGTCTGAAAGTATATAAATTCCTAAAGATACACTTGGTAAAGGGAGTAAGTTATCAGAGGCCTCACTCCTACCTGGCATCCACTGTCTGGTGTACAATGGAGACATGGCACCAGCAGCTGGCGGGAGCTGCGGGTCAGCCGTCGAACACCTTGGCTCAGTGATGCTCGCCTGGACGAGCAGTGATGGGGAGACCTCAGCTCCAAGAAAGCGATGTTTGCTCGCCTCTCAGGGCTGCTCTCACGATCACTGCCGACTCCAACAAGGCTCGTGCTGATCGCTGCCAAGGGAAGGGGATGCTGCTTTATGTTCAGTTCGGGGAAATACTTTAGACTTTGCCTCCAGAGAGAAAGCTCAAGTTAACCCTTTGCACTCGCTTGCTTTTTTCTCGATTCCTTTATTTTAATGCTAACAGTGTCGAGTCACACTCAACATCCGAGTGCAAAAGGTTAAATCTGGTTTCCTGTCCCAAAACGAGAAGTTGTCAATACATGGTTGTGGAATCGGACTGACCAGAATTGAACACCACTGGATGCCATCAGCGCCATGCCAGGGAAGAGGAGGCTTGTGGCAATTCCTCGGTACTTGTGGTCACCTGTTATATGCTAGTGTGCTATGAGAGAGAGGGCAGCGTCAATGGTGCCTCTAACCTCCCAGAGCTTCTGGCCCCCCTGCCATGGCCGAGTGAGAAATACTGACTTTGGTCGGGACACCCAGATATTTGGGATGACAGACAGCAGAGCACACTATCTCCATCTCCATGCCCAGGTGACACGCAGAGAAGTTGCAAACCATCTTCAAGCCAAGACTGTCAATGCATGTCCTTGGCAAGTCACACCTATCATGTCGCCCTGGCAGGGTTGCCATGTGTATCAATATTTCCCCATCACTTAGCACAATGGCCGCCATCTAGTAAAAGCACCACAACGGACAATTTTGCGGAATCAGGGTGGGGGCTTCTGGGCCACTGGCTAGTTGCCATGCTTCCTCTGAACATGGCTTTGGAAAGCAGCCTAGGACACCATGGTAGTGCAAAGGTATGACCCTAGGGCACTCATGTATGTATAACTTAAGAGGCAGGAGAACTAGGTATTGGTATGTTCTAGGTCTTAGCAGATTACATCTTGTCCACCTGATTGTTGTGTTCAGGCTCTGTAAAAGGATCAGGAAGCACCCCTTCAAGTTCACCAGTGAGAAAGGAAGACACTGTCGATAGTATCTCCGGCATAAAGGAGGGAGGTAGGAAGTTGCAGTGAGGAAGTGGGGACCAGAGAATGTCCAATGTACTCTGTCAAAGTCAAGTACATCTTGTAGCCCACCTCTCTGAGCACAAGGAATGGTGTCAAAGGTCAGTTCAGACAGACCATTGGGAGAGTCCAGGAATTAAGTGGGAGAACTCTTCATCTAAGTGTTGGGTAAACTAGTTTGAGTAAGTATGTTATTATGTAATGAGTTGTTGAACAGAAATAGAAGTTTATATTTTTATCAAGTATTGTATGGTTATATTTTTACTAGAGGCCTGGTGCACGAAATTCATGCACTTGCGGGGGGTGAGGGGTCCCTCAGCCTGGCCGCGCCCTCTCGCAGTCTGGGAGCCCTCGGGGGATGTCTGACTGACATCCTTAGCGCTTAGTGTGCCTGCGGGCCTAAGCTGTCAGTCAGACATCCTTAGCGCTTCCGTGGAGGTGGGAGAGGCTCCCACCACTGCCGCTGTGGTCGCCAGCTGTCAGTGAGCCCAGCTTCTAGCTGAGCGGGGCTCCCGCTGTGGGAGCACACTGACCACCAGGGGGCAGCTCCTGCATTGAGCGTCTGCCCCCTGGTGGTCAGTGCGCATCATAGAAACTGGTCGTTCCACCATCGGGCTGAAACCTGCTCTCTGACATCCCCTGAGGGGTCCCGGATTGCAAGAGGGCACAGACCAGGCTGAGGGACCCCACTGGTGCACGATCAGGGCCGGGGAGGGACACGGGAGGGCTTCAGGGTGTGTCTGGCCCATCTTGCTCAGTCTTGATTGTCTGGACCCCAGCAGCAAGCTAACCTACTGGTTGGAGCATCTGCCCCCTGGTAGTCAGTGCACATCACAGCAAGTGGTTGAGCAGCCTTAACATATGATTAGCATATTATGCTTTGATTGGTTGAAAGGCCAACCAGACACTCAGTACATTAGGCTTTTATTATGTAGGATTTTTAGACACATTCTCAGTCTTAAGAGTTCTCAAAAAAGTTGTGAACTTAGAAAGAGAATAGATAAAAGAAAATAAGACACCTGTCTCAAGATTTCCCTTAGACTTTCCATTTAGACACAGGTTTTTAATTGAAATGAGCTACCAGAAAGACTCAACCTTAAATACTTTTCATATAAGTAATAGTTAAAAACATACTAATCGAGTTACAAATGCATAAGTTAGTTGGAGCTATATCCTTTGGTCCTGGATTGCTAGTAAGAAGGTGGAAATAATTATAATATATTTAATGTATTACAATTTGAGATTCCTTGATTTTTAAGTGCTTTTTGATCTTCCCATAAAGCATCAACACAAAACTTTTAGCAATTACTGCTAACTGGCTGATAGCGATTGTAAGACACAAAGACACACTCTGAATCAGATGAATTTCCATTGCAGATATAATAAAACATAAAATAAAAAATAAAAACATCAAAAAAGTTGCAATTGACTGATGAATTCAGGTGATATTATTATAGTGCATTAATTTATTTCATATAAATTACATTTGTCCTCATCGTATAAAAGACTACTTTCTAACTAGGAAAAAAGTGGGATAGTCTTGAGTCGTTTCAGAACATGGGTCATTTGTACAGGCTTAAATAGTTATTTTTAACTTCTAACTAGAAAAAAGTCCTCCTTTTCTTTTCTAACTCATGTTTCTTTTCTAGCTATTTACTTCTTAACAATATCTATGTCCCTTTATACCCATACCTGGCCCTGGTTCCATGTCGATTATTCATTGGATTGTGGCTTGCACTTCTGCTGCTGCAGGTACTCCTATGACCCTCAGGGAAAGGTGCGATGTTAATAAAGAGTCGAGTTTTAATCCCTGAGTCCAGCCTTTCATGGATCACTGCCCTCCAGTTTGTTGGTAATAATTAGTCCACATTCGTGGTCCTCAAATTCTTGTGACTATCTGAGCCTTCTGTGGAGTTTCTTAAAAACGCAGCTGCTCAATGGTATCCCCGAATTTCTGAGTCCGATCCTGAACAGGGTGCAGGCACGGGAAGCACAGGTGCATCACCCGGAGAATCCCAGGTGAGATTCAGAGCGCGTGGAGTTATCTGTGTTCACAGAACGCCACCTGCACGCACATGGTGCTGTCCCTGGCGGCACCGACTTCACTTTTGGCTAACAGACCTAACCCTGCCAGCCCACATTTATTCTCCTAACAGCTAGACATGCACATTGCCACTGATTTTTTTTTCGAGTTTATTGGCGCCCTTTTTGATAATCAATAGTTCATACAGAATTTCCAGCTAAGAAATTTAAGTTATGCATGCTATTAAAAGAATGGATGTGGATTAGTTAATATCATTTATAGGTTAGGTAGATGCATTTTATTTTATTTTTCTGAGAAAATACTTTCAAGAAAAAAAATTATAAAAATAAAGATAATTCCAAATTGTGAATTAAACTGTTAAGTGATTCTTTTATTTATTTACTTTTAATTTTTTTTATTAGACTTTCTTTTATTTTGATTAGACTTTTTAGGTCTTTCAAATCAGATGCAGAAGTTGGTCTCCTGTTCTGGCTCTGTGCAGAGCCAATCTGCTCTCACTTTTACAGACCACATTCTTTAAGAAGTCTGTATCAATTATTTGGTAGTATAATTCCCTGCCCCTTGGTATCATGTAATCATTCCCTCTTTAAATAACACCAAGCAAATAAAAGAATCAAGGTGTTATATATGACTGAAAACAGGGTAGCCTTTTGTTCCATTATAAGAATAGTTTACAAATGGAATGCAAAAGCCACATTCACATGTTCTAAAAAATGGCATGTGTAGATTGGATGCTTAATGTGATTGCTGTTAAAATAAATCAATAGTGAAACCCTTCAAACACTGAAGCAATCAAACCCTGATGAATAACATTAATTGGAAATCATGGTATATTTTATAAATCAAAGATGGCAAATCGATAACAAGGTTGAAGGTGCATCCATGGTGATCAGTCTCAGGTGCATTTTCCTGACGTGTGACCAGAGAATATGGATCGGGAAGAAGATTATATTGAAGGTGGGATAAGCTGATGTCTGGGGCCATTTACTGCTTACATCCACCAAGTAGATTGTGGCTTAATGAATTAGTCCTCTTATGTGTACATAATTGCATGAGCAAACAAGAAATACTCAGCTGAGAGTCGTGGCCTGGTAAAATTAAATGGTTAGCATATATTGGATTGTATGAAATTGAAAATAGGGAGCTAAATCATAAACTCTTGGAGGCAAAAAGTACCTTCGAGATCCTAATTCAATATTCTCATTTTACAGATGTGAAAACCAAGGGACAGAGCAGGTGAATGATTTGATCAAGTCAAAACAATAGTTAATTATCTAGATCTAGAAATAAAGACAATTTTTTAAATATTTCTAATGTATATATGTCACCTATAGGAATTGCATATACACACAAACATCATGAATACTTCTATTGCGAAAAATATTTTATGAGTTGGTTTCCTGGAATTTGGATTCTATTTTTACCAGAAATATAATTTTACTTGTGAGATCTACTACTCCAGAGAAGACCATAAAAGCTTTCATGGCAGACACCCATCTTTCCTTCTGCAAAGAGAAAGAGGACTGGCAACATTTTAAGAAGAGTAATTTGAGCCCTGCCTGGTGTGGCTCAGTTAGTTGTGCATTTTCCCACACACCAAAAGGTCATTGGTTTGATCGCCAGTCAGGGTACATGCCCGGGTTCCAGGCTTGATCCCCATTAGGGGGCAAGCAGGAGTCAGCTGATGGATGTCTCTCACCCACATTGATGTTTCTCTCTCTCTTTCTCTCTCCTTTTCTCTCTACAATCAATAAAAACTTACTTTAAAAAAAAGAAGTTGAAATGTAAAATGTTTTATTATAAGTTTAAATGGTCACATTGAATAAAATGTATAGTACGTTTCTAGGTTGACATTCCACAGTATGTGTCTACACTTTTCACTGCCCCAAGTTGCAAAATCAGCAAATGTGACGTAGGAACTGTAACTGTGTTTTAAGAAACACCAGTTGACTATATGTTGGTTTTATGAATCACTGTTCCCAAAAATATATATTTCAAAATCCTTAGCATGTCATTTAAATTACTTTAAGATCTTAAAAAGGAATATTGTTTATATTTTTGCTGTTATAACCAAGATGAGCCATTTCAAACTTAATAGAAAGATTTATTATCAACTTCTAATGCATATTGTAAACCACCATGGAGAATTTTACACTTCCAGTCTTTCCGTTCACAAACTCTCACTAGTGTTTAATCATCTCCAGCCCTAATTCACACTGACTTTATATGTTACCTATCTATATATATAAAAGCCAAGCAACCAGAATGACCAGAGTGACTGGAATGACCAGTCACTATGACATGCACTGCAGCTGGCCATCCAGACCAATGGGAGTGGGGACAGCTGGCCAACCTCCTGCAGCCCCTTCCCCCAGCCGGCCCGGCCCCCGATCGCCCCTCCCCCCAATTGGGGGCAGGGCCAGCCAGCCAACCTCCTGCAGCCCCTTCCCCTGGCCGGCCGGCCCCCATCAGATCTGATTGGGGCAGGCCAGCTGGACCCTACCTGTGCACAAATTCATGCACCAGGCCTCTAGTTGCTTTATAACAAACTATCCCAAAGTCTAGTGGTTTGAAAGAATCATTTATCTCAGATTTCTCTGTGTTAGACATTTAGGCTGGCCCCTGCTGGGTTGTTTTTCTGTTGGTCTCAACCAAGGTTGCATATGTAAATACAGTCCCCGCCAGTTGGGGATTGACTGGCTGCAGGCTATGAGACAGACATGAGTGGGCCACATGTTGTCCATCAAACGGCATACCAGACAGGACTTTGTCACACAGTGGTGGTGGCAGGAATCATACATAGAGGGACAACCTTATTGTGTCACAACTTTTAAGTCTCTGTTGGCATCATAATGCTAATATTCCATTGGCCACTGAAAGGGATATGACCAACGCAGATTTAAGGAGCGAATGAACAGATAGATTCCACCTATTTTTTTTTTAAATATATTTTATTGATTTTTTACAGAGAGGAAGGGAGAGGGTTAGAGAGTTAGAAACATCGATGAGAGAGAAACATCAATCAGCTGCCTCCTGCACATGCCCACTGGGGACGCACGCACCCACAACCGGAATCGAACCTGGGACCCTTGAGTCTGCAGGCTGACGCTCTATCCACTGAGCCAAACCAGTTAGGGCAGATTCTACCTCTTAATGAGAAGACTTGCATCATCACATGAGCATAGATGCAAGGATGAGAGAATTTGTCATCGTTTTGCACAGTCTGTCATATGTTGGGACTATTCTTAACTGCTCATTTGCCTGAATAGAATGTCAGAGTCAAGCAAATCCTAACTGAGGAACAGTTTACCAAAAAATTGATAGTATTACAAAATGTCAAGGTCATGAAAGTTAAGGGAAGACAGAGAAACTGTCATAGATTGGAGGAAACCAAGAAGACAGGAAGCCAAATGCAATGCAAACTAAGTGGACAGGATGCTGGACAAACACACCAAAGGGTATTAGCGGGAAAGCTGGTGAGGCATAAACATGGTGTTTTTCTTATTTGAAAGCATTGATTTGTCTTTGAAGTTATTTATTCTTAGCTCACAAATGTAACGCCATATGTGTTCTACTATTTTCTTTTTTATATCCTGGATCCATTCGAATAGGATATACTGCTATTCTTAGATCAGAAATTATTTTAACCCCTCCCCCAACATTTTCCCTTTGTGAACTTTGGAATTCTCTTTTGAACTTGTTTTCCAAGTTTTTTCTGGCGGCTGTAATAACTGAATTATGACAAAAATGATATTTTTATCTGAATAAAGTGAAACAACCACAACAAAGAAAAGGAAAAACAAAACACACCTCTGAATTCAATTTGTGCCACTGCCAATTACAAGCCGTATGATCCTGCGCACATTGACATGTGGCCCTCAGTTTTCTCCTATTTTAATTGGTAATGAGAAGGCTTGCTCGCTAATTTATTTTGGTTCTTGTTAATATCAAAATGAGGCAATATGATATGAAAAGGGCAAACACAACATAAGGAAAAAACAACACGGATTCATACCCTGAGCAAGGCAGCGAGCAAAAACAATCCTCTTAACTTTTAGGTGCAGCTGGAGACAGTGAGTGGGGAACGAGAAAGTTCCTGAAGAGAAGGATTTCTGAGAAGAAGGGGACAATCTTGCCTGTGAAACTGACCCTGTGACAGTGCCCCACCCTCACCTTCCAGGAGACTTAGGCTATTTGTTGAACCTCCTGCAATCCATCAGGACAGGGCAGGGAGTCATTTACAGAAGCGTTGGAGCAGTCCGTTTTTACTGATTTTGGGGAAAGCCCTGGGAGAGACCATACACATATTTAGGTAACTCACGTATCGTGGCAGCCCAGCCATCATGGGCCCACTCTGATTAATCTGGTGTGAATGTGTATGGAGACCTGGCTGCTTCTGCCTCCCGGTGTGTGGCGTGTTGGTGAGTTGGGATGAATATTGTGTAGGAGAAACTGCTGTGTGGAGAAGGCTGTGGATGGAGACATTGTGGGTGGTAGTCTTGCATTTCTCCCACAAGATAATACCTCATTTTACTACTCAGAGTTTCACTCTCAGGAGTTTTCACTCTTCTTCAGCATTGCAGTTCCGCTGTTCTTTAACATACTCAGTGAAATGGGACCCACTGTCACTTAATGTCTCAAGGTTTATAATACTATTTAACTAACAGGGGCACGTGGCTAAGCAAACTGTATGGTGCTGAACTCCTTAACTCCAACTGTGTCTCCAGAGGCAGGATTATTCGCTTCTTATTGTTTCTCTTCTTCTATTTCAATATTCCTAAGTATAACGTCTCCACAATATGCTTAATTTATTTGCCTTAGATATTGCATATTAATCTTCTGCTCTAAGAGGCAACGATTTAGCTACCTTACACCAGCACCAGCTTTTCTCCCTCTCCCTGACGATATAGGGTTGCCATATCAATAATAATCTATAATAATAAAAGTATAACATGCTAATTAGACCGGACAGCTGAATGACCTTCCAGACGTCCTTCTGGACGAAGCAACAGTGGCGGGGGCCAAGGAAGAGGCAGTTAGGGGTGATCAGGCAGGCAGGCGAGTAGTTAGGGGCAATCAGGCAGGCAGGCGAGTGGTTAGGGACGATCAGGAGGGCAGGCAAGTGAGCAGTGAAGGGCGATCAGGCAGGCAGGTGAGCAGTTAGGAGCCAGTGGTCCTGGATTGCGAGAGGGTGTTGCCATATCTCACAAAAGTCCACAATACCAACCGATTGAAATTTCCTGTAAACAGCCCTAGCTGGGTTTCATCAGTGGATAGAGCATCAGTCTGTGGACTGAAGGGTCCCGGGTTCGATTCCGGTCAAGAGCACATGCCAGTGTGGGGTGTGCAGGAGGCAGCTGATCAATGATTCTCTCTCATCATTGATGTTTCTATCTCTCTTTCCCTCTACTTTCCTGTCTGAAATCAATAAAAAACATATATATATTTTAAAAAAAAGATTTCCTATAAACAAAACTAATACCTTCGAATGTAGTATGTCCCAATGCTACATGCACTACAGACTAAAGGTGTTCCCTGAATTTCATTTAGAGGTGGGGCCGATGGGAGGTGTAGCCATCGTGAAAGGGATCAGTGCTTTGAAAAACAGAGGCGGAGCGAGCTCTGTACCCGTTTCTGCCACATGATGACAGGCTCCCACTAGACCATCGGCCAGTACCTGGATTTAGGCCTCCCAGCTTCCAGAACTGTGAGAAGCAAACGTCCTTGTTTACAAGCCACCAGGTGTTTAATATTCTCTTATAATTGCCCAGACAGACAAAGACAACATGGAACATACTTATGCTAATAAAATTCTTCATCTAAGAACCCAGTTTAACTGCTAAATCTATATTTCATTTAGCAACCTCAGCGCAATAATGATATCACTGTCTTTTCTTTTTTCTTTTTTTTTACTCTGTTGGTTGCCTTTTATGACCATGATCTTAATTCTTGTTCCATTAAAAATATTTCCCCCCCTACTTTGGAAAATACAGACATTTGCACTCTTTCCCACATCCTTGAACTGCATTCCTGTTCTTTTATATATATTTGTAATTTCCAGGTAGATAACATTGACATAAACCGTGTTTGCATGATTTGAATTACATAACAATATTCCCTGTAGACCCAAATCATAAGTGATGACTACACTGGCTTTTGCACAATGTGGTGTTTCCCCACTCTGAATATTTCCTCATGCCATTTCCCCTTACTTCCCTCTCTTGTGTTCATATAGTCTCAGACTTCGCACAGACTAACTTGTTGGGACCCTTCTGAACTGCAGCATCCTAAGGACTGGTTTTGGTTCATGTTTTTCTGGCTTCAGTACATTTTTGGTCTGGATCCACATTCTTAGTTTGTTTGTTTTGCCAGAGCAAAAGACCTGCATTTCTAGGTGACCGTCTAAAGGCTTTGTTGGAGGTGATGTTTTTGAGACCTCGAATGTTTGGAAACAGCTGAATTCTTTCTTCATACATGATTGATAATAGTTTGGGTGTGAACAGAATTCCAAGGTAAAAATAATTTCCCTTGGGAGCGAGAGGGAATTGCTTCCTGTCATGGGCATGCAGCCTTGCTGTTGGGAGTCACACTGTACTAGCCTCATTCCTGTGTGGGCATCTCCCAGCCTTTTTTATTTTTATTTTTATTTTTTTTACCACCACCCACTTATGCAATCTTTTTATACTTACAATTCTGAAACTGCAGTACATTGTGCTGGGTGGGCTCATTCAATCTAGAAACATAAGTCTTAATTTGGAAAGCACTTTTTAAATATTTTTTTAGATCTTTTGAATCTCCAATTTCTCTGGACTTTCTGAAACACCTGTTAGCTGCATGTTGGAGCTTCTGAATTGTTTCTTCAGGTTCTTTACTTCTTTCATGACATTTTCATTTCTTTTCCTTTGTTTTCAGCTCTTTGGGGGGAACTTATCAAATGTTGCCTCTAATATATCTATTGATTTTCCCAATATTTTATTTATAAAAAAGTCCCAACACAGAACAGTTTAAAGAATTTTATAATAAAACTAGAGGCCCGGTGCACAAAATTTGTGCATGGGGGGAGGGGTCCCTCAGCCTGACCTGCACCCTCTCACAGTCCGGGACCCCTCAGGGGATGTCCGAAAGCCAGTTTAGGCCTGATTCCAGGGGATCAGGCCTAAACTGGCAGTCGGACATCCCTCTTGCAATCTGAGACTGCTGGCTCCTAACTGCTCACCTGCCTGCCTTATCATCCCTAACTACTCGCCTGCTTGCCTGATCGCCCCTAACTGCCTCTGCCTCAGCCCCTGCTGCTGTGGCTTCATCTGGAAGGATGTCCAGAATGACGTCTGGAAGGTTGTTTGGCTGCCCAGTCTAATTAGCATATTATGTTCTTATTATTATAGATTTTGCATACCCACTACCTATATTCTATTCATTGAATTTTTCAATTTTCATATTTATTGCATATATTGAGATTTAAACAACCTTGCCCTCTAATTGCTTCTTTTACAGTGTATCTTGTTTTAAGGGTATACATTTTTCTCACATATCTCTTTCTTTGGGAGTAATCTTATCTATTTGTTTTTGTCTCTTTTATGTAGAAGAATTTGCCAAGAAACGTATGCATCTTGTCTTATTAACTCACACGTACAGTTGAGTGAATAATTAATAACGTGGCAACAGCTTACGTGGGCGGCTTGAGCACAGGTGGGCTTTACTTCGGAGTGCGTGGGCGCGGGCGGTCTTCACTGGGGACGTCCTAGGCACCAGGCAGATTGGTCCGCGCCTCCTCCACAGGAGAGGACTCTGCTGCTGTCCCTCTCCTTGTTTAAGAGGACACAGGTCCTGCAATGCTCTGCACATGAGCAGAAACATGCAGAGGAGCGTGCATAAGTGCAGGCATGTGTCTGGGAGTGTGTATAGTCTGGGGGTGGGGGTAGGCATCTTTCGCAGGGTAATTTAACCTTTTGCACTCGGATGTCGAGTGTGGCTCGACACGGTTAGCATCGGTAGCAGCTCGTATGTCGAGCCACACTCAACACTTGTTTCACCGCGGGGGGAAGGGGGATTTTTGTCTATTTTTCCAGTATCTTTTCTTGTTTTCGTTAGCATGAAAGGACAAGTAAAATGTAAATGCCGTCTCAACTGATGCCAAAAAAGAAAAAATGAAAAACCGATAACGCATGTGAAATTTATTAGGAAACTAGTACATGATCTTGTTGGAGAATTCAGAGATGGTACACTAACTTCCAGGGGTAGATTATTATCCACTAACTTAGAGCAACGTTTAGATGGAAAGCTCCATATAATCACACCTCACCCTACAAAAAACACAAAGATTGTGTTGTTTGTTCTAACAGCAAAATCAAAGGAGGAAGAAGAGAGACGATTTATATTTGCGAAACATGTGAATGTAAACCAGGTCTTCATGTGGGTGAATGTTTCAAAAAATATCACACCATGAAAAATTATAGAGATTAAAATTACTCTTTGAATGTATCAATAATTTGAAATATAAAAAAATCCAAATAAATAAGTTTGTATGAAAAGAAACTCCAGTTTTTTATTCTACTGCCATGCTTTGTAAAATCTGGGGTATTTAAAAAATTAAATCCCGAGTAGAATAAAGGAGTCGAGAAAAAAGCAAGCGAGTGCAAAGGGTTAATCTTCCCATTGTCCTGCTGACTGAATCTGCAGAGCTGGAGACGTTAGGGTTCTGTCAGGCAGAGCTGCCTCCTTGCCATTTCTCTAGGATAGGTCTAATTCTTTCGCAGACTTTTCCAGTAAAACCCCCCATATGTTTCTCTTTCTCTTAGTCTCTCTATCATCATATTTATGCCTTTATATGCCTTCACTACACGTTTAGTGGGCTTTTTCTAAGGCAAGGGGATAGGGTATGTAAATAATTATTATTACAGGAATTCGTTCCCCTCACACAATCTACTCAGTGATGCAGGTCTGGTCTATCCTTGCACCTGAGCACTCGGAGACCTGCTCTGCATCCTTGTAGTGAGCTGCATTCTAGAAACTGTTCGGAGTTTTGTAATAAACATATACATTAAAAATGCAGTAAAAAAGGAACAAAACTATTTTCAAATTAAATTTGTTTGAACTAAATAGTTTTCTCCAGACATGCAAAATTCCTGTGTTGCAAAAGCATGCCTTTTGCCTGGGAGTAGCCATCTTGGGTTTCATCCCTACCGCCACATCTTGCAGATGACCTAAATATTCCTTTCCAGAGACTTGTCGGGGACGTGAAGGCTGGAATTTCCTGCATTCCTTTCTTGACCCTGCTATCTGCCATCTCAGTGACTTAGATCACTTTCTGTGAGGACCAGTTTCTAACCTGACTACTGGAAGAGTTACCTGGGATAGTCCTTTGTACCTAACAGGTAATAATAAATGGCTACGAGAACGTTCCCGAACACCTTAGAGTCTACATGGAACTTGGTAGACTAACTCTGAATCTAAATGCGTCAGGATGGTCACACATTACGGCACATGAGTGAGTGAACTCCAAATTGTTAAGATGCAAAAGAAGAAACGGAAGGCTGGGCTCGAGAGGACCTTACAGTACAAAAGACCAGCCAACCTACTGTGACTCGAGCATGGGTCACAGAACCAGGCGCTCCTGCGTGGAGATAACAGTATTTGTTTCATAGGCTTGTCATTGGAATTAAATATGTTACTGTGTAATGTGCTTAGAAATGGGCCTCACAGAGAGAGCCCCTCAATACTGCTAAAATATCTGTTTTTATATTATCATTATTTGCTTTCTGTGAGCCTTGCATCTTTCTAAGAAGTTTGCATATATCATCTCTTACCTCATCTAATCCCTAACGCACCTTTTTTAAAGGTACATTATTCCCATCTTATAGATGAAGACACGAGGCACAGAGAAGTTAAGTAATTTGTTTAAGGGGGCATAGCCAAGAGGTGGAATCGGTAAGATTTGAGCCTAAGAGTATGGTCTCACAACTAATATTTAATCACCAAAACAAACTATTTGAGTAATAAAAGTATGAAAATCAGTTAGGCAACAAGAAAATATTGTAGGTCAGGGCTAGTATGGGAAAGATTTTGAGCACTTTTCACACATCTTCTTAGAGCCCCTGATAGGATTCCGATTGACATAGAAAGGAGAGAAGGAGAGTTTCCAGGTAAGGTTAGTGGCACAAAGCTGATGAATTCACCTATTTGGAGAGTCCACTTTAATTATTTTAATGACAGGAAGTGTTAATTCCTGGCAAACAGGACTGTACATATCAGTAAAAGGAATACGTTGAAAGTGAGTTGAAGCTAAATGATAAATGTTAAACATTATTTTTCTTCTTTTAGAGTTTTTAGGGTATGAGCTACAAATACTGATAAAACATAAATTTTATGAAACCAGTAATCTCAGAAAATGTAACTAACTGCATTTTACTGGCTATCTATCTATCATCTATCTATCTATCTATCTATCTATCTATCTATCTATCTATCATCACAGCTATAATCTTTCCATCATAGCCTCCATCTCCTTGTCTTATGAGAATTTTAGCTTTGTTTTAAAAGGTAATTGGTATTTTCTTTTTCCCCATCCAAATTGACTGGCTTATATACACATTTAATTTTAAAATCCATATGCTGTCCGTTTTCTCAGTACAGTTAAATCCGAACGCAGCCCGATCCTCTGGTTTGATTTAGGGCCGCACACTTACTTCTGCCCTGAACACAGACACGCTGAATATGCAAGAGGAATGCTACTTCCCTTTCCCCAAGCCCCGCAGACATTTAAGTTATTCACAGCCACTGTCCCACGACACGGAAAGTGATCATATCTATTGCCAACTCCTATAAATTATTAACATCAAAGTGAGCGGCTCCCTGGCACGGGATTTCAGCCTCCACAGGAAGACAAAAACTTGGGGAGGCTGAAGTAGACTCAGGAACTTCCATTGGTAACATGGTCACTAGACATTTCATCCTTGTTTACAAATGCCTCCCCCTTCTTTCCTCACGGTTTCCTGGGCACATGCCCGTTACAGAAAGCAAGGATTCTGAGGCGGTTCTGAAAGTTCAAATACAAGATCCCTCCATCAAGTTCATTCTGCCCAGTCTTTCCCCACAGCGTTGAGCAACCGGGCAGCAGAGCCAGCTCCCCGGGACACCTGGCAGTGACCACAGCTTCCTCGCCAGGGCTGGCAGGGGCTTCATACAGCAAGAATGCCCTGATGCCAAAGCGAGGGACGATGAAGATGCATTAGGAAATGTCTCAATGAAATTAAAAAATATCACTTTCTCAGAATCCAGAAAGCGGCTGCTGCAGGACACAATACCCGTTGGGCAGACTGGGTAGCAGGCCGTCGCCCATAGAGATGGATGGCTTGCTTTGGCGACTACCACTTCGGCAGCTTAGAATAAATATGGTCATAATTGAGCTTTCGGAATGATGTGCAAGTGCTAAGCGCCTCCTGATGGAGGGTGCCAACGTCCTGCCTTTGGCACCGACAGATGGTCTTTCCTGGTCTTTTCATGAAAAGACAGTCCAGCCTTCAATAGATATGATCACTTTCCATGGTGCTGAAAGAGGGCACTGGAGATGGGGGACCAGGCTGTGGCCGCCGTCTCATCGGAGCCCAGAGGCCAGCCACTCCTGCCATCCTGCTGCCAAGGGGGAGGGCTGGGCGTAGATTCCGGAGGCCGGAGTGACACTGTCACAGGACAGGCCTGGGGGGGCGGTGGTGAGGCTCCCTCCCATGGCAGCTCCCTGGTTGCCTCCGTAAGTGCCATGCGGTTTCAGAAAGGTGATTAATAGCCACGTTGCCGAGCTGATGGGAAGTAATTTCTCAGCGGGCTGGGGTGTAATTCAGGGGAGCTTTTATTGGCTCTCAAGCAGCAATTTTAAAGAAATACTTCAATCGGTAATGCAGCAATATGTCTCCAGGCAGGGTGTGTTTATGAAAATGATGCCTTGCTCAGCTCTGAATTGTCTGGCCGAGAAGAGCTGGCCAGTGTCTTCAGAGCAGGTCACCAGGACTCCTCGGCTCCAGGGCGCAGAGGAGCAGGAGATCCGGGAGTCAGTCCCCCGTGCACGGGCCCCGCAGCCTCCCTTCGGTGCCCCGAGCTACCGCAGGCAGCTTTTAGTTCTGTAGACATTTAACACACAGCGTATTCCAGGGGGCTTTCATCTTCGGTTTTATTAAATAATTAAAACACAACACACACCATTCTTTGAGTTTCTGCTCTTTTTTATGTTGAGATAATAAATATTTATTTGTTCCTAGATGGAAGAGTGAATCACAGATTGATAAAGCTCATAGACAGATATTTCACTGGAAAAACCATCTGGAATAGCGATTTTCAACTGGTGTGCCGCAAGAATGTTTAAAACATGCAAGACCTGACTTTTTAGTCAGGGCACTGACCTATGTTCCCTTAGATTGTCAAATAAAAATAATGACAACAGTCACTACAATAATAGCCATCTGGTCTGAATGAATCAAAATGATACCTATTTTTGTTGTCAAATTGGCAAAAATTATATTCTGTGCTGCAGAGTTTTAGTAATTAGTTTATGTGTGCCATGACATGAAAAAGGTTGAAATCGCTGGCCTAGAGCTTGGGATACAGAAGTTAAATGGCAATCCCATGGGAAATACAACCCACAGTTTCATTGTTTTCTTGAAACCAGTGCTATCATCGGGTCATTAATTTAAACTGCTGCATATTCATGTGACTTCTGCATCCTCCGTGCTCCACCTCATTAATAAGAGCTTCCCTAATGTGAGAACGTGTCTCGTGAATTTAAGTGCAACTTGGTAACACTTAGGGATGAAGGGACTTGGGTTGAATGGAGAGGAGCAGGCAGTAAGATAGATTTTTACTTTTCTGTAGTGGATGTGTGTGTTTCACCATGTAGGTGTGTTAATTGGAAAAAAAACAACAACCGCACAACTTCCCACTGAAGTGTCAGGTAGATACAGAGATAGATCTTACACATACCTATAAAGCATGCCGCCATACGGTGGGTGTACGTTTTCACAGTGTAAACATCACCCAGATCACAAACTGAACGGTACGCCAGCCCCAGGAGCTCCCTGTGCCCACCTTGTAGGCACGCCCTCCTGCCCATCATTCTGACCACATATGCAGACATGAGTTCTGCCTCTTCTGTTTTACTGAATATAAACACAACCATACGGCAAGTACTCTCTTGTGTCTGGCTCTTTTTGTTCAACATTGTTTGTGAGAATCATCCAAGTTGCTGCACATCGTTGAAGATCACTCAAAATCATTGTTGCTGCATAAAATTCCATGGTAAGAAATGTTTTGCTTATTCATTCAGTGGTTGATACCGATCCTGTTGTCATTAGCTAGTTATTAGTAACAGAAAAGGAGCAAAGGGGAGGCCAGTCACCGTAGGCATGTCATGTGGGCCGCTTCACCAGGAAGCTGCATTTTCACACTCCCCAGGGAAACCAGCCCATTCCCTGTAGACACTGGGGGAAGGGACTGGGCAAAGGGGAAGATGGGCCCATGTGCAGGGAGCTGGGGTGACATAAGCAAGCATTTGTCTGTCAGTCAAACTTGGGAACAGAGATCATTGGCCAGATCGTTGGCCACAGCAAGCCCATAAATCATTGGAAAGACATAACTCCCTGAGACGAAGGCCTTCCCTCTCTCTTGGTGCTTTTGCCTCCTGGCTCTGGGCACTCTTAGTTCCTTCGGCTTTGCTCCTGCCCATGTTCCCTCCTTAGCTATGTGTCTCTGCAGACTCCACATGCAATGGACTGATGGATGGCAACGGGGAACACAAACTAAACTACCTTAATGCTGGATTAGATGGTGCCCTAACATGGGACAAAGACTGGGCAACGGCCTTGATCCTAGCTCTGCCAAAGCCACAGCTGCACCTCTATGGTAGGATGAAGGGAATGGGGACCCTGGAAACTCAGGGGTGTAATTCCACAGAAATAAAGCTTTCCACAATACCTCACCCTCCTGTGTGAGCCTCAGAAAACTCTTTTTCTTGGGACATGGTAAGAAGCCCACTCCCACTAGCAACTGGTGGGAAGGAGGAGAGCTCCCCACCTATAGCAATAGGACTTTTGGAAAACTTCAAATGTGGGGTTCTTAGAGCTTATAAACATCCTAGGAGATGCTTGTATGGTATACACGTGCACACATTTCTGGTGGGTGTTTTACCAAGAGTGGAGGTCGTGTGGCATGCGCAGATTCAGCTTTAATAAATCCCGTCAGAAAGGTCCCCACAGTGGCTGCACTGGTACAGACTCACACCAACAACATTCGAGAATTCTGGTGGCTCTGTATTTTCACCAACGCCTGTACGTTTTTCCTTTTCGGTTTTAGTCATTCTAATAAGTGTGCAGTCCTATCTCTGTCATTTTGGTTTATATTTCTCTGCAGGTGAGTCTTTCATAAATTTATTAGCCTTTGGGCCTCCTATTTAGCCGTGTTCTTTGCTTGTTTGATTTTTCTATCGAGTTGTCTTTTTTATTGACTTGTACCTCAAGTATTCTGGGTATAAAGTTTGGATAGCTATATGCATTTTACACATTTTCTTCCTGTTGGTGGCTTGCCTAATCTCTCTCTTGATGGTTTCTTTTATGAACAGATATCTCAAATTTAATCTAGTATAACTGAACAGGAAATAATTAACAGCAGATCTACGACTCACTCCCTCTCTACTGAAGAGTAACTTGAAAAACAATGGTTTTAATCAAATTTCCTTGTGAAGAAATTAATGGCTACATACCAGGACCTTCATGCTGGTGGCTTAAACATAGCAGAAAGATAGAGGAGAGTCCTATCCACCAAATGCCTTTTTAGTAGGAGACACCTGGTCTTTGCTTACATGCTGAAAATAAACCTGGAAACCACAAGCTTACAATGCACTGCTGGCTGAATATGGGGACACCTGAACAGAATGATTTACCAAATCCAAAATGATTTCAATGGTATGATAGTGTCTCAGATATCTCTAATACAATTAATTAAATATTAAAACTACTAATTTTTAAAATACTAATTTTTCTTGCAAAAACTTATTATCCCAATGGTCTTTTATTTCCTATATGTTTCGGCATTCCTTCTTGGTTTTTATAGATTCCTTGTCATGGGGATACTGGGGGAATGTTTATTTGAGATCTCTACAACATGGAACCCTTACTTCCTATAAGAAGAAGACTTGCCAGATTAAAACATGAGTTTTTTAAATGTAACTTGAATATGTTAGTTCAATATAATGTGTTGATGGCTTTAAATGCAATAGTGGTTCAGGGAACAAAGCAGTCAATAGGACTGGAAAATTGGAAAAGATTGCATGGAGAAAATGGGATTTCATCCACTGTGTAGTTTTCGAACTAAAGCTGATCATTAGGATGACGTATAACATGAAGGGTTTAAAATCTTGGCCAAGGAGCTGACCTTTGTGAAGTATAATCTGTTTTGGCTTTATCGATCGTCGAACTTACTGAAAATCATTATACAAAGACGTAACTGTGTTTTCTTTTTTTGAAAAATAATAAAGAGCAGAAAAGGTTTGGGAATCCTATTTGCAACAGATGAGAGTGGGCAAAAGTAGGTTTACAGTTGTTGTATGGAAAAAGACATGCAGGTTAAATAAATAATAATGTAAGAATAAACTGTTTCACAGACTCACAACTGTAAACCTGCTTTTGCCCATCCCTATTTATTAGCCATCACATTATCTTAAACATGACCTAAAATGTTAAATTTTTAAAGTTAACTCTATGCCTAAGGTTTGCCTTAATTTGGGACAGTTACTTTAAAGAGTACATTGAGCCCAAACCGGTTTGGCTCAGTGGATAGAGCGTCAGCCTGCAGACTGAAAGGTCCCAGGTTCGATTTCGGTCAAGGGTATGTACCTTGGTTGCGGGCACATCCCCAGTAGGGGATGTGCAGGAGGCAGCTGATCGATGTTTCTCTCTCTCATTGATGTTTCTAACTCTCTATCTCTCTCCCTTCCTCTCTGTAAAAAATCAATAAAATATATTTAAAAAAAAATAAAGAGTACATTAATGTGTTATTACTTAAACTTAACATGCTTCACTTATCCAGGCCACATTGTGTACCATAACTCTATGATTTGATAAAGGCTTTTCTATCACAAACATGAAAAAATATTATCAATGCATTTTGCTTTCACTTGGTATGATACAACTCTTACATTTAGAGAAAATTGAGAAATAAATGTTTACCTTGTCATATCCTATGCTATTCCTCTTCCACTTTAAAATTATTTGACTCAGTGGATTTTTTCTTTTATGAGAAAGAGACCACAATTAATTGTTACATTGGTAGATGTCTAAACTGGAGAAATTCTGCGTAATTTTTTAAAAGGAAAAATATTTGACATAAAAAGCATGTAGTTGTCAAATTTAACATTTTGCTATTTAATTTAAAAAGCCCAGTACTTTTAAGTCTAGATGGGTCATCCCATTTTGTATTGAGGATAAATGCAAAAATATCTATCGGGATAGTCATGGTTTCCCAAAAAAGTCTTTGTGATATAGATTTATTTTTCAAAAAGAGTTGTCTTGACGAAAGCCGAGGACTCTGTAACACAAACCTGTAAGACATTATGGGAGCCTGGGACACAGTGCAGGTGGGAGGAGCCCATTGCCTGCCTCTATCATGAAGAAATTTACGATGGATATTGAACATTTTTGTGCAAAACTGCAACCCAATGAGTCCAGCCGGAAGAGTCAGCCACACAACACACCCTCTGATGACTTAATTCTCAGGCAGAATCGCTTACTGCTATCAGTCTGAATGCAGGAGAATGTGCAGCAAAGACGCTGAATGTTCATTTCAGTTTATGGATTATGAGCTATGCTTTCTGACATTAAACCAAAAGTTTAGCTGAGTCTCTAAAACTCTTTACCAAATTATAAAATGTGTTATTAATTACATGTAAATAATACTAATAAATGCATAAAGAAACATTTAAGCACTTCAGAAGTAATTTTCATCCTTTTTGTCTAAATTTAAATGTATTTCACAGAGAGAGTGATTTCTAAATATTTTTATTGTTATTGCTTTTGTGGGCTACCATTGTAATGTAAAAATAACATACCCCTCCCTTTATTTGCTGGACATTCAGTAGACATATACTACCTTCCTGCTTCCTTCCCTAAATCCTTAAATTGTTCATAGGAGCCAGGCCCACTACAGTGTCTAAATTACTACAGAACACTGGGATAGATTAGAAACGCAGATGTGTATGAATGTTTTAGGGTGCCCTGAGAATTTCAGTCTGGTAGGAAGCTATGTCTCTTGCCCTGAAGAGAAAAGTATTTAAATTTTATAAATGTATAATATGCGACTCTCTCCATGGAATTAACTTGTCTTCTCCATATGAACATATTCCACCGCTAACCAACTGGATCAGGGTCCCACAACATAAATCAAAGGGAAGGCTGTGGAGTGTCTCTCCCACATGCAGTTTTACCCAGTGGTGACCTTCGCAGCAGCGATATTCGGAAGTGTCAGATAAACTGAAGGAGATGTGGAAGTGTGGACACTGAGTGAATACTTTATCAGATCTATCACTTCACAGCCAAACTGCAAATACAAGAAGACATTTCTGTGTGTGTTGCCTGTCAGTATATTACATTGCTGCTGTGTTTGTGTGTGTGTGTGTGTGTGTGTGTGTGTGTGTGTACATGTGTGAGATTTTTAAAAGGCCAGAATCATTTTAGTCAAATTTAAAATCTGGGATTGCTAAATATAAGAACAGATGTTCTTAAAATATTTATATATTTGGAAGGTATAATAGCACTCTAGGTACAATAGATAGCGTCACCTAAGGTAGGTATTTTCTTCCATGTGTTTACCTATATTTCCCATAACAACAATTACATACCTCAATGAGAATTTGTATCAGATTGAAAAATAAATCTAATCTACAAATTGAATTTTATCTAAAGTGCACAGAGAGATAATAGAAGTTGGATTTATTTATTTATTTTATTTATTTATTTTCTTAGGTCCAAATACCTCCAAAAGGAATTAAGCAATTAAAAGGTATTATTGAATTGAAATATAAATTAGAAATAAATTTTACTCAGATGTCAAGGAACAATTTCCTATAATATTAATTAAAAATTTTCTTGTGCTGTACTGCAAAAACCTGAAGTAAGAATTTTATAACCCACTACTCCCACCACAGTCCTTCAGAAATGAAACCCAAGCAACCATGATCAAAGGGAGTATTCCATAGAATGATGTAGGAACTGCAGTGTATTGAGTTGCAAATATCCTAACTCAGTGCATAAAGCTTCCTCCCAGAGTGTGAGTTACGTAACGTCAGAGGCGTGCAGAATATTGGAGATCAAAGGCAGATACATCATGCTGGTTGTTAGACCTAAAAACTTCGAAAGAATAGTCCCTGGTACACTTGCCTTTCTATCACCTACTTAAGAAAGAACACATTTCAATTCCATTGAAAACTTTTCTGTAATTAGTCACTGGACTTAATTTGGTAGTCTTATATTTTGGCAAGTATTGTATTTTATAACATACTAGAGGCCCGGTGCATGAAATTCATGCATTTGGGGGGAGGGGAGTCTCTCAGCACGGCCTGCACCCTCTCACATTCTGGGACCCCTCAGGGGATGTCCGACTGCCAGTTTATGCCTGATCCCACGGCCCCTAACTGCTCTCCTGCCTGCCTGATCACCCTAACTGCCTCTGCCTCGGCCCCTGCTACAGCGGCTTATCCAGAAGGACGTCTGGAATGACGTCTGGAAGGTTATTCAGCTATCCAGTCTAATTAGCATATTATGGTTTTATTATTATAGATGTGTTTTATCCTGACAATATATATATTTTTCATTTTATTAATGTCTACTCAAATGATATGTTATCTATACTGTTTTACAAATTGCTTATTTTTACTCAGTATGTATTTTTTAGAATAATTCACCTTGGTACATATAACTATGTACCTCCATCTCACAGCTATTGAATAAATACAATATATGGATCTGTTTTTCACTTTATGACATTTAGGTTGTTGCTCAGTTTTCTCTAGTATTAGAATTTCTATGTATACATCTCCTGGTGTACGTGTATGGGATGTGATTCCTCCCTAGAGAGAAGATTGCTGGATCTTAGATATGTTCATCTTCAATGCTTCTATCTGTTGTCAAATGTCCCTTTACATTGGTTGCACCCCTATTTTTGCATCCAAAGTCTTTTTTTAACGAGGTCAAATCTGGAGTTAGTTTGTGCAGCCGGGCTGGCTCATCCATCTCTTGTGCGTTGGAACTTCCCATCCCTGGGTGAGAGGTAGCATTTGGTGTGGCTGTGAGGGTTCCTGGGGCCTTGCCCAAAGGCCTGTACACCCCCTCTTTGTACCCCGTTTGGCCCTCGGGAGGACCTGGGGGGAGCCCCAGGCCAGCTGCTGGAAGGTGAGGATCTGGGTCATACTCACCCCACCTGCCCTGAGGATGCAGATCCAGGGGGACTGCTCCCACCCCCTGCACACACCTTCAGTCTGGGCACGCCCTGAATGTGCACATTGTGGGTCACAGTCCCTATAAGCTCAGCGGGTTAGCCCTTCCAGCCAGGACGCTTCATCTTGTGGGTCATCCGGGAAAGGACAGAGGTGGCCTGCTATTTAGAAACTAGAGGCCCAGTGCACAAATTCATGCATGGGTGGGGGATGGGGTCCATCTGGCCTGCCCAATGGGGGTCCATCGGGCCAGGCCAGTTGTGGGGGGAATGGGCAATCGGGGCCCAGATCACTCTGGTTGGCTGCCACATTGCACGTCATAGCCACCGGTCATTCTGGTCGTTCTGCCGTTCTGGTTGCAGGGCTTTTATATATATAGATAATTCAGGTAGTTCTGTATTGAATCACAAACAACCGCTTCAGCCCCACTAAGCTGAGGTGGAGTTGGTTCGTCTGGCCTGAGACCTGCCCTTAGGTGGATGACCTGGCTCGCAGGCCCCTTGTGCGAAGATTTTGGTCTTTGTTGGGGTGGATGTCGCTCCTATGATGAGGCCTCCTGCTCACCAGGTCCGGAGAGCAGCTGAGCCATGGACATCCCCACCAGCAGGTTATAGAAATATACATTTGTTCCGCCCACTTGTCAGACAGTATTTTCAGATGCCAATTTCTGATTCTGAAATTGTTTCTTAGTATAGTTTTAACTTGCATTCTTCTTATTAACCCTGAGGTTAAATGTGTTAAAACACCAATCACATTTCCTCCCCTTTAAACTGCCTGTTGCTATATTTTGTTCACTTCTTGTATTTTTATCTTCCTTTCTTCCTTCCTTCCTGCCTTCCTTCCTTTTTAAAAAAAGTCAGATTCATTATAGTTTATTTCATATCAGCATATTAGTTCTTTGTTTTATGTCTGTATTTCTCCCAGTCTCTGGATTGCCTGTCTGTGTGGGTGTGAAATTTTATGCAAGTGCTTTTGCAAAGTGTTTCTTTAAGTTTTGTACTCCATGTTACGTTTTAAAGAAGTCCACCCTGATCCTGAGGTCATAAATACATTCCATATTTATAAAAACTTAAAGTTTTCATTTTCAGATTAAACGCTTTGTGTCAAGACTTTATTTTTCTATGTGAGTGACGACTTTTAGTGCCTTTATTAAATATGTCATTGTTTCACCTCTCATAACAATGCCACTTACTTAAAATAACATTTCCATGCACTGATGGATACTTTACTAAATGCTTTGCCATCAAATTCAATTCCATTCTCTTCTTGCCTATCATGTCCCATCTTATCCCACCCTCACCTATGCGAATGCAGATCATCCAACACAAATGACACCATAGTCTGCCCTCGCCTGTCCCATCTCTGCTGTCCTCTCCATCTCTCTGTGCTGGGCCAATACAAAACTACCTGAATCATTTCTAAATTGCTACGCCTGTATGATAAGTAAAGCCTCATCTGTTGTTTTTAATCGATCAGAATCATCTTTGCTAATCTTAGCCTCTTTTTTCCCAGGTACCTATTTTTAACCACCTCACTTAAAACATGTGTCCCTTAAAACACATTGCTAATTGGCATCACATTTAACTTAAAAATTAATTTGAGATGAAGTGGTATCCTTAATCATTTTAGCCTTACTATTATAAACTCTTCATTTATATCTCTTTAATTAATTCTTCATTAAAGTCTTCCATACCTGTTTTATATATAGTATTTTATTTATTCCCTTTTGCCCTCTCCTTCCTCCCTCAAGCCCCCTTCCCCTCAGCAATCACCATACTATTGTCTGTGTCTATGAGCTTTTTTCTTCCTTAATCCTTTCATCTTTTTCACCCAGCCCCCCAAACCTTTTCCCCTCTGACAACTGTCAGTCTGCTCTATGCATCTATGATTCTGTTTCTATTCTGTTTGTTAATATTGTCCATTAGATTCCACATATAAGTGAAATCACATGTGCATCTATTTATCTTTATATTTTGTTACTATAGTGATTCAAGCAGAAGTACAAAATTTCTAGAAAGCCACACAATATGCTTCCAATATGAAAATCCTCCGGTTCCATTTGAGTTATTCATCTTCTTTATGGTTTTCCTCTGGGTGTCCAATGACATCATTGTCTCATATAATTTGGGGCCTAAATGATCACTTGAGGATAATGTCGTAAATTGTGTTTTATCCTTCGAGACTGTCCACTTGGTTGAACATTAAACCCTTAGGTTAAAACTAGATGAGTATGGCGGTGTTTTCAGTTACGGATTGCTGTGTATCCAACTAGACCAACATTAAGTGACTTAAAATAACCATCATTTTGCTCTCATTTATAAAAATTATGGTGGATTTTAGCTGGGTAATTGTTTCGTTTCTCCTGGTTGCAAGGACCTTTATGGTTTAGCTCGCATGGTTGGTGACTGGGGGAGATGGTTAGTAGTTTAACCATGAACCAACATGTGGCCTCTCCAGTGGGGTGGTCTCCAGAGGCTAAACTTCTTATGTGGACAAAGAATGCATGAGACGAGGTTCAGGAGGAGCCGAAAGGCTACCTGACTTTGGAAGTCCTACAGCGTCATTTCTGCCACCTCCTATTGCCAGGCACGTTAATAAGTCTAGTCCTGATCTAAAGGGAAGTGAGTTTTCCCTCTACCTCTCGGGAGGAAGACCAGGAAAGAATTTGCAGCCCTTTCTAATCCACTACCATAATACAGTGATGCTGATTTTTTTATATAACTACTAGAGGCCCGATGCATGAAATTCGTGCAAGGGGCTCAGCCCTCGCAGCTCCAGCTTCATCCAGTAGGTCATCCCGAAGGTAGTTTGGCCGTCCGGTCTAATTAGCACATGATGCTTTTATTATGACAGATTCTACAGAAGGATCTTTGTCAGTGTGTATCTGAGAAGTTTTAAAAGCCCTGGGAACCAGTCCTGCTACATTTTTGAATCCTAAAATATAAAAATCAAACAGATCAGCTATTCCCGCCTCATCCCTCTACCCCTTTCCAGCTTTTCAACTTGTATCCCTGTTAAAAAATGTGCTTATTAAACTTGAAACTGTAAGGCTGTGAATGTGTATTTCACACTTTTATTTTTATTCTGACATTCTAAACATTTTCCTACAGAAAGTTTAAGAATTGATCTTAATTTTTTTAAGAAAGTATTTCAATCTAAAATAGGTATCTAGGAAAGCTGTCGGAAAGACTGAGATTTTTCCCACTGGTCCTAGCAAGACGTTAGCCCCAAACTGTTCCTTGACCCGTTTTGATAAACACATTGACCAGGAAACAGCCAAGGTGGAACCCCAGGCCTGCCCCCCATATTCATCCTGTGCAAACACCTGCTTTCTCATTCCTTCCGAGCATTGTCACAGCGCACGGCATTGAGCGAGGCACTTTCCATGTATGATCTAATTTAATCTTTACAATTCTTTCTATGTTGACATCAAAACTAGATGTGAATTTAGTACTAGGATAACATAAATAAGATAAAATTTAGATCTGCAAACAATAGTAGAGAGAGTCTTTTTGGGCGTTCTCATTTTGCAAACGTGGGAAAAACAAAACAAAAAATGAGCAGAGAATAAGAAACATCAAACCTTAACAGAATATAACCATTTTATAGAATAGAAAATCATTATTGCCGTAATGTAAAAAAATATTCACATTAATTGTTGCGTTAGTTATCCGTTGCTGCACAAGTTGTCCACCATTTAGCAGCTTAAAAACATCACATCTATTATTGCACAGGTTCTGAGGGCCAGGAATCAGGGTGTGGCTTCTATGGGCCCATGGGTTTGGGGACTCCCGCAAGGCAGCAACCAGGACTGCGACCTGACACAGTCACCCCAAGTTCAACACAGGTGGGTCCCGCTCGGAGCCCTGGGTGGCTGTTGACAGGCGGCAGTGTCTGCAGGCCTTGCACACAGCGAGCGCCTGGGCCCCTTACCAGTCATTGCTCAGTTCCTGAGAAAAGCAGCAGCTTGCACCCACTGCCCCTGGGCCTCCCCACGGGACAGCACGAAACATCACAGCTGGCTGTGTCTGGGGAGCGAGAGAGAGCTCCGGCAAGACAGAAGTGACAGCCCTAGCCGGGTCGGCTCAGTGGATAGAGCATCCGTCTGAGGACAGTAGGGTCCCAGGTTCAATTCCAGTCAAGGCACATGCCCCGGTTACGGGCTCCATCCCCAGTAGGGGGCATGCAGGAGGCAGCATCATTGATATTTCTGTCTCTCCCTTCCTCTCTGAAATAGATTACAACTCTCATCATTGATGTTTCTGTCTGTCTCTTCCTCTCCCTTCCTCTCTGAAATATATTACAACAAGGGAAAGACAGAAGTTACAGTCTTTCACATCTAGGATGGAAGCGGCATCACTTTCATAGCATTTTGCTCCTTAGAGCAGTGGTTCTCAACCTTCCTAATGCCGCGACCCTTTAATACAGTTCCTCATGTTGTGGTGACCCCCAACCATAAAATTATTTTCATTGCTACTTCATAACTGTAATTTTGCTACTGTTATGAATCGTAATGTAAATACCTGTGTTTTCCGATGGTCTTAGGTGACCCACAGGTTGAGCACCGCTGCTGTAGAGCCACAGACCATCGGAAAACACAGATATTTATATTACGATTCATAACAGGAGCAAAATTACAGTTATGAAGTAGCAACGAAAATAAGTTTATGGTTGGGGGTCACCACAACATGAGGAGCTGTATTAAAGGGCCACGGCATTAGGAAGGCTGAGAACCACTGCCTTAGAAGGAAGGCCCCAGGTCCAGCTCATATTGGGGGAAGGGTTACCCCAGAGTGTGAAGACCCTGGGGCAGAGGTCAAGGGGCGTGGCTTTAGAGGCGGTCTACCACTGTTCTGTATACATTCACCATTTTAAATATGTTTGTATTTCTGAGGAAAATATATTGTCAACTTTTGCCAGCTTAAGCTCATTTCCTGTTAGCCATTTTGACATATTTGAACTATGATCCATCTTAAGTATGTTAATGAATAAATGTAAAGGTGTGTGTGTGTGTGTGTGTGTGTGTGTGTGTGTGTGTGTGTGTTGTCAAACTAACTTGAAAAATAGAACTTCCATATTACGATCAGATTATAAAAATTTCAGAACCACCTAGAAAATATTTTAAAATTCATTTGGTATCAGAGGCAATGGGAGTCTTACCCTGCATTCTAAATTGGCTTGCACACATGTCTCAGAATACATAGCAGCTTTTTAGATGTATCAAGTGTTACTTAAGGTGTGAACGAAAATGTATAAATACAGTTCCAGAGCAGGATCCACACAGAAAGACTTAAAGTTGAATTATAGGCAAATCCTATAACATGGCTGTTCCACTTAGTAAAATGATTATAGGCAAGTTTAAAAATATAAATTGAAATTTTACTTAATTATATGAAATATATAGTTTCTGCCTATGTAAATACCACTTATTAATTCCAAACGCACACTGACAATAGGATATTGCACAAATTATAAACCGCCTGATTTATAGAAGTATAGGTAATGGTTTTTGCAAAATAGGATGGACAAGATTGGTTGTCTAAGTGGTATTGTAAATGTCATTTCACTTACTATGTTTTTTTAAATCATTCTTCTTTCATTTTTTCAAAAACAAATTCTATGGTCTTTTTTAATAACCATGTAGAAGATCTTAGGATGTATGAAGCCTGATGGAAAAATTTTAAATTGAAATCTTATGCAATATACTAGGTGTATATTTTGTACTTTAAGCTTATGTAGATATACACATATGTAGGTCTCATAGATTTTATAAAAACCAGAAGATTTTATAAAAATCTGATTTATTTTCTTTTAGTCACTTTCTTGACATTTTATTCATCTGTGGCTTTCAGAGAGTTGCCACTTCTTCTGAGAGGTGATCCTCCTGTATCCCACACATCCCAGGGTGAGAGAAATCTCCTCAAAGGATACAGTTGCTGATGAAACTGTTTGTGGTGACTGGCAATGGAAAGATTACGAGGAAAATAAGAAAAATGCCAAGGGTCTACATCTAAAGTCACTAGCTAATAAAAACGTTGGCATAAGTCTTTTGAAGATTATATTCTTTATTACATGAGTCTATTTTATTTCATGCTACATTTAAAACATAAACACGAGAGAAATTGTCTGCATTCAATAATAACTAGGGTCTTTTCCTTGCTTAGAAACTTTGGTCTTTTATTATGTTTTTATGAAAGCGAACGTTGCAATATTTACCCATGCACTAAACTATCCCTAATTAGAACCTATTTCTAGCTTTGAGGAAAAAAAGTTCAATGCAAATCAAAACATCCGATTCCTGCCAAAGGTTCTATTTCTAGGAATTCCTAAATGGACTTATTTGTATAAATATTAGTCTAATTTCACTAGCGTATAAAGTAATAACATGGAAGTCTTTGTGTGTTTTTCATAGATATGTTAGCACTATGGCCTATGCCATCGTCATGCTATACAAATACAGTATGGTAACTTTGATTTCTCCAATTAACTGCTGTTGCCACCACTTCCCCAAGTGATCAGGACATCCTGTACTTGATTTCTCCATCTTCAAGTCTGCTCCCTAATCCATTAATTCAGCCTTTGTTATGTACTGAATGTTTGTGTGTGTATGCTCCCCCCGCCACACACGCACACGCACACACACACACACACAGGCAAACAAATTCATAGGATGAAGTCCCAATACCCGACGTGACTATATTTGGGGAGAGGACATTTATGGATGTAATCAAGTTTAAATAAGACCATAAATCTAATCGAATTAAGAGCCCATATAAGATGAGGGTCTAGCTCGCTCGCTCTCTCCACCAGGTGAGGACACAGAGAATGTGGCTGTCTGTGAGCCAGGAGGACAGCCCTCCCAGGAACCCAATTAACCAGGACTTGGTCTCAGATGGCTAGTCTCTGGACCTGGGAGCTAAGTGCCTGTTGCTTAAGGCACTGATTTGACAGCATTTTGCTGTGGCAGCCCAAGCTCACCTCACTCAGTGCTCAGGGCTGCTACCAGCTTCCACGCTGGAGGAGCAAAACCTAGACGGAGAGAACAGTCCCTTTGTCTTTCCTTCTTTCCTGCCATGGGAACTCTCTAGTGGAGGTGTTCCCTCACCGCAGGAAGCTGCTGGTCCACTGCTGTCCTGGTAACCTGAGGGCTGCAGAGATGGCGATCCACATATACAGACAAGGGATAGTTCTTATGTGCTAGTTACAGGGTCAGATTTTTCTTACTCTATAACTGCTCTCCAGGCATTCACACTCCTCAAAGAACAACGAGACCCTGGTGGTATTGGCCCCAGGTCCCCCGTGTAGATCCTCTCCCTTCTTCACTGTGTTTTCTACCTGAAAGTCATGAAAAAAGAATGTATAAAGTGTGGCTTTTTCTGCAGCTGCTGGTCCGGGGTTTCCTGTCACCCACAAACGCAGTCAGGTAAAGGTGTGAGGGTCCTCAGACTCCTGACATGAGATGATGCTCCTGACAATGTTTGGCCTCAGAATGAAAGAGCTTTTGCACAGTCACCTGTTTAGGGTTCATGATCACGTATCCACCGGGACAGAAACATATCCTTTATTTGGTGGGATCTCGATGGATTTCGGAAACAAGAGAGTCTTTTGTTGATCAAATAGGAAAATTTATGGGGGGAAAAGGATTTCTACAAACTGAAAGGAACTTTTTTTTTTTTTTTTGATGCACAATATTCCCAAGATGCACATTAGAACAGCTAGTTTGGATGGGAAGATGATGGAGATAATGTAACATGGAAAATACGGGAAACATCTTAGGATGAATGGTGAGCCTTTGCCTTCTACTGAAGAGCAAGTTTTCTTCTGCTTTTGTGAGAGGAACCAAAACTGGTTGCCAGGACTAAATGATCCTTTCATGCCACTGTGTTTTTATGAAAAGGAAACAATACATTTTTTTAACACAAATGTGTTTTATTTTAGCTATGGTAACTGGTTTTGTTTCATTTTTGTTTTTTAAGACACACGTAGTATTTCAGTTTAGAGAGTGTAATTCAGCTTCCATGAATTGCTGCTGGGAATGAAATAGAGCAGCAATTGTCTAGAGGTGAATGAAACCCTCGCATTTGTTTTTGACCCAGTGGTCTTACTTCTGGGAACTTATCCTACGGATATATCTGGCCATATGAGGCCTTTTATAAACACACAAATGTTTGCTGCCATATTATTTGTTACAGGAAACATTTATAAGAAAAAACCCCATCTTAGTGTCCACTATAATAGATTGGTTTAATAAACATTTATAATTGAAAAATTCAATGTATTTACAGTGTGTGTGTATATATATGTATATATATGTATATATATGTATATATATGTATATATAAGCTTTTTGTTTAAAAAGTAGGAGGAAAGTACACTCATATTTGCTTGCCTTACATAGAAGAATTATAAGAAACTAATAAATGGTGTTATTTACATGGACAAATCTTAAGGAACTTCCAAATGCTTTATATCTTTATTTTTGTTGTTTAAGCCTGTAAATTCAAAAATGAAATGAAAAAGGGACAGAAAAGGCAAACAAAGCGGGCTTATAAATGAACTAGGTTAACCTTTTTATTCATGAACAAAGAAACTTAGGCCAACATAGATAACATGTACCCATGTGCACACCCTGTATTCCAACTCGAGTGCTGGGTCCTTCAGAGCAAGAACCAAATCCATTTGTCTTTATATTTCTAGGAGTCCTTAACTCAGTGCTTGATTGATTGTCATTTAAACATATGCTGACAGCTTATTTCAGTTGTTCATATCTTAAAATATTTGAACACATTAAACATTCCAATGATAAGTCCTGGAATGACTGGCAAGCTCTCTTAATCAATATGGCTCATAATGGACTTATTAAGATCAGGCATGGCTGGGTTCCATCTTGACACGTTTGAGTAACCCCTTCTTTTATCCACGCTACTGATTTTAAGCCTTGACAACCTTAATGGCACATCGGAATCACCTTTTCTGTAGCTTAATGCAATATCAAATAGAGGACATAATGAGGGGAAATATATTTGAGGTTGCAAATATGCCCCTAAATTATTCTTCCATTCTATGACATTGGGTAGTTAAAATCGATTCCAATTAAACTATTTTGAGATAGTAATTTATGATGAAAAGACTGAATATTCAAAAATAGTCACATGCTTAGAAGCTTTATTCTAATAAAAGCATATACGTCTAAAAGAGATTTCAGAATCTATCCATGGAAGCAGCATCTGCCTTTGGTAGGACTTATTAGCAACATCACTTTTGAAATAAAATATTTGTACTTTAAAAGATATTGCAGAAGCTTTTTATTGTGATGTAGTCCCATTTGTTTATTTTCTCCTTAGTTTCCATTGCCCTAGGAGCCATATCGGTAAAGATATTGCTATGACATATGTCTGCTATTTTGTTGTCTATGGATTCTTCTAAGATTTTTATGGTTTCCCGTCTTACGTTTAAGTCCTTTATCCACTTGAGTTTATTTATGTGTATGTTAGTGGCCTAGTTTCACTTTTTTGCATGTATGTGTCCAATTTTCCCCACACTATTTATTGAAGAGGCTGTCTTGATTCCATTGTATGCTCTAGCCTCCTTTGTCAAATATTAATTGAGCATAGTGGCTTGGGTCAATTTCTGGGTTCTCTATTCTACTCCATTGGTCTATATGTCTGTTCTTGTGCCAGTACCAGGCAGTTTTGAGAACAGTGGCTTTGTAATACAGCTTGATATCTGGTATTGTGATCCCTCCAACTTTGTTCTTCTTTCTCAAGATTGCTGCGGCTATTCGGGGTCTTTTTATATTCCAGATGAATTTTTGGAGAGTTTGTTCTAGGTCTTTGAAATATGCCATTGGTATTTTAATGGGGATGGCATTGAATCTACAGATTGCTTTGGGTAGTACGGACATTTTAATGATATTGATTCTACCAATCCATGAACATGGTGTGTTCTTCCATCTGTTTACGTCTTCTTCTATCCCTTTTTTTCAGTGTTCTGTAATTTTCTGAGTACAGGTCTTTGCCTCCTTAGTTAAGTTTATTCCTAGGTATCTTAATTTTTTATTTTTATTTTTTGCAATGGTAAATGGGATTTTCTTTTTTTAGTTTCTCTTTCTGTGAGTTCATTATTGGTGTATAAAAATGCCATAGATTTCTGGGTGTTAAATTTGTATCCTGCTATATTGCCGAATTCATTTATTAAGTATAGTAGCTTTTTGATGGAATTTTTAGGGTTTTCGATGTACAATATCATGTCACCTGTGAATAATGACAATTTTACTTCTTCTTTTCCCATTTGGATGCCCTTTATTTCTTCTTCTTGTCTGATCACTATGGCTAGCACTTCCAGTACTATGTCGAACAGGAGTGGTGAAAGTGGGCATCCCTGTCTTGTTCCTGTTCTTAGGGGAAATGAGTTTAGTTTTTGCCCTTTGAGTATGATGTTGGCTGTAGGTTTGTCATGCATATAAGGCTTTTATTATGTTGAGGTATGATCCCTCTATTCCCACTTTGCTGAGAGTTTTTATCAAGAAAGGATGTTGGACTTTGTCAAATACCTTTTCTCCATCAATTGACATGATTATGTGATTTTTGTCTCTCAATGTGTTTATGTGATGTATCACATTTATTGATTTACGGATATTGTACTATCACTTGGTCATAGTGTATGATCTTTCTAATGTAATTCTGGATCTGATTTGCTAGAATTTTGTTGAGGATTTTAGCATCTATGTTCATCAGGAATATTGGCCTGTAATTTTCTTTCTTTGTAGTATTTTTATCTGGTTTTGGGGTTGGGGTAATGCTGGCTTCATAGAAAGAGCTTGGAAGTGTGCTTTCCTCTTAAATTTGTTGGGATAGTCTAAGAAGGATAGGTTTTAGTTCTTCTTTGAATGTTTGGTAAATAAACCATCAACAAAACAACAAGAAAGCCCACTGCATGGGAGAACATCTTTGCCAACATTATCTCTGATAAGGGTTTAATCTCCAAAATTTATAGGGAACTCATACAACTTAACAAAAGGAAGATAAACAGTCCAGTCAAAAAATGGGCAAAAGACCGAAATAGACACTTTTCAAAAGAGGACATACAGAAGGCCAAAAGGCATATGAAAACATGCTCAAAGTCACTAATCATATGAGAGATGCAAATCAAAACAACGAGGTACCATCTCACACCTGTCAGAAAGACTATCATCAATAAATCAACAAAAGATAAGTGTTGGCAAGGATGCGGAGAAAAAGGAACCCTCTTGCACTGCTGGTAGAAATGCAGACTGGTGCAGCCACTGTGGAGAACAGTATGGCATTTCCTCAAAAAATTAAAAATGAAACTCCCACTTGACCCAGAAATCCCACTTCTAGGAATATATCCCAAGAAATCAGAAACACCAATCAGAAAGGATATATGCACCCCTATGTTCATAGCAGCACAATTCACCATAGCTAAGATTTGGAAACAGCCTAAGTGCCCATCAGCAGATGAGTGGATTAGAAAACTGTGGTACATCTACACAATGGAACACTACGCCGCTGTAAAAAAGAAGGAACTTTTACCATTTGCAGCAGCATGGATGGACCTGGAGAGCATTATGCTAAGTGAAATAAGCCAGTCAGAGAAAGATAAATATCATATGATCTCACTTATTTGTGGAATATAATGAATAACATAAACTGATGAACAAAAATAGAACCAGAGACAAAGAAGCACCAGACTGTCCAACCTATGAGGGAAGGCGGGGGTGATGGGGTAAGAGATCAACCAAAGGACTTGTATGCATGTATATGAGCATAACCAATGGACACAGACAGTAGGGTGGTGAGGGCATGTGCCAGGGGGTGGGAGTGGCCAGGGAGAGGTCAATGGGGGAAAAAGAAGACTCCTATAATACTTTAAACAATAAAGAATTTAAATTTAAAAAAAAAGAATTGGAAAAAAAACCATATTGCTAAATGTTACACTAAACAGGATTCCAATTTTTTTTGAGGGATAGTTAGGTAATACTTTCATACAGATAAATATGGGTATGGCTGGAGACTCAGCAGTGCTGCTGATATTTTAAATATACTTGCTTCAAACTTAACGTTTTTAAATATACTTGCTTCAGACTTGAAGTTTTTAAATATACTTGCTTCAAACTTAATTTTTTTTTTCAATATACTACCTCAAACTTTAAGTTTTTAAATATACTTGCTTTTGTGCTTCAAATTTTGTTGGGTATTTATTAAGTGGAACTATTTAGTCAAGATGGGGAGCTTTATTTAGGGGAAATATGACTAAATAAGATAAGGTTAACATTTGTATTTGTTTTTGAAAACTGTTTAGAGCTGCAGTTCCCAAAATGAGTTTCCTGAAGTATGAAGTTTAGATAAAATCATGACCTATTAAACCAATGTCCACCAAAACCGGTTTGGCTCAGTGGATAGAGCATCGGTCTGCGGACTGGAAGGTCCCAGGTTCGATTCCGGTCAAGGGCATGTACATTGGTTGTGGGCACATCCCCCGGTGGGGGGTGTGCAGGAGGCAGCTGGTCGATGTCTCTCTCTCATCGATGTTTCTAGCTCTCTATCCCTCTCCCTTCCTCTCTGTGAAAAATCAATAAAATACATTTTAAAAAACAAACAAACAAACAATGTCCGTTTGAGTGCCTCTGATGTGCCGGGTAGGAACAAAACAGAGAGCTTGTCCCATGGAGCGTATGTTCTATTGAGAGACTCAGGTCTCACACAGGGAACAAACATGTACATGGCATGGCATGGCATGTTGTGGGATGTGCTAGAAAGAACTAGGCAGTCGAAGGGGATGGCTACAATGCTATGAAGGCCCATGTGTACAGGACACTCAGGGAAGGCCCCTAGGCTAAGACCTTATGTGAGTAGAGATGTTATGCAGAGAGAGGTGGGTGTGGCTATCCAGGGGGCAGAGTCCTGTAGGAAAAACAAAGAGGAACTCAAACGGAGGAGGTGTTACTGTTCTTGGAAAGTTGTAGGAAGGTCAAGGTGGCCAGCCTCCTGGAGAGGAGAGTGAAGGCACAGAAGGTGAAGCCAAAGGCACCTGGAGTGTGGGATGATTAGACATGGTGAGGACCATGCATTTGATTCTGAACGAGGAGGTTCTCCATGGAGGATTATAAATAGAGGCATAAACTCCCATTTAATAATTAGTCAATAGAATGTCCAAACTCAAAATGAACATTTTACAGGACATATATATTAAAATATATTATTTGGATGTATGAATACTTATTGCAGGCTAAACATGTGTCAAATTTTAAACATTTCTCTGAGTGGTTAATTCTTTTGCCCTAATTTGTTAAACTAAATGCACAGTGTATTTCCAAATAATATTTTATAAATACCATGTGCAACTTAAGGTGTTTCAAGGTAAAATCTTTTTATGAAACTGAGGTCTAGAGAGACGCACTTATCGTAATTGGGATAATCAAAAGCTTTTACTACAAGATATCTAGAAATATCCTTTGAAATGATCTAAGCCCATACATTGGTTTGATAGCTGAGAAAGTCAAAACAAAGAAGTTCAGTTGACTGACCAGCTGATTGGTAACAGAAGCACGTAATTTTAACTGAGAGAAGAGTCCAGGTTAACAAAATAAACTTAGTAATATTTTATTAATGTAAATTTAAGAAGAAAGTAGAGGCTAATGATAAATCATGAAAATGATGGGTAGTCATTTCCCCTGGGGCATTCTCTCTTATTCAACGTGTTTGGTACTATATTTTCATCATGTACATAGGTCTAAATGTAGCTTTTCAAGTTGGTTTTCATATTTGTTTGGTATTATCTGGTTCCAACAGGCTTGAACTATGTCGGTTTTTAAACCCATTTAGAAAACCCAGGGCAGCATGCATGGCCTAAGTTACCGAGGACCTGCAGTTGGCGATGATGGCGTCTTTGTTTCTGCTGGATATTAGGGAGATGCGGTGTGAGTTGGCTAAAGAGTTTTGTAAAATTGTGAAACAAGATGTTGATTGCACACGTTTTGCGCTGGTGTTACTGTTCCTGCATCTGCATGACACTTGCTGATGAGAAATGACTTGGCAGTTTATCAAGGTCATTACAGACAGATCGACTTCCCTTGTCAGTGGGATGGCTCTACTTCCATTGTCTTGTTTTTCTTCATGACGGACAGCAAATCACCTCCTGTGAGCGTTTGAGACTCTCCCATGGTCATTTGGAGTACCTTCTGCTCATGACCACTGAGAAGTTGGGTTTCTGCAGTAACTGTGAAATGGTACTTGTGAGGAGAGCCTCAGAATGACTCTGAAGCCCTAACTGGTTTGGCTCAGTGGATAGAGCGTTGACCTGCGGACTGAAGGGTCCCAGGTTCGATTCCGGTCAAGGGCATGTACCTTGGTTGCGGGCACATCCCCAGTAGGGGGTGTGCAGAGGCAGCTGATCGATGTTTCTCTCTCATCGATGTTTCTAACTCTCTATCCCACTCCCTTCCTCTCTGTAAAAAATCAATAAAATATATTTAAAAAAAAAAAGAATGACTCTGGAGCCTCTGCTGCTGTCCAAACCCTTTGCTTCTGTGGTGCAACTTTTAGCTTCCTTGTAATTTCATGTCCTACTTTGAAATGTCACTGGCCAAAGACCTTCAGATCCTCTGACCCTACATCCAAAACTCCTACTATAAATGTCACAGAGGATGAGAAATGGATTACTGGGTTTGCAGGCGGGACTGATGAAATTCTCAGAGATAATATATTATTATTTTAACTCCGTGAAAATGGTCACAGGATTCGTACAATGATTCTGTTTCCATCATGTGCATCTAAACTCAGAGGTCTCTGGACCATTTCAATGTGGTTATGTGTGATTCAAGTCAGCCTTCCCGTAAGCTGAGAATCTTATATTCAATTCTAGTTCAGTTGAAATGTAGCTTAAATCATACCCTATGTTTGACTATTGTCATAAGCTATTGGACAAGTGACTTTATTTTTCTATAAACATTGATGGACTATCAAGATCCTTCCAGCGCTCTGATTGCTCTTGGAAGAAGAGAATATTGGAAAGCCAGACCTACTCAGAGGTCAACTGCTATTCTTCAAAGAGTGACTAGAGGTTATTGAAACCTGCAGGGATTCCAAAATAGACTGTAGCATTAAATAGTTCCATGGTGCCATTTTCCATCAATAACAGAATACACTCACACTAAATCAAGCAAACAAACAAAAAAGTGGAAAGCTTGGTGGTTCGCTGAGTTTGTAAAGTATTTCAGTCATATTGCTGCATACGTGCCATTCCTAAAAAAGATTCCTTGGTCTAGTTTTCTGCAGTTTTCATACGGTTTGATTCTGTATTCTCTTTGAGAGATGAGGTAGCAGTTCAAAGAATGACGTGTATGTGTGAGATGTTCTGTGAATCTCAACTTCCTACTGTGCTTGAATTATACTCTAATTTTAAGTCATTACTTTTAAAAGTATCTAGCATGTAATGCCAACAGTAGGGTTTTGCTCAACCTTCCTACCAAGCCTAAACCATGAACAAGAACAATGTGACTTTATGCTCCCTGGGCCATACATCGTGTCTATGCCAGTGGCTCCTAAATGTTCAGATGTGTAAAATCCACCTGTGATATTTTAAAATCCGTACCAGTCTACACTCCACCACTTGAGATTCTTGTTTCATACGTCTGTGATGAGACCTAAAAAGTTGCATTTCTAATAAATACCCCAAATGATGTGATGCGAGAATCAATTTGATTTCATTATGAGCGCTCCATCCTCATCATCTAATTACCTCCCAAAGGCCCACCTCTTAGTACCCATGACATTAGAGGTTAGGGTTTCAATACGTGAATTGGGGAGGGGGTACATTCCATCCACAACATGAACTTAACAAATAATTCACTTTTCTTCTTATTTTTGGTGATTTCTATCTGTCTGACAATTGCTTTTGAATTCTAGGATGCTGCATGGAATTTCCACACTTATCCATGTACAAAGGGACAAATAAAAATATATGAAATCTCAATGACAGATTCTGTGCCCCATATCTGAGGGGATTATTTTAAATACCATTTCCCTTACTGAAAATAAAACATTATAATTTAAAAATACTAAAGGACATAAAACATATAAAGCTCTAGATAAAATGCACATCAACAGCCTCTTTTCTCGCTAAATTCTGGGAAAAAATTAGTTTTTAATGCGTGATAACATATAATTTAATTTGTAAACTTACAGTGACATTTTTAAAAACTAAGAAAATGATGCCTTGAAATAAGAATTAACTACATTTCAAAGACTGGTATACATTGGGCAAAAAAACCAACAACACAAAACCTATACGTATTCTCTTATTGCCTGAAAGGAGCTATTTAAAAAGCTCAAGATAATTTCATATATTACTGAGTTGTTTTTGAGTTGATTTTGTTTGTCAGAAGAAAGTTGGCAAGAAATCTCAGCAACAACTGTACATACAAAACCGATTCCACTTGGGCTTGACTGACCTTCTCCAGCAGCCTGCACCTTTTCTGCTGGGAAGACTAAAATGGGGCAGGAAGTCCAGTGAGATTTACTGTGGGAGCTCAAAACCAAAGCCGCACACATGACTAAAAGGCAGAACCTAGTGATGACTAACCTTGCTGTATGTGATTCTTGATATTCTGACCCCAGGTGTTGCTTGTCCTACACTCCACTGACAAGGAATATGACTTAAAGATAAGGAATATGACCATTTTCCTCCAATGGCAAGTATCTTGGGTATTTCTCACAGCATAGTATGTGTTGAATAAAAAGTTTTCAAGTGCAAAATGTATAAACCAGTAAAATGCAGACATGTATTATACTTACTATTTTAAATGCTTCCCTATTAAAACAGCCCCACTCGTGCTTTGACATAGCCCTGGAAAATGGCAGTCACCTAAATCTATGTTTCTCCACAGTAACTCAACAACACAAGAAGACCAAAGAAAATACACAAAAATAATGTGATCAAAGCACAGAGAATCCCAAAACTGCAAATTAGTTTCTTAAACAAAAAAAACACCAAATCCCAGCATGTGTGCTCCATACTCCAGCCAAGTGCTAGGGCATTCAGAGAAAAATGGTATGCTAACGAGGAAAATGGATGCAGTGACAAGCTGAGAATTGCTCAAAAACGACTCTCTGGAAGAAAAAGCCTACTATGAAGTGAAAAAAGTGAAGATTAAAAAAGCAATTTGAGGTGGCTGACTTCAAAAGACACGGATTTTGGGGAAGGAAAGAGGAAAAATATCCCTCTTGGGATCCCAAGGAGAGAAGTCTCATTTGGCAGCTGGGCGAGGAGACACCAAGGGAAAGAGAAAAATGTAGGGTCTTTTAAGACAACAGAGAACCAGAAAACTAAGACACAGAACCCTCCTTCTCATGCACACACATGCACTCCAGAAATTGGGTTTTTTTGCCCTGACAAGAGGATACCATTGAACTAGAAATCTTGTAAACCATTTCAAATTTACAAAACAAGTAAAAGGAAAGGGAATAAGTCTATTAAAAGTTACTAATAAAGAATAGGAAATAAAAACTAAAATACTTTAGTTGATAAAAATCCCCTCCAAAGGGGTTAGGAAGCAGAAGAAAAGAGTAAGACAAAACTCCAAAATGAATTAAATATATATAAATAAGCAGTAGACAAATAAAAATTGAATCAGATATCCGGTATTTTTAAACTGAATTATTTTTCTAGGTTTGATCAAACAGCAATGAAATGTAAAAAAGAAAGACAGAAAGAATCTGCAAGCAGGCCTGTTTCTACAATAGTGTGGATGAGCAATTCTGAAACTATTTGGGGAGATATATAACAACTTACGAGAAGAGCCAGACTTCCCGCTGCAGGAGAAAGAAATTTCAAATACGGTAAGAGTGAAAGTGAAAGTGAATACTGTGAAGCTAGATCGCAATTGGAAAATTAGCATAAACATGGTTTTTAATAAATAGAATCACATATGTAGAAACAGATATAATCATGCACACACATACAATGTTCCTGTGTACATTCTATTTCCTAGCTCTGAGAAATTATAAGTGCCAATCTTCAAGCCAAGACTTTTGTTTCTAAAGACCATTCTCTAATGAGAGGTATACAGAACTTCATGTACATATGGCAGATTCCAAGACTTACAAAATTCAAGGTACACGGTGCACTTGAAACCCTCTATGGTGCTAGGAAGTAAAGACGTGCTCAGAAATGATGGGGTATGTCAAACGGACACAAGAGCCAGCCTGAAGTGCCTCCCGCTGGTCAACTCTGGGACAATTACCCCAATAAAAAATAGAATGATAATACAAAGTTATAACCCTTAAAATTAAAATAGGAATCAAAGATTCTGCCCTTAAACAAAGAAATGAGTGGATAAATGAGTATAATGGAGAGCTCTTAAAGTAAATATCCAAGTAATACATGTTACACACATGTATATGTGTATATACATGTAACACATGTTACAGCCACGGTAGTAACAGTTTCAAGCAAGAAGCATTAAAGGGCACTAAAATGAGTGGGTTCAAATATGATGAGAAACAAACTATTTACGTAGCCTTGAGTGTATCTCTTCACAGATACTTACTAGTTTCAAAGGGAAAAACAGTAACTGTACAGTGCCTTCACCTGGCAGACACATCCTTAACTATGGTGAGAAATGCACATCATAGTGATGGGACAAAGCCATCCCAGGTGCCTCCTGATATACTATATTGAGAAGGAAACAACATCATCTGTTGTTTTCTTGCAAAAAAAATTATATAACATGCATCCAATAAGATGGAATAGTTAGTCCAACTCGTAACTGAAGAACCAGCTCAAAACAGCCCTACCCTGTTTAACAAGATACTGAGTTGCTTTTCAGAGATAACACACCAAAACCTCAAGCCCTACAGCTTAAGCATGCGCAGAGGAGAGAACTTTGAACCCCAGCGGCCCCCAGGGCCAGGCTCGCCCCACCACACGCACATATTTAGTGGTAAAGGAATGTTAAGATATCAAATTTGAAATGTGAAAAAATATGAAAAATAAACAGCTATCTATCTATATAAAACCCTAATATGCAAATCGACCGAATGGTGGAATGACCTGTAGAATGACCAGTTACTATGATGTGCAGTGACCACCAGGGGGCAGACGCTAAATGCAGGAGTCGCCCCTAGCCCACAGGCCCCAACAGGTGGCAGTGGTGGGGGGTGGGGCTGGCGAGCAGGCGGCGCCAGGCCAAGGCAGGTGTAAGCAGCAGGCAGAGGGTGGGGGGCCCGATCACCCTGTTAGTTGCCCCACAGATCGGCCCTGATTGCTGGCCAGGCTTAGGGACCCTATGCATGCATGCATTTCGTGCACCGGGGTTCTAGTAGATAGATAATGACAGAGACAGAAATTTGTGGAAAAAGTATTAACATTCATGAAATGTAGGCAAAAGGTATATGAGGAGTTTTGTCCTATTTTTGTACCTCTTTGTACATTTTACTCTACTATTCTAAAATTATTTCAAAATAAGAGTTAAAAGTATACATCCCCACACTCCTGCTCCATTCAGCCTTATCTGGAAGCGTATAGATTCTGGTAATGAGAGGGGTGATAGTTTAGTGGCAAAGCTCTGGTTTCTTACCTGCTTCCCTCATTTACTTCCATGCTGTGATACACAGCTTATGGTCCTACTGTATAATAATTAGACAATTATTTCTTTTTTAAACTGACCATGCTAATCATATAACCAGAGCTACTCTAACACATGTTATAACCAATGCATACTCCCTAGCCTGACATAGTGGGGAATAGTACTATCTGCAACGAGACTGAATTGTCTGAAGAAGAAGACGTAAACAAATGTCACTCTTTAGAGCTACAGCTTGAGAAATGGAGACCACAGGACAGAAGGGAGGACAGGGGCAGCACGGAGGGGGCCGGATGCAGTGTGGGGAGCAGGATCAGGGCCATCACATGCAGACAGTGGCTGCCTCGCAGGGCTGCTGTGTGCACACTCGCCGTGCTTGTAATTGAGGATGATTATGGTTAATGACTCCAGTAACGTGCGCCTGCAAACCAGCAGGACAATGTAATTTGTATCAAGTCTATTCAGTGTCTCTGCAGGCATTCTGCCTGGTCTCATCTCAGCCCGGCCCTGGCTGCAGAGGGATGCTCTGGAAGCTTCGCAGCTGGTTCAAATTAAAATTGTCAGGGTCTCCCCCACTGCCCAGTCCCTCCCCGGTATATTCAGAAGTAAATAAAGCTGTTTGAGTCTCCACATCAGCTGGATGGCACAGGGCCTGCCATAGATTAACAGACAGGACCGAGATCTTTAGTCCTAAGATGGGAGGTTTTAGTGTGGGAGAGAAAGCAAAACATGTATGCCTGTAGCTTTGAGAGACTGGTCACAAATACTAAAGCAAGGCAGGTGTACACAGATGAGATGGGAAAATATGTGACAGGCCCAAGACTCAAAGTAATTACATTCTGAAGAGAAAAGCCATTGTGTTCTACTCCTCAGCTTTTGTAAGTAGAATTCTTCTTTCTGTGCAAGCAAATGCAAATCACATCTCACCAGTTCCAGAAGCAACACTTTCAGGCTAATCGATGCTACCTGTCAGCGATCCCAGTAAGATAAGGTTGGAGTGAGGTGAAAGTGCATGCATATCCGGCCTCGGTGCTTGTTAGGCAAATGGCACAGAAAATAATTGGTACGTGAAAGGAAGAGTAATGTTTGGATGGAAAATATGAATAACTCAGCTTATTATGTTACCACCAGATTTTTTTTTATACACAAGTATCTCACAAATGCATATTCTTTTTTAAATGCTTGAAAATACAACTGGCTTGCTCTCAAATGTTTACTCATATAGCATAAAGTTTAAAGTTTATGACATATACCTCACATCATATTGTAGATTATGTTGTTCAGTTCCTGTAAGAAATAATTTTGAATGTGAAAGTGTAGTTGTTTGTTTGATTGTAAATGAAATGAGCTAAATTGACTATAATTGACCTCATGTTGTTTGGCATGAAAATGTTGTCATTTTCTTGAGTGAAAAGTAATAAAAAAATGTTATTTGGTATAAAGACGCATTGACAAGTTTCAGGATCTGGCAGTTCTACTAATTGACTGAAAATAATCTCTGACACAAGAAGATAAAATATTAATATAGATGTTTTTCAGTTTTCTTCCTGTATCACATTCTTAACAAAATTACTAAAAAGAGTAAAAGGACAGTTGTATAATCCTATCTAATAAAAGAGTAATATGCAAATTGACCATACCTCCACTACACCCACAAACCATGCCCACCAGCCAATCAGGAGCGAGTATGCAAATTAACCCAACCAATATGGCTGCAGCCATGGAGAGAGCAGGAGGCTTGGGTTTCCCCGACAATGGAGGAAGCCAAGCTTTCCGCCTGCCCTGGTGGGCCCAGGCCTCCACTAAAGACTACAAAGTTTCAATTATAGAAGATAAATAAATCCCAACAAAAATGGCGGCAGCAACGGAGATGGAGCAAGCAGGAGGCTTAAGTTGCCCCTGGCGATGGAGGAAGCCATGTTTCCACAGTCCTGGCCTGCCTTGGCCTCCGATTAAGGCTACAAAGTTTCAATTATAGAAGATAAATAAATCCCAACAAATTGGCTGCTGCCACAGAGTGAGTAGGAGGCTTGGCTCCACTCAAGGCTACAAAGTTTCAATTATATAAGATAAATAAACCCCAGATACCAGGGCCTCCGCTTGGGCCACCGGGGGATGTGGCTGTCCTACAAACCACCACAGGCCCCTCACCCAGGCTGCCCCATGCCCCAAGGGAACCCCCACCCTGATCTGGGACACCCTTCAGGGCAAACCAGCTGGCCCCCACCCGTGCACCAGGCCTCTATCCTATCTAATCCTATCTAATAAAAGAATAATAGGGAAATTGACTGTCACTCCAACACACAAGATGGCTGCCCCCATGTGGACACAAGATGGCCACCACAAGATGGCCAGCAGGGGAGGGCAGTTGGGAGGGACCAGGTCTACAAGGGAGGGCAGTGGGGGTGATCAAGCCTGCAGGGCAGGGCAGTTAGGGGTGACCAGGCTGGCGGAGGAGGGAAGTTGGGGGCGACCAGGCCTGCAGGGAAGGGCAGTTGGGGGGAACCCAGGCCTGCAGGGGAGAGCAGTTGGGGTGACCAGGCCTGCAGGGGAGGGTAGTCAGGGGCAAACAGGCTGGCAGGGGAGCAGTTAGGCATCAATCAGGCTGGCAGGAGAGCGGTTAGGGCGTGATCAGGCTGGCAGGCAGAAGTAGTTAGGGGCAATCAGGAAGGCAGGCAGGCGTGCAGTTGGGAGCCAGCAGTCCTAGATTGTGAGAGGGATGTCCAACTGCCCGTTTAGGCCCGATCCCAGTAGGATCATCCCTCGAGGGGTCCCAGGTTGGAGAGGGTGCAGGCTGGGCTGAGGGACACACACCCCCCCATGCACGTATTTCATTCACCTGGCCTCTAGTGCAGTATAAAATACATAATTGTTGGACTGGGAGTAAGACAGTTTACCTACGTGGTCTAGGAGAGATAGTTCCATCACATTTGGAGAAAGTATGGCTGTAATTCCCCTAGGAACCCTTTTAACAACTCCCTAGTTTCCCTTTAGCATTTGATGGAAATTCTGTCTTAGATTGTCTTTATGGGTGTTGGTGGCCAAAACTCTGATACCTTCATTGAGAGCCTGGAATACTAAAGACTACATATCCCAGATTCCCTTGCAGCTAGGGCTATGCATGTTACTAGGAATTTCCTTGCAGATGTGCCCATATAGAAATTGGGAGATCAATGTCTTTCTGTCACATACAGTCTTGGAGGCATTTCATTTTGCTGTCCTTTTGCAGCTCTGGCATGAATTCTGGCTTTGTGGAGTTGACTAGCAAGCAGTAGCATTTCTGCTGAAACAGCCCGAGTTGTCAAGTTAGGCATTTTTCTGGCTCCTTGCTCTAGGTGCATAATTTGTCAGTTATTACAATGTCCTATTATAATACACCAATTCCAGCTTACATTAGCTGGAGTGGACGTTGTAATCTGCATCTAAAAAACCTGATTAATAAAATGTGAAATGGAGAAAGGAATTTACTTCCATATGCTTGAACTATGTTTTCCATTTGGGTAGTGTATTACCTAGCTAAGCAGCGTCGATGTCATCACTCCCATCTCAGTGTGGAAGGGAGTGGACCTTCTTTGTCTGTATTGATTTTTGTTTTCTCTTCAGGAATTTTACCGATGACTGCCCTGATCAATGACTCATCTGTTTTCTCATGTGTCGCTGGTCACAGAATGTTTTGTATCGGCAGTTTATACGAGGACGTGACCACCTGGAGAGGGACGTGTCTACAGACATATGAATGGATCATGCTAGCAGTTCTGTCTCTTCAAAAGTATCTACCCTCCAGGGGAGTGGTCCATTTGAGAGACATTTGAATCAAAAGCATGTGAGCTTTCATCATAGCTAACGGGGAGCTGGGTTTCGGTAGCATTACCTCACCTCTCAAAATCTCTGTCTTGCAAAGTTTGTTTTTTGTTTTGTTTTGTTTGTTAATCCTCACCAGAGGATATTTTTCCATTGAATTTTAGAGAGTGGAGAAGGGAGAGGTAGAGAGAGAGAGAAACATCAATGTGAGAGAAATACATTGGTTGGTTGCCTCCCACATGAGCCCTGATCAGGGCTGAGGACTGAGCCTGCAACAGAGGTACATGCCCTTGACTGGAATTGACTCTGGGAACCTTCAGTCCGCAGGCTGATGCTCTATCCACTGAGCCACACCAGCGAGGGCCATTTTGCAAAGTTAATGTGAACTCCCTAAGCCAGTGGAGACTGTATTCTCTGGAGGGAGGTGAGGCTTTCGTGTTCTTCTTCTAGTTCTCACTAGATCATACTCTGTTCATCCGTTCACTCCTATAATTCTTGAACGTCTCTTCCCCCACCCCCAACAAATATCCCCTAACTGCTCTCTTTCCCCTTTAAGTCTTATTTTCAAAGACATTTACATATTTACAGTTCTTCCCTCTGACCTCTTTAAATTTCACAAGGCTTTCTGGAGTTGCAAATAGCCCATCAAATGCTGACCACTGCTAGATAAATCACCCAAAAATAACTCTGTGCAGACCACCGGACGTCCAGGTCGTCGGTAAGCACGTGGCCTGTCCCTCTTTGATGTTTTGCTAGCGCCCAGGCAAGACCACTCAGCGTGTCTTTTATCACTGACCTTCTGAGAAGCCATCGTGAGGTTCCAGATAGGAAGCCTCTCTTGGAAGAGTAGCCGCTCTTTTCAAATGATCTCCAGTTATCATCGGGCATAATAGATGCTTAAACCCTTTGACAATCTTCAGGATCAAAAATAATTGTAATAGGTCAGGCACCCCTTGATCTTTTCATGATAGATGGCTTGCTGGGCCCTTGAAAGAGGGGAACTGAAATGTTAAGGGCATTCCTAACATCATAAAAGATGACGGTGGTGACCTATGGGATTGGAGAGGCGAACCCACATCTATCAGGCTTCTGGGTGACGCTAATGCAAAGGGAAAGGCCAGGCTGTGGCAGAAACATCTGTTTCCCAAATAGTTAGTATGGGTCCTCTTTTCTCCCCCACTTACAGCATGGCATGTTTTATATGTTGTTGTGGTGAACACAGGATAGTACATAAAACGCCAGACATTTACAGTAAGACTGTCTCGGAAATCTCTCATCTACTATCAGGAAGATAATAAAAATGTTTTTCCCCTACCCCAGAGATTTTTACTCTAAAAAAGGACAAAAAAAGAGGTTTTATATCATCAATAATTTCTTGGATATTTACTTGCTGTTATTTCTTCAGATAGCACTTTATTGAAATAATCTCATTAATTATAGAATAAGACTAAATTTCACAATATTTTTCTCTTAGAAAATTATTCTTTTCCCCAATGCTTCCTGTAACCTTTCAATGCTTGACATTTTTCATGGGGCATTCTGCAAAAAGGCACTTTTTGACACGTTGAGACTTGCATTCAGTGTATTGTTTTAATGGCTAGGGAAGAATAGAAAGCTGTTATTTTTTAAAAGTAAGTTTCTTTGTGGGAAAGAGTATGGCTTGGTCTTAGATTTAATTTACCCATATCGTATTTATCCTTTGAAATATATACCTTTTCAAAATTATCTATTCATATCAAATTCATATAGTGAAGGTACTACATACACATATATATGTTTTGGAAAATGGATTTTTTCCTATACCTAAATAAGGCTTAGTGACGTATTTTATAGTGCAATGACAGCACTATATTAATATTAACATATTAATATTTTCAATATTAAGGAATTATATCAACTTTGGAATCTAAGGATACATTAAAGGATCTGAATGAACAAAGTTTAAGCTCCACATATGGATCTGGTAGGAAACATCTTTTTCATTTTGTTTTACTTTTTACATGTTTTCAAGAAAAAAAATCTATGTGTAATTTTCAAACCATCTTGGACATACATTTTCTGGGTAGCAATACGTGAATCAGAAACATATGGTTGTATTTCCCTTTATGTAAGAAAGGCTAGCAGCTTAGTGCCTGCAGTGGCTGATGAAACCGTTTGTCAATGTCAAGACTGATGTGAGTAAAGAGACAAAAACTCTGGAACACAAAAATGATTACTGGTGGGCTGTATTAGAGAAATAAAACCAATAGGATTTCTATGTGTATATGTTTGTGTAAAATGCACACATCTCTTTCCATATATTGGCTCCCATGATCATGACTATGGGAACTAGCGAGACCATAGTCTGCAGGGTGAGCATGCAGGTTGGACACAGGGAAGAGGTAATGCTGCAGGTTGAGGCTGAAGGCAGTCTGGCTGTAGAATTCCTCCCGTTTGGAGGGACCTCAGCCTTTTCCTCTGTAGGCCTTCAACGGATGGGATGAAGCCCACTCACTTTATGGGGAGTAATCTGCTTAGCTCAGAGGCTACTGATTTAAATGTTAACCTCATCTAAAAGCTTCACAATGACATACAGACTGTTTTGTAACCAAATATGTGGGTAACATGGCCAGCCAAGCTGACACATGAAGTTAGCTATCACGGGTGGCATTGGTCATTTGTGCTTACCGAGAATCAGCATTATTTCATGAATCTCTTGGAAGTGGACATCACTATTGATCAAATTTGGAGCAATCTGAAAAACTTTGTATTCCATAATCCTCTTACAGGTATGTCACTTTTATTCCCAACACCTCCTTTCCCCTACCCTTGTCATTTTTTCCAGCTCTCTCATTTACTCACACCAAAAAATACAATGTTTAATTATTTTTCACGAGAGGGAAAAGATACGATACCAGGTTCCATTCAAAGATTCTACTGCACAGCAGGCATCTACCCCTCACTTCCAGCCTCTTTAAGGTAATTTTTATGTGCACTCCTATATGTGCACATATGTTCTCTCCAAGTGAAATGTCTTTTTTTTCAATATACAGGCAGTCCTCGGGTTACGTCGGACTTGATGTATGTCGTTTCATGGTGACGTTGCCATCTCCCATTTATTTATTAAAAAAAAAGTTCCATCATTTCGACGTCTGTATATACATATGTGCTTTATGTTTTTCATTATTTATTTACCACAAGTAAAGGTCAGGAATTGTTGTCTTTCTTTAAATGTTTGTTACTGTGTCACTTCATCCCTGCTGTGTATGTGCTCTATGTGAGGGACACAGGAGCTTATGGAGGTGGGTTCCCACTTCTATAGGAAATCGCGTTACGTCGCCCTGGGAACGGATCTCCCACGGAACCCGAGGGCCCACTGTAATGCCTCTCAAGTAGAAGACAAAGCTTCAGAGCTCAAATAATATCAAGTAGTAATTGTGCTGTATATGTGACGATCTAAACATTATAGAACTAAATACTAGTCTTCCGAGTACAGACAGACATAAGCCAAAGTAAAAATGCAGGAAGCCAGGAGTTAGAGCTGAAAAATAGTTACACAGTACAGGCTCCCAAAGGACAGATCCTCTGTAGAGAAGACGGATGCTGTAGCTCTTGCTCTGGGATCACTAGCGCACGTCACTGTCTGAAAAGAGACTGTGCTGGCAAGGACGCCTCGAGGTGACCCAGTGAATCCCACTTCCTCCATTCCGCACTACATCTACTGACGACGTGCCCCTTAAAACAAATATTTAGGAATTATTAGCTGTTATGTTTTAGTCCAGTGCATCTCACTGCCTACTGAATCTCAGAAAATGCTTCGTATCATCTGAGCAGGATCTTCTGTTGCAGAAAATCACAGTCCTCTGCCTAACACATCCCCTATGGAAACCAATAACACTTGGTCTTTTACTAATCACTTTACGTTTTTCAGACTAGTGTTTCCAATGTTTTTACAAGACCACCAAACCTTGGAGCAAAATTAATATATGGCTGTCAAGGTACATTCCTGGGCAGGTGGCCAGAGGGGCCACCAGGTCACCCCAGCTAGACGTTCTGTGATGATCTGTGACATCATCCACACCATTCACCCTCCTTTTCTCTGTGCTTTGCTCATTGGACATTGAGCACATTCTCTCCCTCACTTATCTCCTGTTAGCTCGAAGCCCTCTTGAGCAGGTCTCCCAGGCCCTGATCAAAAATAAATTTTTTCCTATCCTCATGAGATGAACTCCACCCCCGGCTATGATCTCATATTTTTGACATGTAATTCCATTATCCAGGAATCCAGATCCTGTTTATTGATACCATCTGCACAGCCCCTTGTTCACGTCTTAGATCTTTCTCTCTCAGGCCCTCACTCTTGGGAAGACAGGGTGATGACAGCACCATCTGTGCTCCCACCTCTTTCATCTTCTGACTCAAGAAGGTATGGTGCTTAACATGTATTCCGTCCAGACATGGACCAGTGGAAATATTAAGTGGATAGCAACATGGCTGTGTCCTTTAGCAAGATGACAGAAGTCAGGACTGGCAGTGATCCACAGTCAGTCATGTTAATAACTCTAAATGTGAAACTGCCAAACACTGCCACTTTCTTCTTCCACAACCTAGATTGTTCTGAAGGTCTTTGAGTCCTGGGATTTACTGTGGAAGGTGGTTTTGGAAAATTATACCCTGGTCCGTCAAGGATCTGAGTCTAGTCTTTTGAAAAAAAGGTCTACCGAAGACTATATATATATATATATATATATATATATATATATGTTTTTATTGATTTCAGAGAGGGAGGGAGAGGGAAAGATAGAAACATCAATAATGAGAGATCAATAAGGAGAGAGAATCATCAACTGGCTGTCTCCTGCATGCCCCACACTCGGGATAGAGCCGGCAACCTGGGCATGTGCCCTGGCTGGGAATTGAACCATGACCTCCTGGTTCATAGGTTGATGCTCAACCACTGAGCCATGCTGGCTAGGCTACCTAAGATAATGTATTTAAAAGTATTTCCTGCTTCCTCACTTTCCCCCCTCACATATGGGTAGATGTACTACAAACTGTGTGATGTAAAGAATAATAGATTGCACTAGAACCCAGGTCCCTGGTTTCTATTTCTAACTCTGGAAATAACTTTGTAGTGCTGGGTGCATTAAATTATTCCTCAGAACTGTATTTCCTCATCTGAAAAATACTTTACTGGGGTGATAATTGTATAGCACCAGAGTATCAGTTGACTTACAGGTAGGAATTTATCTCTTTTCGTTCATTTAAATATGATATGACATGGATTTTGAAAAATGTTCACTGAGTTTTAAAAAGAAAACACACTTTCTGGTGTGCTTTGTCTTTTGCAAAAAGACAGCACTTCACTACGATGTTAAAATAAATTGTAGGTTCTCCATAAACACTCTCGAAGTTATAATAATGTTATTCATTTATACCCTTCAAGAGCTTCCATGTGGGTGATATTTAATAATCGTTGTAATGAAGCAATAATTTAGAATATGCTAGTGTGCTATCGACAGTCTGCATTGGTGACAAACAAAATTGCATATAAATGTTTTATATGATGCACAAACATCAGTATCTGATGAGTACATGTCATTAAATCCAAACTTACTTATTACCACTGTTCTGTGCAAGGATTTCATGCAAATTAAGCATTCCCTTGAATGAGCTTTCCATTGTAAACATATTTTATTTATAAAACATATTTTATTTATGGTTTCACGAATTTTCCTTCTTAAGGAAATTTAGCATTTCTTCATTATGCTAGTGGAACATGTTACCTCAGGAGTTTTCCTGGGGTGTGACGTGGTTGCACACTTGGCTGGGACATTTGCTCAATGGAGGATAGATAGCCTTGCTTCCTGGGAGAATGGCACAATCGAGGTGCAACAACACTTAGATACCACACTTTGCCTAGGATACAATCTGCTTTGTTTTCTTTTGTCATGTATTTTTGGACACGTAACACATTCCTTCCAGGCACCATGATAGGCACCAGAAACATAAAGATAGGAAGCCCGATCAGGTGACATCAGTGAAAGACAGATTTCAACAAATTTCTGGTAGACAAAAATAGATAGATGGCGAGTGATTAATCATATAACAGACACAATTGAGAACACTGGCGGGGGGAGCTGTGACTGATGGAAACCAGATCTCTCTGACGCAGACGCCAAAGGGGCTGCAGGCTCATAGCGGGCAGGTGCTTTGATGGGTGGGAGGAAGGAACGGATCTAAGAGCAAGATGATGAATGGAGGGCATATATGGCAGAAGTCAACCACCCACAGCTCTTCCTAGGACTCCTTATGCTGGAGCTTTAACCCAGGCTCAAATGCAAGTGGAACAAAGCTGTCTGAGACAAGTAAGGGTAATCAGTTTAACTGATCGAGACCTAGAGTGAAACCTCTTATCTGGTCATGGGTGCCCCGCACAAGAGTCACCCCCACGATTTCTCCCGCTGAAGCATTTCCTATTGAATGTAAAGTCTCCTGAGTCAGTGTTCCTGGTCTCTTATTAAGTGTGAATTGGCTACTGTGACTCACCAGAGGTTATGAAAATACTGCAACGTGAAAAAGAATAATGAAAATGCACAAGGTAAAAGCTAACAGTGATGAAATAGGAATCATTTAAAGAACCAGAATACGTCTTAAAAATCTCATGAACATCCTCAGGTGAATTTGAGAACATTCGGCAAGTACAAACTAGCAGAATGCTTAAAATTGAAGGAAGAAAAAAGGAGGAGGAAGAGGGTTGAGGAGGAGCAGGAGGAGGAAGAAAAAAGTCTTAGAAATTAAAGTAATTACTGGAATAAAATATTCAGTAGGAAGCTGGAAGATAAAATGAGGCAGTTGCTCATTTACTATAACAACAATGGCCCAGCCAGTGCTGCTCAGTGGTTAAGCATAAACCTATGAACCAGGAGGTCATGGTTCGATTCTGGGTCAGGGCACATGCCTGGGTTGCAGGTTCAATTCCCAGTGTAGGGCATGCAGGTGGTAGCTGATCAATGATTCTCTCTCAACACTGATGTTTCTATCTGTCTCTCCCTCTCCCTTCCTCTCTGAAATTAATAAAAATAAAATAAAAAATAAGTACTATATAAACAAAGGAATAGACAAGAGAAAAAATCAGTTCAGACTGTCTAACATTGGACTAATAGGAGTTCTTGGTATAGAAGATGAAGAGATTGGTGGGGAAATGATCAAAGACAAGGTACCCAAAAGTCCTTCAAAGCTAAAGAAAGAAACACATCTAATTAATAAAGCTTTTCAAGCACTGCACCTTAAAATATCTAGACACTATTGTAAAACATAAGAAAAACAAAGATCAAAGATCCTAAAATCACATATAAATGACAGATAATCAGACCACCATTAACTAAGCATCACAGATGAAAATGGAGAAGTGCTTTCCAAGTTCTTAGGGAAAATGATTTTCAATGTAGATTTATATACTCAGAAAAACATTCACTAAAATGTGAATACAATATTTTAAAACCTGAAAGAATTATGAAAGTATACTTGGTAAAAAGTCTTTCTTAGGATATTAAGAATATTTCAGCAAGTTAAAATAGTAAACCAAGAGATAGGAAGACATGAGATTCAGGAAATAATAAATATAAGACAACAGGATAGAGAAGTTCCAATAATATAATTTTGTAGTCAACCTAAAGTCTAGTTTAGATCAGAAGAAAATATATGCAAAAATATTCATAATATTCATATATTAATTTTATTAACCCAGTGACCATTGCAGGGGAAACGTAATTAGCACAGTACCATTGGCCCTTGGACAACATGGGGGTTAGGGACACAGACACCCCACCAGGTGAAAATGCATTTTTCACTTGACTCTTGACTCCCAAAGCTTAACTACATTCCTCCCTCAGTATAAGTGGTGTGTGTGTGTGTGCGCGCGTACGTGTGTGTGTGTGTGTGTGTGTGTGTGTGTGTGTGTGTGTGTGTAGGGTGCGTGAACACTCAAGTCCCTTACATAAACTGGCCAGAACAATGCCTACATTTGGCTCTCTGCATCTGTGGATTCCTAATACTGTTTTCATCCCGCCGTTGGTTTAATCTGAGGATTCAAAACCCAGGGATACAGAAGGCTGACTGTATATTTATTGGGGGAGAGGGGGTCTGTGTATAAGTGGACCCGTGCAATTCAAACCTGTGTTGTTCAAAGGTCAACTGTGTTTGGTCCTACTCTGAACTCTAATTTGCATTTGCACTCTACTCTTTTAATTAAACTGCAGACAAATTATGAAGGACTTAATTTTTATTGAAGAATATAAAAGCAAAGATACAACGAGTGAATAAAGATGAGCTGGAGAGTAGGGGCACACCTCATCTTACAAAGTGGGTGTGAAGACTTAATAATTAAGGTTGGTAGAACTTCGTTGTTTGAAATTGCAGATGGGCCTGTGGAGGAAGAAACGTAACTATGAGATAACTCTTTGAGGAGAAGGGGCTTGGAAATATGAGCAGAGACTTACAAGTCTGGGCTTTGCGTTGGAATTATCAATAGATCATGTGTAAATTTGATAAAAGAGAGCAAAAGCTTAGACTTTATACAATTCCGGGGGTATTCATCAAACTAATTAAACCTAGAAATGCTTTTAAATGGTTGCTTCTGGCCAGGGAAACTGGGAATGAGGGCTATTGAGATAGTGTTAATGTTAACTTTAATGCATGCTCTTTGGTAATATCTGACTTTTCACACTTTTATGTGTTACTTGGATAAAATATAGTTTAAAAGGCAACTGCAATATAAAAAGGGCGAGATAATGATGCCTATACAAGGGTCTATGTGAGCACATGGAGAGAGTGATTGCTAATTCTAATTATTCTTTCTCTACATCCCTTTCAATAAACTATTTAAAATGCAAGGTCATGGGTTTGGGTTTATAGGAGGGAAAGGCTAATGTACTTACCCCCAAAAATCAGGTCTAGGTATACATTTACACAATGATCGATAAAAGTTAATAAGGCTCAATGTTCATTTACTTCTCTTTTGGGAATATCTCTGTTTATTCTACTATTGATTAAATATTATTGATTACATATCATTGATTAATTCCTGTGTGATTTTACTTTCTTGCTGACTTTATTTTTCCTTCTACTAATAATTTTATTCTATTTTATTATCTCAACAATTTTACACAAAGATAACATTGTTTTCATGGATACAAGTAAGAAAAGATTCAGATCTTTTTAAAAATATATATTTCTATTGATTTTTAGAGAGAGAGGAAGGGAAAGGGAGAGCAAGAGAGACATCAATGTGAGAGGGAAACCAATTGGCGGTCTCTTGCACACCCCCTACCAGGTAATATTACTGTATTTAACCCAGTTATTAATAAACTGGAAAGAAACAAAGGGAAGGCTGAATATTGTAGGCCAGCTGAGTAAGGTCTGGGTGACTAGGGAAAATGATTACCTGTCAATCACACATGGGAGCAAGTCATTGGCCAAAATAAGCCTGGCCACTGCAAGGGCAGGAAACCTGAGAGTTCTTCCCTTTTTTCTTGCTGCTCACACCTGACTCAGCTAGTGGGGCTCTCAGGCTCTACACTCCCCCACAACTTGGCCCACAGTCATGTGGACTCCACGCACAATGCGCTGATGGCTGCAACTAGCCTGATGCTCTGCGGGACTCACCTTCCCATGGAACGGAAACTCTGGACACTGGCTTTGCTCCTAACTCCACTGAATCTCCAGCTGCACCTTTCCCAAGACCAGATTAAGGGAAATGGGACTTTTCAACCCGAGGGATGTAAGTCTACACAAATAAAGCTCTCACCCTCCCATGGGAGCTTCTGGAAATGCTTATTCCAGAGGTGCCCCAAGAACCCCACTCCCACTAGCAGTGTGGAAAGGCAATCCATGCCATTCTCTGATAACACAGGGATTGAGTCTGCAACTCGGGGAATCGAATGGGTAACTCATTGGTGCATGGGACGACACCCAAACAACTGAGCCACATTGGCCAGGGTAAAGATTCCGATCTTCATGCAAAGTTCTCAACCTGCACGCCATGTCAAACATCCTGGGACATGCTCTCTTTGCTCAAGTCATCCTAAGATAATGTTCTATTGTTTTATTGCTCAAATGCACTTGTGCCTGATGTTGGCTAATTATACAACTACTGCAGGAGAGTTTTGTACATCTGGATTTCATAGACAAACTCTCCAAATACTCCTTTTCTGACCAACAAAGGTAGGGTTGTTTAGTTAAATCTTGGCAATCTACCTTTTAAACACTTTTTATACACGTGTAATATCTACCTTCTATTGATTTTGTAAGCACTAGTAAAAACTTTCAGGAATTATCTATACTAATAAAAGGGTAATATGCTAATTAGACTGGGTTGACTGGCCATCTTTCAGACATCCAACTTCCTTCAAGACAAAGCCATGGTGGTGGGGGCAGAGGCAGAGGCAGTTAGGGGCAATCGGGGCGATCGGGCCGGCAGGGGAGGGCAGTTGGGGGCAAGATCAGGCCGGCAGGGGAGGGAGTTGGGGGCAACCAGGGTGGCAGGGGGGAAAGGTAGAGGTGACCAGACTGGCAAGGTAGGGGCCATCAGGCCGGCAGGGGGGCAAGGTAGGGGAGATCAGGCCGGCAGGCAGAAGGGTTAGGGGTGATCAGGCAGACAGGCAGGAAAGTGGTTAGGAGCCAGTCATCCCGGATTATGAGAGGGATATCAGTTGGATATCCCCCGAGGGGTCCCAAATTGGAGGGTGCAGGCCGGGCTGAGGAACCTCCCCCTCCATGTACAAATTTCATGCACCGGGCCCCTACTGTATTTTATAATGGGGTAAGTGGAGAATCATAGATGTGAGGTAAGTTCAGGTTGAAAGGGGAGAGAGAGACAGGTCTCTATAGAATAACCATATGAGATCACTTCCCCAAAGGGTTGGTCTGGGCCTGGTGCCTCAAACAATTCCTCTGCAATGTCTTTCCTTAAATGGCCATTAACCGTACTATCTAAGTCTATGTGTTTTAAATTTAGGACACTTGTGTGTTATTTTTTAAAGGTTCACTGTAAGCTGGTAAAACTCTGCAAAATAAGATCTAATTTGAAATAGAGCTTATTTTTAGATTTCGGTGCATGAGAATAAAGATGTTTGAAGATGGTTGGCAGATTTGGCATTCTCACTGGTAAACGTGTTTTTATTTCTATATAATTACAAAAATATGTAATTGATCCTTTCAAGCAGAGACGCTAGCTGGAGATTGGAGTGTCGCCAAAGTGTGCAACATCGTGCGGAATGAAGTTGAGGATAATCCAAAAATTATACACTGGCAGCTCTCACCTCTGCACCTGGAAGACTAGTTTAAATGATCTTGGAAGGTGGAACACAAATCATCCATGAGCACAATTTGTTAGGAATGAATCAGCCTGGGCTGTGCAAATGTAAATAATTTCCTCTCTGCCGGGGAAGGGTACTTTATGATGCTTAACAGGGAGTAAATAAAGGTGGGTTGCCAGATGTACTCAATTTAGATGTTCACTGCCTCTTAGGAGAGATCTTTATCCTGACCATCACCTGGTAGTAAGAATCGGTGCCTGCCTCTGCGGAACACACAAGAAGCTTTCTAAGGCTCAGCTGTACCGAGACCACAGGGCTAGCTGCCGCCCCTGGACAAATCCATTTCGTGTTGCAGGTCAATTTCCAAGAACCTGTACATTCTTAGCTGCACAGGGAGAAGAGGGAAAGTTCTGTCAGTGATTAAAAACTGGAGAGAGGACAAAGGGCAGGATTGTGACTAATGTGTTGCTGCCACAAGGAAGGAGCTGTCTGCATATTGGACCAGGCTCATGTATTTAGTTCATTATTTAGAAAAGGAGGGGGTGGGCCGACTGGACCAAAATTCGGAGAAAAACCCTTCTCCAGCGGAGACCAAGATTCCTAAGAAAGTAACAAGGAAAGTAAACACATAGACACGTTGTTTGTAAAGACTATGAGAAGCATGCTTGAGAATTATGTCCTTTCTTTAGCGATTTATGATTTAATTAAGGAGATGGTATGTGTAACGTGGTAAGTGAGCCTTAAATTCAAAGGCTGGAAGCAAACCATTGACACAGAGAGGAAGTGTAAGCGAATGTCAAAGCAAAGAACAAACACTTCTGATGGAGGTGGCTGGGAGGGTCTGGAGAGGATGTGATGTGCCCCCAATGTGGTGCTGGCCACTGACAGGGGAAGGCATTTGGCCCAGGGGGGATGGGAGCCCCGACAAAGCATTTCAGTGTTTTGTGCAGCCTTTACTAGCCCACTGTCTAGTGAAGCAACACGGAGAGAAGCCAGCTCTTCCCACTGATGACCGCTCAACGGGAGAAGAGCCATGATTAAAGCAGTTTCTGAAATATATTTACTATCCAGTTAGTGATATAATCTATGAAGAATGCATCACATCTGTGGGTAAGAGGCAGAGATGTACTGGATGTGACGTGGGCTGGGTTTTCAATCCTGACTCTATTGCATAAAGCCCATCGTTGTTGTTTTTTAAATTAATGTATATAAATATTAACTGCAAATCAAGTGCAAATACAAGTAGGTCTTCTTTTGAGAAGGAGAGGACCTTAGACAAGCTGAATCAACCAACACTTCCATGGAAAAACAAACAAAAGTGCAGAAGAGGAACTTGCCCTTCCAGAATGTAAACTATGTCAATAATTAAAGTAGGGTGCTACTGGCACATGAAAACACACACACAATAGACCAATGGGACATAATAGGAGACTCGTTTATAAACAAGAGGGGGTCGATTAGGCAACAATGATGTGGGAACCATAGATAATGGTCTTAATAGAACATGGATGGCCTGATAAGAATATTTAGAATGCACACATCACATCCCATACAGGAATACACTGCAGCCTGGATGGAGCGGCTCAGTTGGTTGGGCATTGCCCTGTGGCACTGAATGGCTGCTGCTTTGAATCTCAATCAGAGCAGGGCACATGCCCAGGTTGAAGGTTTGATCCCTAGTGGGGGCATGTACGGATATATGGAAGGCAACCGATTGATGTTTCTCTCTCTCTCTCTCTCTCTCTCTATATATATATATATATATATATATATATATATATATATATATATATATATATACCTATCTCTATCTCTCCCTCTCTAATCATGTCCTCAGATGAGAATTAAAAAAAAAAAAAAGAATGCATTGCAATTAGCTTTAACATTCAAATATACAAAATAATAGCATAAATGTACTGGAAGAAAATATAGAATTATTTTATCATTTTAGATTTGAGAGGATGTTTCTAACACTACTTCAAATTCTGGTAGAAATAATATATTTTTAAAAATATTAAACTCAATTCCATACAATTAAAAAATATATAGCACAGTCAAAATAATAATAATCCAGGAAAATATCCAATATTATAATATGATACACAAATGACTAATATCCTTAACATATAAAGAGTTCCTAATAATAAAGAAAAGACCTATAAATTAATAGAGAAACGGGCAAAACAAAGGGAGGAGGAGGAAGAGGGAGAGGAGGATAGGAAGGGTAGAGGAAAATGCAGAGGGAAAATAGAATAGAACAGAATAGAAAATAAAAAAATGGGCCTTAAACATTAAAAATATGTTTAATTTCACTCATAATAAAAAAAAAAGAGACTTCAATAACATACCATTCTTTTACCATTCTATTTAATAAAAATTCAAGTTTCCTAACTTTCTGAGTTGCAGAAATATAGGTGGGGTGCAATAAGATCCCATCACTATGGGTCTTATTTAGCAACTTATTGACATTAAAAGTGCCCACACTCTTCAATCCAGTGATTCTACTTATGGACTTGTGCAATAAATATATTGTCCCATTTGATATGCTATCTGTACAAAATGTAAAAAACACTGGTAACTGTGAAATAAGTGTAATTTTTATTTTACTGTCAGCAATAAATGACAAACTTTAAAACACATCCCAACTTTTTTTAAAAAAACCTTTCAGGTAAAAGAATGACAACCCAATTTCTTCTTGTGAGCCACAGAAGAGCTCTATCAATATTTTAAGCAATTCATTCACCAAATAAAATTCAATGCTATCACTTCCCAGGAACTGAAAATAAGGAGGGAAAACATTAGTGAACATATAGAATTTATCTGGAAATCAAGATCCCTTTACGGTTGATATGTGTTGTTAACCATTTTGTATCTTTAGGAAATACTAAACTAATAATAATAACTAACAAGCTGTAATAATACAAAATACATTTTTCCTCTTTCTCCATGAACACCTACGATACTGTTGTTAGGTTCAACACACATAGCTGTCAAGGGAAAAAAAAAAAGCGTATTCATTGTGAATTAAATAAAATGCTTTCTGCTGCACAAAGAAAGTGGCTTCCTCACCCTTGAAAAGGTTTTTCAATTTTAAATATGCGTGAGACTTCTTTTTTTAAGACTAGAATTGAACTCTACATTTCAATCAATAAAGAGATATCCATGAAGCAATTCTTCTCAGTGACTTGATGTTCATTAAGAAGCCACAGCACTTTAAACAAATCAAAATAAAGACCCAGAGGATAAGGGCAAGAAACCTCAATGTGGTAAATATTCAGCTCCCACATAGGTATCTTCCGCTCAGCCTTCTTTCAAAAACGGTGTAAGGAATGCAGAGGGAAAATAGAATAGAACAGAATATTTCCATTTGTTTGCTTTGTATGTTTGAAAAAAATTTCTCCCCCACCTTTTCTTTCTGTTTTTGTTTGTTTGTCTGTGTGTTTTCTTTTTTTACTGCTCATCTCTTGTAAGCAGCATATAGCTGAATTTTGCTTTTAACGCAAACTGAAAGACTTTAGAAGGGGAAATGAGAAGGAGCCATCTAGAGTTATTGGTGCCCGATGAAAACCCAGCATCCACGTCTGCTTTCCACCCCGGGAGTCAGACACTCCGCATATGTTATTTTCGGGTTGGTGGATACTCAACTTCTGATACATATTTCTATTACATATATCTTTCTTCCTTCTGAATGGTCAACAGGGATATATAAATAATGGGCCTTGGTTTTCTTTCCCAGGTTATTATGTGCCCAGAAAACTAGAGAATGGTCTCTCCTAAACTCAAAGAAAATAGGTTGTTTACCAGGGGTTGAAGAAAGGTATACCAATAATTTGGGTGATAATCTTACCCTTCCCCTCTCCATGTCCAAGAGTAATTGAGAAATCAGTCAAAGGAGTCAGATGAAGGATGAAAAACTCAATTTTTAAAAGCTGGATTAGAAAATGTAGCTTAGTCCCACACTGGAACCACCCTTCTACTCTGTCCCTGTTCCTCCCTCCTCCCACTGCAGTGTGGAGCTGCCTGCAGGGTGACCTGGCAATGGAGTGGTAAATATGTGGTTAAGGAGACAGAGGGAGAAGAGTTATCCAAGGCCCACAATTTCACGCATCAGATGAGACATTCTTTGGGAAAGAGTGAGTCCAAAGAAGCCAGGGTGGAAGTGGAGGATCCTGGATCTCTCCCTTGTCACTCTTTTGAGTGCCTCAAGCCAACAACGGAAACACCATCAAAATGCAAATATGCTCTCCCTTAACAGACAGTAACCACCTTCTCTTAGGTAACAACATCACATCACAAAGAACACATGTCAAGGCGTTCACTGACTTGAAAACTTCAGGTGAAAGAATTGAAGTACACAGAGTATAAAAATTATATAAACATAACTAATTCAAAATGGAATCAGAGCCCGGCTGGTGTGGCTCAGTGGTTGAGTGTCGACCTATGAACCAGGAGGTCATAGTTCAATCACTGGTGGGGGGGCATGCAGGAGGCAGTTTATCAACGATTCTCTCTCATCATTGATGTTTCTCTCTCTTTCCCTCTCCATTTCTCTCTGAAATCAATAAAAATATATTTAAATAAATAAATAAAATAAAATGGAGTCGGAGCTGTCATCCCAGAGGAACTGTCTTGCAAGTCTTATGCCTCAAATGTTAACACTGGGCCAAATAACCCTTGGGCTGTGCCTAAAGCAGCACTGTATCCCACACCGCAAAGCTAACCGGAGAGCAGACATCCTGACTACAGGCCTGAAAATTAAAGACATTCTTTAGCATTAACACCACCATGTTGGCTTCCTGGTACCTCCAGACATTCCTTCATTATCTTAACAGCCACAGGAATCCTTCCTTTCGTTCATGTAACCGTTCCACTTCCCCTTCTCATAGACCCCTTTCCTTCACCGCCCCATCAGGTCACCATTTGGGTTTCTGTCTGGGTTTGTGTCATGAAATGGCTGTGCTCCGGATTTCAGATAAATGTTTGTGGCCTCTCCCATCGGCCTTTTATTTTTAGATTAAGGAGAGTCAAGTGGGATACAGGGGAAGCAGATTCAGGTGAGGGTCACAGGTTAGGATTGGCTGTCTCAAGATGACTTCGGATTTGAGCAGGAATTTCAGTTGCCATTTTGCTTTTAGCTGGACAGCTTTCTAAGATAAAGGTGGCAACAGTTAATGTCTACATTATGCTATCATCGGCAATTAGTAAGGACATATGACTTCTCTTCGATTTTTATTTTCTGTTAGCCTCGAACTATTGAGCTGCCGTTGCAAGCTGAACAGGATATCTTGATTTTTACACACAGTGGCATCATGAGCAGCCTCGCCTACACTGAGTATTACTAATAATGAAAATTAACAATTACTGAACACTGCTAATTGAACTAGACATCATGCCTTAGCCACTTGCATGCATTATTCTATTAATATTCATGAGTTTAATAGGTATTCATAAACCATTTTACAAGTAGAGTCAATTTCTCTCTGAAAACCAAGTCCTTTCTCTAAGGTGTAATCCTTTAAACAGATACACAACATGTAGGGAATGAGATAAAACTTATTCAAAAGTTGTAATTACTAATTCAGCTACCACTCAGATACCCCACACCTGGTCCTTCTTCCAGAAGAATATCAAGGAGCAAGGCGGGCACTGGATTCCTGATGAGCCAACTTTTAGGTGCAATGGGTTGGTTCCAAACAGCCGTGACCTTCCTATGTGTTCCTGAAGGCCAATAGGCCTTGCAAGCAATCATAGCGCATTAGGAATTAAGAAGCTGTAGTTTAACAGAGCAAATGGTCTCCTGTAGCAGAGTATTATGAATTCACATTGATATTGCCCTGAAGCGACAGATAAGAACCCTCAGGGAGATTATTATGGATTACTCTAAAATCTGCTAAACATTGCCTGAGAGTGAACTTCCCTCTTGGGTGAGTCACCATTAACCTTACTGAATAGTCTGAATTCTAAGGCTGTGAGCTAAAATTTGGATATGATTTACATGGCAACAGAAAATTCATATACTAAATCACTTACCATTGTATGATAAACTTCAGTATTAGTGTCTTATGATTAAACTAAACACAAATGATGAGGTAGGTCATTAATTTCTGATAAAATGATTTTAGTTATGGTGTAACACATATTTATGTTTAAAAGTGACTTTTAAACACCTCAATTGCACAAGGAAATAATGCAATACCATCTGCTAAATATTTTTAAATAAATTGCCATTTCATCAACATTCCAGAAAACACCAATACTGAATGAAGTAAGGGCTCTCTATGTCAAAGAAAGTATTGTATAAGGCCTCTACTATTATGGATCCAAGTCTTTTGTCTGAAAGCTTTCAGTATAGTTTAAAATACTGTTTTATTTTCTTTAAATTACAGAAGAAAATGACTTTTTTTTTTTCCTTGATAGAAGGAATGCCTCTTGACTATAAAAGTTCTAATATGTCAGACTTCACTAAATTAGAATAGCTAAACAAAGTGCTTCTGGTCGTAAGCGAGAGTGTTGAGGCAAGAATTTGTATTTATAATGCCACTGAATTTATGTTTTTACGTTCGACACTTGCTCACATGAAAGGTTATTATCTGCAAGCAGAATATAGCTATCTTCAGATTTTTATTGTTTTTCCATTTATGATTAAATATTTGTATTCCGTCTTTATCTCCCAGTTTTCATTTTTACTGCTCCATCTGGCGATCAATCATGTCTTGGGTTGTTAAATAGTAGTTTGGAGAGGGTTTTAAACACGTCCATTTTTTACACTGCCAGTAATAAAACAAAGAAGTGTTGCTCGTGGTGTCTCCTGGGGTACATAGTCATGGCATGCACATCGGAGTCACTGAGAGATTTCTGAAAAGTGAAAGGTTAAAGGGCAGACATTTTAATGCCAGAAGTCTGATCAATGCAATTGGTCATTTCATTGCCAAGCCTATTTATTTCTTCTTGCTTCACAGAAAAAGAGGAATGCAGCGTCACAGGAGACAATAACTTGTGGAGAGTCGCGGCCATCCCAATCAACTGGAAGTCCAAGCGGTTCATTCATCTTGGACTAGCCCCTGGTGCAGCCCAGGGAACTGACGCTCTGGAAACCAGGCACAGAGACTCGGAAGCAATGCATCTCATTTGCATTTATGATTTGCTTAAAATATTCCATCCAGCCTTTCCTCCCAGGAAACAAAGCCAGCAGTACTTGCTGACTGAATAGCCTTTTCTGGATGCTTAGTTTGAGGAGCTTTTATTAAAATTATGGGAAACTTGAATTTTAAGGAATGAATTATGGGTTCTATTTTAGTTTTGATTTGTCTCCAAGGGTTGAAATAAATAGGAGACTGGAGTATATTATACATTAGTTTTATTTCAGCATGTTCTCATTGCGATTTCAGGCAGAAGTCAAATGCTTTGGATAAAAATTTAAATTGTTAAAATAAAAGTCACTAAAACAGGACAATGCCATATATATAAAAGTGGATTTAGAGTAATACTATGCAATTTTTCCAGTGGGTATGTGTATTTTAATTGGATACTCCATGGCTATATTCATTTTAATCAGTTTAGACTCTGGTTTGAAGGAAAGCATTACTTTCACAAGGCAAACTCTAGCTAACTCCTCCATGTGTAAAAAAGGTTTGGGGCATGCATGTGCACATGCACACACACACACACACACACACACACACACACACACACACACACACACACCCCTCTAATTAAGTGACATTGCAGGAGCCCCTACTGTGTGTAGAAAAGCATTCACATCACCATAGAGCATACCAAGTTTTAAGAATACATTTTTTTCCTAAAAGGGAAGCAAGAAAGCAGTGGATTAAACCCTTTTCTTGGGGTTTGTTCTAACAAGTCAGCATTTCCTCAGAGTACCCAACGTACTGTACCCCTGCATCTCTGAGTTCCTGCTGCCTCTGCCCTGTGGAGGAGGATGTTGAGGCAGGAAAGGTACTTTTCATCTTCCACTCATCCCCACAGAGGCCTAACCCCAACCTCAGCCCCACATGACCTTTTCTTTGTAATGAAGTGTCTTCCCAGGGTCAGAGTGTCAGTATGTGTTATTTTCTTGCAAAGGCTTATACTGATGTAATTCTCAATGTCAAAATGTAAGAACAAATAACTAAACTTTGGGGGAGGGTGGTTTTTGTTCATATTCAATGGGTACTTCTCAGAGACACTTTATCTGATCTTTAATCTAAAGAAAACATAGTATTTTCTGTCCTTTTCAATTCCCTCCCTCAATTACTCTGCTTTGTTTTGTTTTGGTTTTTTAAAAAAATATATTTTATTGATTTTTCACAGAGAGGAAGGGAGAGGGAGAGACAGTTAGAAACATCGATGAGAGAGAAACATCAATCAGCTGCCTCCTGCACACCTCCCACTGGGGATGTGCCTGCAACCAAGGTACATGCCCTTGACCGGAATCGAACCTGGGACCCTTCAGTCCGCAGGCCGATGCTCTATCCACTGAGCCAAACCAGTCAGGGCTGCTTTGTTTTTGACACAGCATGTTTATCACGATTGTAACCAAAGTTGTATTATAGACCATTCATTTATTTATTTTCTCACTCTTCCCAATAAAGTCTAAGGTGCACAGAAAGAGAGGGTTTGTTTTGTTCACCTCTGCTTTCTTCTTTCTGGAAGCGACCAGTGCTGGCAGCAACGGAGGTGTTCAATACATATTTGCTGAATTGATGGAAACTAATTTATTGGGCTTCTTGGGTTGGTTCCTCCCAGAAACAGACCCTAAGCTAAGGATTGAGTTCAGTGATTTATGAAGGAGGTGCTTCCAGGAGAAATGAGCAAGCGGGTGAGGGTGGGGTGTGCAGCAAGACAGGGAAGGGAAGGAAGCAAGCAAAGGTGTGATTTCAGGTAAAGTCTACACACAGGTAGTTCTCATGAGGAGCTCTGAAATGACTATTTCAATTCCAAGCTTTTTCACCCAGAAGCAAAGGAGATGGGCTCTTTTAAAAAATATTTTTATAGATTTGGGAGAGGGAGAGATAGAAACATCAATGATCAAAAAGAATCATTGATCGGTTGCCTCCTGCACGCCCCCCACTGGGGACTGAGCTGGAAACCAGGGCATGTGCCCTGACTGGGAATCAAACAGTGACCTCTTGGTTAATAGGTCCATGCTCAACATTGAGTCATGCTGGCCTTGTGAAGATGGACTCTTAATCCTTCTCACACATCAGTGCATCGGCGACTGGTAGCCCCTGGGGTAGGGTAGGAGAACTGCTCTCCTAGCTTGTTGTCACACATCCTATTTTCTGTTTTGAATCACCTCCCTCTTTTAGATGGCAACAATTAACTAAGTAGAAACACTAGCTGTGCAGCAAAAGAAGGTAGAGGGCCCCTCCTGTCTACTTTGCTCTTAGATAAAGTACATATTTTAAAGTGGCCTCATTTCTATGCAATGTCTTTGTAATAAAATGGTTTATAAAGCATTGTCATCTCTAGTATTGATATAATTTGATCCTCAAAGCATCCCTAAACTAAAAGTAAAAATAAGGTCCAGATAGGTTAAGTTTTAAGAGTTGAGCCACGACTGAAGAAAGGGTTTGATTGCAGAAATTATTTATGTCCTTACTGCTGAATCAAGCTGTCACATAGAGAGATTATTCGGCCTTTGTATTCTTAATTACTAAGAATCTAAAAATAAAAATCCTGGACCAAGTAAGTGGGGAGGAAAGAATTAAAACAGATTAAGGAGGGAAATGTTGATGACAGTGAGAGCTTGGAGGCTGTTGAATCGTGTGGAGTGGGGCCTCCTACCCATCTGTCCTAGAGAACAGCATGACACTCCATCGCCCTACACCACCCTCCCTTCTGTGAGCCCCTTGTACTCGCCATCAGAGTTGTCTTTATTCAGCTGAAGCCTCCTCTAAACTCTGCTTTGTGAGATTTTCAAGATTTCACTGATGGAAAACGATTTAAGAAATAGCGTGTGAAAAATGGTAGTGGGCTTTAATGGTCAATGATGAGTGAAAAGAAGTATTTGTTTGGGGAAAAAAAAAAAAAAAACAGAAGCAGAAAACAACCAGTGACCTATATACCAGTTGGAATGACTTTGCCTTCAGGTTATAAAAGCACTTTGTGTCTATTTATTTGTTTGGCTACCATGGAAATAAAATACTTCTATGCAATTGAAATCTGAATTTCCGAAAAAGAAGTTTTTAGACACCTAATTTGGTTGGTACTTCACAACTATAAATATTGAGGTCAATTTGAACTCATCCTCAAACATTTAAATATTAGAGGCCAGTGTAAAATTTTAACCTCTTCCTGACAAACAAACCAAGCATAAAGACTTGGATATTTAACCCAATTGTATATTTAAGTGGTTTTGTACTAATAAGAAAATTAATTAGATAGTCAGAAAAGGAATATGGTTTTATATTACTCCTTCAACAAACAATATTATAAATCTTAATACGATATTGTTTATAAAGCAATTTATGGTTTTTAAGCCATTTTGTATACCTTATCCCATTTCATCCTAACAAACTTTTTTTCCCCAATTTCTATAGATGAATATGCAATATTGGAATTGTAGAATCACAGGAATTTAGAGTGGCAGGGGAAGAACTTATTTTAAATAGATGTGGCGCAGAGAGGTTTCTAATGTGACAGGAATGTCAAATAAGCAAATAGACACAAAAACCACATCACAGAGCTTGGCAGTAAAGGCTAAGGACCTTGAGGACTTTTCCACATTCCAACGATAACATGTGAGGCAACTTTTAATCTTTGATTAGAAACATCCTGGACTATTTACTTCTGACCCCTCACTAGGAATCCGCAGGAATACTGGCATGGACTTCCTGACTCCACAAGGGATCCTCTCATCTCCTCCTTGCCCTCTATGTATTTACTGATTGATTGCTTCTGAGTCTAGCTGGACCTTGTTTCTTAAAGTTTCATCTATTGAGTCTCCACCAATAGACACACAGGGGCCTAGGGCTTGAAAACAGAGGACGGATATGAAGTAGGATAAGATGTATCTGCGGTGGACATAGTAAAGAAAGTCAAAACACTGCCAAAACTGGCTTGGCTCAGTGGATAGAGCGTCGGCCTGCTGACTCAAGGGTCCCAGGTTTGATTCCGGTCAAGGGCATGTACGTTGGTTGCGGGCACATCCCCAGTAGGGGGTGCGCAAGAGGCAGCTGATCTATGTTTCTAACTCTCTATCCCTCTCTCTTCCTCTCTGTAAAAAATCAATATAATATATTTTAAAAAAAAAATAAATAAATAAATAAAAAGAAAGTCAAAACACAGCAAGCTCCCGGAGCAAATTTTAATCTGAGCATTTTTCCATGGTATCAAATATTCCTTGAAAAGCTCTTTGGTAATGGCTATTATAGCCCATCATTTGATCATGCTCTCCATAAACCACTTTTCTACTTATGAACATATGGCATTTAAAAATAATTTTAGATTTTTTTTCTAATGAGTAAAGATCAAATGAAAATTTGTGTATATAGATCTGTGGACAATCATGAGACTCTTTCATTAGGCTAAGTTCCAAGATGTTTAATTGCTGGGTCAAAAGGTCGGAACGTGCTTAGGGCTCTTGAGACACAAAGCCCAGCTGCTTCCCAGAAAGTTGCTTTAATTTTACTCCCCACCAGGAAGATGTGAAACCAAGCCACCATGCCCTTGACAAGTGTGAATATTTTGAAAAATTTTTAACTAATTGATGGGTGGAAAAATTATATCTTTTTGATGTCATTTGCATATCTGAGTATATTATTTATTAACCATGCATTTTTCTATAATGAGTGGGTTTTATTACAAAAAAAAAACATAATCCCCTTTTTTTGTATTACATAATCAATTTACCTAAGTGGAAATGCTATTTCTTAGAGTTTTGTTGGGCAGGTAACTATACATTGATGTGTAATTGAATTAGATAAAAATTGCTACTATAACAATAATGAGTTGTATAATGCTCATTATACATCATTGTACATTTTACACTGTAGTCCATAATCTCTTTGGAAATGAGTTAAAATATAACTATACATGTGCATGTTAGAACGCAAAGTGCTATTACTAGGCTCTGATTCCACAGGCATTCGTTGTGTACTCTCTGTGATAATTAAAATAAAGTATTTTTGCATTTTTTTTCCTTTTGCTATCTGGTCTGTTTCCATGATTCTTCTGCACCGGATTCTAAGCAGCGTAGGCTAGTGGCATGGTTATAAGCCTCTATTTGCTCCTTCAGCGTCTGCTGCATCAGGTAGCGTTTGCTGCCGAATCCTCAACATGCATTTGCTGGCTCATTTGGTGAAGGGACAGATATCATCTCTGTATGTTGGAAAACACAATCCCCCTTCACCATCTGAGAACCAGAGCACAAGAGTGGTTACTAAGTTCACAAACATGTAAATGTATGTTGTCAGAGGTCACGAGGATTTAGCCTGGAAACAAAGCAGAACCTACAGCGTGGGGAGCAATTGTGCATAAAACCACAAGAGACTGTCCACTTTGACTGATGTTATCCCTTTTGCCTCCTGGAAGACTTCACCTCCATCCCTACAACCCAATTCTCTCTGACCCAAACCCATCAAGTTACCCAGTTTCCCTTTTTACAACCACTCTCCCTCTTTTCTTCACCTGGACTCTTTACCTTTTAAGCTCTGGTTAGTGCTCTACACGCTTTTTTGGGGTGAAGATGTATGTCTTCTATATGAACGGCGTCCAGCACTGACCCATTCCCAGCCCTTTATTTTCACCATGAGACTTTATCCGTGTAAGCTTTCTCTTCCCACCACTGAAACCACCTGTGAGGGGAGTGTCTCCCCTGCCTCCAGCTTGTTCAGCATGATCGGCTCTTGGTGACAATGGTCCTAAAATGTTGTGGTAGCTACAGCTCACATAGAGTTCTCCAGCCACATGACCCATGACCCCAGTTCTGCCTGCAGGTGGCACTTGAAATACTTTATGAAACACTGTGACAGCAGAAATAATGTGGCACCATATCTTAGGATAACAACAACAAAAAATCACCTAGGTCAGAAACTGCACTTTTGTTTGCATTTGTGTGTTGAACTGTGACTCTTCCTCCTCTCTCAGCCTCTCTAGTGCTGCCTGCATGTTACTGAGGATCCAGCATTGATCTGAACTTGGCCGCCGTAAGAGTGACTCCGTGGGGAGAACAGGATTGAGACTGGCTTGATGCATCAGCTAAGGATTCTAGTTCTCTTAGGGCAGTGGTCAGCAAACTCATTAGTCAACAGAGCCAAATATCAAAAGTACGATTGAAATTTGAGAGCCAAATTTTTTAAACTTAAACTTCTTCTAACACCACTTCTTCAAAATAGACTCTCCTAGGCCGTGGTATTTTGTGGAAGAGCCACACTCAAGGGGCCAAAGAGCCACATGTGGCTCGCGAGCCACAGTTTGCCGACCACGGTCTTAGGGCAAATCAGCCAGGAACATGACTGCGTCCAAATCAGAATGACTACATTTGTGTCTCTGCAACAAGCTTTCTGGGATAGGCAAGCATTGACATGCTAAAGCATTTTCAGGCTTTCAATGTTTTCTGTTACTTGTTTGATTTTGGGGGTGCGTGTGGTATGTGTGTTTTGTAAAGTTACCATTATCTAAAAGCTTCTTAAGCCAACACAATGGTCTTTCATAGTTGGACCCCTTATTACTTCCTAAGTTTTATCCTCTAATCTTTGCCCTTCATGTTTTTTTCTAGTAAATAAAACATTTCTCATTGTTCTTCGCAATCATTGTTCCCTTCCTGCTTAACACCCTAAATACATATTTCACTCTTTTCTCCTGGGTAGATCTTATGAATCAGTCAAAGCTCAGGAGAACAATATCCTTCTTTAATCAGTGTTTCTTGAGCCTCTAACCCAGGTTAAATGCCTCTTTTTTATGCACCAATTCCTTCCTGAATACCAGAATAATGGTGCTTATCGTACTATGTATAAATTATCTCTACTTCACTTCACAACCCATGTCTCTATGTTTACATCTTATTTATATTTGAATCTGCAGTGTTCTGAATAGCACGTGTCCTGCAATACTCGTCTGCTCCATGGAATTTGAGCCTCAGAATAACCATTTGAAATAGAAATCACTATTCACATTTTCAGTCATGGGGATTCGGGTTAGAACAATGGCTGAGATTTCCCAAGGCAATAAGTAATGGAGACAGAATTGGAATCTAGAGCTCTTCCCAACGCTATCTTAGTTTCTTTCTCTTTTTCGTTGTTGTTAATCATCAGCTGAGGATATTTTTCCATTGATTTTTAGAGAGAATGGAAAGGAGAGGGAGAGACCAAGAGAAACTCGATGTGAGAGAGACACATCGATTGATTGCCTCCTGTACACATCCCGACCATGGCCTGGGCCAGGGAACCTGCAACCGAGGTACGTGCCCTTGACAGGAATTAAACCTGGGACCCTTCAGTCTGTGGGTCGACACTCTATCCACTGAGCCAAACTGGCTAGGGTCCATCTGAGTTTCAATAAACCATAACACCTCTAGAACACAAGTTTGTATCCATTTCCTATGTCTCTAAATTCATTCATAGACACAAATAAATATTTTCCTATACCGCCTGCTTAGTTAGTCACCAGAAGGAGGAAGTCCTTCTAGTCACATGTCATTCATTCCATGCCCCAGACAAGGAAACTGTTAGGTCTGATCAAATAATTGAATTGATACCTCCTCCCCTGGGAGCTGACCTTTAGGACACCTCACAACAGACATTCCACTTGCTCAACCACATTCCAGTTGCTAAAACCATTCTCTCTCCCCTCTGGACTGTCCCAGAATCCAGACCTGCACAGAGTTCTCCACCCAGAAAAAGCCCGCCTAGAGTTCTTTAAAAACCTCTGACTCCCCATCCCTGGGTGCTGGTGCCATTTTGGGGCTCAGCCCATCTGGGTTTCCAGATGACCTAATAAATTTGTAATTCTTCACCCCTTTTTGCCTCGTGCATTCCTCCTTCGGCAATCCTGACAGAAACTCATCTCGATGAGTCAGAGAGCCCAGGCCACGCTTTGGATTACGTTTTACAGGACCTGCATCACACCAACCTAGAGCAGTCTTTCCAGGTTTGGAAGTTGTGGCCCTTCAAGTTATGGTTCCCTTTGTGCCATTAAAGGGGGAACTTCAAGGACCAGGAGTTGGGCTCTAGGGATCATAGAGTAAACAGATATCCTGCTTCTCAGATTTAAATAGCATATTCTCATCTCCACCTTTAAGATAAAGTAGTCTTTCCTAGGCTTCAGATTAGTTTCTGGGAATTCCACTTAAGGGTTTATGGCCAAAGCCAAGTATGAAATGCTTCTTTGTTATGTTCTGCTTGTATTGTGTGTACACTTCCCTTGGGAGCCTTGCAGGGAAGAATGATAGGCTGTGGATAAAAATTGGTATCACAAGTTTGCTGGACCAAGTACTATTATGATATTATACGTCCATAGTACCCATTGGTTTTATTATCCAAGCAGACCAGCCCTTCTGACCCAGAGAGCTGCACCAGTTTATTGTGAAAGAAGAATGGAGCCCTGCCCAGTGAACGATCTTGTCTCGGTGCCCGTGTATTTACAGCGTTACTGAGAAGGGAAAGTAACGCTCTTCTTGTCTTTTATCGGGACTCTGGGGTCCTGGTAAAGAAAAGAATAAGCACATAGATCTGACCTCATAGATTCTTCAGCTCAAGTGAAACAGAGCAACTGGCCAAAAGTGGCTTTCACTGAAAACATGCAAGGATTCTTTTCCAACTTTGTGCACATTCAGGACAACTGCACATTGTTTAACCCACGTTCAGATAGCTACTGGTAGCTTTCTGATAGCAAAATGAAAATAAACAATTTTAAGTTAAACTGTCATAAAACATGCAGCTTATGTTGGCAATGACTTACTCTTAAATAGTTTCAGTCAATATGAATCAAGAGTTGGCAAGCCATTTTAAGTACTAAGCGATTGCCTCCCCTAAGCATGCATTTATCTGGAAACAACTTGGTTTGTTTCAAAGTCAACTAACTAGGACACTACTCCCAAACCGGATTTGATGTATTGACCTCAGGCACACAGGAAAAGAATTCTGAGATCATCACAGACCCTGGCTTAGGGCCAAATCTCTGAAGACCTTTGGGAGGAGTGTGAATGGGAATCTATTCTTGAAATTTGCCAGAAAGCTAGTAAAAACGTGAAAAATGAATCAACATTTCTGTAAAACTACTCATTTCCTCCTATATAATTCAACTCAAGTCTCTTAAGAAAAAGAAAGAAAAAAAGAAAGGAAGAAAGATGAAAATACAGAAAGAAAACCTTCCTAATAAAAGCATCAATGATTACATATAGGAAACCATTTATCCAGCATCCATCATGTATGAACCTTACAATTATCTTTTTCTTATGTAGATAAGTTAGGTATGCTTCTATTATACTCATCTCAGGAGATAATACATAGATCATTGAATTGAGGACATTTTAGATTTTGTTTCAATTTTATATATATTTTTAAAACAGTGGTTGCCAACCTTTCAGACCTCACGGACCACCAGTGGTCCACGGGCTACCAGCTGGTGACCGCTGTTTTAAAATATATTCTTATTGATTTCAGAGAGGAAGGGAGAGGGAGAGAGAGATAGAAACATCATCATGAGGGAGAATCATTGATGGGCTGCCTCCTGCATGCCCCCTACTGGGGACTGATCCTGCAATCAGCTGCCTGATACCTTGTTTTGACACCTTTTTAGTCAGCTACTACTGCATGATTTCAAGTACACTTAAAAAAACCTTTTTATTTAGAAATGATTTTAAAGTTACAAAAATAAGAATAGAACAATAGTACAAGATTCAACTATTGTTAACATTTTACCTCATTTTCTTTTATATAATCATACACACCACACACATGCAATATTTTTGTGAATCCTTAGAGAGGACATCACATTTATCCTAACTTGTTCCATTATTTATTTTTTAAAAATAGGAATATTGCCCGACTGATATGGCTCAGTGGTTGAGTATCAACCTAAGAACCAGGAGGTCACAGTTCGATTCCTGGTCAGGCCATATACCCAGGTTGTGTGCTCGATCCCCAGTATGGGACGTGCAGGGGGCAGCTGATCAATGATTCACTCTCATCATTGACATGTCTACCTCTCTGAAATCAATACAAATATTTAAAAAATAAAAAAAAAATAGGAATATTCTCTTACATCATCTGAGTATAATTATAAATTCAGTAGATTTAAAGTTGAAATAGTGATTATACCTTATCTATTCATATTCCGATTTTGCCAAATGACTCAATAATGCTCTAAATAGGATTATTTACCCCTACAGTATAGGACTCAGCATAGGAATAAATATTGTGCTAAAAATGTTAACCATAAAAATGAAGGCTAAAGAGAGAAACAATAAGTTTTCCTCTAAAATCCAGAAAAATTGCAATTATGGGAAACACTTATATAGGCAGAAACCTAAATAGTGTTTTGATTACAGAGTGAAGGCAAGGTATTTTTTTTTATGAGAAAAGGGGACGGAAATAATTATAGGAATAGAGGGAGGAATTTCTATTGATGTTATTAAGACAAAGAAATTTCTACAGGTTCAAATTATTCTCTAGGTATTCACGGTGGTGCTAATTCTAAAGAAAGTCTTTAATGTTCAGTCCTATGGTCAGGAGGTCTGCTGTCCCGTCAGCTCTGCAAACCGTTGTTTGGAATACAATGTTGCTTTGGCCCAATCCAAAGGCCATGTTGCCCAGTTTAAACCTCCCAAAGGCTTGAGGAGTAAGACATGAGAGGCAGTTCCTCTGGAATGGCAGCTGGGAATACGTCTGCTTACATTATTTTTCACAGTCATCAGTTAGTGTACTCTCCATTTACCCGGGGCATTTTCCTCAGTCTTTCTGTGTATTCTGATATTTACATTTGAAAGAATACTTTCTGAAAGTTGGAAAACCATCATTTGGGATGTGTCTAATGGGTACTCATATTTGGTACAGCTATGCATTTCCAGACACCACACCATGTAAGTGATCTTTTGCCATTCTTAGATTATCACGTTTGAACACAGTTAATACCCCTATGCCCCTCACTAGTGATTTTAATTTGAATCAGAGTCAACTGGTTGTTGATTTCTCCACTGATAGGTACACGTTTTCTTTACAATGAGTCAATAGTCTAGTATTGATATTTTAGGGAAATGCAAATATATTACTCCCCATGAAAATGAAACGACAATTGATTATTCTTGCTTGAATCAATCAACTATGATGCTTGCAAAAGGCTGGTTTTCCACTTCCAAACGCTCACTGCATTCATCACTTGGCAATCCTTTATAAGCAAAACCCCTCCACTCTGCCTCGTTTACTTGACTATTTAACATCAGTAGGGACACATGGATTTGTCCCCAATGGAGAATAATTCATCACTATACTTAATTATTTTTGGTATTCAAACTGCTGTGTAAGGTGGCTCTTAAATCCTTGTGACATACCCCATGAGTTTTAGGGGCACTTCCTGGCATAGCACCATGTTCCAAGATCCTCTTTTTTTAATATATATATTTTTATTGATTTCAGAGAGGAAGGGAGAGGGAGAGGGAGAGATAGATAGATAGAAACACCAATGATGAGAAAGAATCATTGATAGGCTGTCTCCTGCATGTCTCCTACTGGGGATCGAGCCCACAACCCAAGCATGTGCCTTTGACTGGAATTGAAACCCAGGACCCTTTAGTCTGCAGGCCGACGCTCTATCCACTGAGCCAAATCAGCTAGGTCCCAAGAGCCTCTTGAACCTCCTCTTTGCTGACCCTGAAATCAGTGAGTTATTTATCTTATTAGCAGTACTGGTTACATTTAGTGGGAATGGTACTAGAGACTCAGAACTCAAGCTGTGTTCATTTAGGTTTGCTTCTTTCAGCAGACACATGCATGACACAGACCTAAGTGTATTTTAGAAATCAGTTTTTACAAATATTTCCATTTGCAATACATCTGAACAGGAGTCTTTCTTGCCCTCCTCCTTTCCACAGTTTTTCTCTTCTTCCATGTGAAAATCCCAACTCCTAGCACTTGTCAAAGCTATAAAACATCTAACATATATTCATATTTGATATACCTATATTTTTCTCTTCAAACAACAAATCTACTGAAAGAGTTTTCCCTTATACCGTCTCCCTTATACATTTGAGAATGTACAGTCAAATTCTGTGTTCACAGGTTACTTGGAACCTTGCCTTATTTTCTTTTTCTTCCCCTCCCATTTAATTATCATTTAATTTGAAATATAATTGGCACAATTGTGTAAAAAGATGTATCCAGAAAAGCATTACTCCTTCCACCGCATTCTCTTACTGCTCATGCAGGTAACTCTATCAATATATATTTTTTTTATTTTTATGTTTTAGTTAATCCTCATCTGAGGATATTTTTCCATTGATTTTTTAGGGAGAGTGGAAGAGAGAGGGAAAGACAGAGAGAAACACCCAATGTGAGAGAAACACATCGATTGGTTGCCTCCTGCAGGAGCCCTGACAAGGGCCCGGGCTGGGGAGGAGCCTGCAACCAAGGTACGTGCCCTTGACCGGAATCGAAGCCGGGATCCTTTGGTCTGCAGGCCGATGCTCCATCCACTGAGCCAAAGTGGCTAGTGTTCTATCAATATATTTAATCAGAGAAACAGCACCATTATATTTTAAGGATTTGAGTAATTGTAAGAGCTGGGTAAATGGCCCATAACAGGCTATTTCTGACTAGTGCTACAGACTAGCATCCACAAGATAGGATGTAAAAAAAGGCAAGATAGATATAAAGTGGGGGAAGTAAAGAACAGCTAACCTCCGTGGGCTGAGGCGGGATCCACAAGGATGGAACAGAACCAGACCTTGTCTCTCACTGCTTCCACATCTCCAACTTTGACGATGGGGTGTTTTACACTGGCCTTCATCACAGAGCTGACCTCCTGCTGGGCCTGATGTTGGAGAAGCTACAGCAGGTCTTCAGGAAGAGGAGGGGTTGTTGGCCTAGTTGCTGCTTCCAAGCCAATCAGGAGCAGCACATAAGTGACAGGTGCATCACATACAACAGCGACCATCTATGCTTCAAAAGAATACAGCCACTGCTTTACATTTGCCTTCCCCATCTGGTGGGGCAAGTCTCTTACAACCCACAGGAACTCAGACCTAATCATGGAAGAGAATTCTGAGAAATGCAGTTCCAGCTTAGCTAACTGCACACAATATAAACCACCACAGTCTGTCCCTGGTCAGCTTGGCATCCATAGCTACCTCTTCTAAACCAACCACACTTAACTTCCCAAAAGCTACAGTTAAAAAACAAAACAAAAAAAATGCACACACAACACACACACACACACACACACACACACACACACACACACACACTTCTGACTAACTTAATGCTATAGTCCCTTGAAAAGCACAAACATTCTAATCTTCTCCACAAAATAGAGTTTCTCCATGTTTGAGTTATGTTTATTTCTCTTCTGAGACACAGTCTCCTTTGATATTCTGGGACTGTAATACTGAGATTCAAGGTGAACTGCTTTTAATGCATAGTGTGTTAGATGGTAGTGGGATGAAAGAGGAGACAAGAAATTGGTAATATATGCCCAAACATAATATATCAAAATATGGAATAAATACTCATAATTATTACAGTCCTTGCCTGCAGCCAGTCAGGTGGTTGTTGCTGGAACTTATAACTATTTTTTCTCACAACCCAAACCATATTTTTCTCTGATATCACCAAGCTACTCTGCCGGTCATAGGTTTTGGGCTTAGCCAAAACTTCATCCCCCCAAAATCTGGAGTGTTAGCAGTCCTATCAGTACTGAGTTATTTAACTTTTCCAAGGACTTTAATCACAAGATAAAATAATATTAAATGACTTCAGGGTCACCTGTTTCCAGAGATACACCTCCTTATCTCCATGGTGTACAACCAGCCCAATTTCCACTTAGTACTCAGTCTGCACCCCTCTAGCCTAAGGGAAGAACCCCCTTTCTTTGCCGATTGTTTCACCAACATAAGGACACCAGACTGACCAGGTGGCAGTCTCAGATTCCATTCTAATAGCACAATTGTTTGGTCACCAACCTTTTTTCTTAGGAACCAAGACTTAAAGACTAGCAAAACCCAAAGTTACCCATGGGAAGCCGATCTTTCAATAGTGGATAGTGAGAAAAGACACACCAATTTCACCGTCTCAGGCCAGAAATCTTGGCTGTGGGAGGGAGAAGAGCACGATTTGCCTCTGATTTAGAGATTTCTGGGGACATAGGAAGGCCCAGAACTGGCCCCACCAGCATAAGCCCGTGTTACTGAGAGGTGCCGCCACTTGGGCAGCGGGTGCTGCTGTTCCTCAGCTAGCTGAAGAAGGCCGTCATTCTCTTTTGAGTAAGCACAATGTTAACGTGTTTCCAACAGTCAAAACAATACAAAAGATTATACTTCAAGACAATTCCTTCCCTCCCACATCTTTCCCACCTCTTCACCCTCCAGCGACTGAAATATCAAATTTTATTGTTTACTTTCTGCATTTCTTTATGAAAAGTTAAGTAAATATAAGTATGTTTTTCATTTTATAGAAAAGGGAAAAGTTTAGATATTTGCTTTGTGCTTTGCTTTTGTAACTCAATATGCTCTAGAAATCATTCCCTAACAGTTTATAGAAATTTGCCTCTTCTTTCATGGTTTTTTTTTTTTTTTTTTTTACAGCAGCATGGTATGACATTGTGTGTGGGTGCCATTGCTTATTTAACCAATTCCCTACGCTTGGAATTCAGGTAACTTCCAATATTTTGTGGCTATAAAAAGTTCTCCAATGAAGGACCTTTATGAACATGAATATCAATGTTATTAGAGGTGCATTTTCAGGGTCAGTTCCTAGAAGTCGGATTCCCGGGTCAAAGGGCACATGCATCTGCAACTTTCAGAGATCCTGCCCAATTCCCTTCCACTGGGTTGAATCATTTCACATTTTCTGAGTTCTCCATAGCTCTGTATGAGGAGCTGCTTCCCCACAGCTTTGCCAAATGTGTATTGTTCAGCTTTTGAACTTTTGCCAGTTTCATAGTGAGAAAGTATAACTCTGTGTGATCTTATTTTGTACTAGAGGCCCGATGCATGAAATTAATGCAAGAGTAGGCCTTCCTTCCCCCAGCTGCCAGCACCGGCTTCCCTCTGGCACCCGGGACCTGGGCTTCCCTCCCTCCGGCCCCTGACAGGCACCTGAGATCTGGACTTCCCTCACAGCCCCGAAGGACGTCCGGTCTAATTAGCATATTACACTTTATTATTATAGATTTTTCCCATCATGAATAAAGTTTAACATCTTTTTATGTTTAATCTTGTACGTTTCAAGTTTATGCTAAGTAATATACGTGTGTGTATTTGTGTAGGTGTGTAAGTTGTTTGTTCATGTACTTTATTCCTTTTCTTAATAGAATGTTCTTGGAATTTTCCCCTTGATTGTTAAAAGTTCTTTGTATATTAAGGATATTATCTCTTTAATATGATCTATGTGGCAAGTATTTTCTCCCACTTTGTCATCTAATTTTCCTATGTTATTTTATTTTTGTTGTGGTAAAAATGGTATTTTTTGCCATGATTTTTTTGTTACATCTGGATTTTTAGTCATAGTTAAAAATACTACCAATCCATGTACCGTATTTTCCGGCGTATAAAACGACTGGGCGTATAAGATTTTCCTGGGTTAAAAAGTAGTCTTATATGCTGGAAAATACGGTAGTCCAATATATCTAATCCATTATATCTAATCCCATCAATATAGTCCAATATACCATATTTTCTGGCATATAAAATGACTTTTTAACCCAGGAAAATCTTATATGCCCAGTCGTCTTATACGCGGGAAAGTATGGTAGCTTAAATAGGAATTCATCCTTACTTTCTTGTAATATTTAGTTTTTTTTCATATTTTGATACCTGAGCTATTTGAAGTTTATTGTGGTGTATGTTGTGTTGAATTGATCTAATGTTATCTTTTTTCAAAATAGCCAAACAGTTGAACTGACATTGTTTATTAAAAACAAACATAAAACAAAATTCACTCCATTGACTCTAGATTCCACTTTTCTCATAAACTAGATTTCTCTGAGTAGTTTTGTCTATTTTTGGATTTTCTTATCTGTTTCATCAGTTGCTCTGTCTTTTCATGTGCCAGTATACACTCTTTTAATTATAGAATCTTAATAATTTTTATTATCTTGTAGAACTAATTCCAAGTTCTCCCCTATATATTTTTTCTATTTTTTTAATTGGCCATCAATTTTAATTTACCATGTTGCTTAGAATCACCTCAATTGACATACTTGAACAATTGATATATATATATCTACATCTATATCTATCTATTTACAGGTGTCCCAAAATGTACATATATTCTGAATAATTATAGAGACAGTGCTTATTAAAATATATTTCATTTTCAAAATGTAATATAAATCAGCTGTTAAAGTGTGTATGTTGTGATAAATTGATCTAATGTTATCTTTTCTCAAAATAGCCAAACAGTTGAACCGCTGATGATATACATCAGCATACAGGAGCTGATTTTACTGGTTGCCCATATAGCTTTTCTTTTCCTGTGTTTTCTTGGCTATTATTGGGTGACAACTGTGCTACCTCCTTAGAAAAAGCTCCTTGGCATTTTTACTGGGACGGTTTCATATTTATAAATTAACGTAGGGAGACCGAAAATCATAATGATATTGAGATGTTCCAACCAAACACAAGGAATGTCTTTGCATTTATTTAAATCTATTTGTCTCTTTCAGGAGTGTTTATACATTTTTCCTCATAAAAATTGCCAATTTGTTAAATTTAGTCTGGACTATTTGTCATTTTGCTATTTTAACTATACCTTTTAACTGAACAAATTATGGGCATCTACCTATCAGCAGAATATGGAGAGATCAGAGATATTACTTTTTTCTATTTTTAATCAAATTAGCTTTTCTTATAAATAGAAACATATTGATATCAAACTAGTTTCAGTATGGAAAAATAAAGGAATATTTCTACTGCTTAGAACACAAATTTCCTCAAAATCTTTGAAAGCATTAGACTGTTGGGTAATACATCTATACTTTATTGTCCTCACATGTAAACTGGATATCCTTTACAATAAAAGTCTAATATGCTAAGTGTCCGGTCGTCTGGTTGGCCATTCAATCAATCAAATCATAATATGCTAAGGCCGCTCAACCGCTCACTATGATGGGCACTGACCACCAGGGGGCAGACAGTCGATTGGTCAACAAGTCGCTATGATGTGCACTAACCACCAGGGAGTGGATGCTCCAACCAGTAGGTTAGCTTGCTGCTGGGATCCGGCTGATTGAGACTGAGTGAGATAGGCCAGACACACCCTGGAGCCCTGATGCATGATGTTCATCCTTTTGTCATGTGATATAGTTTCCTTGAGAGATAATCTATGCATTGAGGAGTATTTTCTAGGGTCTGGATTAGTACCCTAAGTTCAATTTCTTGACTTTCATAAATGTACTAGAGGCCTGGTGCACAGATTTGTGCATTGGTGGGGTCTCTTTGCCTGGCCTGTGCCCTCTTGCAATCCGGGACCCCTTGGGGGATGTTGGATTGCCAGTTTCAGCCCAATCCCCACAGGTCAGGCAGAGGGACCCCACCAGTGCAAGAATCACCTCCCCCCTCCCCTCTGAGATTCATCAGTCTACTCCAGGTTCCTATGCCTGTGCATTGAGCATCTTCCCCCTGGTGGTCATTGCATGTCATAGCTACCAGTCGAATGGTCAAATGGTCAAACAGTCGCTTAGGCTTTTATATATATAGATATGAAAGAGCTATTGAGGCATTTTGTAATTGGGAACTACTGACAATGCAATTTGAGATTTAGAAGAAAAGTTGGTTTTAGTATGGAAAATGGTATGAGGTTATATTAGAATTTTTATAAATTCTCCATTTACCTCCTTCATGATCATAATATAATTTAATCATTGACGGAATTTATTACTTTGGCTATAAAACAATAACATAATCCCTAGGAAATGAGTATGTTTGACCAAACAAATACTAATATTATCTAGTTTTATGTTTTATGATTATATTGTTATTTATAATACTCGCAAGAAATTATAAAGATCTCCTAATCAACACATTTTAAAAAAAACTTAAAAAAAATTTATTGATTGATTTTAGAGAGAGAGAGGGAGGAATAAAGAGAGAGAGAAACATCAACTTGCTGTTCCATTTATTTATGCATTCATTAATTGAATCTTGCATGTGCCCTGGCTGGGGATCTAACCCACAACCTGGTGTATCACGACAATACTCCAACTAACTGAGCTACTGGGCCAAGGTTAGCCAACTCATTTCTAAATGAAGTCATCAAGAGATAAATATGTCATGACATGCCCAAAATTACAAAGTGCTTATAGCAATGTAATATATTTGCTTTCCTCAAATTGAAAGTCAAGCCTGTTTCACTCACAGATCTTGGTCCAACTAGTACTTTATTTTCTTAATGAAAATTGAGGTAGGTATTTTATTTCACATCATAACACAGAGAAGGTGGATGTTGATCAATGAGACGATAATAAACAAGTCCAGAGCTTGGGTAAAAGGGCACGAAGTGGCGATGACAACATAACACCCTGTCTATTTTCAGCAACCGTGGGGAGGGCTTTGGGCTTTCCTGGCATTAGACTATTAAATCAAACATTAGACTATTTCCTTTCTAATCCTAAGGGCCCCTACATCTGTCTTACATTATACACTACTTCTTAGTTTTATACCTTTCAACTAGTGAAATGTTGACCCTCACAGCAATCTTCTTACATGATTGGGGCAGCAGTTTTGTTGCTCTATGAAATTAATCTTTAACACATGTGAAAAAAAGAGATACTATCGAGCTGTGAATCGGAGTCTAAAATTCACATATAAATTTCAGTCTAGTGCTTTAAGCTATTGTCACATTGTATTTATTTCCTCTCCCTTAAAAATATTCGCTCCATTTGAGTGTACACAAAATTTAGGTGCAATCCCATTTCTGACCGTCTTTTACTGCATTGAAAGAACATCTATCCAACATGGCAGCTTATGGTTAGAAATAAGCTCACAATCAATGTGAGTGCTAGAAATTTCATTTGTCTGCTTAGATCTCTCCTTCACCCTCTTTCCCCTCTTCTCTGTGGTCTGAGAGGCTAAGCCAGAAAGTTTGCTTAATGGGGCCCTTGTCCCCTGGCTTCCCATTGGCGTCCATCGATGGGAGCCACTTGCAGAAACTCAGAAGGCAGGAGAAGAGTGAAGTCTGGGTATATTTTCTCCTGAACTCATCGTTGTGTGACCACGAGTTAGCCGCAGCCCTCTGGGTGACTTCTCTGGGTTCTGGAAACTTCTCTGCCCTTTTAGCACTAAGGGGAGCTCGGCTCCCTGATGTTGCTCATCTAAGTGCATGACACCTCCCATTCATTTTCCTAGCCTCTGTTCTTTACTTAAGTCTGTCAGCTGTCCCCGTTTAACACTTAACTGGAGGAACATATACAAATGGCTGTGCTAGTGTCAAGGATGTGTTCCCAGGAGGCAATGTGGGAGGACACTCTTTGGAACCAGTAGCCTCATGTCCAGCCTGGCTCCTCACTTCCTGCTGGGCGTGACATTGAGTACAGTTCTTCACACATTTGTTCTTCAGTTTCCACAGACACACACACACACACACACAGACACACACACACACACACACACATTAAAACAGTACTGACCAATATATACAATATATTGAGAACTACAAATGTGAGCCCCTCGTAATTCAATAGTTTTTAGTGGTCACTTTAAAACGAGCAAAAAAAAAAACAAACAAAAAAAAACAACACACAAGTAAAATACATTTCAAAAATATATTTACTGAAGTCAATACATTCAAAGTATTTTTTCAATACATAATTAGTATAAAAAGTTAATGAGGAATCTTACATTTTTATGTATAAAAATGAGCCCAAAATGCTCGTGTGTATTTTACATTAAGCACATCTCAGTTGGGACCAGCCATGTTTTAAAAGCTCCAGGGCCACGCCTGGCTGGCGGCTGCAGGGTTACACAGCACAGCCACAGTAGTGCCTCTCACCTGCACCTGTTTAAACTCCTTCCTGGAGCCACTCTCTCTACTCTTGTCACCTAAAGGGTGCTTACGGGATGCCGCATGCCCAGCACTCACAGGCAGTGTTCTTGTGCCTCCAAGAACTATTAAGGACGACTTCTGGGTATTGTTCTAAGGACTTGAGCCCTAAGAACTGAGCTGGAGAAAAAGATTTCAGTGCTCCTCTTCAACGACAGAGGAGACGGTCAAGGACGTCTCCATGGGAAGATGCCCCAGGAGGTGAGCTTTAACATCACTGTTTCTGAAGGTCAGGCTCCAATATCCATGTTTTAATAAAAAGATTCAAGGATGACTGTGATCTACATGGTTAGATATCAAACACGATTTCCTGTTGCTTAGATAAATTTCCAGCAAAACAAAGAGTTTACCATCCACAGCTGGACATACTAGTATGCTGATGCCAGTGGATGGAATGGGATTCCCCATTCTAAAGTCTTCTCCACCGATTCCCCGAGGCTACTCCTTCAATTCTCCTCAAGCTGGTTTCATTGATTGCAGTCAATCACTCCAGTAATCCATACCTATGTATTCCTCCCGATGACCTGAGCTGAAAAGCAAGCCTGCTCTTAGGCCGAATGTCAAGGGTGGGCACTTGGCTGAGAGCGCGGGAAAGCGCCTGCTGCCCGTCAGGGCGATGGCTTTAGGAGGTGGCGTGCTGAAGGAAGGGAGGCCAGGGGAGTAGGATTGAGTGCAAAGACTCGTCCTTCTCCTCCGCAGTTTTCAGTTTCTTACGTTCAGCCTCCAGAGAAAGATTATTTTTATTTACCTGTTCCCAGGACCTGCCAGAGTGCCTGATATGGATTATGCTCTCCATATATCTTTATTAAATACATAAATATACATAATAAGAAATTGAAATAGCTTAATATATCAAATCATAGCGTTTCTCAAGAACATTTGATCAAACTCTTATTTTCCCAGCCACTATTAAGAGGTGAATGTCCTTGATAATGTTTACACTTTCATGAGCTGTCACTGTAGCAACGGAATCGCCGTCTCCAGGAAACAAGGGGAGAGATGGAGTAGTCCTCTAGGCCTTTTTCTCAGCAATTCCCTGAGGCTGCTTGGATTTCTAAGGCTCGGGGCCTGAGGAATTACTGTGATGGTTATTTCCTCTGAAAATACTGCACTGTAATGGATGCCTTTCCCTCTGCGCACAGAGGCACATAGGAACCTCGGAAAATGTGAGAGCCAGGGAGAGAATATTTTATGTCTCATAAGGGACTGTGTTCTTGACCCCACAATAAAGGCAACCCTGAGCAATGCTAGTAGGTTTGCTCATTCTCTGGGTTCTAGGGAGGTAGTACGAAATAATGGGAGGTAAAAGGAAAGTCTCAAACAGTATGTTTTCAACTTAAATTTTTTTTTAAATATATTTTTATTGATTTCAGAGAAGAAGGGAGAGGCAGAGAGAGATAGAAACATCAGTAAGGAGAGAGAGTCATTGATCGGCTGACTCCTGTACACCCCACACTGGGGATCGAGCCTGCAACCTGGGGAATATGTCCTGGCTAAGAACTGTGACCTCCCAGTTCATAGGTCAATGTTCAACCACTGAGCCACGCTGACCTGGCTGTTTCCAACATTTTTACTCCACCACTTAACATCAACTGACTCTAGCATTTTTTTTCACCTTTGTGGGCCTCATTCTGCACGCATGTAACATATAAAGTACGAAGCACACTTGGGAAATAGGTCACTTCCCTAAAATACTAGTAAGCTTAGTTCCTTGCATGCATTACACACTCAGAGAGTCATTTTCATTCCCCCACCCTAATGCTCCTAATTTGTGCCTATTTGGGGACTTATATGATTCAAAATCTAGGAAGTAAATGCAAGTTATACTCCTAAAATTCAAATCATGCTAATTTGAATTTACAACATAAAATAAACAATACCCTTATTTGGGTACTTCAAAAGGTCATAAAAACAACTTGACACTTGTGGAGAAACTCCATTTTGCTGCCTTCCAGCTGTCACTTAAGATCTCTGTACTTGACTATTCATTCTGACCGCAGATTGAGGGTTGCAGTGAAAATTCACCTGGTTTATCCTTATTTTTCTCTCAGGGAAAATAAGGGACTCTAAAAGTAATATTCACACAAGGTGACCAGACTATAGACCAGAATTTTCTTTGCTGAAAAGTATAGTGTAAGGCACATTCCATTGTTATTTCTGTTCTAATAAGAACATCTCTGACTGTGCCGGGCGGTTCCCACTTTGTCCTCCATGTCCTTGCCCCCCATCTCTGGAGGCTTTTTCTCCTGCGAAGCTCCTTGTAGAAACTGCCTAGATACCCTTTTATTCGCTCCTGTAGGACCCATTGCTGTTTGATGATCCTACTGAACATTTAGCTGTTTCTTCAAAGTAACAATTAAATAATTATCGTGTGTGTGTGTGTGTGTGTGTGTGTGTGTGTGTGTATCCTCCCTTTTGCTAAATATATCCATTTTCTCACTTTGTGAACAGTTGCTTGTTTTGACCATACCTTTTCTGTATTTTTAAAATTAATCCTTTGGAGTTCTTGAATTCCCAACCTGTTAATTACTCTGCCAAAAAATTTCTTGGAAATTATTAATCTTATTTTTCAGAAGGCTTTTATATTCCTTCTTAGAGGACAAGTGAAATAGTCTGCTGCCTGGTTGATGAGCCAAATAGAAGCGACCAGGTGATGTCAATTCTAAGCTATTTCATTATCAGTCCATTTATGTCACAGGTATGCCTTTTTCTATTTTCCCCCCCTTTTTGAATTTTCTTTAGACAGAAGCTATATTTATTGTTGCTTCTCTTTCACAGCTTTCAATGCATATATTTATGTATCAGTGTTCACTCAGGATTCTGCGAAAGGAACATCTTTCCTCATCCTCTAACAGCAACAAGGTTGCATTTATCTCTTAACCATTTCTGTTTTTCTGGGTAGTGGTGGGGAATACTTTTCTCTGAGAGGTTAAGGACTATTCCATGCTGAAAACATTCTATGGATTGAAATTCATGAGAAGAAATAAAGGTGGGGTACAGTCTTAGAAAACAGGAATACCACAAACTCGGCGACAGTATTGGGCTGGATGCCAGTTTCAACAGGCAAAGGCGTTGTTTAAACATTAACTGAGGAAATGATTAAAATAATCTCAGCTAAACATACACTGTAAGGTAAAAAGACACATCCCCACGCCTACAGAGCCTTGAACTACTGATAAGGAAATGTCCTTTTCCTTTTGGCTATGTGCTTCTTGTAAAAGGAGTGAAAGGTGACCCTACTGTCGTTATTAAAGTCACAGTCACGTTTAGTCTCCTTCTCTTCCTGGATAAAATCCCTAAAGCCATATAATGGTCATTAAAAAATCTTGTTTCAACATCATTTCTTAAATGTGCTTTTCTGTGATATGTCTGTGAAAATTTCAACCATTGTCTTAATTACTGTGGTGGTATATAATAGTGTGTAATGTGTAATCAACCGTCACCATTACTCCTACCAAACAATCCTCCCTCCATATACAAAAAGGAAAAAAAATAATAGACCTCATTTGCATAATGCTTTAATGTAGTCATGCTGAGCAACATGATTCACAGATAATCAACTTGGTTAAAGACAATAATGACGCGCCAATTTATTACAGAGCTATAGTGCATTGTGCGAGGAAGGGGGAGAAAGGGAAGGAAGAGCAGAGGGTTCCAGGAACTTAGAGTGGGGTAAGCAACAAAACAAAGAGAAAGAACGAATATGGAAGCAGCGCTCAAACACAATGTTGAGTGGAAACATTTCCTCAGACCAAATGGAACACAGCAAGTCAGGAACCTGCCCGGGGCCTGCCTTGACCCCGTCTCTGCACCTTGCCCATCCTCAGTGGGCCTCCGATTAGCTCTGGGAACCCCTCTGCTGTGTGGAAAGCTACTGGATACCCACTTGATTACTGTGTAAAAATGATGTCATTGGGTTAAGACCAGATGTAGCTACAGCCTTTATTTAGAGGAAAAATTCTCTAAGAAGACCAGAGAGAAACAGAGCATGTGACTGGGGTGTAACAAAATAAAAACAGCCTAGGTTTTTAAAGCAAACTGTCATCACACATCCTCGACAAGCATGTGAAACCTTCTGAACCCCAGTTTCCAACAGATACAATACAAATATAGCATCTATTTCAAAGGGATGCTAGGAGAGAAATTGGGTTAATGTGTGTTAAAAATATTTTGTTGTTTTTGTAAAAAAACAAGGTAAGAAATGTAAGGAAATATTATACTAAGTATTGGGAAAACAATTTGCTTAACATGCTATTCCTGATCCCATGGCCTCTTATATCATCTACTAGACCAGATGGCAACAAACTATTTCTGTAAAGCCATATCGTTTCTGTTAGTCATAGCTACACAAATTATGTTGTAGCATAAAAACAGTCCCACACATAATATATAAACAAGTAGGTGTTGCTTTGTTCTAATAAATCTTTATTCACAAACGCAGGCAGCTGGTTGGATTTGCCCGGTGAACCACAGTTTGCAAACCCCTGTCCTAGACAGACCCTTTCCACTCCAAGGGTGGTCCACAGACCACTGGCAGCAGCATTCCCTGTGGGCTGGACGGCTACGCAGATTGTGGGGCCCAAAGCAAAATAAAAATGCCGAGCTCTCTGTTCATAAATTACCGAGACTATGACGATGCTGACAGCAGAGCAGCGAGTCAGCGTGAGGTCTTCCTGGGACTGCACGGGTCACACCTGAGAGAGGAGCCCCGCTGGGCAGCTTGTTAAAATGCAGAATCTCAGGACCTCCTGGACCTATTGAACCCTAATCTGCATACCACCAAGATCCCTAGAAGATGTGTATGTCCATATGTTTTGAAAATTGCTGATAGACTGAATTGATTTTTAAGACTACTTCTAGATAGGAACTCAGTCTAAGTGCTTACTTCTGTCTATGAGAAACCTACTTGGAAATTTGTTAAAACCTATTTACAAATAATTGGAAAACGTACATAGTTGACAAATATTCTCCTGCATTCTCTAAATCAGGTGTGGGGAACGTCCGGCCTGAGGGCTGTGTAAGGCCTGCAAAACCATTTGGTCTTGCCCTGCCATTAGGGGGGAGTTCATTAAATGTTTGACCATATACAGCAGACAAAATTTTAAGTTGATAATTTGGTATGGCTCTCGAATGATATTATGAATATCCAAATGGTCCTTGGCAGAAACAAGGTTCCCACCCCTGCCCTAAATAATCTCCCAATTAGTGTGCAGGAGTCAACCATCAATGATTCTCTCTCATCATGGATGTTTCTATCTCGGTCTCCTTCTCCCTTCCTCTCTGAGATCAATAAAAATATATTTTAAAAAGTAATCTCCAGCCCTAGCTGGTTTGGCTCAGTGGATAGAGTGTCAGCCTGTGGGGACAGAGGGGTCCCGGGTTTGATTCCGGTCAAGGGCATGTACCTCAGTTGCAGGCTCAATCCCAGTGCTGGAGGCAACCAATCGATGTGTCTCTCTTACATCAATGTTTCTCTCTGTCTCTCCCCCTCCCTTCCACTCTGTCTAAAAATCAATGGACAAAATATCCTTGGGTGAGGATTAACCAAAAAAATAATCTCCCAATTAAATGATTTGCAATGCATCCTCAGCTTCCCCTGCTGCTCTGGCTGCACCTCATTGGTTGCTGAGAGCTGCGCATTCCCTCTCAGAGAATGCTCTCCTCTGCAGCACCTCCCAGGAGACTGTGGTGAAGAAGGTTGATTCCGGAGATGGCCTGCCTGGGTTTGAATGCTGGCTCCACCTCTTACCAGCTGTTTAGCCTGGAGCAGGGTACCTACTTAATCTAACTGTTTCAGTTCCTTCTTCTGTTCAACAGAGAGGATAATAACTTGTCGTGAGGATTAAATGAGTTTTTATAGGTAAACAATTAGTGTCTGAAACATAGCAAACACTTGTAAGTATTAGATAATATTATCTACCCATTCCCATCCTTCATAATCCTGGCCCTCAAAATCTGTTTCCTGGGCTCTTGCAGCATTAACTGTTCTCAGCACACAATGCAATTCGGATGAGCTGCATCGAGTTTGTGAAGCAGAGTCAGCCATGCTGCAGCAGTACCGAAATAACAAAAGGGTTATTTGTTAAGCATTATATAAGAGGAGGCAGGTGATGGTCCCAGGGATGAAATCAACAGTAGGGAACAAAGCCAAGAAATCAAGTGTAATAACTTCAGTTGAGTCCAAGGAGAACTTAAGATTCAAGGTCAGGAAGGTCTAGATCTAAAAGCAAAAATGGCGGCCATTTGGCCAAATGTAGCCTAGTGCTCCTTTTTTTGAAGAAAGCTTTAATGAAACAGTCATGCCCATTCTTTCTATCATTGTCAGTGGCTGCTTTTGTACCATGTGGTCGAGTTCAGTAGTTGTGACAGAGAACGTGTAGCCTACAAAATATAAAAAATATTTAGTATCTGGCCCTTTACATAAACAAACAAAACTGGCCTGGTCCCTGAGTCTTACAGAATGCAGGGCATAAGTGGGGGGATTTTCAGGCAGAATTTGATCATTGAAGGAATCTTCCAAAATAGGGCTGAGAAGAATAAAATTGTGAAGAAATCCAGGGCGTCTGGCTAAGAACGGGACCCTAAAGTGTGAGTGGGCATTTAGCCAGAAACAGAACATTCAGGGAGCTTACTGTTTATCTTCTTTGCTGAATCATTGGGGACTCGACCCTAATCTTTAAAGGAGCTAAAACTGCTTCTAAAACAATTTCTGCCAAGGGGGTAAGTGTCATGATCAGTCTGGGTGAGTTCTGATGATCCTGGGGAGACAGAGAACATTAGCAAAAAGCGTGGCGATTAACCCAATAACTAGGGCATCCTGATTATTATCCTAAAACAATACAATCATGTCACCTTGTTTTGACACCAACATAGTAAAAAAATGAAAACTCTTTGCATAGAAATTCTTCTTTGGAAAGTCACAGAAACAACATTCCAGAGACACACATTGTATACGTGCCTTTGAATATGAAAAAAAAAAGAATCTAATTTGGAACCCTGCTTGTGCAGATGTTTTTCCTATAAGCCGAAAATTCTTCCTTTGCCCTTCTCCACGAAGCAGGTTGCAATCCACCCTATGAAAAGCCACTCAGATGCCATCTGTTCTGGAAATCCTTTCCCTAGTCTTGCAGGCATAATTGGTTATTTCTTTCGCTGTAAGTGGAGGAGATTGTGCTATAGCCCTAGGGAGTTAGTGGACCCATGAAGCAGAAATCCAGCCGAGCAGCAGGGTTCTGTCTGGGAGTGATGTCTCCCACATGCAGCGAGCTGGAGGAGCGGAGACCTCGCCCAGCACCGGTGGGAACAGAAAGCAGACACTCCCACTCCTGGGCTTTGTCCCAAGAATAGCATCATAACAGGATAAGCTTGTATAGTAGCTGCTCTTCCAGAGTGGAAATGTTCAACAAACATGTACTCTCCAGAATGTGTTAATAGATAAAACCACCTGGCAGTCTGTGCAGGGGGACTGTAAGTTAGTAGGTAGTACCCTCTCTAAATAATGGGGAAATGCCACTCTAAAATAGACATTTAGCAAGAAAGAGAAGAGAAACAGAATTCAATTGGGGGCAGTTTTCCTACCACAATAAAGCACAGAGAAGTTCAAAGGTTTCTGTCCTCCGTGGTTACCATTAAGATCATCACTCCATGTTTGTGCATGGGGATTTCTGATTCAGATTGAGGGCAAACTGCTGGACCATGGCCCTTATGATGTACTCTTCACCAGAACAAACTTAATGGGAACATTTGTGCAGATGTAGAGCCCTTAAGTCATAATCTCTTTTTTCTGTTTTGTTCCATCTCTTTGGTTGGCTTTGCCTTTCCCCCAGTAAAGGGGGGAAGTCTCAGTCTCTCTCTCTCTCTCTCTCTCTCTCTCTCTCTCTCTCTCTCTCTCTCCATCCCTTCCTTTTAATTTGGAAGAGGTTTCTATTTGTTTGGAAAATTGTTTTGATTCTTCCAGCCCCTTTCTCCATGTGTTAAGGGTAAAATTAATCCAAGATGAAGACACAGAATATAATGAGCATGAAAGAGAGATCTTAGGGTTTTTTTCTAGTAAGTAAAAAGGACTTCTCATAAGTAACATCAATAACAGGACAATGTTCCACGTGGGAGATGACAGATGAGATGAAGTTCAAAATAAGCAGGACTCATTTGCCTACAGTGTCTCTTCTAACCACTAACTTGCGAGTCAAGTAGTAGTTAATATCTGATGGAGAATTAGGGTTCACATATCTTAACACTGGACTTCGATTACTATGGGTAACAAGAGTGTTTGGCTAATATAGTAGACAAGATTAACTCAAAGAATGTATCTATGAAGCTACATAGGCCACATCTCTAAACCTGCAGTAAAACCAGTTAAAAAGAACATTATAGAATAACATAACTAGGGAATTTTTGAACATTTTGAAATGAATGGACCAATAGGAAATCAAAATAAAATTACATGTGCCTTGGAAAGATAAAATGACCCCAGACCCTCATATGAACATATTCTAAATTTGTCTGAAATTGATAGAGTTGCAAATCCATAGCTGCACAGAGGCATGCTGGCATTTGCATAGCCACCTCCACATGCATGCAAACACGTAAACACGCACATGAGAATGTTAGGAAAATCGTTTGAAGGCCATAAATATAATCCCGAGAGCAGCTGGCTTGAAGAACTTTTACAAAATGAATTTCTGTTAGTTAGGCCACCCGGTTTGTGGCACTTTCTTAGCATGGAAGGAAAAAGAGCATGTTTGTATACTCATATGAATGACCTCATTGGGAAGGATCAATTGATTTGTGGAGAGTTACGGGTCTCCAGTCATTAAACAGCCCAAGAGATATAATATCTAGTACAGAAATTGTGGAGGCTGCCTTAGGAATATGGACAATTTATTCATAAATGGGAACAGGAAAGCAGAAAGAATTTATTCCAAGCATGCAGGGAGATAGATATGATGGGAGCTGGTGAAAATTCTCCTTACATTTAATTTAAAAAAAAAATAAGTTAAATAGAATCTAAGCTTTCTAGAATGAATAATACGTTATCAAAATTTTGAGAGGAAAAGGTGTGCAATGCCAATGAAAAGAGTAAATAGATTAAAGAAATGCAAAATAAAAGTTCAGCGACATCAAGGGCCCCCTTGAGATTAGTGGTCATGAATATACTGTGAGGACGTTTAGTATAATTATTAGTTTTCTCACCAACCATGTTCAGCTGGTTTACTCAGCCAGTCTGTCCACGAGGACCATGTGAAGAGAATACGAAGCCAGAGCAGCAGTCCCTGGCATCTTGCAGTGGTAACATGGAAACAGCTGGGAACCCAATTTAGAAACCATTTTCAGAAACCTCTTATTTGCCAACAGTGATATTAGTAGAATTCCTTTAATAAGGGTCTTCCCAGAAAGAATGCTACATGAATCTTCCTCCTTTTTCTTTTAATTATGGCAGATGTGTCATGAGGAAATCACCACATAATAAGGCACATCTGTTTAAATAAGGATCGCAATGGTGGAAAGATATTACAGATCTGGGGGGAAGCATGAGCCTTGGTTGGAAAGTTTGTAAGGAGGACTTTCTGAGAAAAGGGAAGTGTGTGGAAGGCCGCCCACGCTGTTTATCGGAATTCCGACTTAGGGGAGTGCCGAAGGTGGCTCCCCTAATTATTCCTTGACCTTTTCAAACAAGTCTGTGTATGTGCAGACCCCTGGGTTTTTACAGGAATCCTTATGCTTAATCTTTGGGTGACCTCCTAATATTACTTACCCTGCTGATTGTATCTAAAAGGTAAACTTTATCTCAAACTGCTGCTACAATAAAAGCCTAAAGAGGCAGGTGATCGAGGCTGTCTGGTTCCTTTAGCTAGGCAGTCCCTTAGCCCTCTCTTTCACAGCAAACATTGTGTTGGAGTAATCCATTCCTCTGTCACTCAGGGTCTGCTGGTTAGCACTGGCATAAATCCACATTATAGTAGTACCAACCAGTGACTATGAAGCATACTGTAAACTACTGGTAATGATGCAATTTGCACGTATAGTCTTTCATTCATTTCTTATACCTTTTATGTGAGGTAGTGTCTTCATGTTGCTTATGAGGAAACTGAATTTCAGAAAGATTATTTTGAGTGATATGAGACAATCACTGTGTATCTCTTAATTGCTGCCTGCCATTAAAATTTTAAAGTATTATAGCATTTGCTCAAAAATTATTTTTTTGCATGATTAGTTGCTTTACTAGCCTTTAATTTTATTCTCGAAAAATGTTGTTTCAGACAATATATATATATATGACAAAAATAATAATTTGGAGACATTTCCCTTAAAGGAATGATCATGAAGGACAACAAAAATGCAAATGCATGATATGCTTGTGAGGATGACATCAGAACCAACTATCACAACTATTAGGTTCAATTTATTTTTTCTTTCTTTGTTAAAATTGATTAGAGCTCATTTTTTACTTCTATATTACTATCTATATATATAAAAAAGCATAATATGCAAATTGACTGGACAGCAGAATGACCTGTCAGCTATGACGTGCACTGACTACCAGGGGGCAGATGCTCAACACAGCTCCTGCCAGCCAACCTCTAGGTCCCTACCCCCCAGCCAGCAGGCTCTGATTGCCTGATGGAGAACTGGGAACCAGATGTGGGTGGCAGTGGACACGGGCAGTGCCGGGACCCCCATTGCCCCACCGGTCACCTTATACACAGAGAGAGACCAGCGGCAGCTGGGGGTGGGGCCGGCTACCAGCCACCAGGAAAGATTGGCCCTGATCGCAGGCCAGGCCTAAGGACCCTACCCGTGCACAAATTTCATGCGCCAGGCCTCTAGTATTATATAAGTCACAATTTAGTCAGGAATCAAGATAATTTTGGAGACAGAATTTAAAATAGGGAAAGAGATTCTTACAAAACCACTGGAAACACTGGGTGAGTGAAGGTCAGGAGGAACCGCTGCTTGCTTTGGGGAAATCAGATCAAGTGCAAACTGTCTATGAATTCATCTGTCTGCTGAACTGGGGGGGGATGATTTAAAGACAGCCAGGTACCTCTGCAAGTTACAGCCACTGCCTGCTTACAGACATATCAGCCACTCCTGGAAAAGAGAAATGACTTCTGCTTTCTACCTACTTAATTTCACATGAACGCCTATTATCCACACCTAAGCTGGAATTCTATTGACAAAACCCAGGAAGTGTAGTTTTTTAGGATTCTGAAGCTTGTGTTATGAGAGAGAATTTAGAATAATGGAGATACCGATAAATATCAACAAAAATATGTTATTAATTTCTCCCCCTTAAATTTCTGGTATCTGGGATATACTTCCATGCATTTATGTTGAAACTCTTAGAAAATAATAAAAGCCACAGCATGTACTCCTCTAACAGGATGGTAGAAGTTTTGTCATATTCTTTCTTCCCTGGTCTAACAGTCTTACGCATACAAAGCTGTACACCCTGAAATAAAAAACAAAGATTCTAGTGAGTTTCTGTGTCCACCTCTGCATAATAATTGCTGTATTCTTTGTTCAGTCACAAATGACCTTATATCTACAATTTAAAAGAAATATTAGATATCTAAATAAAAATGCTATATACATGCTTCATATAAAAATGTGGGAAGAAGAGAAGAATGAAATGTTAAATTAGTTAATATGTACAAATATAATAGAAATCCAAGTTTGTTCTCAATTAAAATCGTTATTTATGGAAGGAGGCAATGCTTTGCTTCACATGAATGGTGACTGCATTCTGCATCCTGGGTGGTGATAGACACCTTGAGTATCTTTGAATCTCCCAGGTATCAAGGTCTAATGGGCTCAGCATCTTGGCTCAAGTCTCTACCACCTGCAGAGTGTTTGCTTACTCAGATCCTCACTCGGATCCTCAGTAAACGATTAGGAGGGGCATGCTCAAATATTGTACTTCTTTGCAGAGTTCCAAGAGGCCCCAACAAGTCTTGTCACATTTGTAATGCTATGTGGAGTAAAGTACAGTGACTTGCCTTCCATTTTGGAAGGGAACTTGGATAACCCGTAGATGACTAATGACTGCATCAAGGTGGCAGGTCCTCTTTATAAGGAAAAGCATGTTTCTTACTCAGTGGGTATTTGCTACATCTCCTCTCCTGATCCAATCAGCATGAGAAGCTTTAACATGGTGGACCAGACACAGCTTGTTGATCAAAATGCCTGCACTTTATTGTTTATTTCTTGGTATTTAACCTCAAAAATCCATTCGTACACCTACTGTCCAGTTTTCTTTGATAAAAATTGACAAAATGGTTACAATTATTTTGGTTTATAAGTTCTCTTCTTCCAGAGAAGGAAACCTATTTCTTCAGAATAAACTGGGATTTGACCTTTATTATGAGAACGTAGGAACTGAAATGTGGTGGGCGTGGTTCTGGAGGAGAATCAGTAATCCTTTGAAAGAAGCTAATTGCCTCAAGATAAGGTCCTGCAACAAGAGGAAACTGATCTAAGCCAGATGTGAAGGCACTGTCTCCACTGGCAGAGAAGATGGTGAAATTCTGAGTCCTTGTGTTCATAAGCATGAGAATTCCCCAAAAGCACCATTCCAAATTTCTGCGTCACTCCCCGTCCTCCCCCACTACCTTTAAGGCTTTGAGTTTCATATAAGTGCCCTATGGTCTGTGAATGACTCTGTAAACAACTATCTATAATTTTGGACCCTGAATGATTAACCTTGGTCTTATATTCAACATTAACCCCCAGGTTCCAGAGCATTAGAGATTCTTTACAAGCAGTAATATAACCTTGTTCGTTTTTTTTTTGTTTTTTTTTTTGTCTTGCCTTGAGCCCCAAATTTAAAGCCCTGCATTTGTAAATTATTTTTGTAAGCTGATCACCTAGCCAGAAGTAGCCTTCTCAATTTTTTTAGGCCTTCTTTTCACTGTTAAGTTCCGTTGCAATAATCACCATGGTCTCTCAAAGCCGTATTTGGAAGGAACATTTCTTTCCAGACCATTACAGGCATTCCGGAGTCTGCTAGACTTTCCGTCACCTTAGCAATAGTGTCATTGTTTTCCAAACAGCTGATCAGATGACCAATTCCAGTTTCCCACTGAGACAGGTTGAGACTCTCCTGTCAAGATTGGGATTTCCATTGGTGGCCCCTCAAACCCTGCACCCAATTCGCAGCCAGACAGAGCAGCGCCAGCAACTGCAAGGTACTGCTTTACCCCACAAAAGAGGCTTCCTGACCCCAGCCCACACGAATGGACAGTCTAGCCAGCCCCAGAACAATGCTGTGTGATCTTACCCTCATTTTAATAGTAAAAACCACACCCCTGGGTGGAGATTTAACATGATAATGAGACACGTGACCCACGAAGAAACACGTTTTTGTACTGGGCAAGCACCAAAAAGCCTCTACCTCTTCATAGTTGGACTTTCCACCTATACAACATCTTTCTCGCCTCAGCTTCTTTAAAACTAATTCGGGCTGCTGTTCCGGGAGTAGCATTTTCTTTCTCCCTTTGATGCTGTTTCCAAGCTATAATACACATTTCAACTGAGCATTATTTTTTGTGGTGAACTCTCTTGATTTCCATCCTCAAGAACCTCAGATGCGGGCAACACCACTGTGAGCCAGTTATGTTACAAGATTCTGCACTGGTCAAAGGTTTGGTTCGAAACACAGAAATCACGCCAGGCAGCTCAGAGGGAAATAGAAGCTGACATTTGAACAACTCTCCCACAATAGGCCAGGAAGGAGCGCTGCTGATTTTATGTCGCTAGGATGTTCAAGTGTTAAATAAAATCACTCAGGTGCGAGAACCAAAGGAGTTTTTCAGGAAACTGATGAGAGCTCCATATATGCAGTGGGTTAACCTACTTCCCGGAAGCCTCTAAAGCAGTTTTCAAATGGGGTGCGCCAGAACTGACTCCTTTCCCCTTAGATTGTAACATTAAAAAGAAAAAATAGTAATAGCCAACACAATAATAGCTTTCTGGTGTGAATAAATCAAAATTACACGTTTTTATCTTGACAGGTCAGCACAGAATTTTAGTAATTAGTTTATGTGTGCCACAGATAAAAAGGTTGAAAATCACTGCTCTAAAGGAAGAAAAATATATACTCTTCTCTTCTGATTTTTGAATCTCAAAACATTATTTTCATTGTTGCAATATAAAGCAGGGTCCTGTTGGCAAAGGATTCTGGGAAATACTCTAGTTTTTAGGTTTCCAGACTCTGTGACACAGGATAGTTTAGGTAGCTGATAATGGAAATCTATATCTATAAAAGGATAATACACAAAGTGTCCCCGCAGGAGTTCAACTGGGAGTTCTATCGCTCACTATGATATGTGCTGACCACCAGGGGCCAGCACGGAATGAAGAAAGGCTCCAGCCGGCAGCTGGCAGCCAGAGAAGGGAGGCCCCAGATTGGCCCTGATCACTGGCCAGGCCTCGGGACCCTACCCATGCAGGAATTTCATGCACTGGGCCTCTAGTGCATATATAAAACCTACATACATGCTCTTAACAAAACTTAGTTTCAGTGCCACTTATATCAGTATTTTTCATGTCATCTGAGAGCTAGTGCATTTGAAACGACAGTCTGGTCCAACAATCATCCTGAAGTGCCTCTTACATTGACCCACATTTCTCCATCCCACTCAGTGACTCTAAATCTGTCCACAATCATCTTTCCTTTGGTTTACTACAATGGCCTCTGAAAATATTCTCTCTACCACAAGCATTGCTTGCCCCCAATCTATTCGCCCTAATGTCAGAATGATGTTTTAAATCCCAAGTCAAGGTATGCCACTTTGTTGTGCTAAATGTTCAATTTCTCCCCAATGTCCTTAGGCTAAAGAAAAGACTTGCAAACATAATCCACCAAATTTCATTAATTAGACTTTGCTATGTTTCCCAGCCCGATGGGCTGCTTTGTATACTTTATGATTTGCCATTCATAGCTACATGTGCAAGGAAGGCTCCTGGATCAACTTTCCTCTTCTATAATGTCATTCCTACTTTACTTTGCCTTCCCTCCCATTGACTACTTTTCCATGTCTGTACAACTCTTTAAACATGCTTCAATTCTCATCCAAAATTTTTTTTTTTCGGTGTTTGGACTTAGCTGCAGTCTGAATCTCCCCTATGCCTGCCAATTTCTCCTGCAGAGAATATCTTTCATTTATCCCCACTCCATGGACCATGTCGTCGTAGTTGGAATCTGCTCTTCATAAATGATCATTGCTACTTTCTGAGTATTGCTGTTTCGTGCATGCAAAAATTCTCCTATCTTTACGTGTTTGTCTCTATCATCCTTTGATACTCTCATCTGCGGAGAACCTTGGGTATATGGGTTATATTTCTTTTATTTCAAATCCTCACAGCCTCCATAATGACTTCAAAGAATATATGGCTAGCCCACAGGATACCTGCTTCCCAGGTATCCTTAACTTCATGGATTCCAGTTCTCTCAACTCCCTCCCTACTCTAGACAATCATTCCCTGGCCACGGCTGGATTTTATCATCACTTAGGTTTTTACCAGAGGCCCGATGCACCAAATTCGTGCAAAGGGCTCTGCCCTCACAGCCCCACCTGCCTCGGCCCTCACAGCCCTGGCTGCATCCATCCAGAAGGTCATCCGGAAGGTCGTCTGGACTGTCGTTGTGCTGTTTGGTCTAATGAGCATATTAGCTCTTTATTGTATAGGATTACCTCTCATGCAATAAACTTCATCCCAGCTCCTCATTTCATCACTTTCAATATGTGGTACTGATCTTTATCATGTCTTTGGATATTGAATTCCTCCATCACTTTTCTCCCATTCGTATTGCTTCAATTTGTTTCCTATGAATCCCAGACTCAGAGGTGAATCATATCAACATCGTATTTGCAGCTTGCTAGTCTTATTTGTTTGTTTGGATTGTTTTCCTGCCTTGACTTTTGGCCTAAGTACCATAATAAATTCTTCTAATTCGCTCAGTCAAGCCATCTACCTCCGTTTGTTAGGATTTTCCGAAGAAAAATCACAATCTTTGCAGATTGGCGATTCTATACATTTGTTTTCTTCATACTCACTGGACATCTAGTTCTACAAGCAAACATTTTACTTGTTCTTGCTCACCTTCTTGTCAATTCTTATAATACCTCTTTCAAATAATAGTCATTATTATTCTCAATCATCTTACCTATCCCCCTCCATTTTCTCAATTACCAAAGTATCATGCCTCCTTTTATACAGAGAACTTTTATGCTATTAGGTATGAAAACACATGAGTGCCCCATACCTTGTTCCCCACAGTACATGTTTCAGGGTATTTATAGAGTCATTTTTAACCCTCTTATGAGTGGAAGAGATGTTTCCTTTGCCTTTATAGGTTAATTCCCAGTCATGGCTCTGAATAATATTTTATCTATTTTTCTTAAGTAATTTGTTCTAAAAAGTATTTTTTATGAATCTATTCTCTAAAATTATCCTCTAGAGCTCATGTTGCCCTCTAATCCCTACACTACCTTTTTTCTATATTCTACATGCAGGTTTATTGAAGAAAAACTGACTTTCATAATGCCTTAAACCTCCTATTACTCCTTGAAATTTGGATTCCATCATCATCATTAGATATTTTATACCCATATAGAACTACTTAAAATTGTTAAATAAAATGGCCATATTTTCTATTCTCATCTAATTTAAGCTTTTGTAACATTGACTCTGGTTACCAAACACTTCTCCCCATTCCCCCCCCCCTTTTTTTTCTGCTTGTCTTTATGAAAAAATTCTCCAGTTTTCTCTTTTCCTGTACTAGGGTTCTTTCTTAACCTTCTCTGTGGATTCTCCATTTCCCATCTCCCAAAATATTAAGAGTGCCCCAATGTTTCACCATCAAACTGCTTCTTACCCCCTATTCTGTGTCCTCTTTCTGATCCATCTTATCTTTTCCTATGGTTTTAATTAGGACCTGTATACTGATGACTTTAAAATATGTATATTTAGTCCAGACTTCTTTTCTGAGCTTCAGGTTTCCATTGAGTCTCTGCACTTTAATTGTCTATTTATACTTCAAATCAACAATGTCCGAAGCTGAACTTATTTCACCTTACCTAAACGTGTAATGTCTCTGGTTTCCCCTCTTCTTGAATAGCACAACTTCCATAAAACAGCCAAGCCCAAACTCTACAAGAATCATTCTTGATTTGCTTATTTCCCTTATTATTGATTTTACTTTCTTATATTTCTTTGGTTCTGTTTCCTTATCCAACACCTTTGTCACTTCCTTATTTTAGATTTTATCATTTTCTGTGAATTTCTGAAACATTCTCTTCCAACTATCTATTTCTTCAAGCTTGTCTAATGCTTACCTATTTTCTACACTTACCAGAACTTGTCTTCTTAAATACAAATCTCATGGTGTCATTTCCTTATTTCACATCCTTTATTGGCTCTCAGGGCCTAGAGATCTATGTCTAGAATGTCTATGTTTCCTGGAATGAAATAAACAGCTCTCCATTAACTGGGCCTCACTCTCCTAGTCTAATCTCTTGCTACATCTCTTACCTTCAGTTTACCAGTAATTCCCTTGGAATTGTATGCCCTTCTGTGACTCAAGGATTTTAGCACATGTGAAATCATATATCTGAAATATCCTAACTGCTCTAATGGTCCCTTGTGTTTCCATCTCTCATAGCACATTTTATTAGAATCTTCTATTTATTCACATGTTATTTTTCCCATCAGATTCTAAACACCTTGAGAAAAAACAATTTTTAAATACTTTGTACTGTGTTTAGAACAGAGTAGTATTCCAATAAATCTAAATTGATTGAGTAAATGAGTTTAATAAAAATTACATGAATAGCCCTAACTGGTTTGGCTCAGTGGATAGAGCATCGGCCTGCAGACTGAAGGGTCCCAGGTTTGATTCCGGTCAAGGGCATGTACCTTGGTTGTGGGCACATCCCCAGTAGGGGGTGTGCAGGAGGCAGCTGATTGATGTTTCTCTCTCATCGATGTTTCTAACTCTTTATCCCTCTCCCTTCCTCTCTGTAAAAAATCAATAAAATATATTTTTAAAAATTACATGAATAGAACCAAGATACAAGATATTACTCCAGTCTTATAGAGAAGAGCCACTCCATTCTTTGTCTTTTATTAACATGTTGATATTTCTATTGAAATGCTTATATTTCAGTGGCATTGCTTTGTACGGGACAATGTTTTGTTTGGGGCATGCATTTAGTTATACCAAAGTATAAGCTGAATATTCAATAGTATAAATGAGTTCCACTAGACCGACTTGCATATATTATATAATTTACCCTCTGTGTTATAGAAGAATTGATAAAACAGAATTATTCATGGAACACCCGCTGATTCTGTGCTTGACTTATAGTATATAATTAGTTACATAAGAAAGTGGGGATTTACCAGTTTATATAATATTGTCTGATCACAGTAAGATTAAAGGTGAATTTACATAAAACTCCACTTGAACTCCCTGATGTTAAGGGTAAGAAAGGAGGCTATGGTAGAGGTATGAAGTGTTTCCTATCTTCTCATTCTCTTTTTCCTGCTGTTTTACACACGATCAGGAGTCATGATATACTTCCTCCCAATGGCTCTGGAACTGAATAAATACTACAGGATTTACTTTGATTTATAAGGCTGATCTCTCAACATCTTTTTCACTATCATATCCAATTAAATATGTTGACTTAATTTGCATTATTTGTTGGAGAACATAGCACCCTGTGTCTGTGTCATAACAGAGATAGTGTACCCAGCTGCTGTCGTGGGGACCATGGGCTAGCTTTCCTAAATAGCAACGCACGTGAACTGTTCTATGTTAGATTTTATGCCATAAGTCCAAGGTCTGTGTGTTTGTTCACATGATTTCCTATTTGTTTATTTTCATTAAGTATTTTAGAGAAAGTTGCCCTAAAAAAGAGAAGGAAGGCTGAAAACACTGCAAAAGCTCAGCTGTTCCATCCTCTCTTCCAAAGAAGCACAGATGCATTTAATCTTGGAAACTAAATGTACTCACAGATAGCTGCCATTTATCACATCGAAACCAAGTCCTGGGCCCCACAGTTTAACCGAATCCCATTTTAATAACACAATGGAGAGATGTTTTCTCCCTTAGTACACGCACTGCATTTGTTATTAATCTTTTCCTGCTTCTCCGTCTCCCTCCGTTACTCCAGCCTTCTGCAAACCACATGGTGATGCCTTCACAATAGGGGCTAGGCCATTCTCTTGTTCAGCTGCTCTTTCTTTTGGCTACTGTACATCTCCAGCAGTTTTTATGTGTATTTCAAACAACAAGAAACACTATCTTCCATACTTGCCCTGGAGTCAGCCCCCTATTGGCTGAAATGGTATTTACCATCCCAGGTGCTTCTCCTGAAGTGAACTCTTACTAAGCATGTTTCAATTACTTTTACCTTATTCACTGAGATGAATTTAATAATTCTCATTTCCATTAAATGGGTAAAAAGCAGTTTTAATGACACATGGACTCAAAAGATATTTTATTAACAAGGTTCTTTTTTCCCATTTTTTTTCAATTACAATTTATAGTCAATGTTATTTTTGTATTAGTTTCAGAGTTAGAGCATCATGGCTAGACAATTATATACTTTACAAAGTGTTCTTCCTGATACTACCAGTACCCATCTCGCACCACACCTGGTCCTTACACCATTATTGGTTCTATTTCCTACGCTGTGTTGTTCATGAGGTTCTAAAAGACATTTTTCTATATCAACTGTATTTGTTGTCATTCAGTTCATGATTAAAAGGCGGCATGATAAGGAGCCCGAAAACTCCTAAAACAACTTTTATTTCCATCTTTACTTTTTTTATATTTTTTATTTTTATTGATTTCACAAGAGAGATAGAAACATCAAGGATGAGAATCATTGATTGGCTGCCTCCTGCATGGCCTGCCTCCACCTGGGGGTCAAGCTCGCAACCCATATGCCCTGACTGGGAATCAAACCATGACCTCCTGGTTCATAGGTCAACGCTCAACCACCGAGCCATACTGGCTGGGCTATTTCCATATGTAGACAGGAAAAATTGTGGGATACCTCTTTCTTATCATCAGGTGAATTCTTCCTTTCTTAATATTGGGAGTATGTACATAGTTCTGAAAGTCTGCAATAATTTTGGTCAATTTTTAGCTCTGAGATTATGTTTACATCAAAGCTTTAAACAATTATGAAGGTTGGGTTCTCAAATCTACGTGGGATTATAGAATTACTTTGAACAAGAATTTGCACTTACCATCTCCTAAAAACAGACAAGATCTAGCGGCACCAGTAGTCAAAGAAGACACAATTGCAGGGCCAGGAGGATTGGAAATCCCATATCTAGCAAAATTCCACGGGTAACTTAACTTCACATTACAAACAGGAAGGCCAGGATTGATAATCAAACACTTTGAGGAAAAATATAAAATAGGTGGAGGAGGGAGAACACACCGTAGAAAGCATTTTCAATTGCATGTTCTCTTTCTTCTGTAGGATTTCTCAGACTGGATGGCATATGATCCAGAAAGTACTATGATGGTCACCTTCACTCCTTAAATTATTGTTGCTGATTCTCTTTTCACTTAGCAGAGACCCAAAACGTTGCTTCCGGAAAAGTGTTGAAGATCCTCCTCTATTACTTCACGTCTTGTCCCCAATTCACACATTCAGTCATCTAGAGTAGTGAGAACTTCATAGAAATGACCCAACTATCACACAGGAAGAGTCTAAAGTCTTTATGTTATTAGATACTGTTGTCACTGTCAGCACAAAAATGAATAAAATTTCAAGCCAATCCAAGAGGCATTCAAACCCCAAGCTGTGTTGTACAAGGAGAGGTCACTGCAGGGCTAGTTAGAGCATGTTTTGCATAAAAGACAGTGTAGACAAATGATGAAGCTACTGTCACCTTTAATAGCTTTTAGTGTCATATAGTTATCCAGACGTGTACTTTCACAGTCTATTCTCTGCCCTCTTGTATTTACCTTTCTGCCAATCACTCTCTTTCATTTTCTTTGTGTTCATTTTCTGAGGAAAACTGTCAGATGCATTACATCTATTAAATCTTAGTGCTAGCAAGTTTTAGGTAAGAATGATTTTCTTAGAAAACTGAAGAAAGTATAGGCACAATAGATTAAATTCTTTGAAAAATTCTCCTGAGTTTTTCAGTTCAATCCTTTTTTGTTTTAGGGAATGAGCTTTTTGAGACTCTTCTGTTCTAAAATACCCACTTTTTCCCAGAATTATCAAAGGTGTTCAAGGAAATAGGAGAATATGCAGAAGCAGTAATCTTTTAGGAGTCCTACTATCCTTTTTTAGGTGGTAGAAACTTTATTGCATATCCAGTATGCAGATCTATTTATGCAGAATGATCTATATATATAAAAGCCAAGCGACCTGAACGCCGGAATGGCTGGAACAACTGGAATGACCAGTCACTATGGCGAACATTGCTGCAGCCAACTGGCCTGATCAGAGCCCTGATTGGTGCCCCCCAACTTCCCACAGCCCCTCCCCCTGGCCGGCCTGGATCCCAATTGCCCCCCACCCCAACCAGGGGCAGGGACAACCAGCAAACCACTGATGGCCCCTCTCCATGGCTGGCCCTGCCCCTGATTCCTTTCCATCCTCATCAGGGGCAGGGCCAGCTGGCCAACCTCCTACACCCCCCCCCCCCCAGCCAGCCTGGCCCCAATCATCCCCCCCTTCTCACATCTCCCCCGTCAGCCCAGCCCAATTGGTCCCCATCGGGGAGGGCCAGCTGGACCCCACCTGTGCACGAATTCATGCACCAGGCCTCTAGTATAAAAATAAAAGAATTTTTTAAAGGGATATAATATTCATCTAATTTTTTAATCAACTTGAAAATTATAAGCAACCGATCCATTTACATAGCCACATCCATGTAAGAAGTATATGCAAAATCATAGCTACTACTTGTGCATGAATTGTTTGCTAGGAACTACTGGATGCTTTGGACACACTATCTTATCTGATTATCTAAGAAATCTATGAAATCTATGAGCTATATTTTTCTATATTCTTTATCTTAAGGAAGGATAAATGTAGCGTAAGAGAGTTGAAATGGTTTGCTTGGAAACAGCTAGATATGGCAGAACTGATGTCTGAAGTCAAGTTAGTATGGTGAAAACACACCTTTCCTTGTATCCTATGTAAATAAAAACTACTTAAATGTCTTAAATGTTCTGCTCAGTTGTTGCCAAGTTCTTTTCAGGGGGATATAGTTGAACAGTAAGCCATGGTTATACAAATAAATGTATGGGAAGAATATTGGTGTCTCTGGCCCATTCTATCATAGGGAGAATCTTGGTTTTCAACCCTCTCCCCCGCCCCTCAAGAAACCCAGAAACAAAAAACAAAGATTTTCAATTTTTTTTGAAATCCCCACAATTTTGAGAGTTCGGAAATCTTGAGTATGTTGGTTCTTATGCCAATACTAGCTTTTTGTTTGGCCTTGTATTAATCTTACTTCAGATTCTTAGTTAGTGTTCAAATTAATAATGGTTATCATTTGGAATTCTTCTTGGAATAAATCAGTGATTATTCTAAACTGGAGATGGGATTGTTCAAAGAAACTGTTGATTATCTAGAATAATCTTCCAGTCAAGAATACTTGAAATACTATGTCAAAATAGAAGCCTCTGAATACTATTTGAACACAGTAATTAGCTTTGTATTTAGTTAAGAATTAAATATCCCATAGTGGCAAAATATTTATGTTTCTCAGGAAAGGCTTTGCCTCTCAGAAAACCAGAGAACATTTGTGTTTCATGTTTATATTACTGCCAAATAAACAATTTTAAGCATATTTTATTTTTAGATGACACTTAATGACTCACAGACACATTTAATTGCGTGAGAAAAAATTGCAATATCATTGTTGGATAAATGATGAAAAAAACTGAACAGTCATTTTGTGGTCCAATGATATCATTGAAACAGCATTTTGATGGATCAAGGTATATGGACTGACTTAATAAATTATGGCACGGGACTAACAATCAAACAATATAATGTGACCTTATTTTTGGATTTCAAAATAATTTCAATAAAGTATTTAACGAAAAAGTCCATTTAATAGGCTTTATTTCATGTCTAGCACATAAAAATAAAAATATAAGCAATGCGATTTAAAAGTTCTTTCCTTTGACATTATTAAAATAACAATTACTTATCCTATATAATAAAAGGGTAATATGCAAATTGACCCTAATGGCAGAACGACCAGAATGACCGCTGGACCAGTCACTATGAGGCACACTGACCACCTCTCGGTCCCTTTCCCTGGCCGGCAGGCTCTGATCGCCTGATGGCCACCCACTGCAGGGTTGGGGCCAGCAAGTGGGCGGGAACAGCCTACCTCTTGGTCCCTTCCCTGGCCATCAAGCATCGATCACCCAATGGCAAATGGGGAATCAGGGGTGGGTGGCGGCGGGGGGCGGGGCCGGCTCTGGGCAGCTGGGGAAGATGGCCCTGATCGCAGGTCAGGCCTAGGGGCCATACCCACACGAATTTCATGTGCCGGGCCTCTAGTACAGAAATAAAATATAAACATCTATATACTTTATATGAAAAGATGAAGTTTAATAAAAATCAATATTTACATTTATATTCAAGTTACTTTGAAAAAGAAAAAATACATGGTGAATGTTTAAGTCTTCTCTAGGATTGCATAGCTCTAGCAGGCTCTAACCCACTGGGGTCTCTTTAGGGATCCTAGTACTGTACGGACGTGGGAAAGAACTCTGTGAGAAGTTTAAGTGCAGAGGAAAGATTATAGAGTCTAACCTGAGGGTGTCTTGATTTGGGTCCTGCATCTAACACCCATTGACTGGATTGCCATCAGCTGTGTGATATTTTTTGCACTTGGAGTTTTCAGATAATAGTATAAGGATAATAGTAAACTCTACTTCTCCAGGGTAGTGGGAGGAGCAAAAGAGGACTTCGATAACAGAGACTTCTGGTCAACTGTGAATGCCATGCGCACGCTAAAGGGCTGTGGGGTTACGACTGAATGCCCATTGCTAAGAGCTTTGGCTTCTTTTTTGTCTCTGAGTTTGCCCCTTTTTATAAAAAGAGTTCTAAGATGAGAAAGAAAGATTTATCCCATGATCTGAAACTTGGCTGTTGGTTGAACAACTGGGTATGGGAAAGGACTGCTTAGGTAAAACACTCTAATTCCTATTGGGGAAGAAAAGTGAGCACCAAGCTCTGCTCCTAGTTACTCGTCATGACCTTCCAGAGCAAGATGGGAAGTGTGTGAGGCACACACTGCAGGAGCCCGAGCCCACCAACATCAGGGTAGCCCAGTGCTCCCCCTGCAGGCCATCAGGCATACTGCAAATACTACGACTGTTACGTGGACTAGAAATCCAATTTGAAGTCACTTAAATGAATCTTTCTGTAGAAAAAACACTCGCACTAAGCTATACTTGGAATGAAAGGCGCCACGTTGTTTTATGTGCTAAAATAGAAAGGAAACAGAAACAAAAACCTACTTTTCATCCCCAAGCACAATTGCCACCGGTGTTTTCTGGAATCTCACGTTTCTTGGTAATGTCATTGGTCCATCACTTCAATAAAAAGCGTCCTGAGAGCAGCTATAATTGCACTTTTCGGATCTAACACTTTCTCTTTGCACATCTCCCTTATGAAGCTAGTCTGACCTTGACAGCATCTACCCCATTACTGAAATATTACAGCAATAATGCAGAAACACAATGCTTAATATAAAATACACAGAGTAACATGTAGGTGTCTGGAGGTTAAAATGTTGGAACAGTCTATATAATCTTCCTTTATGGTTTTTAATAAATCTTAGTTCTGAAGATCAATGGGATAAAATTTTAAAAACTAATTAACTAAGTAAAAAAGCACATATTAGCCAAAACCAGAACCTGCCCTTTCCTGGAAGAGAGAAAGCTCTTTGCTTCTGCAGAATCAGTGTGTGTAGGTGTGGAGAATACACAACAGAAAACTATACTTGACTTCAATTTAAAGTGACTCAAGACAATAAAAATAAGGTCATAGCCATACTAAACTGATCTGGCATTTGTTGGGAATTTTTCAGCAATGTTCTTGGCCTCCCCTCTTTTTTCCTGGTATAGGGAAATATCAGGATTATATTCAGACTAGTGGCCTGCTGCATGAAATTTGTGCATGGGGGGGAGGGTGTTCCTCAGCCTGGCCTGCACCCTCTCCAATCTGGGACCCCTTGAAGGATGTCCTACTGCCGGTTTACAGGAATCGGGCCTAAACCGGCAGTCAGACATCCCTCTCGCAATCTGGGACTGCTGGTTCCTAACCACTCACCTGCCTGCCTGCCAGCCTGATTGCACCTAACCACTCTGCATGCCAGCCTGCTTGCCCCCAACTAACCCCGCTGCCAGCCTGCTCACCCCCAAATGCCCCCCCGCCAGCCTGATCACCCCCAAATGCCCCCCCGCCAGCCTGATCACCCCCAACTGTCCCCCCTGCCAGCTTGCTCGCCCCGAACTGCCCCCTGCTGGCCTGCTTGCCCCCACCTTCCCTCCCCACTGGCCTGCTCGCCCCCAACTGCCCCCCTGCTGGCCTGCTCACTCCAAACTGCCCCCCTCGCTGTCCTGATCACCTCCAATGGACCCCCACTGATTACCTGCTCGCCCCCAACTGCCCCCCCTGCTGGTTGGCTTACCGCCAACGGCCCCGCTCCCCACCAGCCTGATCACCCACAACTGCCCTCCACTCTTGGCCTCTAACCACCTCTACCTTGGCCCCGCCACCATGGCTTTGTCCAGAAGAACATCTGGAAGGTCTCCTGGAAGGTCTCCCAGTATAATTAGCATATTACCCTTTTATTAGTATAGATAGAGACCTGGTGCATGGGTGGAGGCTGGCTGGTTTGCCCTGAAGGGTGTTCCAGATCAGGGTGGGGGTTCCCTTGAGGCATGGAGTGGCCTGGGCGAGGGGCCTATGGTGGTTTGCAGGCTGGCCACGCCCCCATGGGATGAGGGTCCCTGCTGGGGGGGCATGGCCAGCCTGGGTGAGGGGCTGAGGGCTGTTTGCAGGCTGGCAATGCCCCCGGTGACCCAAGATCTCAGCCCTTCCTTTTTTTCTTTTCTTTTCTTTTTTTTCAGCGCCTCCTTGATCGGAGGCCAGGGCCGGCTGGAAGCAAGTATCTGGGATTTATTTATTTTCTATAATTGAAACTTTGTAGCCTTGAGTGGAGGCCAGGGCTGGCCAGGGCAGGCAGGAAGCTTGGCTTCCTCCATCACCAGGGGCAACCCAAGCCTCCTGCTCGCTCCAGCTCCATGGCCGCCGCCATATTTGTTGGGTTAATTTGCATACTTGCTCTGATTGACTGGTGGGCCTAGAGGAGGCACAGTCAATTTGCATGTTTCTCCTTTATTAGATAGGATACCAATTGGGATTAGGGACACATGATGAGAGGTTGGGTTCCTAAATCCCCTGGTCCTGCTTCTTTTGGTTGATGATGGACTAAGACAGTGATGGCGAACCTATGACATGCGTGTCAGCACTGACACGCGTAGCCATTTCTGATGACACGCAGCCACTGAGGCGGCCACATGCCGAGAAAGAAACATTTGCTGCTCCTGAGGATGAAACATTTGCTAAATAATGTTTTTTCCTCAAAGTGACACACTACCCAAGTTATGCTCATTTTTTTGGCGAAGTTTGACACACCAAGCTCAAAAGGTTGCCCATCACTGGACTAAGAGAACCTAGATGCTTTTATAGACATCAACCATTAAACTACTTATAGTTTTTACTAGAGGCCTGGTGCACGGATTCATGCACAATGAAAGTAAATTAACCTTTTGCACTCGGATGTCGAGTGTGACTCGACACGGTTATCATCGGTAGCAGGAATCGAGAAAAAAAGCAAGCGAGTGCAAAGGGTTAATCAGAAGAAATATTTTAGAGGCCAGGGAGAAACCGCAGGAGGTTGCAGGCTGGGGAGGGAACGCAGGAGGGCTCCAGGGTTTGTCTGCACCTGTCTCACCCAATTCCCATCAGCTAGACCCCAGCAGCAAGCTAACCTATCGGTTGGAGCGTCTTCCCCCTGGTGGTCAGTGCGCATCATAGCAACTGGTCAAATGGTCGAACGAATGGTCGGACACTTAGCATATTAGGCTTTTATTATATAGGATTATATAGGATATTATGCTTATAGAGTATAAGCAAGATTTTAGGTGTTACTCAACTCACAATAATCTCTCTTTATGAAAGTCTAATTTGATTATATTTCTAGGATGGGTTTCCGATTTTTCATGACTCTGTGTTACCTCTGGAAAATTAAATTAGTACTTAAATAGTCCTCAATATTATTTAATAGTTCCTAGTAGAAGCTTAATGGAACTCAAACTCACATGTATGATAATTCATTTATACTGTTACTTCTGTCCATTCTGTTCTTTTTGTCTTTGTCTTTGTTCCAATCTTCTATTTTAAAAGACCATCTCTCTTGGATCCATTAGAATGTAGAACCTACAAGGCAGGGAGTCTTGTCTATTTTTCTCATTTCTGTATTCCTTGGGATAGCCTGTCAACTAATAGTAAGTGCACAATAGATATGTAGAGAATGCAGTAAATATTTGTAAATACATATCAATGGAGGAAACTCTTTTGAAACCTTTCTTCTCCCCCCACCCCACCACTACAGCTATTGGTACATAACAGAAAATAAACGTGTTTACTAAACAATATACACGTTACTGAATAATACAGAAATCAATAAAGCAGTGAATTTTATACCCTGTCTTAGCCTTGACACTGTACGTGTTCCCTAACCCTGTACCTAATTTTGCTCATATTGATTTATTGACGCATGCCAGTTCCTTTGCCTAAATCAAAATCTGTACATGTTTCTATTCTCACAGTGTGTCTAGGTGTTAACTACTTTATCTTCTCACCAATCAGCAATTGTGGTATGCTTTTTTCTTATATGATACTCAGGGGTGACATGTCAATAAGGATGACATGTTTATCCTCATGGCATGCATCAAGCAATCGGTTACTTTTTAAATTGGATGTATTCATTTCTATTAAAAAACAATAATCTCTTTTTAAATTTATCTATCTTTTCATTATTTTAACAATCTCCAAAACTGTCTTGAACATGTGTGATGAGAGAATGTCTCCCATTTACATACATTTCTCCATTGTTATCCATGACAGTGTTTTGGAATCTTGAAATTACCTTAATTACTTTTAAAAGGCAGTGTTTTCCTTAATAGTTGAAAATATTATTATTTTGGTAATGTTTTCATCCAATAAAACTTATTGCATGGGGTGTTTCCCAGAAGTACTGGGACCTGCAGATTCTTCTCACAATTAATCTCTTCAGATAAAGACAGATATTTCTAGAGGGGAGTTAAATTATGCATAAAATTATTCTCATTTATTCAGTATTTTTTAAGGTTGGTGTACTCTGTAATGCTTAAACTCTTAGTAAGTAGGATAAGCAGCCCCTAGGATTGCCCTGATGCCCCTCAGAAGGGCTGAGAGGAAGTATCCGCTGCCTTCAACCCTTGGATGCTTTGGTTATTGGTCTGGCAAATCCCATGTGTTTGCAAGCTCTCATATGAAAGAGCATCTCTGAACTTAGAAACAATTAGTTGATCTTCCCATTTTCTAACACAGCATCTTTTAGCGTTAGTTATATGTTATAAAGCAGACAAGAGAGTAAGGAGAAGATGAAGTTTTAGAAATATATCTTACCTGAAATTTTCTATATTCAGAAACAAGTGTACACACACACATACCTACATACACTCACAAACACACAAACATAGAGTCCAGTCCATAATTTGCATCAATGATTAAACTAGTGAAATGGGGAATAAATGGTGAGAAGAAGAGATTCATAATAGAAAAAGATTTCAAAATTCCAACAGGGGACAGGCATGGCATATAAGCTCATAGGCATCTAAGGGACACTGAATTCATTTATATAGCAAAGTACACACGAATCTTCATATAATAAAGAAAAACATATACATATTTTTTTGTTTTGCCAAGGCACTCCTATGTAATACGCCAGTGTCTTCAGTTTGCTTCAGTGCTTAAAGCTCAGTATGCTATGGCTGCCCATATAAAGCTGATCAATGTGTTTCAGAAGGGCAGTGAATCAAGGTCATACTTCCTTAGTTCCATATACTCCCACCTTCCTCCTCTTTCATTGCCTTCAGAGTAAGAATGAAATAGTGAAAAATTGTATTACCACAATACCAATAAAAACCACGAGTGCAATAAGGATTTTGCGGGAAGACTATAAAGTATGTCACAGTTGCCAACAGCATTGCCAGGCTTGGGATTCCCAGCCATATGGATGGGTGTTGCTGCTTCTGGATTTGCATCCCATACCTTCTTAGGGACATTTCTGAGGCACCATAACTGCTCTGAATGAGGTAATAGGTAGAAGCACATTCTCACGGAAACGTGAAGGCCGTCCGCCTGTGTGCAGGGTAGTAAAGCCAGGCATTCTAAGGAAAATGGCCATCCCGGGAACCCGGCCTATGGCTCAGGTTGTGAAGATTCTGAATCGGGAAGTCCACTCTGCTGTGCTTCTCCTGTGAATACGTGAAGGATACTGGCACTTATTATTATGTTCATTACTGTCTCTAAAATATCATGGTGATAACGTGGAAGATGGTCTCCTGTAGCCATTTCCTTTTTAATTTAAGTGCGTTTAAAAACATAATTTTACCCATCCCACTGCTATGCTTCCCTCCAGCAGCTGTGCAGTAGAATAAGTTAAGGCGCTAAGGGATTCTTTTTAAGGAAATTTGACATCTGTTTTCATGATCAATATGCTGCTGCACTTCCCTTAGGTAGAGATATTTTGTCAATTTGTTTCTGAAAAACATGATGGCGCAGCTTTATTGGTATTAAATTGCACTCATTCTCAGTACCCCAGAAGAATGTTAACATTTTATTTTTGGTCTGGACATAGAGGGACATAGCCCATTAATTCACACAACAAATGAAAGTAAATTGGGTGATGATAGGAACACCAGAGCACACAAACAGATGATAAAAAGAGATCTAGAATAAAATAACCAACATTGCTTACACTTCTTAACGCCATTTCAGTTACGCAAGGCGAAGTGAAAGTGGGATGACAGTTGTGAGGATGTGAAACACAGAATTTATTCTTGTGTTGTTATGTATTTTTTATGGTATTATTTTCCATCTGAACAACTATAAACCTACTTTTGCTCTACCCTGTAAATGGAGAAACATCCAAACACTGATTTTTAAAAATATTTTTATTGATTTTAGAGAGGAAGGGAGAGGGAGAGAGAGATAGAAATATCAATGATGCAAGAGAAGAGAACCATTGATTGGCTTCCTCCTGCACACCCCCTACAAGCATGTACCCCGATCAGGAATCAAACCACAACCTCCTGGTTGATAGGTCAATGCTCAACCCCTGAGCCATGCCAGCAGGGCCAAACACTGATTTTTGATAGCTGGGTAATATTTCCTGCATACCTACTTTAAAATTGTGGCCAACAGAAATAGAAACAAGACATGTGCCCGTTTGTAGTAAACAGTATCAAGGAAAGTTTAACAAATGGGATTAGTACATACTGAAGCGTCCCACTAGACTCTAAAAAAGTGATGGTTCCTTTCAAAATGACAGTATTTTCTAAACATGGCCCATCTATTTACTTGAATTCATGCAATGATGCAGAAAGATCACCCATGTGGGGAGATACAGTCATTGGATAAAACTTAAGTTTATGTGTTTTCATCAGTAGGGATTGAAGAATGTCATGGAAGGAGTGTGATAAAATTTAAGTTCATGAATGTAGGAATCACAAAGGCATTCCAAAGCAAGGGAGAGAGGGTCATCACCTAACTATTATAAAAGTGGAAAAAAGCATGTCACAAAGAGAACCTGATGGGCTGTGGTGTATGAAACATTATCATTGGGAGGTGAAAACTTCGGAAGTTTAATAACCAGTGTAAATGGCAATTGCCATCTCTCTATTGATTTCTCTGATCTGTATTCAGTTTGGATACTTTTTATTAGCTTGTCATATTGTCAATTTGTGATTCTGAGATTATTATAGACCCTGATTAGAATTGGTCCATGAATACTATTATAAAACTCAAAAGGACCCACATGGTATGCCAGGACCATTTCTTCTCATTTCTTTGTACAATCCTGTATAATAAAAGCCTAAAATGGAAATTGATTGAATGGCGGAACGACTGGTGGAACGACCAGTTGCTATGATGTGCACTGACCATCAGGGGGCAGACCCTCAACACAGAAGTTGCCCCCAGTCCGCAGGCCCCAGGTCATCCAAGGAGTGTGTGAGCGGTGCCCCCCCATGATTGCCCTGCCTGTAGCCCCACAGATCGGCCCTGATCGCTGGCCAGGCCTAGGGACCCTACTTGTGAAAGAATTTCATGCACCAGGCCTCTAGTGCAATAATAATCTACACTAATAAGAGAGAAACATGCAAATTAACCATCACTACCCTATGCCCACCAGCCAATCAGGAGGGAATATGCAAATTAGAAGGAGAAAAATGGCAGCCGCCCAGCTGTTCCAGGCCAGGCAGGGCAGGACGCCTGCTATTAGAGGGAGGGCGAAGGGCAAAGGGATCTACAGGAGCAGCAATCTGGCCACAGTGAAGATGAGTCTGCAGCAAAGACAAAGGTGGCAGACTCTGGCCAGAACCTGCAGCAAAGGTAGCAGACTCCGGCTGGAGCGAAGGCCTGGGTCCTGGGTGCCAGAGGAAAACTGGTGCTGGAAGCCAAGGGAAAGAAGGCCTATTGCACGAATCTCTTTGTGCAACGGGCCTCTAGTAATAATAATAATAATAATAATAATAATAATAATAATAATAATTGAATGTGCATCACCATATTTAGAGTCAGATTTTAGGAATTAGACAAAAGCCTTTTGGAGTAGATAAAATAGTGAAGTTAGAAAAATCAAGAGCTCAGATGAGTCATTTAAATTATTCTCTAGTTAAAATTTAATCATCTCCATACTTTTTGAAAGTCCAGAAACTCAACCCATGATTATGAAACGCACACCTTTCTTCTTTGTGCCAAACAATACACCAACAAAGAAACAGAATAAACTATATCTTTAAAGGCCAACAAGCATTTTAGCGTACTTCATAATACAAGCCCCTCCCCACCCCCACCACCAAAAAAAAGAGGAGTGTGACTTATTCCTTAGTTTGGAAGATAGGACTGAACTTAAAATATAGCTACTCATGTGTTTTCTTGTTGTTATAGTCACACATATGCACACAATATCAACCAATCAATCAATTAAAAGACAAAGTACTTAAAAATATTAGATCCTCTCTCATCTTAAATTTTACTTAAATGTTTCCTAACAAGTGAATATTTTTCATCCTTTTGGTGTTCTCTCTCTTCTCTTCCTCCCTCCTCTCTCTCTCTCTCTCTCTCTCTCTCTCTCTCTCTCTCTCTCTCTCTCTCTCTCTCTCCCTCTCCCCCCCCGTATATATATTCCTTTTTTCAGAAATCAGGTGTTAACCCTACTGAGGGAATAAAATAGAGTGCTTATTCAGAACCGGGGAAACTATACTGAATTTCCCAATAAAGCAGCAAGAACATGGAAGAAGGTCTTGGAGTCATAGTCTTTCCCCCTTGTTCTCTAGAATTATACTCAATCACAGATTTCTCTCATTCTGATATTTCACTATTCAGGTCCAGCTGGTGTTAACTACTGTTCCTTTGGATGTTAGAATGTATTGCTTTACCCATCTCTTCATGGATATTAAGATCAATATAATTTTGGATATTGAAGGACCTTACAGTATTTCAATATAGGATAATGTGAGTCACATGTGAAATCAAGTCTTTGAAGGCACTGATTTAGAAAATGTTTTTCTTTTTCCAAATTTTTTTAAATTACAAGATGTCAATGGGTTTCCAAAGGAAAAAAAAGAAAGAAAAAGAAAAATTATCTATAATAATAAAAGTATAATATGCTAATTAGACCAGACAGCCAAATGACCGCCGGACGTCATTCTGGACATCCTTCTGGATGAAACCATGGCAGCAGGGGCCAAGGCAGAAGTGGTTATGGCGGTCCCGGATTGCGAGAGGGATGTCCGAGGGATCCCGGATTGTGAGAGGGTGCAGGCTGGACTGAGGGACCATCCCCCCACCCCCATGCATGAATTTTGTGCACCAGACCTCTAGTTACTTTATAAAATCCTTTGATATAAATAGTTTCAAATTGAGGGCCTGGGAAGTTTGGGCAAACTAGCTCAACCAATCTTCCTGCACATGAATTTAGCACATGCAATGGGATAGGAGCTGCTAGGTGGTTAAAATTAGAGTGGAGTCATTACAATGTCCCAATCCTATCCATTCAATCCTTATCATGTGTCTTGGATCCATTCACTTCTCTCCACTTCAAAGATCTTCCCACCTCCACTCTCTTATATTTTATATGTGTTCTAAGCATCTTTCAGATATTAAAACATAAATTGGATCATATACATTCTCTGTTCAGCATTTTAAAGGTGCTTCCATTGCCTCGGTATAGATGCAGAAATGTTAGCAATGCCTGCCTGTCTTTCTTCTGCGTCCTGCACTGCCCCCAGTCTCATGTCATGGGTCTATCCCATTTTTCCTTGCCTCTTAGCCACGCTGGCCCTGACTCAGAATCTCAAGTGCCTGGAGGATTTTGTGCATACTTCTTCTAGAACAGTCGTTCGCTCCATCTTATTTCTGACCAGTTCCTTTCAGCTTCTTCCCCTTCACATCCTGCACTACAATATTTCTGTTAAAACGCCCTGTGATTCCCTACATTTTTCAACCACCACTGGTGGTGGTTGATAATCATATACTTATTCCTATGAATATTCATATCATAATTCTCTAACTCTTCCAATTCTAGAAGTGAAGTGACTCGTTTCTCCTTACTACTTTTGTATTTCCAGTGTCTAAAAATAATGCTTGGTGCATAGTTAGATGGCCATGACATTGAAGGGCATAATGAAGTCAAAACAATTTTCTAAGTTTGGAAGAGGGTGGATAGCAGATTGAGATCTATCTCTTCTACTGTGCCAGAGGGAACAGAAATACATATACTGAAGTAATGCTGTCCTATTTGTAATGAAATATATATATTTCTTTTAAACGGGAAATAAATATTTTAGGAAGTACAGCATTTTTATTATTGAAAATCTTTTAAAAAAGAATTAATAAAACTGATGACCAATTTTCAACTTTTTTTTTTTACATATAATTCACATGGGAGATAATAATTATCTGGAGGACCGGAGTAGGTGGGCAATACAGCTGGATGTTCTGGGGATGAAGGGATCTTGGCTATACCTGAACCCTATACATATTGAGGAATCAGAATGACTAAGTTCTATTAACTCTGTGCCTTAAATATTTATCTCCTCTTTTCCTAGTCCATTGCCATGGCCCTAGTTGAGGCTTTTATAATTTCTCACCTGTAAAGTTTCAATTATCTTTTTAATAATGTTCCTGCATTTAATATTTCCATATCTCATTCTTCCTTTGTACTTTCACCAAGTCATCTTTTTATAGCAGATTTGATTAAGTCACTCTCTGATTCAAAATTACCCAGCAGCTACTTCATATTAGCTTCGGCATAAAATTTAGAACTCCGCCCGGCTGGTGTGGCTCAGTGATGGAGCATCCACCTATAAACCAGGATGATGGTTTAATTTAAGTGCATTTAAAAACATAATTTATAATTCACTCACTGACCCAGCTCACACATCCCATTCGATTCCTGGGTCAGGGCACATCCCCAGGTTGCAGACTCAATCCCCAATGTGGGACATGCAGGAGGCAGCCGATCCATGATTCTCTTTCATCACTGATGTTTCTCTCTCTCCCTCTCCCTTCTTCTCTGAAATCAATAAAAATACATTTTTAAAAAATTTACAACTTCTTCCCAGGCACATAAGACTATTATTGATGTGGTGCCTGCTCGTATCTCAGCTCACTAATATCAATATACATTCTACAGTGCTGCCCTGTTAAGCTAGAATTCTTGAAAGTCCTTAAGATATCTCCTAATCTGTCCACTCTGATCAGATTTATCTCATCCTACTTTACAAATCCCTATAACTTCCCAGCCTCAGAATACATTATCCGTTATCTTTGCAGCAAACTGAGACCCTCTACCCTTCGTTCACACAGTACATTGTACATAATTTCATGAAGAAACTGTGTTATCATAGTTGTTCCTAGAGGAAACATATTTTTTATCTTTGCATCTAAAGTCTCCCATAATGCCTGAACAAAGTAGGCATGTGATATTTAGAAAAAATAAATTTAAGTATTTGTCTCTTTAATGTTTCCCTACTTTAACTGTTATTTTATCTCCTAAAAAAGTTCTTCTGATAAAATTGAAGAATCTTGAATTATTTGTTGGTTTCCTTTTGTTGTTTCATTTTTATTATAGGAAAAAATTGCCTTCAATTTTCTAAATTCCCCTCTATTATCTCATCCAACTTCCTTCTTTCTGGCTTCTGTGACTGTGTGGCTTCACTCCTGACCTCCACTTTCTGCCCGCCAACTTCCCTCTTCTCAGGCACAAGAAACATTTTTCTTTCTCCTTTCTTCCATTCATTGTAATCTTACCAGTGTTATCAGAAATATTCTCAGAAAGTACATTTTTATGAGAGCTTCTTTATTTTTATTTAGATGGTTTTCACTTCCCATATCATTTTCTACTTTTGAAAAAGTCATTCTATTGAATATTTCACAGAAACTGAAATAAGTTCTCTTCTACTGAGTTATTTAGAAATACTCTCTTGAGAGTATATGTGCATAGGTATGTATGCCCATGATAAACAGTTTGAGGATAACAAAATTATCCCCTTTATTTAAATAACCAATAATGTTTAAATGTCTTTTTAGAAATTTCCTTAGTAAATGACTGCCAGGAAGAAAATAGCAGATATTAAAAATTACAAATCAATGCACTGAATACAACAGTTTCTCACCTATTAAAAGCATCACAGCTGACACCTGCACAGGCCCCATCCTTTCTGTGGTTTGGGGTTGCTATCTGCCTTATAATGCAAAGTAAAGGGTATGTCATCTGGAAGACTTCTCCTCTGATAAAACCTTTTACATAGTTGGGAGGGGGGACATTAAATCACTTAAAAAAAAAAAAAAAAAAATATATATATATATATATATATATATATATATATATATATATAGTGATTGATTTCAGAGAGGAAGGGAGAAGGGAGAGAGAGAGAGATAGAAACATCAATGATGACAGAGAATCATGGATTGGCTGTCTCCTGCACACCCCCTACTGGGGATTGAGCCCGTAACCCGGGCATGTGCCCTTGAATGGAATCAAACCCTGGACGCTTCAGTCCACAGGCCAACGCTCTATCCACTGAGCCACACCAGCTAGGGTAGTCCCCTTCTATTTTAGATACAACAATTACAAAAATATCAAGCAATTCATTTGAAAATTCTTAAGTAACTTGAATTATGCAGATGTTTGTAATCAGGTAAAAAAGCCTCCTGAAAGTCAATATTTGGCTTTACGTAGAGATCATGTAAAAGTAGCATCTCTGGTAAGAAAAACTATCTCAAATGGCATGATTTGGTGAGTGATTACTTAAAGCTAGCTAATTCATTTGATTAGACTTCAATGCTAATGAGGCATAGGCAATCAGTTTTGTCCCACTACTGACCCCTTTGATTTCATTAATTTTAATTAAGATTTCCATTTAACCTCTGTCAATTTTCTTGCAAATATATGCTTTCAGTTACAAAAGGGATTGTACCAAATGAGTGATCTATTGAACCTACTGCCATTATTAGAAAACATAATGCATATTGGTGCCAAAGGGTCTGTATAGAAATGATAATGCCTTAATAATAGGTAATTTTTTTTCAGTCAATTCACCCAGGGGAATTATTTGACCTCTAGTCATTCACTAATAATCCATTTCAGATACCGCAAAGATCAACAGATGGAATGGATGCTTTATTTACGAGTACCAAATTTTTAAATATATATATTTTTATTGATTTCAGAGAGGAAAGGAGAGGGAGAGAAATAGAAACATCATTGATGAGAGAGAATCATTGATTGGCTGCTTCCTGCATGCCCCCTACTGGAGATCAAGCCCATAACCCAGGCCTGTGCCCTAACCAAGAATCGAACCCTGACTTCCTGGTTCACAGGTTGATGCTCAACCACTGAGCCACTCACCAGGCTATGAGTACTAATTAAATATTGAGTTAAATCACTAGTTCATTAATTTACTTCAATAACAATCTATATACATAAAAGGCTAATTTGCAAAGTGTCCCCTCGGGAGTTCGATCGCTTGCTATGATGTTCACTGACCACAAGGGGTTGACGTGGAACATAACGGGCGTCCTGCGGCTGGGGCAGGGCACTGAGGGAGCAAGGGAAGGAGGAGGAGGAAAGATGTGGAACCTGATCAGCCCTGATCGCTGGCCATGCCTAGGGACCCTACCCGTGCACGAATTTTGTGCACCGGGCCTCTAGTTAAAAATAAGCTATTTGCCTTTAGATTAATATTGTTATGCATTTCTAATATATTATCATAGATATTTTTGTTACATTTCTCCAGAGTTCTTTTTTGCATTTATTTGAGCAACATCGATAGCAGAAGCAGAATTAGTACCCACTGCAGGTGTTGGCCCCTAGGCCATTGGCCTGTGGTAATAATAATCTCATACATATGGAAAGGCTAACTTTTCTAAAGTATGAAATAATGATCAGATACGGGTGGTAAAATGCACTTCAATATACCTTCTAAGCTTCATGGAGCAATAACAACACCACAAGTTTGTACCAGAAAATCAGTGCAAAATAGGATTTTGTCCAAATGGAGACTAGGAAATTGATGAGATACAATAACTGGCCTGTCAAAGGCCACACAAAAAGGTTGGTAACTAGAAGTTGAACCCTGAACCTAGGTCATTTGATCTCAAAATGTTTTAAGCCTAGGACACAGACCAGTGATTTTCAACCACTGGTGTGCTGCAAGAATTTTTCAAACATGCAATACTATTTACTCAGGGCCACTGACTTCTTTTCTCTTAGATTTTCAAATAAAAACATGACAACAGCCAACACAACAATAGCTATCTGGTGTGAATGAATCAAAATTATACCTTTTTCTATTGTCGGATCAGCAAAAAAATATATGATATTTTTTGGTGTGCCACAGAACTTAAGTGATTAGTTTGTGTGTGCCATGAGATGAAAAAGGTTGAAAATTCCTCCCCTAGACCCTATCTTAGATACTCTAAGAGTCATAAACAAAGAGAATAAGACATTATAAATTTTGTTTTACAAGCACAAAAGGTGTCTTTTAAGTAGAAAGGATAGTAACATTCCTTTGTGCAACCATCCTGATTCTTAATAAAATGCTTCTACCCTTACGAATATTAGTGACTACAAGTTTTTGATCCTATATTAAGTAAAAATAAATCATATTTCTATTGTGCTTCGTCCACTTTCCTGAACACCACGAATCACTTTTCTTCCTCTGTGAGACGATCATGTGGTTCTTCTCCTTTAATCTATTAATACGTTGATGGTGTCCTCCCTGCCGTGGCTTCTTGCTACCAGGATGATGATAATGATGACACTCTTCAGCAGCAATGTGCGGGGGGTGCACAGAGCACCTCAGGGTCCTGGCAGCACGCCCCTCCTCCCGCCTCTGAGCCGTCATGGGCAGGAATAAAGAGGATGTCAAGAAAACTTCCTGTCCTCCTGGGACGCCCCTGAAACTCCCACGTCCCCTTTCTGAGGGCCACCATCTGGCAGAGTGCAGACCTCAAAGAGAAGCTGTCATTTAACTAGGTACCCACTGGCCCTCCAGGAAGTGACCCTCAAGGTGAATCCACTGATGTTTATCTCAGTCCCCACCGAGCCCAAGATTTCAAGGCCATCACACCTCTCTGGGATGCTTCTGGTACAGTTCACAAATCTCATTACCTGACATACTTTCCCCCAACACTTTCGCATCCTTAAATATCTCCACTCTGAAACTCGGTCTGTCAGCACCAAAACGTCCTCTTCTAGCCTTTTTTTCTGGGGAACGGTTTCGCCTTCCTCTGCATGAAATCTGTCTCTCCTCTTATGACCCTGCTCCCCTGCAAACCTCTCAAGCATGGTGTCTTGGTCTTGGAGGTTAGTGTAGTATCACCCCTACCCATGCCACCCCCCTTGCTACTTCTAGAGTATTATTTAAATATATATTTTTTTATTGATTTCAGAGAGGAAATCAATGAAATATATTGATTTTTATTTATATATTTAATATAAATAAAAGAGAGAGAGAAACATCAATGATGAAGAGAATCATTGATTGACTGCCCCCTGCATGCCACTTACTAGGGATTGAGCCTGCAACCTGCCTGGCCAGGAATCAAACCATGACCTCCTGGAGATGGGGTTTAGTCACTAGAATCATTTAATTTTGATTTGTAAAATGAGACGGGTAGCATTTTGATAGCACTGCAAACATGAAAAACACATGAATGTCTACAAGCATAATATTAAATATATTTTTGGCTTATTCACTCACTGGAATATGGTTAATCAATTAAATTATGTGCATAAAAGCTACATACATCCATGTTGATAAATCTCAAAACTATAATATTGAACCAGTAAAGCAAGTCTTTAAAGATACATGCTATTTACTGAACACAAATGAACTATTTCTGTAGAGACTTACAGATTTAATAAAATAATAAAAACTAGTCAGAAAATTAAAAATGTTCAGAATGATAGCTATGTCTGAAAAGGTTCAATAAATCTAGGTGCTAAATACAACAGTTTTGCCTGGATGGCATGGCTCAGCAGTTGACCTTGAGCATTGACCTATGAACCAAGAGGCCACCAGTCTATTCCTGGTCAAGGGCACATGCCTGGGTTGCAGGCTTGATCCCCAGTGGGGGACCTGCAGGAGGCAGCCAATCAATGATTCTCTCTCATCATTGATGTTTTTATCTTTCCCTCTCCTTTCCTCTCTGAAATCAATATAAATAAATAAATAAATAAATAAATAAATAAATAAATAAATAGTTTTCTTAACATCTAATATAAAGGCTGGTGCCAAACACAAGGGTATTAACATTCTGGAACATTTTCATGTGCACATTTAAAAGAATCCCTCAGATTCCATGTTAAGATCCTGAAGAACTGAATAATGAGAAATTACTGTATATTTGGTGGGCGAAATAATGGTGACTAGAAAAGGGGTACAAAATATTAAAGCTCCTAATAAGATAGGCATAAGCTTTACAGTAAAGTGAAGAAATATTCAGAGCCTTTCTTAGAAATAAGATATTTGAACCACTTTCTAATAACCAAATAGAAATATAATTTCAAACCAGAATAAATGACAGTACATATTCACAGTGAAATCAGGGAGAAGACTTACACTCTGCAAACATTATTCAGTCATTTTCTAGTAACAACTACACAGACTACAGCACAGGGTGCATGGATAGCTGAATGTTTTAAACAAGGATGAAATCAATTACTATTGGTTCTAGTGAGAAAATGAAAGAGTTGAAGAAGTCTGAATTCCTTAAATCACGGGTATATTTCTTTCTCAGAATAGCTAATAACCTCATGGCAAAAGCAAATGGGTCATAAAAACTGAGTAATTGTAAGCAAAAACATTATACATAAATTTCTTATCATTGAGCTCTTTGAGAATGATTCATGCCCTGGTTTGGGTTACACTCTATTTAGTGACAATATTGCACATGTTGATAAGTTAAAAAAAACAACTTAGTATTGAAACAGATGATACATAAGAGAGAAGCAAACATTTGGGGGCCAACCAAACCCTTCCTAAAAGACTTCAGGCAAGAGCATCAGATGACTTTAAATAAAATAACATAAAAGGATGATTAATAGAGAGAACGCAAACCTCAGACAAAAGCCGCAGTGACGTGCCTACCTGGGAAAAGCCCAGCACAGGCTGCACCTTGAAATACTGTACATTAATATATAATTTTGATATGCAGCCCGATGGAAACTGATTTGCATGTTATAATTACCTTTCCAACTGCCTTTCATGAGATAAATACATAGCTATTAATAAAACTTTAATATATCACCATCTTTGACTCAATAAATTTGCTTTATGATATTGCTCAATCTTTCTCAGGAAATGGCAAAACCCCTTATGCTTCATTAAGCACAAAGAATTGCAAAGATGTGATGTTTTAATATTACTGTGAAAGAAGACTTCATAGCAGTAGCTAAATTAATGACACTGTTTTCCAATAATGGCAACACAAGAACTCTCATCTTATTAACATTATTAATGTTAGTTAAATTAGGTCTTGGCTTATGTGAAGCTAGCTTTGTGGCAATCAAGATGAGACAGGATCACTCAAGAAGTGCAGAGGAAGATTAATGTTCATGCTGAATTCATCTTGTGATGTGTTAGTCCCTATCATTTCTGCGAAAAGTGGGGAATCAATCTACTTCTATACAAATAGAAATGCAAAATAAATATCTTCCTCACCCTCTAGGAGACATAGATGAACTTCCCGATATACTGAAGGAAAAAACCCATATACATAAATAGAATTAAAAAGTTACTTTCAATGGGAACAAATCAGGAATAATAGGGCTTTTAAGGGTGCATATAAAAGAGAAGCAACTGCTATAAAATATAAAAGAAGGGCCCTAGCCGGTTTTCATCGGTGGATAGAGCACTGGCCTGTGGACTGAAGAAGTGGGAAATGGGGTCACTGAAAGGTTTTCCTTAAAACAAGAAAAGTTGTTTTGGGACGGTATCCACAAATTACCTGAAAGATGGGGGAAATGTGTAGCTAGCGATGGACATTACTTTGAATAAAGCACTTCTGATGTTTCTCTTGAAATTATCGTGTTTTCTTTGATTACAAAATCCGCCATTATTAACCGGTACACCTAGTGTCTGTCTATCTATCTATCTATCTATCTATCTATCTATCTATCTATCTATCTATCTATCTATTTATCTATCTATCTATCTATCTATCTATCATCTCTCACCCCCCTATCTTTTACCTGTTATTTATCTCTCTCCATATATCTATCCACTCATGGGCTAGTTGCAAATGCATAAATGACATAGCAAATTGTATGTTTTGTTTAGTACAATGTTCCAGTCTGTTTTATTCCAGAGCATGTAATTTAACTGCCCGCTCTCTGTTGGCTCCTGCAATGCCATGCTTGTAAGATTGCCAATGCAATAGGACCCCTGAGCCTCAGGGCTCGCAGCCAGCACACAGCCCTGTCCCATTTCTAAAGGATGAACTTGCTAGGTTCCCTTGGTAGATAAGCAACTATTGAAAAATCAAATGCTGCGTGTCAGACAAATTGCTCTGTGTAGCACTCTGCTGGATGAATTAATTGCCTTTTGTGTGGTTCTGTATGAGCTGCCAGTCCATAGTGGCATATTATTGGGAAGAGAGAGAATAATGATGGTTTCATAAACCCTTCAGGAAAAGTTTCTGCTTATTGCTTAACTCGGACGTCTAAAAGTAAGTTTTGTTTGCTCCAAATAGAGGAAAATAGAGTATTTTTAGGTAGAAACAAATATGCATACTACTATTATAATCATCATTTTCCTATCTTTTCTACAATAGGTATTTTTCTCTAGAGTACTATGGAGGTCTTTCTCCTAAGAAATATAAAAAATTTGGAAAGTATTTATTAATTTTATCTCTTCCAGTCATAAAATTGATTATTCAATTCTTTAAAATAATATTGCAATAAAATGGTTATGATAATTTTATATTTCAAAATAATGTAAACAATTAAAAACGCTGTGTAATCCAATGAAATTACAATTTAAAATTATGTACATTACTTTCCTGGTAGTTATTTAGGATAAGTAGTTATAAGATTTGAGGGATGGAAGGTTCATCATAAATACATCTGCATGATATAGAAGAAATCAGCATGGCTGGCGTGGCTCAGTGGTTGAGCATTGACCTATGAACCAGGAGGTCAGGGTTCGATTCCAGGTCAGGGCACATGCTTGGGTTGCAGGCTCTATTCCCAGTGGAGGGCATGCAGGAGACAGCTGATCAATGATTCTCTCTCATCATTGATGTTTCTATCCCTCTCTCCTTCTCCCTTTCTCTCTGAAATCAATTAAAATATATTTTTAAAAGAGAAGAAATTGAAGTATACAAAGTTGATGATTCTGCATTTTTAGCATAAAAGATTACTTCTTAGTTTATTAAACTGATAGAATGTTAACTGAGCAATATAAATGTATCTCATTTTTTAAGTGTCTTGATGAAAACACTTAAATATTAGCATTTAACAGCACTTAGTATTTTTTTACAATTTGACCAATGTTTATTGTAAAAGAAACCATGGAGAGGATAAAGGGGGTCAAATATATGGTGATGGAAGGAGACTAACCTTGGGGTGGTGAGCACATAGTACAATATACAGATGATGTATTATAACATTGTACATATTAAACTTATATGCCTTTATTAATCAATGTCACCCCAATAAATGTAATAAAATAAAAATAGCAGAAATCATTGTATAGGCATTTTTTTTACAGTAGGCTTACACTAATAAAATTACTAAAAATAATTAAAACTGTTGAAGCATCTCATTGTAAAATTTGTGGTATTTCTATAATTCATATGAATATGGATTCATTTTCTAGTATTCCTTGGTCTCATTCTTTACAAGTGAAAAACAGTTCATCATAACTACTGGGAAGGAAGTGAATTTTTTTTAAATATATTTTTATTGATTTAAGAGAGGAAGGGAGAGGGAGAGAGAGATAGAAACATCAATGATGAGAGAGAATCATTGATTGGCTGCCTCATGCACGCCCCACACTGGGGATCAAGCCCACAACCTGGGCATGTGCCCTGACCGGGAATCAAACCAGTGACCTCCTGGTTCCTGGATCGACGCTCAACTGCTGAGCTACACCCGGCTGGGCAGGAAGTGAATTTTTAATATGAAACTTTTGAGTGGTAATTTTCTATATATTATAAGCTGTTGAGAACTATAGCTAATGATTTATCTTTAGACCTAGAGTTCACCATCACATTCACCTCCTAAATAAATGTGATGGTGAACTCATTTTGTGGGATGAATTTCCTCTACCATGTTTCAAAATTGTGACCTTCCCCCACAGAAGGGGAAGCTTCTGATATATATACAGTGTGTGTGTGTGTGTGTGTGTGTGTGTGTGTGTGTGTGTGTGTATCAGAAGCTTCCCCTTCTGTGCCACATAAGAACACAGCAGTAATCTATAAATCTACATCATCATTTACAAAATGTATACAGTGTACCAGGTGTTCAGAGGCCGTTAGTAAAATACACTAAAGTTAGTTAGTGTCACTGCCGTAAAGGGGTTCACTAAGGTAGAATGTTTCACTTGGGTTTAATGACCTATTTCTCAAACAATCCTGGATTTCATATTTAGAATCGGGGCTCTCTGAGTCCTCACCTCCCAGTAACCTTTGTTGAATGATTCCCCAGCCTTATCTACTCATAAACACACCTTCCGGTTATCTTCTGACTCATCTGCCCTTCTCAAGGAAGACAATAAAGCATGCACAGTGGCTTGCGGTGGCTATAAAGAGATCCTAAATCTTTTAAACTAATGGTTACAATCCCATTGTCTTATCTACTCATTGGTGCCAGAGCCTGTGACTTTGAGTGCTGTTGAACTCGGGGTGTCTCAGAGTCACAGATAAGCTTTAGAGAGGGGAGGCACTTTTATTTGATGGGCAGTAAAGCCAGCCTCTCCACCGACGGCCTGACAAGGAGGCAGCCGATGATGCAGAGCCAGCCAAGCAGGACTCAAAGCGAAACAGTGAAACAGTGTCTGAAGGACAACGTGCTGGAGGCACATGCGGTACAAAGGCCCACACAGTCCAATTACATGGCGATGATGAAAGCTGAGGAAAGAAACCAAGGCTAGCAGGGACCCTGCTCTTGGAAGTTTCCGTAGGAAACATAAACCCTCCATTCATTAATAAACGCTCTGATGATGTCCGTTCCATACCTTGTTAAAGAAAACAAGAGCTTTTTAATTTCTCAAGCCTGATCCCACCCATGCATGTGGTTGCACATTCAATTTTGATGAGTCGAACATGTAAGTAAACTCTGAATTTTCCTGAATATAATATTTGATTCTATATTTTTATATTTTATTTTTAAATATATTTTTATTGATTTCAGAGAGGAAGGGGGGTGGGAGAAAGATAGAAACATTAATGATGAGAGAGAATTATGGATTGGTTGCCTCCTGCACGCCCACACTGGGTATCCTGCCCACAACCCGGGCGTGTGCCCTGACTAGGAATTGAACCGTGACCTTCTGGCTCATAAATCAAAGTTCAGCCATGGTGCCATGCAGGCTGGGCACCACAGCAGGTATTTTAATTGAGATGAAGTTTTTGTGGAAGTGCTGGGCTTCTCTTTGATAACTCATTACTGGTTTTGTTATTTTTTTTCCTTATTTTGGAAATACTTGAGTAAATGTACAGTTACATAAATTATATATTTTACATATTATGTAAAATAGTTATTACAGTGTATTTGCAAATATGATGCCTTTTAAAAATGTCTTCTATGTCAATTGTTTTTATAGTGAGTAAGAAAAGCCAGAAATTGTTTTGAACTGGCACATTCCACTCCATGAATGTGACAACGGTGATGATTTCTTCAGAATAGTATTCAGATCACCTGGTTGCTTATCTGACCAGACTTTGCAGCCTCTTTACTTCCCATTATCGCACGACATTCTTTATAGAGTCTATGCTGCAGACACACTGAGCTGCTCAAACATATCATCCATTGTATAGCCTCCAAAATTTTATTCATGCATTTTTTTTCAATTGGGCACATCACTCCCTGAGTATGAAAAATTTACCTTTGATTTAAATCCCAACTCAAAAATCCCAGGGAATGTGTGTGTACGTGTGCATGCATACACACACACACACACACACACACACACACACACACACACTCACACACTTGACTATACTAGTAATAGACTATGTGGTAGGCAAAGTGCAAAATAAATCCGATGTGTTTCAAAGAGTCAATATCTGGTAGACAATATTTTCTGAACATACTGCAAAAAACTAGCACATCAATGTCCAAGCAAAGGGCATTTTCCATAAAAATTTTACATTGTCTGCTAAATATGTATTCTCCATCTTTCTCTTTGCATGCAGTTTATCCACCACTAAGCCTTTCTCTCAACCATGCCTTATGATTACACCCCTGCCCCTTCTCAATGTCGGTGCCCCTGACTGCTGCCTGGCACCCCTCCTAGGGAGGGCAATTCCCTTGGCATCTGGTGAATCTGATCCTCTGTTTTCTCTCAGGTGGAATGAGAAGTAAAGGAAGAGGAGGGGGAAGGGAAAGGGAAGGAGGAAGGGAAGAGAAAGAGGGAGAGGAGGAGGAGGGAGGAGAGAAGGGAGGGGGAGGGCTTTTCCATTACCCTTATTTATGTATGCTGCTTACACAAGCTGCTTTTCTTTCTTTCTCTTTTAAAGAGCTTGTTTTATTGGCAAAAAATTGCACATCTCTTAGGAAGGAGGAGGAAGATTTGTCACTGTGCAGCTTTCTCTTTGATTTTGCATAAACGAGAGACTTCCAGATTGCTCTGGGGGTTCTGTGATGGGGTGATAGGGATGCAGTCAGGGAAGCATTCCCTCAGAGAAGTTAAGGAGGATATCAAGACGGTGCATCTAGCTGCAAATCAACTGCCTGATTCCTAGGATGGCGGGATAATTGGCTGGGGATTTTATCTCCTCTTGTGGCGGATGCCAATAAGCGTGTGTTTATTAACAATTTACTTACAGAACGCAGATTGATTTCGCTAGGGCTGCGTAGCCAGTGACTACAAAGAGGAAGTAAATGATTTTTTCCAGAGCTTTCAGGAATCCACTACTGCAGTGGAGTCAGTACATATTGAGAATGAGTATCGGTGTGTAGTTAGTAAAGTGATGAATACTGCAATAAAGAACACAGAATTAAATCTATCTGAAAAACAAACTACTATGGGTTTTGATTCATATATGAACAACAAAATCTACACTATCTCAAGTTAAAGGGAAGAGGGCACATTCAAACAGAGTAAACTACCTCCTTATGCAGATGATGTTGAGGATAATTACAGTGGGATTGGGCAGTGGTCCAAAATAAGAGTTGGTTTCATATTCCTTAACTAGTGAGAATGATATTAGTGACAGTGAAAGGGGAAAATTAGGGAAAACACTATGTGAGTTTATAATCTATACTATCTGAATGAAGAAAAAAAAAAAAGACAGAATCAGGAGGCAAAGATACACGATTTTAATTGTCTGATTAGTCTTATTCAAGTGTAAATCTGAAGCTCATTGCAGGAAATGAAATCTACATTTAAACACATGAGAATATAAGTAAATCATTTTATCATCTGTAACTCTATACTTTCAAAATATAAATTATTACCTGATTTTAAAAACAAAATAAAAATATGTATAACCTTATATTTGGTGAGTATTCCAAATACTGGAGGCAGTAGAATGAATGTATATAAAAACAAATGGCAGGTAGTAACAGGTAGTGTATAAAAACATGGCTGTGGCCCTAAGGGGTTTGGCTCAGTGAATAGAGTGTCGGCCTGCGGACTGAAGGGTCCCAGGTTTGATTCCAGTCAAGGGCATGTACCTTGGTTGCCGGCATATCCCCAGGGGGGCGTGTGCAGGAGGCAGCTGATGGATGTTTCTAACTGTCTCTCCCTCTCCCTTCCTCTCTGTAAAAAATCAATAAAATATATTTAAAAACAAAACATGGCTGTGATTGTCTAGGTACTATTATTTTCTTCTGTGAGCAAACTTATACTCATCCTGGGAAATATGGAAGAGAAGCCTATCCAAAAGTATTGATCGTTTGTTTGGCCTGAATTTTACTTTATTGTTAAAATGAATTGTTAATCTCTATGGTTCTATTCAATTAAATTTATATGGTATTAGAAGATAATTATGGCATAAGATTTTGGTTATGTCAGGAAATTACTAAAAAAGGAATATTGTTTTAGCAATTTAAAAGTTATGAAGGTATGTTTTAAGGCAGATCAAATAATCAAATTGATATCCCCTCCCCGGGAGAACTGACCTTTAGGTCATTTCCCAAATGACATTCCTTTCTCTTAGACCACATTCCATTTGCTAAGACCAGTAACTTTCCCCTCTGAACTTGCCCAGGATCTGAACCTGCCCAGAGAATTCCTGGCTTTAAAAGCCCACCTAGAGTCCTTTAAAACCTCTGACTCCCTGTCCCTGGGTGCTGGCTCTATTTTGGGGCTCAGCCCATCTGGTCTCCAGATGATCTAATAAATTTATAAATCTTTACCACTTTCAGCCTTGTGCGTGCCTCCTTTGGTGATCTAACAGTATTCATGTTTGCTTCTCGGTGTTTACTGTAATTCAATAAATGGTCAAATTACAATTACTAAATCTCTGTTATTTTTATTGATATCAAAGAGGAAGGGAGAGGGAGAGAGAGAAACATCAATGATGAGACAGAATCATTGATTGGCCGCCTCCTGCATGCCCCACACTGGGGATCGAGCCCACAACCCGGGCATGTGCCCTTGACTGGAATTGAACCTGGGACTCTTCAGTTCACAGGCCCACACGCCATCCACTGAGCCAAACCAGCAAGGGCAAGTCTCTGTTCTTGACAAGCAAGCTACAATGGATAATGTATAATATCTGGAGTTAAATTTGATAGAAATGGCAAGTCAAGCTTGACAGTTTAAAGGAGGTTAAACACCACGTTTGATTAGCTGATTTCTTGGCTTTTCTTAATATTTCTTAGAATTCCAGCCATCTGCACAGGTCTGTTGCATCTAGAATTGAGCTTTGCTGCATTAAAGAGTTGAAATGGAAATCCTCATTAGAAGGATAAATGATGCAGTCATATTATTTGTTGTGTAAGACAAAGCTAATAAATGCATGTCAACAAGAATGCTTGAGAAAGGGTATTTTTAAAGGCTGCTGCTGCTTTGAACTAGCATTCTTCCCTCAATGCCCTAAGGAGCAAACAGCATTTGACATGGAATCCTCCAAGGATCTATTAGAGCGAGGACTTATATAGAACACTTACAACCCCTGGACCTGCTCTTCCCCACTTCTGAAATTCTAAGGCAGTAGAACAGAAATTGTGGATATTAAAGGAAAAAGGGGTGTGTGTGTGTGTGTGTGTGATTACTCATATGTTTAGGAAGGAGATACATGATATCTTTTGTTGTTGTTAATCCTTACCTGAGGATATTTTTCACATTGATTTTTAGAGAGAGTAAAAGGGAAGAAAGGAAGAGACAGAGAGAGAAACATCGATGTGAGAGAGACACATTGATTGGTTGTCTTCTACACATGCCCTGACCAGGGCTGGGAACCGAGCCTGCAATCAAGGTACTTGCTCTTGACTGGAATCAAGCCTGGGTCCCTCAGTACGTGTCCACTACGCCAAACTGGCGAGGGCTGATACCTTGAATAAGGAATGAAACTGCTTAATAAATAGTTTATAACAGAAGAAGTGGACACTATTGCTAATTATACCCAACAGACCTGAGAGTTTTCTGGCCATAGAAAGGTAAAAGTCATCATGAAGCTGGTTAGAAGCCATTAGTGGAGATTACGATTATGTCAGGCATAGTAGTTAGTGACATAATGACTCTGCACTCTTCTGTGTTGCTTGGGAAATCGGATTCCCATCCACCTGTTGAAGGCATAGTATCGCCTGGTCAAAAGTGGTCGACTCGAAACAATTTCTTTCAATCTGATGGCATCTGCTTACGTTTATGGGGTATTAAGCTGTCAGGGTCTGCTACTCTTGCCTGAAACCCTGTTCTCTCTTTGCTGTGTCTATCATATTTAACAATTCAAACAAAATGTTCCTTCATCACTAAATTACGTGGATATTTATACTAAAAAATTGAAGCTGTTTCTCTCTAATTCCAATATTTTCCAGAATTCAGTTTTATGATAAAATAATGCCAAATTGATAGAGGAAAGATTATACATAAATATATATTATTTGCCTCTTAAAAATGTTCACATGAACTTCTGGAACTTTCAAAACTCACTGGAAAACATTAAAAATAAGAGTTTTGTGGAGGTGGGTGGAGGGATTGGATAAAAATGAAAAAAAGAGAAATGGACGTGGACATGGACAACAGCATGGTGATAGCATGGGGGGGCAGGGGTGGAGGAGGGGATAGCGGGGAGAAATGGTGATAGAAGGACACGTGACTTGGGGTAGTGAACACACAATGCAGTGTGCACTGATGTGTTGTGGAGTTGTGCCCCTTAAAGTTGTATAACTGTGTTAACTGGTGTCACCCCCCCAAACCAAAAGCAACAAAAAATTAAAATTAAAAAAATAAAACTCTTTGTTTTTTAATTGAATATATTGAGAAAATAAATGCTCTTTCTTCCCATGACACAACTTGGCAAAGTACTAAGTAAGCAACTAGAGATGTCTGGGATGGGGTTGCTTTCTATGTTTTCCATTCTTATGTTTTAAGAATTAATTTTTCCTAAAATAATTGTTTTTCAGGACCAATATATCATTCATCGATCAATTTCTTGTGTTTTATTTACTTCTTTTAAATAAAGAATGAGCTGTATTTTGCTTACTTTTTGTTATTTGTTGGTGTATTTCTCCATCAGGAGGAAGTTTGTCAGGTAAGAGAGGGTATGACCCGGGAGTGAAGACCCAGAGTGCCCCAGGTATGGCTGTGAGGGACAACATGGTTGCCACTCCTCTCCTACCTGGGCCGTCTCCTTCCAGGCCAGTTAGTCAATCTGCAGCTCTCACCTCAACTCTTACTTCCTTAGGTCACCTTTCCTTCACCTCCCTGCCGGCATCAAGTTCTCCGGTGTGTGGTTTCTCAGCACCCTCCAACTCTCCTCCAGAGCACGTGTCTCTTATGTAATATTTGCATTTAATATTTGCATTTAGGTCATAGCTCTACAAGGCAGAAGTCCAATCTGATACTACTTGCTATTGTTTTCTTAGTGTCTAGCACAGACATGGCAGCTGGTAGGTATTCAAATATTTGTTAATTTAATGAATGACTAAGAAAATAAAGTTAAGATATAATTTGGAGAGGTATGAAATACTGCAGAGAATGGATGGCAAGACAGCAGAAGCAGATTAGTAAATAAAAAGAGAAGAAAAGGACATGGGCCTCAATGAGTAGAGATTATGGATTAATATCAAGTTTATCTAGTACAGTGATGGCGAACCTATGACACGCGTGACAGCACTGACACGCGTAGCCATTTCTGAGGACACGTGGCCACCTCAGCGGCCGCGTGGCGAGGATGAAACATTTGCTGCTCCTGAGGATGAAACATTTGCGAAATAATGTTTTTTCCTCCAGTGAAACATTTGCGAAATAATGTTTTTTCCTCAAAGTGAACACTACCCGAGTTATGCTCAGTTTTTTGGCGAAGTTTGACACACCAAGCTCAAAAGGTTGCCCATCACTGAGCTAGTATATATCTTACTTATACTTATGGTATTGATAGGGCTATATTTTTATTAGCTGTTATAAAGAATACAAGGGGCCCTGTGCAAGAATTTGTGCACCAGTGGGGTCCCTCGGCCTGGCTGCGGGATTGGGCCAAAACCAGCACCCTGACATCCCCCAAGGGGTTCTGGATTGCGAGAGGGCGCAGGCCAGGCCGAGGGACCCCATGGGTGCACAATCTGGGCTGGGGAGGGATGTGGGAGGTTGGCCAGCCAGGGAGGGAACATGGGAGGGCTCCAGGGTGTGTCCGGCCTGTCTCGCTCAGTCCTGATCGGCTGGACCCCAGCAGCAAGCTCACCTACTGGTTGGAGTGTCTGTCCCCAGGTGATCAGTGCACATCATAGAGAACAGTTGAGTGGCCTTAGCATATCATTAGCATATTATGCTTTGATTGGTTGAACAGCTGACCTGACAACTGGACACTTAGCCTATTAGGCTTTTATTATATAGGACTAGAAGCCTGGTGCACGAAATTCATGCATGGAGGGGGGTTGTCCCTCAGCCCAGCCTGTACCCTCTCCAATCTGGGCCTCCTAGAGAGAATGTCCGACTGCCCGTTTAGGCCCGATCCCCCAGGATCGGGCCTAAACGGGCAGTCGGACATCCCTCTCACAATCCAGGACTGCTGACTCCCAACTGCTTGCCTGCCTGCCTTCCTGATTGCCCCTAACTGCTTCTGCCTGCCAGCCTGATCACCCCCTAACCACTCCACTGCCAGCCTGGTTGATGCTGAACTGCTCCCCTGCCAGCCTGTTTGCCTTCAACTTCCCTCCTCTGCCGGCCTGGTCACCCCTAACTGCCCTCTCCTTCAGGGTTGATCACCTCCAACTGCCCTCCCTTGCAGGCCTGGTCCCTCTCAACTGCCCTCCCTTGCAGGCCTGGTCCCTCACAACTGCCCTCCCTTGCAGGCTGGGTGCCCCCCAACTGCCCTCTCCTGTTGGCGATCTTGTAGTGGCCATCTTGTGTCCACATGGGGGCAGGATCTTTGACCACATGGGGGCAGACATATTGTGTGTTGCAGTGATGATCAATCTGTATATTACTCTTTTATTAGATAGGATAGAGGCCTGGTACAGGGGTGGGGGCCAGCTGGTTTGCCCTGAAGGGTGTCCCGGATCAGGGTGGGGGTTCCCTTGGGGCGTGGGGCGGCCTGGGCGAGGGGCCTGTGGTGGTTTGCAGGCCAGCCACACCCCCTGGCGACCCAAGCAGAGTCCCTGGTATCTGGAATTTATTTTCCTTCTATAATTGAAACTTTGTAGCCTGGAGCGGAGTCAAGCCTTCTGCTCCCTCCGGGGCGGCAGCCATTTCTGTGGCAGTTAATTCACCTGCTACAATTAAAACTTTGTAGCCTTAAGCAGGTGAGCCCAGCCAGGGTGTGCGGAAAGCTTTGCTTCCCCTGTTGCCCCCGGCAACCCTGGCCTGCTCTCTCAAGCTCCGTTCTGCTGCCATTTGTTTGAATTTGTTTACCTTCTATAATTGAAACTTTGTAGCTTGAGCGGAGGCTTAGGCCTGCAACGGCTATGGAAAGCTTGGCTTGCTCTGTTACCTGGGAAACCTTGCTCTCTGTGGCTGTAGCCATCTTGGTTTGGGTTAATTTGCATACTCTCCCTGATTGGCTGGTGGGCATGGCTTGGTTGGTGGGAGTGGCTTATGTAGCGGAGTGATGGTTAATTTGCATATTATGATTTTATTAGAGAGGATATGTGCTATAGTCTATAATACTAAAAGCTTAATATGCTAATTAGACCGACTGTCCTTCCAGAATAAGCCAGAGCTGTGAGGTAAGCCTGGGTCCCGGGAGCCAGAGGGAAGCCGGTGCCAGCAGCTGGGGGAAGGAAGGCCTATTCTTGCATGAATTTCGTGCGTCGGGTCTCTAGTATACATAGAAATAACTAGTAAATTGCTTAATAAATTACATGAGTATAACTCATACATGATGATTAATCCATTTTTAAAAGCCCATCTTTTTAAGATATGAGTGAACTGTCTTTTTCGATTTCTTAGGAAGATATAGCATGTATGCCAGCAATGTGGGCTTTCGAGTGAAAACTTGGTAAGGCATATCTATTCCCAAATGATGTGCAAACATTTCTCTCTCAGTTTGGGAACTCAGTATAAGTGAGTGCAGTTATTGGTTTCCAGGTAGAAATTGTAAATTGCTGTCTCAGAATAAATCATTCTAAGAAAGCTTAGCAATAGCACTGTGTTGTCACTGAGCAACAAAGAAATGCTCAAGGGGTTGATGGCGGGAGAAAGGCACCAGGTGTTAGACTGGTGGGGTCAGACTGGACCCTCGGAACTTGGGTTCTGGCTAGGCAAGGATTCAGAGCCAAGACTCAAACTGTAAGAGAAAGTTTCTTTAGGAAGCCACAGAGGTAGAAGTGAGCCGTAGGGGAAATGGGCTCAGGAAACAGGGAACAGACAAGTCAGGGGCCCTTGGAGCTTAGAGGAAAGGGAGGGAAAGGTAAGGGCCAGGCGGGAGGAGGAGGGGGAGGGAAAAGGCACCAACAAGCTCCCAGGAAGGGGAACCCCCAGGTCCTCTATCCTAAGGGCTTTCAAGGGCAGAGATTTTAGGGGCGGTCCCAGGAGAGGATCACAATAGAATATTCATCAGCTTTCTGGGTGTGTCCTTTCAGGTCCCGGTCTCTGCTGATAGGTCAGCACCAGGGCAGGAGCTCACTAATCAATGCAGAGGGACCTGAGGCCAGCCAGGGCCTAGCGTGCCTGGTTTTGCCACTTTTCTGGGCCTGGAGCCCACAACTAAAGTCTAAATGTATTTGATGTGGGTCAGAACCTCATTGTTCTGGGGGCTTAGTGCTTAAGGGCTAGTCCCTTGTTAGTTCCCCTTCTAAGGGGTTCTAACCCAAATGCCTAGCAACTTGCCTGGGAGGGAAGGTCAGGGGAGGGTCTGAACCACACCACTACTGCTATGAAAGGTCAGACGGTCAAAATCGCAGGACCAGCAATATGCTAGGGGAGGAAGGGTCACCCTGGGGACAAGGGTCTTGCTTTCCCAGCTTTGCCTGATGCTAGGCATCTGGGGCTTCCCACGCTGGTGACCTTCTGTGCCTTGTCCATGGTCCTTGCTCTGCTCATGTCTGGCTAACTGCCGACCACAAAAGCATGTTTCGCATTTGTACTGTCATGTGCACACTTTAGTTCTCTCCTAGACTGCTTTCTATTCTGCTGTCTTAGAGGCAGAAACATAATTTGTGCTATATTTCTACCTGTATATTTCTACTCTCTTTTTTCTTAAGTGTTATGTTTTAATAACAACAATAACAAAATCTTCAGGACAGAAGGAAGAAAAAAAAAGGAAGCAAGAGGATATGGCTTGTGTTTAATTGAATGGGTTAAAAATCATTTTAAATCTGTTTGTTCTTTGAATTACCACAGTGCATAATGACAGCACTTGAAATTAATGTACGGCCACGTGCATTCAATGAGTGCTCGCGGTAACTTAGCAACAGCTCAGTGCGGCTTCTTCAGCTTGCTGGTTTCCACTGCTGGACTTGGAAGACCATAGAAAATTCAATTTACTCTAAATGTCTTAGGTTGGCGTTAAAATTTAAGTTCCTGTTCACAGGAAGCTCTTTGGTGAGGTGCCAGTTTGAATCCAGCAGGTGTGTTTTCTTCACAGCAGGAGGTGTTGGCCATTTGGGGTGGAGAAGGGGGAGCAGAAGGCGAGTTTTCTCTATCATTCTCCACTGCACCCATTCGTGTTAACCTTATGTTAGGAAAAGCAGAAATGTGTCTGCTCACAAAACGTAGAATGTATTTTAATGCAGGAAAAGTTCATAATTCTACATAAAACAATGATGAAGGAAAGCCCTTTGACTGTGTCTCAGTAATAGAAAAGCTGGCTTACAGGACTTTGGGTCAATATTAGTTCCCCTTGCCCTTGACACACCTTTATCCCCAGATTCCCAGATATTTGATTTTATGGGTGGGGCTCAGCTGGGAACCCACAAGATTGCAATTTGTGTGTTAACAAGTGACTGTAATGTTAAAGAGCTTAACTCAGCATATTCTAAAAGCAAAATGTTCACACACAAAAAAGGGGTGGCAATTATATTCAAAATTTAATAAGTTCCTTAAAATTGTATACATTTATTTGAAAGTAAACCCCATATTTTTGTCCTTGTTTTACTCCCAGTTGATCTGTGACTCCTAGTTGAGAAACGCTAAATGGGGGGGTGAGGGCATGTATGGGAGTAGGGTGGGTGGGGGAGTGGGGGAATATGAACACATGTAACACCTTAATCAATAAAAAAATTAAAAAGTCTTTTAGAATTATATACATAGATTTTAAGTTGCTCTCTAAATCTAAAAGACTACAAGCTACATATTTATAGTCTTCAGTAAAGTACCAAAAAGAAGAAGAAACATTTTACTTTATAAATTTACTTATCTTGGTGCTCAGGCAATTTCAGTAGGGAGTTTGTGTTAACTTGGTTTATCACTGAGCTTCACCAAGTAAGTAGGATTTTTGCTTTGGAAGATTAAAAAGCAAAATTCTTTTTTTTTTTCTTTTTTAGATTTGATTGATCTCTTTTTAAAAAATTCTTTATTGTTGAAAGCATTACATATGTCCCTCCCCCCCATTGTCCTCTCCAATAATTCTTCAGTAATTATGATGAAAATAATTTTTGACTTCAGAAAAAATATGAATTAAACAAAAATTTCCATCTTTTATAGCAGTCAAAGCTTTAGGTCTTTTTTTAGACTTATAAGACTGAAAGTAAATGAGATGTACCATTTGATTGACTCAATTTATATTGCATCTTTGAAAATCAGTTCAGGGTACACTGGGAGCTGTGTCTCTCTTTCTGTGAAAATAAGAAATTCCCGCAGGTAAAGGCTTTAGTTCAGTCACAATTTGCCTGTGTATGTGTATTCTATTTTTGAAATGACTATATCATGAAACCCAGAATTTTACTATTTGAAAATTTATCTTGCATCAATATCTCTTATTATCAAGATCTCTCCCACAAAGTAAAATATTATATCCTTTACAAACTGATTAAACAACTTAAAAAAAAAAAAGCTTTCAGAGTCTTTTTTATATATATAACATCCAGAGGCAAATAAATTTAATCTGGTTAGTCCCCCAAATTTTCTTGAGCCTCTGTTTTAATTCATTTTAAAACATAACAAAGAGAGATAACAGAAAAAAAAAGTAAGATAGACATCAATGTGATGACTAGTGAGGTGGTATTAAGTGAGGTAATGCTACATACAGTAAGAGAAATCTCATTGATAGGATAGCAAAAATGGTTTAAAAATGACAAAAAATGTGAGAAAGTAGAAAGCATGCAAAAATATTATGTTTACTATGTAAGAAATTAGAAATGAACAACGAAAGGGAACACCCCGATATTCCTTTCCTTTGGAAAATATAAACAACTTGATCAACCAACCAACAAACAACAATTATGAAACCCGACAGACTAAGAAAATGGAGTCTTCTGAAACAATAGAGGATAATGGAAATGGGAATTATTCAGGAATCAACACAATAAAATCTCTGCAAAGAAAACAACGTGGGCTGTTTTCCTGAAGGAAAATTTATGAAGGGGAAAAAAGCACCAATTAAGTAGGCAATCAACTAAAAAGCTAAGGAAAGAAACAGAAAGAACTATAGTAAGCCATACAAAGTAGAAAGGTTTAATTTAAACTAGGTATAAATTCTGAAAAGAGCAATTAACGTAGAAAAAAACTGGAAAAAGCGATGCTAGAGATAAAAGAAAATACATAAACATTATGCATGAGAAAGAGAGTAACTCACGTAGGGCACCAGTGTTCAGCAACCAATGCACCAATACTGCATTCACGCTCCCCTGCGCCCAGCTGGCCTATGGCCGATGGGACTCCACACACGGACTGACGGATGGACCTCAATTCCCCTGGGTGCTGAATCATACCCGCTGCCACCCGGACTGGCAGCTCTGGCCCCTGGCCTGTTTTCGCTCTCCTGGAACCCCAGCTGCACCTTTCCCAGGCCTGGCATGAGGGGCAGGGGACTTGGGACCCGAGACCAAGAAGCCTCACTGGTGGCCTGCTGAGGGCCCCCTGCATGCTGCTCCCTGCTGAGGGAGGCCCTCTATCTCCCAATTAACTTTGCTTCCACTGTCTCTGTCCCTGAACTCATTCTTTGATTTTGCAAGACACTGAACTCAGACCCGAACAGAAATGTTGGATTCATGTGCATATTATTTTTCATGACAGACCTTGATAAGTGAAAAACTCACCATATAGTCTTGATATAGTATATATATTTAGATTCCTCAAAATCATGAGAAAGTCAATGATGACATTTAACTGAGAGGGTTTGGGGAAAAAACTATAAACTTTCTTAAAATTTATTTTGATTTCTTTAGTAATTGGAAATACGTAATTCTGTAAACATGATTAATCAAGGTATAATCATTTATCTTTATGAATACTATAGCTATCAATTTTTTTCTTATAATACATCTGAAGTACAATGTATCTTTATATAAAAACAAAGGTGAAGATAGTAATTAATTCAGCAGGATAGCAGTAATTAATATAATAAAAATATTAGAAATTTGACATAAAATAAATATTTAGGTATATCAACATTACTTGGCTATAACTTCTAGCTTTCTTCATTGATTAAAAGAAGATATATTTTTGTATTTTTTTATGGACAGTTAAATTTAATTTTGATATTTGATAGTTTCTTCTTCAGTTTTTGTATTTATCTTTTCTTAGGGGATTTGTGTTCATTAACTACATGCTTTTTTTAAAGATGAAAGCGATGGCTGTCATTTCTGTTACTGCTCTCATTGAGCCAGAAATGACTGTGTGTAGGTCGGCACACTCAGGCATTGTGTTTCCCAGTGGAACAAAACATAGAAATGATGTCAATGTGCAGCGCTTGTATCTGATACACAAACAGAGATTTGTTCATCTTGATGTTATCTTCACAATTAAGTCCTCGAAGGTCAAAATAATATTTTAAGTTTTAAAGTATTTTTTCAAATACTGAAAATTGAATAGCCCATAAAAATAAACAAACAAAATCTATGAATAAATACGTATAGTTTTTGAGAAACGATATACTTCATGTTGATGTGAAACATAGTGATTCATATTACCTGTAGGAAAAGGAAAATAAAGCTAAAGAAAGTCAACAGCATTTGGGAGGAATGCTTTGAACATGCAAATGGGGCATTTTAAAGAACTAACTATCCTTCTCCTCCCAGGATCCTAGTGTCTGAATAAACTGATCACTCATCAAATAATGGCGAGAGGGCCCCAACATCTAAGCTCTTGGATATCATGTACCAGGAGCCCACTCTACCTCGGCACCCCAATTCATAAAATCCGCCACACAATTTAAATATCTCATGCAAAATGCTTCTCGTTCTGGAACCTCAACCAGCCGCACCTTCTGTGCAGTGATCACCAGCCCTTTGTCTCCGGAGCAGCCCCTGCCGTAGGGGTGCCCTGAACACAACTCACAAGAAGTCTATGCTCTGGCCACAACCTCCTATTTTCCCACCTTTCTCATGCTTTCGTTTTCTATAAACCTCCTTGGAAAAAAAAATCATAGTTCCTGTTTTCAATTTCCCCACTCTTGATACCATTTCTTATTCTGAAATCATGGTGACTCATTTCAAGGGAAATTTTGTACCTTAATTTCTCAAGTCATTTTTTTTCTCCTGCACTATAATATTGCTACAGGCTAAAATATAAGATTATACTGTCTAATATCCTATATAATAAAGATGTAATATGCAAATGGTCTTTACGCTGTAAAGCATAACAATCGACTGCATAACCACTGGATCATGGATCAGCAGGAGGGTGGGGCAGCGAGCTACAAGCAGGCGGAGAGCTACAGAAGGGTGGCAGTGAGCTCCTGGCTACAAGCGGGTGACAGAGAGCTACAGGAGGGGGCAGGGCAGCAAGCTATGAGGCGGGTGGGGGGCAGGAGGAGCTACTGGAGGGTGGCAGCGAGCTACTGGTGAGCTAATGGTGCAGGGATTCATGTGCCAGGCTACCAGTATTAAAATATAGAAGTTACACTACAGTTTAGAACAGTCACTATGGCTGGAGAGTTATTATACTTGTCTCCAGGTGGAGTTCTTGCAATGCATTAATAGTCTCGTCAGATTTCCTCACACCATCTCTACTTTTTCCTTCTAGCAAATGTTTTTTTGTTGTTGTTTTTTCCCCCTGTTTAACAAATAAATAGGTGCCATGCTTTGAGTTAATTTCTTGCCTTCACTTTTACGCATTCACTATCAGGGCTTACTTTGCCCTCTGCAAAATATCAATATTTTATATTGGAGAAGCAAGCATAGCATGTTTTCCCCTTTGAAGGGTTCAGAGGCTGGTGGAAAAACACATATGTAAGCAGTAATATGTACATCATGGTAAATGCTTGGAGGTGCAACGTAATTCCTGTGCTGCAGGCACCGAATTGGACCCAAATAACTGTACCAAGTAAGACTACAGATATTTTGACTATATACTGACACACATTATTAGAAAACTAGAGGCCCGGTGCACAAAATTCGTGCACGGAGAGGGGGGGCGTGTCCCTCAGCCCAGCCTGCACCCTCTCCAATCTGGGACCCCTCGAGGGATGTCCAACTGCCCATTTAGGCCGGATCGGGCCTAAACGGGCAGTTGGACATCCCTCTCACAATCCAGGACTGCTGGCTCCCAACTGCTCGCCTGCCTGCCTTCCTTCCTGATTGCCCCTAACCACTTCTGCCTGCCAGCCTGATCACCCCCTAACCACTCTGCTGCCAGCCTGATTGATGCCTAACTGCTCCCCAGCCAGCTTGTTTGCCCCCAACTTCCCTCCTCTGCCGGCCTGTTCACCCCTAACTGCCCTCCCCTGCAGGGTTGATCGCCTCCAACTGCCCTCCCTTGTAGGCCTGGTGCCTCCCAAATGCCCTCCCCTGCTGGCCATCTTGTGGTGGCCATCTTGTGTCCACATGGGGGAAGGATCTTTGACCACATGGGGGCAGCTATATTGTGTGTTGCAGTGATGGTCAATCTGCATATTACTCTTTTATTAGATAGGATAGAGGCCTGGTGCATGGGTGGGGGCTGACTGGTTTGCCCTGAAGGGTGGGGCGGCCTGAACGAGGGGCCTGTGGTGGTTTGCAGGCCGGCCACACCCCCTGGAGACCCAAGAGGAGGCCCTGGTATCTGGAATTTATTTACCTTCTACAATTGAAACTTTGTAGCCTGTAGCAAAGCCAAGCCTGCTGCTCACTCCGTGGCCAGCAGTGATTTCTGTTGGAGTTAATTCACCTTCTATAATTGAAACTTTGTAGCATTGAGTGGAGGCTTAGGCCGGCAACAGGATGGCTTCTTTTGTTACCGTGGAAACCCAAGCCTCCCTCCCGCTCTCAGTGGCTGTAGCCATCTTGGTTGGGTTTATTTGCATATTTGCTCCTGATTGGATGGTGGGCGTGGCTTGGCTGGTGGGCGTGAGTTAGGCATAGCAAAGGTGCAGTCAATTTGCATATTACTCTATTATTAGGTAGGATATATCCTTAGCAAAGAAATCAGCATGTGGAAATTTTGCAAGTGTTAAAGGCACATAGGGTTCAGGAACGACAGGTGGTTATTTAGGATTAAATCAGGAAATAACCTTTTAAACTGTACATTTTAAAAAGTTAACTCGGCCCCAGCCACTCTGGCTCAGTGGATAGAGCATCGGCCTGAGGACTCAAGATTTAACTTGGAACAGTAGTATAATGTGGCTCAGAGTGTGAAACATTGGAATGGGGTAGCAGTTTGAGGATTGTTACAATGGTTCAGGGACTAAATGATGATGTCTAAAACGAGCAATGGAAAGAGAAAGGAGAGAAAGTAAGTACCAAGAAGCTAGAAATGGAGGGATTTGGGGACAGGTCAGGTATAGAAGATGAGTAAGAGAAACTGAACTATCATGTGGTTATTCTTTGAGAATCTGAATACAGGAAAGAAAGCCAACATTTGAAGAAAAGATGTTTTCTATTTCAGCAATATCACATGTGAGCTACATTTTAAACATCCAGAAGCAACCTGTATGCACTTGCATGCCCTATACACCTGAATATAACAAGAGGGTTTCTCTCCTCACACTTCTTCCAAAAACTTCCAAGAAAAGATCTACTCTGTATTTACTAGCAAACCCTTATCAAATCCCTCTTATGAGGTTTTTGGTTTTTTTTTTTACTCCAATCACTTTATTTGGAGCATCAAAGCAATGTTGAAAGATGACACATTAGCCTGAAATGACTTCAGTCAATACTAATTTGGAAAACTTATAGAGGTCACAAATAGAAAAGTACAAAAGGAAGCAAAGAAAATCAACACCAATTAGTCATTATTCCTGGGAGTGTGACCTCACCTTTTAAAGGTCTCCTGTCATTACCAGCAAGTTGGTTAAATATTTTACTGAAGCAACAGAGAAACGAGTTAGGTAGCAGAGATCACACATATATTCTGAGGGTGAGAAAAAAAATGTTCTGTTATACAATGGCTTGCTTACTTGTGGCTTTGGATAAAATTCATAGTGACAATGTAATACATGGATGCAATATTGGCCACCTCTCAGAGAACATGAATGCTCAAAAATACGATATTCCATAGAAATCTGTGCTCAGTCCATGACATTAAATTATTTAAAGTTTTTATTTTTCCCTTCGGTTTCCTATCAGAACTCAAACATAGCTGCAAAGTCAGATAACAGGGCCAGAACCATAGTTCCTAGCACTTTATAACCCCTTAACCAGCGTATTATATTAAAAGTTGCATTTCCAGCTGCTTTAACTCCAATGTGCTAGAAAGATCCACTCTGGATTCAAGTCACCATTGCCCTCTAGCCCAGCTGGCATGACTCAGTGGTTGAGCGTCAACCTAGGAACCAGGAGGTCACAGTTCAATTCCTGGTCAGGGCATATGCCTGGGTTGTGGCCATCCCCAGTTTGGGGTGTGCAGGAGGCAGTCAATCAATGATTTTCTTATCATTGATCTTTCTGTCTCTCTCTCTGCCTCTCCCTTCCTCTCTGAAGTCAATAAAAATATATTAAAAAAAAACAACAATCATCCTGCAGCCACAATGTGGAGCCAACTGACACTATGGAAGTAAAAGCAGGGAGAGAAAGACACCTGGTCCAGGAACAGTATTTTAAAACTTTCAGTCCAGATCTTGAAGTCTGCTTAAGTTCTTGCTACTAGTACATAAGCCAACGAAACTCCTTTATTATTTAAGCCACTTGAGTTCAGTGACTTTTTTTGTTTTGTTTGTTTTTTAAATATATTTTATTGATTTTTTACAGAGAGGAAGGGAGAGGGAGAGAGAGTTAGAAACATCCATGAGAGAGAAACATTGATCAGCTGCCTCCTGCACACCCCCTACTGGAGATGTGCCCGCAACCAAGTTACATGCTCTTGACCGGCATTGAACCTGGGACCCTTGAGTCTGCAGGCCAACACTCTATCTATCCACTGAGCCAAACCAGTTGGGGCGTAAGTGACTTTTGTATGCAATCTAATTCAACTTTATCAACCATCTACATTATTTTTTAAAGATAATCATTTTCCTTTTCCCATTGTCAAGGTATTCTTAATCCTTCACATTAAGCACCCCTCTCAACTGAGTTTGTGTGGGGATTGCTCCATCTGTTCACTCTGCTTGCCCCTCCTTAGTCGTGGGTTTAAGCTCTTGTCATGACATTCAAGGCCTATCTAATCTAGTTCCACTTAAGTTCCCAGAGACATCCCCAACCACTCCTTGTGACACCCACTATGCTCCCGCCATCATTCCTTAAGTACCGTTCTTTCATTCCTTTACCTATGTTGCTCTCTGTGGGTTTATAAATGTTTATATCTGTTGACCTCGGTATCAGGTATAGCTCTTATCCACTTCTCTAACAAAACCCAACTCAAATTTCAGTCCCACCTGGAATCAAATTTTCCATGGCAAGTTATTCCCCTCACTATGCTTCCATTGTACTTTTGAATATTTCACTACTAATTACTGAGTATGGTCTTTAATCGACATATATTTTCTGCATTATTAGATCCTTGATATAAGATATTACATTTTATTAATGTTTGCTTTTTGGACAGTGGCATAGTACTTCACAGATATCTGTGTGTGGCAGGCAGAATAAATGCTAGATGGAAGAATAAAAGGAGAACAAAAGGGAAAGGGGGCGGGGAGAGGAAACATAAAATATCTCTCATGGAAGACAGGAACATCTTAGCCCAGGGGACAGTTTTCGCAAACGAAGAGCACAGCTAGTACTAATCAGAGATGACTGCATGCCAAGGATGATTCGTGAAATACGGAAATATTCCTCCACCCGGGGTCACAAACAGAGTTCACTGCTGCATCTCTAACTTGATAACGAGTAGTATGTATCTTATTCATGTGAGCTTAATATAAAGAGATTATGGTTTAATGTAAAGGTACAAGCATGAGGATAGCCCTACTATATTACTTTACAAAGAAAGCATCATCAAATAACATCTTACTAGCAACGTACAAGGAAACACAAGTGCACAGATTTGCGTCGCATTCATGTAGATTCTCTCACAGGAGGAGGACCCGTCCAATGATGATCAGGCGAATTCGTAGAAATCAGGCCACGTGTTCACAAAACATTTTGACATAGAAAAGCATCCGTGCTTCCCTATAAATATATATTTTCAATAGATTATGAAATATTTTTCAGAGCTCAATGCCCCTTTCTCATTGTAGTTCCTGAATGTTTCGTAGAGGATTTTAAGGTTGTTAGTTTTGATCTCAGGCCCTGAGGCAGTGGTCGGCAAACTGCAGCTCGCAAGCCACTCTGTTGACTAATGAGTTTGCCGACCACTCCCTAGGGGGTTCAGCGGTGCCATTTTAACGGTATATGTGTCCACCCTGAAGGTAACCTTAAGGCTTTCGAAGGACAGTTGGATTGACCGGACGTATAGACTCCCTTGCCTGACGTAGAAAACATATGCTGATAGGAGAGTAATTGGGGAATTGATCAGTGGTCTGACAGGAGCTGTTTGCTCTTCAGTCTGGGAGCATCCTCCCTTCCGGGAAGTCAGAGCCCAGTGTGGCTGGACCTGCTATCCAGGGTAATACTTCATCTCCCAGAGCCACTCGTTGAAATTAAAAAGTACTATTCAGTTAAAACGAGTTCTTATAAAAATCAATTATAATAAAGCTCCAAACGTGTCCTCCTCCTGTAATACTTATTTTGATAAATGGCATAATTTTCCAAAAAGTCAACCAAGCCTGAAAATAAAGTCATCCTGGACTTTTTCCTTCCATTCGCTTGTCAGTCACCAAGTCCTCTTTCTACTTCCCATTATGTATCTCTCTACTCTACTTTTATACTCAATTATTCCATGTCTTTACTGTCTCTCTGCTACATTTGAAAACTATCATAATATATGATTTTTTTAGATGTTAGAAAAATTGGCCTACAAAGCCTGGGTTCAAATTCAGGTGCTTTCAATCAATGAGTATAACTGGATATTGTGCAAAATTTTCTATCTCTGAGAGGCAACCTGGGGTCTTTTGATGGAAATAGACCATGTGTTTCTCCTATAAAAAGGTGTTTTAATCTGATTTTCAAGCTTTTGGTAATTCATTTGGGGAATAGGGGGCAGCAGTCAGCTGACAATCATATGTGCCTAATTGAGAGAGGGAAAGGTGAATCTCTGAAGTAACAAATTTTATCAACTTGTCTGTTAAATGACAGAAATCGTTCCTTTTCACTGGAAAGCACAATATTACTGCCTATAAAACCAACTTCAGTTTTAGAATAAATTAATCCGATACAGACAGCTACAGCTGTCAGAAAATATTGGAGCAGGAGAGGTTGACCTGAAAAACTTCGGACATTGTCAGCTGATGAAGGAAGATGAGCATCCTAGATGATGACAAATACCACTGTGTGTGTAGTGTCCCAGCATCAGTTACATAATGTATCAATTGCCATGCAAAGCAGACTGAGTAAAACAAGGCCATTACATATTTTTGCTTTGCATCACTAGTGATGGAAAATGAATATGACGAGAAGTCTTCTAACTCCATATTAATCTGACCACTCATTTCAATATGACAGAGTGTATAAATGTGAATAAATTCCTCAAGTGTCATACATTTAAAATACTGCAGTTTTGATCCAAACTTTTATTATTCATGAAAGACAGCACACTCTAAATTACCTGTGCCCAAATTCTACTCTGGTTTTAAATTAGGCAAATTCAAGCCTCACTAATTTGACCAAGATTCTATTAAATGATTTCTTTGGTAGTAGCCAGAAATTACCTCTAAAAAAAGAAAGTACCTCTAAGCATGAGATTCACAAACAATGGGAATTGAAGCAGTGTGTGAATGTGGTCTTTCACCTTTAAAAGATGTTCTGTCTAAATTAAATGGAATTAACATTATATAAAGTGCCTTAAGGTCAAGCTTCTGCACTGGAAAACATGAGAGAGACAGCCATTTGCCCTAATTTTTGAGGACTGGACAGAAATTTCCTCTGAAAAACCTAGTAAAAAAAGCAGAATGACAAACTAGATAGGCATACCTTTTCTATGTATAAATTACTTGTGTAAATTTTTGGATTTTTTTACTCTGCAAATGTGGTACTTTATAATGTTATTAAGATTACTGTAATTTAAGAAATTTCACAGAAAAAGATTTTATAAATAGATAACTCTCAATTTAAAACATTATATTAAATATAGAATTTATGTATTATATTTTCTTAAAGCATACGTACTCATTTATTCAAAGATATATTTTAAATCTCGTTTTTCAACATATTACATAAATCAGAGGATAAGGAGTCATCCACTAAAGACTTACCCTCCCCTGTGACCTCGAGACACACACACACCAGGATGAGGTAGAAAGCAATTTAAAAAACTAATATGAATATTAATATCTGGAGACTCACACTTTGATTTTTATATCTTGGTTTTTAAAAATCTAAATTCATGCATTATAATCTTAACATAAATATATGGTTTATATGGTAGTAACATGTGAATATCATTTATTCTATAAATATGAGTAAAATTTTGTTATTCAGAGTATTATTTAATGACTAATATTATCTTGTACACTCTTTCTATATGTAATATCTGCCTTAATAAAGTCAGATATATAAAATATTAATATAGAAAACTAAAAAACATACTAATTATTTCAAAAGTTTTTGGTAGCAATTCCACTGGAGGTATTGGTTTATTTGTAGGCTATTAAGCACTGTCAGAGACATTAATGGAGCATCTTAGGTACTCTTTTTATTAAAAATTAATAAAATATCACTACAGCTGGCTAGAATATTTAAATTCTAGAGTTTATTGAAAAAATACTTTATGTTTAAAACAATTGGCACAAATTTTTAGGAATCCACTTATTGTATAAACTCTCAGTGATTATATCAACACTAGAGGCCCGGTGCATGAAATTCGTGCACAGGGGGTCCCTCAGCCCGTATGCAACAACGCCAGCGTCCCACGCTCCAGCCGGCCACCCTCCTTCCCTTCATGGGCCTGCCCACCCTCCTTCCCTTCATGGGCCAGGGTGCGCGGGATGCTGGGGCTCATTGTTGGGGTGACGCTGCCCCAGCATCCTGCATGCCCTGGCCAGTCTCTGGCCAGAGGCCCGCCCTCCCTCCCTCCATGGGCCAAGGCTCACGGGATGCTAGGGCCCATCACCAGGGTGACGCCGCCAGCATCCAGCGCCCCGGCCGCTATAGGCACCGCCATCTTTGTGACAGACTGATGATTAATTTGCATATTACCCTTTTATTAGATAGGATAGAGTCATAAATAAAAATGCATAAATAATTTTATAATTCATATAGAAATGTGTTATAATCTTTCAATTCTAGCTTTACCATTCTTCAAGTAAGAATTGTTTGATATTTTGTGCTATAGAATATAACTGAGCCTCTTCAGTACAATCTTTGAGGATTAATGAAGGAATTGACCAATCTGGTATTTAATCCATAGTACATGGGGAGGTAGCTTTTAGAGAAAACATGGGAAAAAAGCTGGTCAGCCCACTGGGAAAATAATCTTATTTACTGGGTTCGTTCTCAAGACATTAACCACAGAGTCCCTAGGTGCAGCGCTGTGGTTGTTTCCTTCACAATCATTCTGAGCCGTGGTTTTAGTGAAATCATGTGGGCAATACTTACTGCCTAAAGTGGACTGTGTACTCATTATGTTCAGCACAAACGAAAATCTTCAATATTGTTTAGTCAATGATATTCTACAAACAGCTGCAGTGGATGCTTTTCACTTGTCATTATTGTGTCCTCTCATTCCTTTAACAATAAATAACCCTTATAAATATAATAATAAAAACTAAAAATGCAGAAACTGTTTGCTTGTGGTAAAACTATTTACTATGCTAGTCAATGACAAATAATCATTTTAACACTTCTACCCTTATTTTGCCACTAATTCCTAAAAAACAACCAGAATATAAGAAAACCTATAAATTGGTTTTAATTTTAAAAGATTTAAATGAAATTATTTTTTCTTTTGAATTCACAGATGTTCATTCTTATGGAACTTTTATTTTTACAAATGAAATGATAGATCTATCAGAGTCTTTCAATAAAACAGCAAAAACATGAATTCTTCCGTCATTTTTGTTTTATTAATAGTAAGAAATTGCTAAATAAATGCAATCCTCAGTGCTTGTGCACATATGAACTATGCATTGTGCCACTAAGAGGCAACTGGACACAATGTTTTGGAATAGAATCCTTTTTTTTTTTTTAGTAAAAGTACCTAGTCCTGGATTAAGGATACTACGTGGATAATACCTTCACCTGAGCCAATCTGTGTGATGGGTTCAACTCTACACAATACTCAAAGAACTTTTAGCCTGGCCCATGTGGCTCAGTAGTTGAGCAGTGACCCAGGAACCAGGAAGTCACGGTTCGATTCCCAGTCAGGGCACATGCCCGGGTTGTGGGCTCCACCCCCAGTGTGGGGTGTGCAGGAGGCAGCCCCTCAAGGATTTTCTCTCATCATTGATGTTTCTCTCTCTCCCCCTCTGCCTTCCTTCCTCTGAAAACAATAAAAGCATATTTAAAAAAAAACAACAACTTTTAAATGAAACACGAGTGTTTATGACAAGCAAGTGTAGACACAGGCTACATAGAGTTCCTACAGATAGTCAAGGTGGCATCTTCTAAAGACCAGTTAGTGGATTTGTGTAGAGATAACTTCATGAGGGGATTCTGACTGAAATTCTTATGTTCTAATGCCATTTTTTTCACATGGAGTGTGTGTGTGTGTGTGTGTGTGTGTGTGTGTGTGTGTGTGTGTGTAAAAACCTTCCAAAAATGGACCATATCAAATGACCAGTGTCAAATAACATGACTAATGCTAGACTTTATTAGCTCTATGCACGTTCTTTGAACCATGGCCATATTTATTAGATAGCCCTGCCTATTTTGCACCGCTCTCCCCATTTCAACAGAGATATTTTTCATCTTAAGTGTTTATGCTAATCAACTTATAATGTACATTCATTCTGGACTTGCAATTATCAAACTGCAGAACATTGCTGTACAGCAAACTGAACACTGAGAGTGCAGAAGCGATTAATCTCTCTGGTATTGTTCATTTGTTGCTATGGAAATACTGCGCCTCTACAGAGCTATTAGTAAACATTATATTAAGATTGCTGCCAATGACAGAGTCAGCCTTGGCAAATGCTGCAACAAATGCAAAGCAGTTTCATTCAGTCATGCTCTGCCATGCATAGACAAGCCAGAGAGTGGTTTTTATCAGTAGAATTCTGTCTAAAAGAAGAAATCTTATTTCTATTATAAAACATACATGAATGCCATTAAAATGCATAAATAATTTTATAATCTGAAGAGTTTTGTTTTCTTATTTGTTCAAAATGAAATTTTATATGCATAATTTTATTAAAGTTGAAAATGTCTTTGATTAAAATAAACAGTTGTTCATTTATTACTGTCACACTTAAATATATAATTCTTTCCTCTCCAAAAATATGTGGGTGACATTAAAAATAATGTCAATTAGTGAATAAAAATTAATGTAGCACGTGGAAAGAGAAGCTGAATCACATGTAATCATGTACAACACATGTGGTCACATTGGACTGAAGTGATAAGTAGGATAAAGTAGTTTATTTACCCTTTTCCATTAGGACTCAGAACACTGTATTTCTATAAATACTAGAGGCCTGATGCACAAAATTCGTGCATGGGTAGGGTCCCTAGGCATGGCTGGCGATCAGGGCCAATCTGTGGGGCAACTGGCGGGGCGATGGGGGGGTGGGGGGCCTACCCTGTTGGCACCCGCCTTGGCTGCCCTGGGGCCTGTGTGCTGGGGGAAGCTCCTGCAATGAGCATCTGCCCCCTAGTGGTCAGTGCACATCATAGCAACCGGTCATTCCACAGGTCGTTACACTGTTCGGGTGATTTGCATATTAGGCTTTTATTATATAAGCTATTTCACCAATGAAACAAAGTGAAGAAAATTGTCATGAAGTATGTCTAAGTATCAGAAAAGCCGGTTTTAACCCTTTGCACTCGCTTGCTTTTTTCTCAATTCCTGCTACTGATGCTAACTGTGTCGAGTCACACTCGACATCCGAGTGCAAAAGGTTAATAAAATGTGTCCTTAATCAAATATTAAGCATATATTAATGAAGCTAAAAGGTTTAGAATATATATGTTTTTAAAAATATATATTTTATTGATTTTTTACAGAGAGGAAGGGAGAAGGATAGAGGGTTAGAAACATCGATGAGAAGGAAACATCGATCAGCTGCCTCCTGCACACCTCCTACTGGGGATGTGCCGGCAACCAAGGTATATGCCCTTGACTGGAATCGAACCCGGGACCCTTCAGTCCGCAGGCCAATGCTCTATCCACTGAGCCAAACCAGTTAGGGCTAGAATATATTTTTACTTATTACTAGATTATTGTCATAAGTTACTATGTGGAAAAACATTCTCTGAATAGAAGATATTATGCAATAATCTCCAATAACCAGACTGAATATGTTAGAGAAATAATGGCATTAATTTAGTGTCTTATTTTATTTTTCATTGACCAATAAAAATTGTACGTATTTAACTTCTACAACATGATATTTTTACATACTTATACACCATGAAATGACTAATACAATCAGGCTTATTAATAAATCCATTACCTCCTATAGTTATCATTTTTTATGTTTTTGGTGAGACTACCTGTAGGATTCTGCTAAAATTCTTTATGCATCTGTTAAGATGATCATATGTTTTTATTTCTTTATTGCATTAATATGGTGCTTTAAATCAATTGATTTTGAGATACTAAACCCACCTGGCACTGCTGTAATAAACCCCTGTCATCTCAGTGTGTAACTGGATTTTGACTGCTGGTATTTTGTTGAGGGGTTTGTATCTACTTACATATGAAATATTGATCTATAGTTTTCTTTATCTCCATTGTCTTTGTCTCCTGTTAGAGTCGGTGTATCACTGGCTGAACAGAATAAGTTGAAATGGGTTCTCTCCTCTGAGGGTGAGACTGGTGTTAAAAGTATGAATTGTGTCTCAAAAGCCTCAGACTCTCACTGTTCTGAGACTTAATACTTTGCTTGAATGAATGTTTACCCATTTGCTGTATGCCCTTTGGGCAATTTCTAGAGATGTTATTTTTTATAACTTTCCTCATTAAATTTTTTATATTTCTGGAGATAGATTCTACCAATTCCCTTATTCTGTCATTGAAATCCTCAAGCAAAAGTTATTATGGCATCAGAGCCCTGAATAATGACGTGACCTCCCAGCTTTTTTGTGCATTTATGGTGTCAAACTCTTCACTGGCTTTCATGTATTTCTATTGTAAATACAACACTATATATGACCCAGTGAACAAATGTTATAAAAGGTTCAGGATATCATTTAGTAATTTTTGGAATGTTCAAATCATATTCAAGCTCACTGACTACTTAGAATTTGACAGTTTAATCTGTTACTACTTAAAGAAAATTAATAGGAATTTTCCAGAACGAGTGAATTGAGTACAATTTTCTTGGAAGATTCTTTTGAAAACTGATGGATCATCAATGTTTTGTTTGTTTAAAATGACTGTTCAAAATGTCACTCTCAAATGTTAAATGAATGGTAAAGCGTGAATGAGAAACTGCATACAATATAAATAAGATGATAAATTATGTCCTTCTACATATACTGATTGATTCGTTTGTGTGGTTCTAAGATCTATACTGTGGTTGCTCTTATAGTCCCAAATAATAAATATAACATAAAATAAACTATTTTTATGCTTAGTTTGATTTCTCAAGATAACCTTCCAATACAGCTTTTTTCTATTAATTTATACTTTGAAAATTATTTTACATTTTAAATGAATTCACTTAAAGCGGCTGCTTTGCACCCCTCCCCCATAATTCAGTTACCCACATGATTTTTCACTTCTCATTAAATATAGATTATGTTAGAGTAAACTTCAAAGGATTCATTCATTTATTCAAAAAATATTTTTGAACACCTACCATATGCCAGGCACTGTTCACATTGCTTTTGATACAGCAATGAACAAAACCTGCTTACACTGCCTCAAATTTTATGAAAGACTATAAACGGGTTGGTTTATCAGGTGGTCATGTAGACTATGAAGAAAAGTTAAATATTAAAGGGAAATAGAGAGTTAGTAGTTGTATTATTCAGTTTTCTTCCAGAGGAACAGAACCAATAGGATATATATCTACACTAATAAAAGATAAATATGCAAATTGACCATACCTCTGCAACACCCATCAGCCAATCAGGAGTATTCCAATTAGCCCAACAAAGAGGGTGGGTTAATTTGCATGCGCAGGCGCGGAGCGGCCAGGTGGGGTGGGATGCCTGCTATGATGGGGAGGGCGGGGGGCAGAGGGAGCTATAGGAGTGGTGCTCCAGCCGGGAGCAAAGACTTGCAGGCTTCTGGGAGGCGGCCAGAAGTGAAGACTTGCAAAGGCTCCCCGGCAGCCGGGAGTGAAGCCAGGAGAAGGAAGGCCTATTCTTGCATGAATATATATATATGTACTTATTATAAAAATTGAATATGGAGGTCAAGGACCCACAGTCTGCCATCTGTGAGTGGAGAACTGGGAAAGCCAGTAGCATAATTCAGTCCAAGTATTGAGAAACAGGCCTGAGAACCAGCGGGGCCAATGGTCTAACTCACAGGTTGAGTTCCAAGCCCCAGAATCATGAGCTCCCACATCTGAGGACAAGAGAGATGGATACCCCAACTTAAGGCAGTTTTCCCGTGTCCCTTGCTTTGATCATTCTATTAACCTTAAACAAACAGCCAGCCAGCCATTTCTCTAGGAACGTGGGTTTATTTGGGAACCACACAAAAGAATTGGAATTTGGGACATGTGGTCTAACGGCAAACCACCAGCAAGTCCAGGAAACAAAAGAGAAAACCGTTCTTTTACAGAGAAAAGGAGAGTTCCCAGGGGCTATTATAAACATGCCAACTGGGGACACTGGGAGTAGGAAATGTGGTGCCTTTTCATTGGCTGAGCTGTAACAGTCTTTTATTGGCCCGGTGGTTGCCAGGGAAAGAATAAGATCCTGCTTCCTGCTGGAGCAGTAGAGTTGAAAAACACCTTTCTGCTGTTGATGGGAAATAGGTGTCTTCCTGTTATGAGTGGCAGGGCATTAGAAAGTCCTCTATGGTCCCTCTAAACTCCAGTATAAAAGAGGTTTCTGTGTTTCGGATCTTCATCGTTTCATTTGGGACTTCAGGAAATTGAGTGATGCCACCACTGTGGGTGGGTCTTCTTTACTCAGCCTAATAATTTAAATGCTACTCTCTTCCAGAGAGAACCTCACAGACATTCCCAGCAGTAGTGTTTACCACTCTCTGGGCACACCTAAGCTCAGTGTGGTTGGCAGGTAAAATTAACAATCACAGTTGTTAGAGAAGAGCTATCAGATGGTATCCTATATAATAAAAGGCTAATATGCAAATCGACAGAATAGCAGAACGATCAGTTGCTATGATGCACAGTGACCACCAGGGGGCAGACACTCAATGCAGGAGCTGCTCCCTGGTGGTCAGTGCGCTCCCACCGGGGGAGCACCGCTCAGCCAGAAGCCAGACTCATGCTGGCGAGCGCAGCAGCCGTGGTGGAAGCCTCTCCCGCCTCCGCGGCAGTGCTAAGGATGTCTGACTGAAGGGCATCCCCCGAGGGCTCAAGGACTGCGAGAGGGTGCAGGCCGGGCTGAGGGACCCTCCCTACCCTCCCGAGTACACAAATTTCGTGCACCGGGCCTCTAGTCTGAGTATAAATCTGAAGAAGATAAATAGCAAGCACTGTGGATACCTGAGGGAAAAGATTTCCAGGCAGAAGAAAGCGCCAGGGTGAAGCTCCCAGGGTGAGGGCACCCTTGGCATCCAGCGGAGGAGTGGTGAGGCCACAGTGCTGTGTAATCTCAGGAGAGAAAGGGAGAAGATGGGATCGTGCAGTAATCCAGTGAAATCTTATTATTCTAAAGAGTTTAGTTTATATCCTCACATGGGAGGGGCGAAACCACAGGAGTTCTAAGAACAGGGAGGAAATGAGTTACTTTTGTTTTAAAGGACTAACTGTCTGCTGCAGGGAGAAAGCAGCACATCTCTGCATGTCATGTGACGGGAACTGGGAGGGGAGGACAAGTGCAGGAAGGCTTTCAGGACTAACTTTTTAAATCTGCCAGGTGGAAGGCAAGTGTCGTTGGGCCTATATGGTTTATTTTATTTTTTTAAATATATTTTTATTGATTTTAGAGAGGCAGGGAGAGGGGGAGAGAGATAGAAACATCCATGATGATAGAGAACCATTGATCGGCTGCCTCCTGCATGCCCCACACTGGGGATTGAGTCTGCAACCTGGGCATGTGTTCTGACCGGGAATTGAACCGTGGCCTCCTGGTTCATAGGTCGATGCTCAACCACTGAGCCAGGCCAGCTGGACAAGCCCATATGGTTTAAAAGGAAGCTTATTTCCATAGAATTCTGTGAAACTATTCAAACAATATCCTCTTGACTTTTTCATCTTTAGTAGAAACATGGATGGACAAAAGAGTCAGCCATCGATGTGGTACCACAGAGGGTTTCCTGTGGAAGGACACGTCACACACAAAGGAAGCACGGCTGACTAGGCCACACTGTGTTCCAGTTGTTTTTAAAGTCTCAACATTCATTTTACTTTCTTCTCTTCTCCATTATAGGACCTGGTGTCTGGGAGGGGGCTTACTAGATAACCCTAGAAAAGAATCTCTGTTGCCCTAGCCGGTTTGGCTCAGTGGATAGAGCGTCGGCCTGCAGACTCAAGGGTCCCAGGTTCGATTCCAGTCGAGGGCATGTACCTTGGTTGCAGGCACATCCCCAGTGTGGGGGGTGCAGGAGGCAGCTGATTGATGTCTCTCTCATCGATGTTTCTGGCTCTCTCTCCCTCTCCCTTCCTCTCTGTAAAAAATCAATAAAATATATTTAAAAAAAAAAAAGAAAAGAAAAGAGTCTCTGTTAATGATGAGTGGGTGCTAAGGTGATGCTTCTGTCTATTGATATGTATTGTAAAGAAGTCTTCAGAAGACAGTAGGTAAAAATAAGTCATATCAAATAGTTGTCATTGCAGGCAATTAAAACAGCTATAGGAGGTCATGTTTTAAGAACAAATGGAGCCTACTGCCTCTTCTTAAATGCTATTACCTCGGCAGTCCCATTTCTTGTATAAATATTTAATATTTTACATCCTTCAGAGCTGCAAACCTGCTGCCAAAGCATTTCTCTCTGGGTAAATGCTCAGCACAGCGCTGACCCCGTTCACATCTTTCAAAGGTATGAGTGTGCTCGCACGGAGGGAGGCAGCAGGATTCGCTGTGTTTCTGAAAGCTGTCAGCTTTGCTCAGTAAATGTGTGGAGTCTGAAAGCCGTGCTGCCTGACACAGTGTTTCATCCTCTGACTGTCACCCTGGTGATCGCTCCCCGCACGCGGCTAGCAGGGCCATCACATCTCCTCAGGAGTGAGGGGCATGTGTTGCACTGGGTGTTATTAGAATTACTTTCCTGGTAGCTCTGGAGCCTTCATCAAGGTCTTCGTTGACACATGTTCTGCTTTGGTGGAGCTAGACCTCATTTCACAGAAAAGTGGAAAAGGGAGCTCAAGCGATCACTGAAAACTAAAATCCATAACTTGTGAATCAGGCATAACTTTCTAAAGATGCAAAGCGGGCAACGGATGCACACAACGAGAGCAGCTCTCAATATCCTAAACTATTCTCTGTGGCAAAAGTCATCTTCTGGTGACTACGTCCGTGTTATCCCCTGAGGTTTCTTAAATTAAAATATTAAAAAATGTAAATAATTCTCCTCCAAAATTACATCTCTGGCCAGTGTTGCACAATGAGGTTTCCCAGGATCCTGCACATCTTTGTTCTGCCCACCCAGCAGGTGGAACAAGTGGATTACACCACGTCCACTTTGACTCTAATTAATGTAAATAAGAAATCGTAGGAGTAATTTGTGTAAATTAATCCCCTCTAGAAGAACTTAGACTAGGTCCTTGGGGAAGTTTGTCACTTTCATTTGATATTATAAGAATTTATACCCTGACAAGTAAACTATCAGAGTGTCACTAGTAGTATCAACCTAATTACGGGACTGTCAGCTTTTCTCTAGTGTGTATAGTTGGAAGTCTCAGTCTTTTATAATCAGACTAGAGGCCTGGTGCACGAATTCATGCACCGGTGGGGTCCCTCTGGGTGGCCTGCAGGGGTCGGGCAGAAACCCACAGTCCAACGCCGCCTGCAGCTCCTACCTGCTGCTCCCGTTCATCCCGGCCCCATTGTGCCTGTGGCGGGCTTGAGCCCAATCAGTCCTGATAGGTAGAGCCCTGCCTGTGTATGGTGCCCTCCCAAGGGGAGTGACCTGTGGGATCGGGCTGAAACAGGCTCTCTGACATCCCCCGAGGGGTCCCGGATTGTGAGAGGGCACAGGCCATGCTGAGGGACCCCACCGGTGCACGATTGGGCCAGGGAGGGACTGTGGGAGGGCTCCAGGGCGTATCTGGCCCATCTCGCTCAGTCCCAATCTGCAGGACCCCAGCAGCAAGCTACCCTACTGGTCGGAGCATCTGCCCCCTAGTGGTCAGTGCACAGCATAGCGACTGGTTGACCAGTTGACTGTCTGCCCCCTGGTGGTCAGTGCACATCATAGCAAGCAGTTGAGCATCCTTAGCATATCATTAGCATATTACACTTCGGTTGATCGGTTGTTCTGCCGCTTGGTCTATTTGCATATTACCCTTTTATTATGTAGAATTATATAGGATGAGCCAGGAAATTAATATTCAGTTTACTATCACTGGTTTCTTTTCCTAAAACGTGAATCAAATAGTTAAAACTATTACGTACTCATTTGGTGTTCACATGGATGGATTTATATTTTATGTTTCTCTTTGTAGATTCAAGTCACTTAGTATCATATGGTCTTCTAGTCCTACCCTCTATATATTCAGGAAATTTTAAAAATAAAATTAGAGGATCTGTTTAAAGTGGATTGACTATCTATTAAGCAATACATAAAACACATAGACTTATAGGACACATTAAAATTTTGGAAAGGACTTCTGTTTCCTGTAAGAAATAAAAGGCATCTATTTGATATATGAAATACAGCAGTTTTTAACTTAAAACGGTTCTGACATAACTATATTAATTTTACCAATCTAAATGATTTAAAGTTAATGTTTTGCACATAGGTATAACTTATTACAGGCAGTAGAAAGTGTAGAAAGAGTACCATGTAGAAAATGTGCTTAATTTTAAAGTAAAAATTTTTGTTCTAGGATATGCCTATATATTCAATCACACATTACAGGATGATAAAATTCCTTGTACACCATCAGGAGGAAATCCAAGTAGTGTATATGAAAAACAAGTAAATTTAGACTTGATGATGTTACTATCTGACAATAATAGAGAGCTACATTATACCGTAAAATTATAGATTACTAGAGGCCCAGTGCACAAAATTCATGCACTGAGGGGGGTCCCTCAGCCCGGCCTGCATCCTCCCACAGTCCGGAAAGTCTCAGTGGACATCCCTCTCACAGTCTGGGACCCCTCAGTCCTTACTACCTGCCTGCTCACTGCTCCTTAGTGCTTCCACAGAGGTGGGAGAGGCTCCCACCACTGCCGCTGCACTCGCCAGCCATGAGCCCAGCACTCTCCGTGGGAGTGCACTGACCACTAGGGGGCAGCTCCTGTATTGAGCGCCTGCCCCCTGGTGGTCAGTGCGCATCATAGCGACCGGTCGTTCTGGTCATTCCACCGTAACAGTCACTTAGGCTTTTATTATATAGACTACAGAAACTTCAGCTCATTGGGCACTACAATTATTACTTCTCTCTTAGCAGAGAAATTCTTATTAACTGAACTAATAACACATTGTTGGACCAGATTTTTTTTTCACTTGTATTTATTGGTAATGAATAGTTTCCTTTTGTCCTTAAAAATAATAAGAGGTAGTAAATTACCCTCGCCAACAAGCATTAGTTGACCAAGGCTGTCAATGGCAAGGGGAACTTGGATGTTCTCATTCCAAACTAGCTAATGAAAAATTTCCTGTTTCATACTGACAAAGATTTAGCTAATAGAATCTATACATTTTTCAAAAACAAGTCCTAAACAGTAGCAACCAAATTCACATTTCTTCCCTATCCCCTATCTTGTATAGAAGACAGAGAACAAGAAATGAAACTTTGGCTCTTCACTCTTTGTTCTTTAGTTTCATGGTTCAATGGCCTTCAGTTACTGTATATTGAGTCATACCCACTAGTCTCTGAGTTCCCTTGATTTAAATAAATTTGTTTCTAATATTCTTCAAAAAAGTTGGCATTATGCAACGTAGAGTGATTTTTTCCTACTCTTTGAACAGTGACATTAAAGTATTTTATGCTTGTTTTTAAATGCTATGAGCTACCAAGATTTAAAAGTATTATACATATTAATGACAGCAAAATTGTTTTGCTAACTTAGTAATAACTATATTTTTATTCATTTGTGCTGTGCATGTCTGGAGAATTTTTGGCATTAGGCTTTGGCATATACATGCAGTGTATTGAATAAGCATGAAAGGAGTAACAGTCAGTGTTTGTTTTAAATGACACACATAATAGGCAGAACATCAAAAACAGTGGTTAAGCTTCATTTCCAGTGTTCACAGGTCACTTGTCACAGCTACAATGTCATGGTTCTTTTGGACCAAAAAAAAAAAAAAGAAGAAGAAGAAGCCTGAAATGCAGTCATGTTTTCAGATGTTTCTACAATAGTCATCTCTTTGGGCAACAAAATCTCTGCGTCTGTCCAAAAAAATAGCAATTTGTCAACAGTATGAACATAGGTTTGTGACATGATGCGTTTATTTGACAGTATAATGCAATAATAGACATACAGTAGGATGATGATTGTAGAGGAAATTATCATTGGAAAGTGCCCTTCCCTATAATTAATTTCAGATGTCAATGGGGAAAATTCTGATTGACAAAATGATTATGGGTGGGTGGATGGACAAAATACATGTCACTGGAATTGTCATGTATCTTTTTGTACTTTTATAGAATCAAGATTAAACGATGCCTGCAAAATAGAGGAGTTTTAGTCATTTCCCTTTCATTGGAGAATGCATGTTAAATCTGAATTCTTTTTTTTTAAAGTGTATTTCTATTGATTTCAGAGAGGAAGGGAGAGGGAGAGAGAGAGAGAAACAGCAATGATGAGAGAGAATCATTGATCAGCTGCCTCCTGCATGCTCCCTAACTGGGGATTGAGCTTGCAACCTGGGCATGTGCCCTGATTGGGAGTTGAACTGGGACCTCCTGGTTGACAAGCTGATGCTCAACCATCAAGACACACTGGCTGGGCAAAATGTGAATTCTTTAATGTTGTAATGGGTTGCAGCACTGAATTGGAACAGATTGCAGATTTGGAAATGCATGAACAAACCAAGCAAAGATTCCCGCCCCCTCGACACACACACTGAAGAGATCTCTAGTCATTTATTTTATATCCCTGTGACTCATCATGTTATGAATAGATTCATATAAAGATATATACACTTAAGAACTGCTAGTTACAGAATTTTTAAAAATGGCCAATAAGATTAAAATAGATATCCTGTATATAATATTGCTTAAAAATTTAATAAACACTTCTTGAGTGTTTTTAATATGTGAATGTTTATATAATTTTTATTATAATGACTTACATTAAAACACATAGTATATGATCAAAATATCAAAGCAAAATTAATTGTAGAGCCCTCAAATATATAGATTTCTATATGCACCCCAATAAAATCTAGCCACATATGTAGGGTTAACTTTATGAGATACTGTTCTAAATTTGGAGGAACACATATAGTTTCCTTGTTTCCTAGTGATGACAGGATAAACTTAATCTTTCACATTTTTTTAACTGACAACATTTTTGAGATAATTGTAGGAACACATATACTTGTAAAAGCATATGAAGTGTTTGTGTAGTTTCCTTCATGGTACATTTTGCAAAACTCTAATATAATATCAGACAGGATACTGACATGGATGCAATTTACCAACCATACTCAACAATTCCCAGTTTTAATTGTACGTGTGTGTGTATGGGGTGTGTGTGTGTGTGTGTGTGTGTGTGTGTGTGTGTGTGTGTATGTGTGTGTGTGTGTAGTTCAACACGATTTTATCACACATGTAGGTTTGTGTATTCACTGTCACAATGAAGAAGCAGAACAGTTCCATCCAATACCCCACGCCTCTCCTTGCTCCATAGCGAAACCTTGGCAACCACGGATCTGCTCTCTATTTTTAGAACGTTTTCCTTTTTTTAAATGTTACCTGAATAGAATCTTAGAGTCGGTAACCTTTTGGGATTAGCTTGGTTTCCTCAGCAAAATTCCCTAGAGATGATCAATAGCCCTTTCTTTTTCATTGCTGAATCGTATTCCAGGGGATGAATGTATTATGGTTTGCTAAACCATTCACCAGCTGAAAGGCATCCAATGTTTCCAGCTTTTGTCTATTATAAAGAGAACCACTGTGGACATGAATGCACAGGTTTAAAAATAAATACAAAGTTTTCATTACTCTGTGCATTTTTCCAGAGGTATAATTGGTGCATATGGTAATTCATAAGGAACTGCCAAACTATTTCCAAAGTGGTTGTACAATTAATGTTTCACCAACAATGCATGGATTATTCAGTTTTTATGCAGCCTCACCAACATTTGGGGTTGTCACTCTATCTATCTCTATCTGTTTATCTATTTATTATCATCTATCTATCTATCTATCTATCTATCTATCTATCAATCTATCTATCTATCATCTATCTATCTGTCTGCTTTATCCATTCTGGTAAATGTGTAGAGATACATCCTTGTGGCTTTTATATTCATTTCTTTGATGGCTAACGATGGTGAACATGCTTATTTCCCATCTGCAAACCCTCTTCATTGTAATGTCTACTCATGTTTTTTTGCTCATTTTATAATCAAATTATTCTTGTTGTTTACTATCAAGTTTAAAAGTCTTTATACAGTTTTGATATTAGCCCTTTGTCACATGTATGATTTTCAAATGTGTTTTCCTTTTTTGTATGGTCTTTTGCAGAATAGACATTTTTAATATTAATGGGGCTGAATTTATAAATTTCCCGTTTATGCATCATGCTTCTGTTGTCAAGTCCAAGAACTCTGCCTAGCCTAAGGTTTTGATATTGTTTCTGTGTTTTTCCAAAAGGTTTTTACTTTTATGTTTTACATTTAAGTCAATTTTGACTTAATTTATGTATAAAGTGTGAAGTTTCATTAAAAATTTTTTTTTTTGCTATTTGATATCCAATTGCTCCATCATCATTTTTCTTCCTCCATTGAATTATAATAACATTTTAATCTTTGTCAAAAATCTGTTGAATATAATTTGCGTATCTATATCTGGGTTCTTTATTCTGTTCCATTGAGATATATATGTCTTTATCCCTCTGTCAAAACCATAGTCTTGAAAACTGTAGCTATATAGTATAATCAGCCAGGCAGTGTGATTCCTTTTTCTATTTGTCAAGATTCTCTTAGCTTTTACTGACCTGTGCCTTTCGATATACATTTTAGTATTACTTTGGCAATGTCTACAAATTCCTTCATGAGATTTTGACAGGAATTTAATTTAACCTATAGATTAATTTGGGAGAAGTGACATATTTACTAGGTTGAGTCTTCCAACTATGAGCCCTATGACTTTCTATTTATTTAGGTCTTTGATTTTTTTTAAAAAAAATATATTTTTACTGATTTCAGAGACAAAGGGAGAGGGAGAGACAGACAGAAACATCAATGATGAGAAAGAATCATAGATTGGCTGCCTCCTGCACACCCCCTACTGGGGATGGAGCAGTAACCTGGCATATGTCCTGACCAGGAATTGAACCAGTGAACTCTTGGTTCCTGTGTAGATGCTCAACAGCTAAGCCACACCTGGCTGGGCAGTCTTTAATTTTCTTAAATAAACATTTTGTTATTTAAAACATATTGATACTCTATATGTTTCATTAAGTTTATATCTATGTATGTACATATTATCTGTTAGTGTATAGAAATGTGATTGTGCGTTGTTTTTGTATTCTGCAGCTTTTAAAACTCATTTATCATTTCTAAGAGTTTACTTATAGATTGTTTGGGATTTTCTATGCTGAAAGTCTTATCATCAATAAATTAGGGCAATTTTATCTCAGCTTTTTTAATCTTTAGTGACTTTATTTTTTTGCCTTACTGCAATGCTTTACTCACTCATATATCATATTTTGTTTCTGAGTCTATGACTCAAATATACAAGGTTAAAAAAGAAGCATTACTGATCAGTACATATTTTTAAATGTACAATTTCCATGGTTTCCATTAATGTAGATTTAAGAAAGGCAATTGATATGTACAGTTAAATTATAAAAGTAATACATGTCTTTATATAAAATTCAGATAAACCCAGGGAGAAGAAAATACAAAATATCTCTATTCCCACTATCAAGAAATAACCAATATTAGTCTCTAATTGTACAGTGAAATTAAAACTATTATCCAAAGGGATGTTTTAAAACTAGTGAAATAATGGAATTGGACATTCTTTCAAAGTTGATTGACTATTTTTATTTTCTGGGTTTTGAATTGTCTGTTTCTATTCTTTTTCAAATGTTATATAGTAAAGGACCAATGTTTGAGAAGTGGTTTTAAAATTGGTCTCCTATAATGCACAGATTACTAAAAGGAAAAGTATTCAAAGGCAGGCAAATCCAGGAGCTTCAGCTGTTTTGAAGTAACTTTAGAGTGATCTGAGCTCCCTGTGTAAACAATCCTTTCTCCTCGTATCTTAAACATCTTTCAATACTGCTGACTGCTGCTATAATGTTTTCCTCGTTAAGACACATGCACCAAGCAGAGCTATCCCGCATTCTTTTCACAAAGAGAGGTAAACCTCTTTTTATGGTTATTAAATGCATTTTTCTTTATATCAACTATTAAGAATAATACATATTTATTCCCTACTATATAGAACTTCATATAATGTAATACTTTTAATATTATTCACTTAAAGCAAGAGGGTTATAATTTTAAATATTATTAGTGACTGATAGGTTTACAATAAAAATTGTAATTGTACAATAGATTACAATCTTTATCCAGAAATAGAAATATAATGAACACAGGAAAAGCACTAATAGACACATCATAGTCAAACTCCAGCAATGTTAATAAACCAATGCAAACTTAAATATAATAATGCCATATTGAAAATCATATTAAAATATGAGAAGAAAATAACAATTAACTTTTCTATATCTTACAACAATGCTGAAAAGAGGTTTTACAAGATAATATATACAAGAATGGCAGCAGGTTGGAAAAATATTGAGGATACAGATAAACTATATTTTCTTTAATAATTAACTCTATCTCTCCCATGATTCCCTTTCATTTAATTTAATCGTGTAGTAGTTTAAATTAAACATTCAATCTCAGTTTCTGTACACCATACTTGTTACTTTGAAAAAGTTATTTAATCTCTATGAAACTTACTTTTAATCTGTAAAGAAAATTTGTAGAAGTTTAAATGAGAGACTGTACATAAACTGCCTAGCATTGCTTCTGGTTATCAGTAAATTTATAACACATAAATTCAGTGTTTTAATTAAATGATATATTACTTTATATACTTGCTTTCATTTTAAATTTTTATAGGCTTTTAATTTGTGTTATTTTGTAGATGGATGGGTGGAAAAATAGGTACAATGTACCTATGCAGATAGCATTGTTATTATTAACACAGAAAACCCCAAATTTAAATGTTATATAAATGAGATATAATATTAAAATCATATGATCAGTTCTTGTTAAGTGTACTAGTAAAAAAACCATTGTTTCTAAATGTATCTAGCTGACAGTGCCAGGTTAGATGCAATATTCCAAAGTAGAGATCTGGAACTATTAAGAGCCATTTTCCAGATCTGCTATTGACTATGCCACCTACAACCACTGTTCTGCAATAATAATTTTAAAAATGTGAAGAGCATCTCTGGAAAAAGGAGAAACAAAAATGTGAATGGACAAGAAAGTTCATGGTTTAGACATATCTTCACATATATTTTCAGATAACTTTTATCATTAAAACTTTATGACCTAAAACAAAATTAAGAGATTCATCTAACAAACATCCATAAGCTGTCATCTATCTTTAAACCTCTGAATGCTTTAGCTTAATTATGTCTCCTATTAAATGATTTTATTCTGAGAGAATCAACCCACTATACATATACACAATTTGCATTTCAATTGTGAAAAAGTTCCTCCCTGAAAATAATTAGGTAGAAAAATTATTCTCTATGTGTAACTGTAGGTACCACATAGAAGATTTTGCTATATGATCCTTTTACTATTCTCCCCCGCGCCCCCAGCAAGCAGAAGGAACTGGGTCTTGCTTTATATAAAAACAAGCAGAAATGAATGACTAAAGTGACTTGTGAGTTTCTGCAATCATAGAAAGGCACACAGTGATAATAAAAATTCAACTTTTTTCTCTTTCAATAAATGTATACTGTGTGTGCAACACGTGTGCAATCTGTTTTCTTTTTTTTTCCATTTATGCAAATATGCTCTATACAGGCAAATTCTTTAGATATTAATATTTCTGCCCTTACTCAATTCTATTGGGTCTCCATTAGTAAAAACTTGTGAATATGACAGTTTGGGGATTAATAAAAAAATTAACAGAACATTTCTTTAACTAGCATATTAATTATATATTAACCTTTTGAATGATTAGTATGCCATATGTTATAGAATTAATTGTGAGAAAACTAGAATATTTCCATCTGGCTCAAAATATGTTTGGAAAACAGGCTTACTCTTGGTATCAGATAGGTATTGAGTTTAGTGGCATAAAATAAAAATAAAAAATTAAGACAATAGTGGCTTTTCTCTTACTCATAATAATTCCAAAAACAGACAGTGCCCAGTGGGTGAGGCATTTCTACCATTCCTGAGGGACCCAGGCTTCATCCCCTCTCAACCCCATTACCTCTAGGATCAACCCAGAGTTCCCGCTGTCCCGGATGGCATTGGCCAGCGTCCCTGTGTGCCCAGTAGCCAGGCTGCTGAGAGAGGCCTGTCAGTCTAACCCGGGGTACAGGTCACTGGCAGAGCCTGAGAAAACACAACTCCAAGTGGACAAAAAATCTCCCCTCTCCCTCTCGCTCCGTGACCTGCACTCGCCTGTGTGTTGATGCTCTCGCCCCACATCCATGTGGACCTCAGCAGCCGCATGGCCATGGCTGTGTGGACTCCAGGCCGGACAGTGGCATTTGTTCTGGCCCTGCAGAAGGGATAGTTGGACGTTCCCCATGACTGGACAGCGGGAAATGGGCCATCAGAAACCCAGGGGTTTAAGTCTACCAGATTAAATATTACTCATTCCCGGGAAATTCCTTTCCTCACAGCCCCACAAGAACTCCACTTCCGCTGGTAACAATGCCATTGGTAATTTCCCTTGACTTCCTAATATATTCTGTGTATCAAATGCTCATTTCACACCCCCCATTCCATATTCTCTGAATCTTTACAATAATGTAAAATTAATAGCCATAGCTGGACCTAGTGACAAGCTTTTGTTGTATTTAGAATGGTATACAGATAAGTTTTTGAAATCTTTTTAACTCAGAGAGCTGGCTTTCTTTGATTAAAATATAATGTGAATTGAGTCTAAAGAAAGTTCGTTAACACACGTGAATATTTACTCTCACACATCTATGAATTTTGTCCATAAAAATTTATTTCTTATGAGTTTTTATCTCCACTTGTATTTTATTCAGCAGGCATTCTTAAAGTTTCAAAGAGAACGTTGTGAAATGGGTACCTTACTGTGAAGGAATTCAGTGTTGCAAGTTAGGTCAAGATTCAACCAACTGTGAAAAAAATAAATAGTGAGAACATCTTTTGCAAAGCAGTGAGCATTTCAGACAAGGGCAGCTCTAGTTTAAACAGATATTTTATGGGTGGTTGGCCTTCAACCTCATTTTACACCTAAAATTGGGTGGCAAGCCTATAAAGATTCAGATAAGAAAATTGTCACTGAATCTGCTCTCTGCACACAATGTGGAGGGTAAATCCTCCAAAGGAGATGTGACCAGATCTCAGTGATCATTTCACATAGTTGCATGCTCCTTTTATTTTTGGGTAATAGAGGAAAGAAGGGAGAAACATAGAAACACAAACTTCCTTAAGTGACTTGATTTAAACCTGGTGAAACTTCCTGAAATAACTTCAGCTTCACCACGGTTCTTGGAAGTGGGAAGTGAATGATTTCTGGATGAGGAGAGGCGTCATGGGATGAGGTAAAGGGCTGTCATCCAGACGGCGGGAACTCTAAGTGGATCCTAGAGGTCATGATTTTTTTTTTAAATTATAAATCATGCCTGCCACTACTTCCGTTACTTAAACCTGAGTGAGTGACTGTAAGACTATAACTTCAGTTAAAAACCAGTTATGGTACAGTTATCCACTCTAATAAAATGGTAATATGCAAATTAGCCATCACTCCGCTACATAAGCCATGCCCACCAGCCAATCAGGGCAAGTATGCAAATTAACCCGAATCAAGATGGCTACAGCCACAGAGAGCAAGGTTTCCCAGGTAACAGAGGAAGCCAAGCTTTCCATAGCTGTTGCAGGCCTAAGCCTCCACTCAAGTTACAAAGTTTCAATTATAGAAGGTAAACAAATTCAAACAAATGGCAGCAGAACTGAGCTTGAGAGATCAGGGCAGGGTTGCCGGGGGCAACAGGGGAAGCAAAGCTTTCCGCACACCCTGGCCGGGCCCACCCACTTAAGGCTACAAAGTTTCAACTGTAGAAGGTGAATTAACTGCCACAGAAATGGCTGCCGCCCCGGAGGGAGCAGCAGGCTTGGCTCCGCTCCAGGCTACAAAGTTTCAATTATAGAAGGAAAATAAATTCCAGATACCAGGGCCTCCACTTGGGTCGCCAGGGGGTGTGGCCAGCCTGCAAACCACCATAGGCCCCTCGCCCAGGGTGCCACACGCCCCAAAGGAACCCCCACCTGATTCGGGAACACCCTTCAGGGCAAACCAGTTGGCCCCCACCCCTGCACCAGGCCTCTATCCTATCTAATAAAAGAGTAATATGCAGATTGACCATCACTCCAACACACAATATGGCTGCCCCCATGTGGTCAAAGATCCTGCCCCCATGTGGACACAAGATGGCCACCACAACATGGCCAGCAGGAGAGGGCAGTTGGGAGGCACCCGGCCTGCAAGGGAGGGCAGTTGAGAAGGACCAGGCCTGCAAAGGAGGGCAGTTGGAGGTGATCAACCCTGCAGGAGAGGGCAGTTAGGGGTGACCAGGCCAGAAGAGGAGGGAAGTTGGGGGCAAACAGGCTGGCAGGGGAACAGATAAGCATCAACCAGGCTGGCAGTGGAGTGGTTAGGGGGTGATCAGGCTGGCAGGCAGAAGCGGTTAGGGGCAATCAGGAAGGCAGGCAGGCAAGCAGTTGGGAGCCAGCAGTCCTGGATTAGAGAGGGTACAGGCTGGGCTGAGGGACAACCCCCCTCCGTGCATGAATTTCGTGCACCGGGCTTCTAGTCCTATCTAATAATAGACAAATATGCAAATTGACCATACCTCTGACACACCCACAAGCCACGCCCACCATCCAATCAGGGCGAGTATGCAAATTAACCCAAACCAGGATGGCTACAGCCACAGAGAGCAAGGTTTCCTAGGTAATACAGGAAGCCAAGCTTTCCGCCTGCCCTGGCCAGGCCTAAGCCTCTACTCAAGCTACAAAGTTTCAATTATAGAAGGTAAACAAATTCAAACAAATGGCCGCAGAATGGAGCTTGAGAGAGCAGGCCAGGGTTGCCGCCGGCAACAGGGGAAGCAAAGCTTTCCACACACCCTGGCCGGGCCCACCCGCTTAAGGCAACAAAGTTTCAATTATAACCCCAACACAAATGGCTGCCGGCCTCAGAGGGAGCCCCAGGCTTGGCTCCGCTCCAGGCTACAAAGTTTCAATTGTAGAAGGAAAATAAATTCCAGATACCAGGGCCTCTGCTTGGGTTGCCAGGGGGCGTGGCCAGCCTGCAAACCACCACAGACCCCTCGCTCAGGCCTCCCCACACCCCAGTGGAACTCCCACCTGATCCGGGACACCCTTCACGGCAAACCAGCTGGCCCCCACCCCTGTACCAGGCCTCTATCCTATCTAATAAAAGAGTAATATGCAGATTGATCATCACTGCAACACACAATATAGCTGCCCCCATGTGGTCAAAGATCCTGCCCCCATGTGAACACAAGATGGCCACCACAAGATGGCCAGCAGGAGAGGGCAGTTGGGAGGCACCCGGCCTGCAAGGGAGGGCAGTTGAGAAGGACCAGGCCTGCAAGGGACGGCCGTTGAGAGGGACCAGGCTTGCAAGGGAGGGCAGTTGAGAGGGACCAGGTCTTCAAGGGAGGGCAGTTGGAGGTGATCAACCCTGCAGGAGAGGGCAGTTAGGGGTGACTAGGCCGGCAGAGGAGGGAAGTTGGGGGCAAACAGGCTGGCAGCAGAGTGGTTAGGGGGTGATCAGGCTGGCAGGCGAAGTGGTTAGGGGCAATCAGGAAGGCAGGCAGGCAAGCAGTTGGGAGCCAGCAGTCCTGGGTTGTGAGAGGGATGTCCAACTGCCCGTTTAGGCCCGATCAGGTTTGGGCCTAAACGGGCAGTCAGACATCCCTCGAGGGGTCCCAGATTGGAGAGGGTACAGGCTGGGCTGAGGGACAACCACCTCCATGCACGAATTTCGTGCACTGGGCCTCTAGTATTTAATAATAGGACAGATCCATCTTAGATTCAGTACAAGGAAAAAAAAAAGATATTTGAAGTCAAAATACCTAAGTTTAAGGTCTCAGACAGAGCATGCGCCTGAACTGAAAAATCAACTTAGGGAATAAGGACTCAAAAGGGGGACATCTGTAATATGTTCACCAATAAAGAGAAATTAAAAATAAATAAAGCAAATACCGAAACCATCCCCAACTGCAATGACTCATATTCCTTAATTTCCTATGTGTTAACTCCACTCCACTTGGAAGAAGCTGAGGTTCTCCAGATATTTTTGCTGAATTATTTTATTATAATCAGATGCTATTAAACATTGGTACAGCTAGAATTATGGACTTGATTGGTAAGGATGGCATTATCCCTGAATCTCCATGAAGGGCCTCTACTCAGAACGAGACCATCCTGCAAAATGACAGTTTGCCCTGTAAATTGGATAATGGCACCATTTCCTTTGGCCTATTTTCAGAACTATAAAATCATCATAATCAAGTTCCTGCCGTTATCTCCTGGAGCGTAATCTAAAAGAAGTGTACATTATTTTCCGTTATTCCTTAATGTTAACCTATGCGGCCAAAAAGCAAATCAGTTTGGAGTAGAAACGTGCCCATGTGCATCTCAATAAGAGTGATTTTACCTATTTGTGTAACAGTTTACACATTCTCCATATGACGAGATGAAGTATGTATGAGACAAGGTGATGCTTGAAATAAAGTGTCTGAAACATGAATTATTGGGAGAATGCACAGCCCTTTCTAGCGTGTATTTAACAGTGCCATCATTAACTAGGACTGATCATTTACATTAGGAAAATGTATTATGTTCCGTCCATTAACCATGTACATTGCCAATATTTTTGTTTCATTATCAATTTCTCTTTCTGTGGAACTTACAAGATTAATTTTTAAGAAATTGATTTTTTTTCTCCTAATACAAATGGAGAAAATGCTTTGTGAAAAACTGCTCTCAGAGGCTTTGAAAATGGAAGCTATACATTCAAATGTTTCACTTAATCTGATAATTGCCCATGACTGAACATCCATGCATGAATACACTAATGCGTCATTATCTTTAGAAAGTAAAATTAACTAATGTAGAAGCTCCATCTCTAAGTAGAGGTGAATTGAATTTTCTAATAATGCATTCATTTGGCTGGTAACACATTTGGATACTGCATCATTGAGAGGTCAGTATAGCCAGTCCCTCAATAAATGTTTTTGTCGTAGAAACCAACCACTCATCTATAATTCACATCAAAGGAAAGCCACTAAAATAGGGTGGACCCACAGGAATGGCTACTCTGCTCACTGGAGATGGCTTAGAAACATCCGTGGTTCACAGACCTCAAAACCCAAACTGCAAAAATGTCAAGAGACAAAACATAGGTTGGGTCTCTTTGGGGGGGCAGGGAATGAGGGACAGAAACAGCAACTAGGAAAGCAAAGGGCAGGGAGCTATGGATGGTGACAGACAGTGTAACGATCTGGTTAGCTAGCTGCTATACTGTCCTTGTCCTCATTTCGATCAAAACTGTTATTTTTTAATTTGGATTATAATAATAGTCCATCGCTAGCTGTCTTCTCTGGAGCGTGGTTATCTCCATATCATCCCTCACACTACTTCCAGAAAAACACGTTTCCTCCAAAAAGGAAATGGTATCGTTATCTTTCTAATTATATACCCACCATAGAAATGCTGAGGTCTGCACGTGATACCATTCTAATAACAACCTGGTTATTATTTAACTGGAAAGGAGCAAAGGGCAGCTGTGGTCTAGACGCGTACTCAGTAAGGTCTGGGTGATGTGGGAAGGTGACTCTCTGTCAGTCACACCTGGGAGCAAGCCAGTGGCAAAAATAGGCGTGGCCACTGCAGGAGCTTCCAAAGGAAGCCTGAGGTGCTTCACTGCTGAACAAAGAAAGCCTTCTCTCCTGCTCTCTTGTGCTCTTGGCCCCTTGCTCTCTTGGGACTCCTGCGGCAGGGCATGTTCCCCGGCATTCCCCCATGCTCACGGCCATTTGGGACCCACACAGTGGACTGGTGGACTGAATCTAGACTGATGCCTGACTCAACTATTTTGAAAAATTCCTCCTTATTGGTTTTTAGATTTCAGAATGGTTTTTAGTACTCAAATTTCTTCTTTCAAATCTCTAAGGCAACTGTTCCCAAATATTTTTGTCTTAAGAGCCTCTTTAGACTATTAAAAATTATTAAGAACCATAAGAATTTAGGTTATGTGAATAATACCTATCAATATCTACCATATTGGAAATTTAAATAACACTGGAAACATTTTGTTCATAATTTGATTAAATTAATGATAACAGTTCCAGTATATGGTAACACAAACAACAAATAGGTAGAAGAGTAACAACTTTTTTTTTTTCCAAAACAAGCAAAAAAATATAATGAGAAAAGTTGCATTGTTTAAATTTTCAAAAATACTTTTAAGATATGAGAGCTGGGTTTTCATCTGCCTCAACAGTTGACACATAAAATTTTAATCTTCACTTTTAATCTTCACTTTTGCATTCAGTGTGCTGCGATATGTCGTTTTAGTTAAAGTATATAAAAAATTTAGCCTCAGTTATTAGTTGGAAAAGGGGAGAGTATTTTGCTAACCTTTTCAGATATTTTTGAATGTTCATTGATACTACACCAAAACTGGTTAGTTGCATGGTGGATGAGAAAACCATTTCAATGGACTGTTTTGCACTATGTTACATTAAAATGCATTGGTTCATCTTGCCTTTGAACAAATACTTTTTTCAGTAATAACTTTGGTGGAGCCAGGTTCCTCAATATTTAAGAGGGCGTTAGAATGAACCACCGTCCCAGTTCACCTGTGATTGCCATGGCAATAGCACTGACTGTCACACGTACTAGAAACCCCTCCTCCCCCGACCTGAACAAATAAGAACAGTGGTCCCCTTAAAAGTTAGAAATACCCACAAAAACTAGAAGGAAATGTGTGGCAGATTAGTGTTGAAAACATTAGTATGTTTCCCCTAAGACAGACCTGGAAGCACAGATAAGAAATAACTGTGCGAGTGTGCCAACAGGGGTTAGTATACAAACATGTACTTCCCAGCTCTGTGCACCTGGAAAGGCCACAAGCAGTGACACCCCAATAGCATGAGCACGCCCAGATCCCTGATACCGGCTTCTGGACACTATTCTCCAGTACGGAAATGAGAGCTCTGAGTCAAAACGTCTGATTCCACAACTGGAACAAACAAAATGTGAAACGACACTCGGCCATCCCACAGTTCCGGAAAGACGACAGCGCTGAAAGAGGAGGGACTGGGACACATCAGAGAGACTCATGTATCATCCTGAGCAGGCTCTCAATGGCCAAAGCGGGGACAATGCGAACAACAGTGTGAATAAACTACCTTTGGATTACAATGCGAGGTACATAATAAATATACATGCATCCACATCGATAGGATAAATTATTACATACATAATAAATAAATAAATGAGGAAGTATTAAATAATTTATCAGGTATTCCTCTCTCTAAGAAATGGAGCAAAACTTAGTGACTGTTTACAAGTAATACTGTGTTAATATAGCTCCACAGAAAAATGACGTTAGTGTGTAACTATATTAACCAAGAAATCAATGTAAATACCATCAGTGATAACTCACGTTGATTGCATGTATCTCCTTTGAAATGATATGATAAGAGGGGAAATTCACTTCTGTGATATTCACGCAAATCCATAACCCCGGTCTACTCACTCAAACATTGAGAGAAAAATAAAACTGAGGACATTGCACAAAAATATCTGACCAGTAATCCTCAAAACTGTGAAGGTCCTGAAAAATAAGGGGACATGATGGCTATAGACGCAACGCGGTGTTCTGGACTGGACCCTGACACAGCTGGAAAATTGGCAAAACCCCAATAAACTCTGGAGTTTAGTTTACAATAATGCACACGGTTGTCTAACCAGTTTTAATGAATGTCTCACGGTGGTATGACATACTGACATTGGGGTGATGTGGGTGATGGGTATACAAGATCTCTATACTACCTGTATATTTATCAAACTCTAAATTTATTCTAAAAATGGAAATGTTTATTAAATAAAAGTATCGCTTGTATAGAAACAAGACTGTGATTTTGGGATGGCAACTTGAAGTTGTTTTGCATGCAGACATAGCGTGATATTATGAATTTACACATGGTTGAATTTAAGGGTCACTAATAAAATGAAAGTACTAATAGCTGGTCTTACAAACCTGCCTGCTTTTATGTGAAACTGAGATTTAAACTTACCAATACTGGCCTCTGCCTTTTCGTTTGCAGAAATGTGAAAATATAAGAACTAGTTGTTTCAAAGCTCTTCCTAATTTATTCATTTTATGAAACATGATAGTGATGACAAGTGTCCAGTCTTTTTGTATTATGCACCAAATAATTATTAAAATTAATCCTGCAGATGGAGTGTGGCATATACTTAATGCACTTATATCCAATTACTTAGAATATAAAAACATACACTTTGTTGTCTAGTTGCACGGCACTAATTTATAGCCATGAGAAAATGCATTAACGTATTTATGAGACAGGATGTTGGTTTATGTGCATTAGAAAATTAAAATGAGTATCTGAGTTTATATCCCTAATTTCCTGTTTCTCATAAAAACATATTGGGAGCATGTTGATTATTTTATAGAGAAACATTAAATAAGCACACAACTCAAAAGCTACATGATAGAAGAACTTTCAAAAGCTTGAGAATATTTTTGTCGGCTAATAAATTATTGACTGTTTTGTTCCCCCAATACAGTTAATTACCTCTCGATTAGACATGCATAGTAAGTGGGTGTTTGGGTACTGACCTGTGAGAGAGGGAGAGAGTAACTAGAAGTGTAAGATTCAATTTGACTAAAACAAACTCATTTAAACATTCATTCCATGTATCACGGAGCTATCTGATCATAAATGATTCTCTGATATAGAATACAAATTCACATACATTTTATCAGTGCAGTGCATGTATTTGGAAAAAGACTTTTGTGCTACTTCTGGGTGTGAAGGAAAATTTGGAGAATACATTTTTGATACTACATATTGGTAGTGTAATGCCGATAGTTTCTAGCAAAAATACATTTGAAATCAAAGTTTCCCTGTAATTACCAGGAATTAATAAACCTCTCTTTTCAGAATTAATAGGCTCTCCCTCACATCCTGCTCTTTTCAGCTATTCACATAGAGTCACCAATTTTCTGGTAAAAAAAAAAACCCACATGCTTCTATTTTTGTGAGCCCTGTATAAAATCAAGAATGGGTTAGTAATGAAGAAGGCATTTATACCAAGATACTTAAAAACAAAAACATGAGCCTGGTAGGTGTGGCTCAGTGATTGAGCGTCAACCTATGAACCAGAAGGTCACAGTTCAATTGCTGGTCAGGGCACATGCCCAGATTGCAGGCTCGATCCCCACTGTGGGGCGTGCTGGAGGCAGTCGATCAATGATTCTCTCACATCATTGATGTTTCTATCTCTCTCTCCTTCTCCCTTCCTCTCTGAAATCAATAAAAATTAAAAACAAACAAATGCACAAAATACTCAGCTTCAAACCCTGAGATAAATTACTCTCTGAAGAAATGAATTCTAAGGTTAGCCCACGACTCCTTTTTTTGTTTATTCTAATCCTCACCCGAGGGTATTTTACCCCTGATTTTTATAGAGTGGGAGGCAGAGGGAGAGACAGAGAGAAACACTGATGTCTCACATCGATTGGCTGCCTCCTGCACTCACCCTGACCGGAACCTGCAACCAAGGTAAGGTGCCCTTGACCGGAATTGAACTCAGGACCCTTCAGTCCGTGGCTGATGCTCCATCCACTGAGCCAAACCGGCTAGCGCTAGACCATGACTCATATCTCTTTAGACCGTCAACAGTTTCTTTCCTGGCCTTTCCTCATGTCTTTGGTTTCCTCACATTGATTGCAGTGTCCCCTGGCTCAGTCACTGAGCGTGAGTTTTCATCTACTTCCACTCCCTAAGTGATCTCATCCAAGCCCATTTAAAAATATATAATCTAAAGACGTACGGCCCCATATTTATATCTCTCATTGGACCACCTCCATTAATTCCACACTCATTTATCCCAATTGCCTACTTCAAAATCCCATTTGTATATTTAATAGCCATATTAAACTTAATGTGTCCAAAACCAATCTCACTTTATCTGAAGCTTTCCCTATCTTGGTGGGTGCCAGCATATCTTCAAGGTGCTCACCCTTAACGCAGTTCCTTCGCCCATTCCTCATGCCCTACAAAAGGCTCTCTTGGCTGTCCCTCAAAAATATATCCAGACTGATCATTTCCCCAACCTCTAGCATCACCTCTCTGGCCCAAGCCACAGTTATTTCGTGTCTGCACCATTGCAATAGCTTCCACTCTCATCCCCTTTTGATTTACACTCAGTAAAGCAGGAGAGTATCGTGTCTCTGTTTTTCTCAAACACTCGGAATCAAATAAAAGTCAGTGAAAGGGGCTGTAGGTCCCAGGACCAGCCCTCTTCACTACTCTGATTTCATCTTCTACTGCTCCCCCTACTGGCTATTTGGCTCAAATCACACTGACCTGTTCCTCAAACATAAAATCCCTCCCCAAATGTCCTAACTCCTAAATGAAGTCCTCAAACACAGCCAATGCTTTGGTTTTAACCTAGCTTTGTTTTCTGCTTGCTAGGCCTCTCATAAAATTTCAAAGTACGTTGTGAAAAACCTGTTTTCTCAAACACCAGCAGCATTCTCCCACTTCCTGTATCTCTTCCAGAGATACCTTTGCAGCTTGTGCATACTCCTTTCCTGTCTTAGTCAAACATCACTTTCTCCAAGACCCCTTCCCTGGTACCCAAGATGGCCCTGCAGTGTCCTCCACACTCCCAGTTAGGCTTCCCTGTTTGTTCTTCTACAGCACTTAATCTCAATGCAAAACAGCATACATTCTCTTGATTTATTTTGTTAATTTATGCTATCTCGGCAAGAATATAATTTTTTCCTGCAGGTAAGAATTATGGTGTATGTTCATCCATCGCTTTATCACTAGTATCTAAAACGGCCTCTGCCACCTAATAAAAATGCAACAGATACATGATGAACAAATATGTTGACTGAATCCAAAGGGGGGGGGGGTTTCCAGAGTGATTAAGGGATTAGGCTACGTGAGGAGAGTGTTCTATGAACTAGAGCTGTAGAACTATGAACCCAGTGATGCTCAGTTGAATACAGGGCTGTGGGCTGGGTTGATTTAAACCTATAATTTTTATTTCTAAGGCCCAAACACTCAGAAGGCAGTATTTGAGAATTCATCAGTCTAATTTTATAAAAATAAAATAAGTAACTTTGAGAAGCCTGAAAATCTTGTTTCATACTAATTGTCTGACTTAGCATTCAAGGTGGAATCACAAGGTTTCCTGAAAAATGGATCAAAGAAGGTAATTTAGTTTCATTCCTAACAAGAATTCTGAGCTAAACAGCAGCTTTGTTTTAGTCTCAGTAATTCAATCTCCCTGACATGATATTATGTTGCCTCTTTCTCCACCCTTGTTCCTGTGCTAATTGCCCTTAAATCTATTATTGATCACTTAAAATTCCTCTCTAGCCTGCCTATCTCCTAAATCAATTTCTCAAATCCAATCAATAATTATTTTTTCATCTAGCTTCCATCATTTTAATATCCCTAAGTCTTTCACCAATTAGAAATAAAATTTCAAGTTTCTTTGTAAAAAATCAGCAGAAACTTAATATATATCACTATATATATCACTTCAGGGGACAGAAAATGAATTAGGTTCCTTTCATCTGGTTAACTTTTCAAAAATATAGTATATAATTCATTTACTCTTGTTCTAAACACCTTTCATTTTAACGTATGTATCCTCTGTTTGTATTTTAAGTACAAGTAGGAAGTGTGTCCATCAATAGGTTTTAATGAAAAAAGTTATGTGAGAAGAGCAGTTAAAAGAACACTAGAAATATCTACAATGTAATTTTGCCTAGTGATTCCAATCTTTTGATTGGCATGCACAGTTATCAGTTAATTTTAGAAATATTTATAAGTGCATGTACAAATATGCATTATCTCTATTAGGTGAAATCATGCACCATAAATGAAATACAGTTAATGGTTAGTAAAGTGTACAAGAAAAACTTGTATTTCACAATATGCCATGTTACTGATATTTATATCAACACTAGTGGCCTGGTGCACGAATTCATGCACATTGAAAGGAAATTAATTAGAAGAAATATTTTAATATTACTATTTGCCCTTTCTCTATAATAGGAGTATCAACCAAATTCACAATCGACAATGATAGATCGAAACATATGCATGCGATTGGCACCAGTGAGAGCTTTATATTTATCGCGCATGTGCGAATCAACTTAGCCTTTTATAGATATAGAATAAACCTGCTTAATTAGACCTGCTTTCTGATGTAGCTAATTTTTTTTCCAGCCCAGTGAAGCACCCCAACTTCTCTTTCAGGTAATTGTCTGCAATACAGCAGTAAATATCAGCACAAAGCAGATTATTATTGTAGATCACGCAGGGAGAACAAAGGGTAAAATATTTAACTGCAGCAGTGTTTGATTGCATTCTGCGCAGTGTCATTTTCAAGGTCCACCATTTCTTACTTCTTTTCAGTCGGGTCAAGTTTCTCAGCTTTCTAAATCTCTGTTTTCCATCCAATGAAATGAAAAGGATTCCACCGAGTCTCCTATCCACCTACTCCAGGACTTCTATGAGGATCAAATGAGATGAGGCATGGGAAAATGCTTCACAGATATTCGGTTACAGTGTTACGTGTTTCCACCTGGCTATAAAGCAAGTTGTCATAGCAACCGGTCGGAAGGTGGGAAGGACACTTAGCATATTAGCCTTTTACATAGATAGATTGATGCCATATTCTTTTATTATTTTTTCTTCATTCTGAATATTTAACTAGTCATAGAAAGATAATACTGAAAGTTGCTTAGAGACATTTCAGTATAATGCTTTCATTTATAGTTGAAACAAGAAAGCTGCGTACAGTGGCACTGTCTAGCTAGGTAACAATTGCTTTTAGTAGCAGATCTATCCAGAGCATGTATCTCCTTATTCTTATTCAATATTATGATCGATATACCACATTAGCCTCTTACTTGCCTCAGGACACAAAAGTAGAATCCTCAGATTCCCCCTTCTTTCTCATTAATCAATATGTATTCTGCTGCATTTAAAATATTTGCCAATACTCTGTCACTGTATTATCTATTATATGTCTACAACATTGTACTTACCCATTATACATCAAGTCTAGTGACAAATATAAATATTATTTCTACTAAGAAATTATTTGGATAATATACAGAAAACTTTTAGAATTGCACAGTGCTTCGTATCTTAAACAATAACAAGTTGGAGGCAGATATATAATAGCAGTTAAATATTAATTTAGATTGTGTATATTTTAGAAATTATTTTGAGAAATTTAATACTTGATGCTAGGCCCAGCCAATGTGGCTTGGTGGTTAGAACATTGTTGCGAACACCAAAGGGTGGTGGGTTCGATTCTGGTTGGTGTACATACTCTGGTTGTGGGTTTGATCCCTATCCAGGGCACATGTGGAAGTCAACCCCAATCAATGTTTCTCTTTCATCTCTCTCTCTCTCTCTCTCTCTCACCTTCCTCTTTAAAATCAATAGGGAAAATAAATGAATAAATAATGCACACTCTACATTTTAAAGGAGAACAGCTTATACTTCAAAACTATGGAAAAAGACATACGTGGAAGCACATATCTCTCTTGTCAAGTGTTAGCATACACTACCTTTTTTAGGGGCATCTGTACATAGTATAATATCCCAATGCTTTATGATGGATGGTTTATATATTACTCTGTTGTCACGGCCTTCCAAATGTCCAAGCACTTAGTACAAGAATGTTCATCTGCAGAAATAACTGATTAACATTATCATTACTTATCTGGTTGGCTTTGTGTATTATTTTCCATAAAATACTGTTAAATAGGTAATAAACTAACAAAAAATCAAAACATATTAACAATATTATTTGAAGCCTTCTCCTCCCTCCATTCTCTATCTGCCCAGCTCTCTCTGTAACCCCAAATTCTCCAGGTCATCCACTTCAGCTTTCCTCCAAAGTTTTCTCAGGCAAATATAAGTATGCAAAACTACTCTTCTCCCCATCTTAGTAGTATGTCATATAAACTCTTCTGTTCCTTTGTTTCTCACTAACCAATAATGCTTCTTGAAATCCATTCTCATTTTTAATAGCTTTATAGGATTAAGATTATAAATGTAGGGTAATTATTTAACTAGTTTCCTGGTGATAGAATTTTGCACTTTAAATCTCCTCCCCTTGATTCTGAACCAGCCTTTGTTTACACTTCTATCCTATATAATAAAAGGCTAATATGCAAATTGACCAAACAGCAAATGACCAGTCGCTATGACATGCACTGACCACCAGGGGGCAGACACTCAATGCTGGAGCTGCCCCCTGGTGATCAGTGTGCTCCCACAGGGGGAGCGCCACTCAGCCAGAAGCAAGGCTCACAGCTGGCGAGCGCAGCGGTGGTGGTGGGAGCCTCTCCCGCCTCCGCGGCAGCACTAAGGATGTCCAACTGCTGGCTTAGGCCTGCTCCCCACAAGGGCTCCCGGACTGTGAGAGGGCACAGGCCAGGCTGAGGGACCCCTGAGTGCATGAATTTCGTGCACCAGGCCTCTAGTTAAATATAGAACACAGTGGAAGTGACTCTGTGTCTTTGGAGGTCAGATGAGAATAAATAGTGTTTCCGCCTCTTTCTTCTCTCTTGTATCTCCATTTCTCTCTCACCCTGTCTCCCTCTTGCTCTTGTTATTTATTTGTCATTGGATCCCTAAGGTCATATTTAGAAAGAAAATTTATTAGAACACTTTGGAGGCTTTTAAAGGAACTGAGGAATGAACAATTTCATAAATCCAATATCTAGGGTAATAAGAACGCATTCTTGAGCCATTTGCTTTGAAACCTTCAGGATGTTCCTATTGTCCTGTTCTCTCTATGTGAGATGTGTTCTTTTTGCAAAGTTCCACTGGAGCTGTCAGTCTGGATGGTGGAGTCGTCAAACACTGGACTCCCACAACCACATCAACATTACTACTCAAGAGCAACCATCCCTGAGAACCTTCTAAGGACAGCAGAACAGACTTTGTATAACTGAGGCCACAAACAAGAAGCTGCATCAAGACTGGTAGGAGGGGTGGAGACACAGAACTGGGCTGGTCCCCCCATCCTCTGCCAGGTGGTGGTTAAAAATCAGGAGGGCTATCTCAGCTGTGGAAGTCCCGATGAGCACCGAGGGGTCCCAGACCAGTCCCCCCAGCCCAGGGCCCAGTGCAGGGAAGAGAAGTCTCCATGACTTCTGACTGTGAACAGCCGTGGGGACTGTGGCTGAGTGAGACAGAGGCTGCTGGAGCCCCAGGCGTTCCTCTGAAAGGGCTCAAGCACAGGCTTATTTGCTGAAGGCTTCACTCTGAGCTCGGATGCTAGAGGGGCAGCTCAGAAGGTGGCAGGGAAATGTGGGGAGGAACTGAATTGTCTGGTTCAGGGCTAGGGCTGGAGGGGCAGCTTGCTACCAGACAGAAGTGCTGGCAGAGGCCAGTGTTCCTATGCTGAGCCCTCCCTCTGCAGGTACAGGTGCCATATCTGAGTCTCCATCAACTTGGCTTATACAGTTCTGGTGATTCCCTGAGACCTCGCTGCACTCACAGTGCGGGGCCACCCAAGCTACTCCCAATGGCTTTTCCATACAAACAACCTGTCTTGGCTCATGCTGTGGACTTTCCTAAAATCTCCACAAAACCCAAACCAGCAGCAGCTGGCTTCAGCATGCCCTCTACCTCTCTATAAGCAGCCCCAAGTCTGATACTAGTGACAGAGAGCATAGGTTCACAGCTTAGCCTCTCCCACACACTTCCAAGCCCAGCACGAGTGGCAACCATCTGCAGATCACTTTGTCACTCATACCAGGTGGCCCTGAGTAGGGCACAGACAGTGGCTGACCTTGGCATGAACCTCCCAAGCGGCCCCCAAACCAAAAAATGGAGTGGCCAGATGCAGAGCTCACCAGAGTATCCCCCAACGACCTCTACAAATGACACAGCTAAAGGGCAGACTCAGGCACCAGGCACCTGCTTACATTAATGCTGCTCCAGGGGTTTGCCCCTGCACAACAGCTCCTCCACTGTGGCCACAGTCACGCCTCACAACTAATGAGCCTGAGGCTCCATCCCTCCCCCTGAAGTGCCAACAACAATCCTGAAAGTGGATATTAAACAGCTACCAGAAACAGAAGAGGGCCTGGTTTACAAACAGCAAGATTTACTTCGGTAAGAAATACAGAGGTTGAGGGTTGCCAGAGACTTGGTGAAAGAAACCTGGGAAACACTAAGTTTGCAGAAAAGAGACAATGGGAAGGCCAGTTCTTGTAGTTCATGTAACTTACAATGTGAGTTTGAAACCATTTTCAAGCTCTCATTGTCTCTGTGGTAGCTGGCCTTCACTTATAAGTTCTACTGTAAAGAGAGATGGAGCAAAACATTCATGTACAGACTGATTCCTATTATTCCTCATGTTCATATCAACAATCCTTAGAAAATCTTGAAAGGGTTCTGCTTGTATGATGATACATTCTAATTTTCAGCTAATGGAAAATATCTTGTGTAAGAATTTAGAATATAAGGAAATACAAAGTTGTATCAGTCAGGCCTATTACCTGCATAAAATAAAACCCAGTTTAATTATTAAAAAAAAAAAAGAAACCATTTTCACTTGAAGAACACTCGGGATTTCTTGAATAAACCATCCTTATTCTGAAAATGATAACTAAGAATTCTTTCCAATGAGCACTTAATATACTAGTAGCATAGTCTTGTTTAGTGAAATACTTTATGCCTAGAAAAGTGTGGTTCACAAATGTTATCAAACAGGTAAAAAGGTGCAGAAAAGAGAAAGCCATCAAAAAATGTGGCAGCCTTATTTTGACATGTGACTGCTTGTCTTCTCGGGAGCTGACATGCCTTCTCAGTGGCGAGTGACAATCCTCCCTCCTCCCTGGGGACCGCCGCCGCTCATGCAAAGGACATGCTCCCCAACTTTGTCATCTCACCTGAGGGCACTCCTGCTGCACAGCAATACACGGAGGCACAGGCAGCCTTCCTGGGAATGGGCTGGCCGTGCCACCTCAGGTAGTGTTTCCGGGTATTTAGCATAAACATATATGTTCGCATTAAGAGCCATATTTTTTGAAAACACAATGACTCACCAGTGGGGAAAAAATCTTGTCTATAAATCTCAAACTAATTTCTCCAGTGCCCTCTTTTTGTAATAAATTTAAATTCTTTATTGTTTAAAGTATTACATATGTCTCCTTTTTCCCCCATTGACCTATCCCTGGCCGCTCACCCCCAGCACATGTCCTCGCCCCCCTAATATCTGTGTCTATTGGTTATGCTTATATGCATGCATACAAGTCCTTTGGTTGCTCTCTTACCCCCCTCTCCCCAAACCCTCCCTGGCCTTCCCTCTGAGGTTTGATGGTCTGTTCCATGTTTCTATGTCTCTGGATCTATTTTTATTCATCAATTTATGTTGTTCATTATATTCCACAAATGAGATTATTCCAGCACATTCTTTATATGCCTAGTTGTAAGACTACACAATTGTCACTCAAAAAATAAAATTATGTATAAAGAATACATATAATAATTTATGTGATTTTTCTCCTTAACAGCACATTGCATAATCTATTACATAGCAAAGAAGCCAAAATTGGAAAAAATATTAAAATGAGAACCAGATAACTTTGTCCTAGTTCTTGCTCTATATTTAAGTATTTTAATCCTTCAGAAAAATTCATTTTACATATTTGGCTTAGATCATCATTACCATCATCATCATCATATCATCATCACCATCATCATCATCATCACCATCATCGACTTCTTGGGCACTTATTATGTGCCAGACACAGATTAAAGTAGTTTAAATGCATTAACTTATTTTATATCCATTAATAGAACTGTAGAGCATATAAATATAAGATGAAGTCTTTTCAAACTATAAATATTTATAGTTTTGTGATCCTGACTTGATTATATCTAAATGAAACAAGCCGTCCCTTACAGCAAGAAATTAAGCCATCAAATTAAATACAGAAAAGGAGAAAGAAGATTATAATTACATGCTGCCAAAATAATCATTCAGTTGAATACAAAAGCATTTGAACTTTGTACATTCCTAGGTAAATATTTATGTCTAGCTTGTTTATTTATTGTCTATGATATATGTCCACTGTTTCTAAACTTATTCTAATTTTATACAGAAATAATATTGGATGTTTTAGACTTTTAAATTTCATTTTTATAATCACTTTTAAACTTCTAATACATTATTTTTAAAGAATTTATATGTTGCTAAATTCTGCTGAGATTAACAGAGGACTGTACATATGAGTTTGCAAGAATTATATAGTTTGCCAGAATGTTAGAAAAGAACATATATGTTTAAAAAAAAACACACAAAACAAAAAACATCTCACTGGTGTCGAGTTAATGATTTTTAAAAATCTAAGAAAAAAACAAAAAACAGTCCCATTAAATGGCTCATTAAGAATACCAAACTGATTAAAAAACATATCCTAAAGGTAGATTTCTAATGATCAATAAATTAGTTAAATAATTAATTCCTCTTTTTTTCTAAAGGATTTTCTCAAGGTGACTATTACACTAAAGTTTCACAACTTCTGAAATGAAAAGTTCTTTGGTATATTTATCTGTCTATATACAACTTACTGGCAACCCTGACAGGGTTGCAAAAAAATTACTGAATGTTTTTGGTGCACTGGAAAGAAAATGAAACAAATAAGTGTAAATAAAATATTTACATACATAGAACATTGGTAATATAATGAATAATTAAAATGGAAAAGATTATATTAAAGACAGTTGAAACCAACTCTTTAGTACATTTTATTTCCTAGAGAGAAAGAGTTTAACCTGAAACTAGTGTAGAAGGAGAGAAAAAAATAAAAGATATCTCATGATCTCACTCATATGTGGAATACAATGAACAACATAAACTAATGAACTAAAACAGATCCAGAGACATAGAAGAATCGAACAGACCATCCAACCTCAGAGGGAAGGGGGATAGTGGGGAGGAAGGGGGGCAGAGATCAACCAAAGGACTTGTATGCATGCACACACTAGTAAGCATAGCCCATGGACACACACACACACACACACAGTCAGTAGGGGGGTGAGGGCATGTATGGGGGGAAGGGGGATGAGTGGGGAGAGGTCACTGTGGGAAAAAGAATTCATATGTAATACTTTAAACATTAAAGAACCTAAAAAAGAAAAGAAAAAAAAATGGAGGTCTGTTTTATTCTCACAATGCGGAGATACTACCTGCTAAATTCCCTCCAATCTTAACCTTTTGCACTCAGATGTCGAGTGTGACTCGACACGGTTAGCATTAGAATAAAGGAATTGAGAAAAAAGCAAGCGAGTGCAAAGGGTTAAGACAGGAGGAAAAGACCTGGAGACAATGGCAGTTGTCAGGCCCTGTGTAGCAGCCTCGTTCACTTCATTGTATGCTATAACCTGAGCATCGTGCACCTGCAACTATTTAAGGACCAATAAAAATAGCTGAGAGAGAATGTCCAAAAAACTGAAAGCAACACATTTATCTACAAAACAAAACCATTTGTTAATTTCTATGCACTTCATCTCAATCCTATATAATAAATGGCTAATATGCAAATAGACTGAATGGCAGAACAACCAAACAACCAGTTGCTGTCATCAGGACGAGCCTCTGGTGGTTACTGAAAATTCTTTGCTCCCATGCACCATGGTACCACCTGGCGCTCACACCTGCTGCCAGCGCTGGAGCTGCTGCTCGCTTTAGCACCATCAGTGGGTGCAAGCGGCGGCTGTGGGCCCTGATCACCCAAGGGCTCCTCCACCTCCCCATGCTCCTGAGGGGCGATTGGGGCAGCAGTCGCAGCTAGCACCTGCTGCTGGCACTGGCCCCAATCGCTCTGTGCTGTCAGTGGTGTGAGCAGGGCCAGTGACATCAGCATGTGGGAGTGGCGGCAGTGGGAATGGGGCTGCTGGCAGACGGGACCAGGGGAGCAGTGCGAGGAGCTGGGCGGAGGCGTGGAGGATGGGCCAAGACCCGCCCCTGTGCCTACCACAGCCTTGTGTCCCACAGTTCCTTTCAAGGTGCACAAATTTGTGCACAGGGCCCCTAGTCCTATATAATAAAGAGAGAATATGCTAATTGACCCTCACGCCATTGCAAAGATGGCAGCACCCACAGCCAATAAGGAGGGAATATGCTAATTGACTGCCCTGCCCTCAGCCTGGCTGAGGGCATGTATGGAGGGAGGGGGGGAAGAGGGGATGAGCAGTGCATGAATTTTCATGCACCGAACCTCTAGTTTATATAATAAATTGTTAATCATATGAGCTTAGTGCATTTTAATGGATTTGTAATCTTATCAAGTGGAAGCACCAAACTTAAGAGTTTCTAGGTTCTGTAAAAGGTTTAACATTTCTTTCACTGCCCGTATCAATGAGGTAGAGTCCTGTGTGACTGTGGAACCTACACATTCTTTTTCTACACCAGTTGGCAAATAACTGGATAGCAAGGAGACCCCAACCGAGCTTGCTGGTGGAAATTATCTCTGCCGCTGTAGCATCCTGAGGCAATTTGCGGGAAACTTTCATTCTCTTCATTGGATTTTGCTATGAAGTGAACCAACCTGCCTCATGCTCTATACTCTTGGAACCCTGACGTTACAGAGAATTCTTAGTAATGACAACAACCATGGCCCCCCATTGGCCCCCCTTACTTCAGCCATTTATGTTTATCACGGCTATGCCACAAAGAGGGGCATAGGGATTACTACTTTAAGGACATTATTTTTCCCCACAAAACACATCCAAAAAAGTAAAATACTTGAAAAATTCAGGAAGTTATTGATGCACTAGATAATATATTGAAAATATTGAAAACGACAAAGCCAATTATTATTTTTAATAAAATGTAAACTTAATGCTTCAATATAAAGCGTGAGTATATATGGAATTCCTCACTGTCCCAAAGAGAACCTAAAAGTGATAATTTAGCCAATTAATATGTAATATTTAAGAAAATTGTAGTATTTAATGTAACAATTGAGATACAAATACATATTTTTAAAAAATATATTTTATTGATTTTTTTTACAGAGAGGAAGGTAGAGGAATAGAGAGCCAGAAACATCGATGAGAGAGAAACATCGATCAGCTGCCTCCTGCACACACCCCACTGGGGATGTGCCCGCAACCAAGGTACATGCCCTCAACTGGAATCCAACCTGGGACCCTTGAGTCCACAGGCCAATGCTCTATCCACTGAGCAAAACCACTTAGGGCACAAATACATATTTTAATGGCCATGTAAGAGTCTATATATGTGTGTATGTGAAAACTTGCTTATTCTGTAAAATTCATGAAATAATTACACTTGTATTTTTGTCTTTGTTATGACTCTCACACCATTTTGTGGACCACAACAGCACCTTTACTTCCATATAACATCTGTTTCTCCTAATTGTATCTGATACAATCATAGCAAATTTGACCCTAAATCATTATTATCCATTCTTACAATTTTATGTTCAGTTTTTAATATCTATTAATTTTAAACCAAACACCAATAGGAAGTTGCTTAAGCAGAGTGGATAACTATTATTTACCTATATTAATAAACACAATGGTTTCCTTTTACTAACAGTAAGTAGAAATTGTAACAGAAAATATACCGTATTTCCACTAACATAAAAATATACATTTGAGTGAATAAAATATATAATTTGCTATATATATATATATATATATATATATATATATATGTGTGTATGTATGTGTGTGTGTGTATATGTGTGTGTGTATATAACACACACATATATATGAAGAAAACCTCTAAACCTACCAAAATATATAATTTGATATATATACATATATATGTAATAAAAGCATAATATAATAATTAGACCAGACAGCTCAACGACATTCCAGATGAAGCTGGGGCTGCAAGAGCTGAGCCCCTTGCACGAATTTCATGCATTGGGCCTCTAGTGTGTGTGTGTGTGTGTGTGTATATATATATATATATATATATATATATATATATATATATATATATATATATATATATGTATGTGTGTGTGTGTGTGTATATATATATACATTTTATATATATTTATATATATATAAAACCTCAACCTCTAAACCTACCAAGGGAAATAACTGACTAATAATATATACTGAGTGGCCAGATTATTATGATCTCTGAACGCATAATAATCTGGCCACTCAGTGTATATCCTATATAATAAAAGGCTAATATGCAAATTGTCCCCTCGACCAGGAGCTCAACCAGCAGGCAGGCCAGCCAACCGCCCATGTCCCCTCCCCCTGGCCAGGCTGGCCTGACCCACCCATGCACGAATTCATGCACCAGGCCTCTAATACACACACACACACACACACACACACACACACACACACATACATACATACACTGAGTGACCAGATTATTATGCGTTCAGAGATCATAATAATCTGTCCACTATGTGTATAGACCTATTCAGTGGCCGAATGGGATGATCTTAATAATTGCAAATGAAACTACATGTAATAAAATTCCAATCAAGGGAAATCCCAAATATTTTGCTTCAGAAAAACATTTGTTTCGGGAAAAAAATATTGCGATTGTAGAAGTGAAAAAAAAAAAAAAAGGTTAAACATATCTTTTTAATGCAGTCCTGTGCAGTGTCCAGCGGACTCTCTGAGAGTTAAGTGCTTCTGTAGTAGGATGTACCTTTATTATTATTGACTATTTAGAATAATTCATACAAATTTGTAGAGACAGATTGTAGAAAACTGTTTCCTGTCAATAAAAATACAGACTCTTGTCCAAACAAATACAAATTATGTTATTTAATAGACATACATTTGATTTTCCGCTTTTAGAAAAGCTGACACCAAACATTATGTTTTAATATATTATTTGATAGTAACCAGTTGTGCTCCCATTATTAAATTCATTCCAGCTTTCCTGATTGTGTGTTTGTGTGTGTGTGTGTGTGTGTGTGTCGGGGGGGTTAGTTTTCTTTTTCTGATCTCATTTGCACTGGTTGTTGACATTTCGCTGGTTCCTTCATTAACTAATGAGTTAAATTGAAACTTCGACGTGTGTGTAAATTACATTTGCATGAGGGTCGTGACTTGACCTGTTTGAAAATATAATTAAGCATATTTGGATGTCCAGGATATTGACATTGATACAGTCAAAATACACAATCTTCAGAAATTTTGAAGAACTGTGTTTCCGTACTTTTTTCATGTAATTGAAAACCCCCAAACTAAATGTTTTTTAAAAGCCTTAGTGTGTATTATAAGAATCACCATGCCTGCTTGTTAAAAATAAAATGAAGTCTCCACCCTGGGATTTCTGTTGATGTAGCTCTGGGCTCAGCTTGACGGCCTGAACTTTTTTTTTTTTTAAATATATTTTATTGATTTTTTTTTACAGAGAGGAAAGGAGAGGGATAGAGAGTCAGAAACATCGATGAGAGAGAAACATCGATCAGCTGCCTCCTGCACGCCCCCCACTGGGAATGTGCCCGCAACCAATGTACATGCCCTTGACCTGAATCGAACCCAGGACCCTTCAGTCCGCAGGCCGACGCTCTATCCACTGAGCAAAACTGGTTAGGGCAGGCCTGAATTTTTTAACAATTAATTACTAATTCAGATGTGGGTACTGATGGACTCTATTAAAGTTACAGAGTTCAGCATTCTTTTTAAATAACAGGAAAAATTAAGAGCAGTCACAAAAGTAAACTGGTCCCTAAGACATGTGGTTGGAAACAGGCTTTCGTCCTCTGGTTTGCCCAGTGTTACAAACTGCTATGGACACTTTTTAGTTTTAAATAGGTTTAAAACAAAACAAAGCAAAAACTAACAAGCAAATGAATTGGGAGGGGACACCTTCTGCAACATTCCTGTGGGGGAATTAGTTTTTATCATATTCCCAATGTTTCCCATGATTGATACTTATGTGGTTATTCCCCCCACCCCTTTAAAATCTTTTTATAAGCAGCTGTTTTTAAGTTTGAGACTGCAGGTACGTAACATTTATGACAGGAAGATTGCAGCAAAATACACACCCCCCCATACACATCTAATCTTTTCCATGAACCTGGATCGCAAAAGCAAGTTTAGCAAGACTGCGTATTTGTTCCTTATTGCCATTTACTAAATATGGATACTTCAGCTGGGGGGAAAAGCTTATACTTTCAGCAGCAAACACAGCAATTTTCAGAGGAAAGAGGATGGTATGAGAGGTGTTTGGCACAGAAGTACTAAAAAAGCCCTGCAATTAAAGAGCACTCCTTTAACAGAAAGGTGTATTTATTTAGAATTTTGGAAACCATACTTTGAATAAGTTGTTACTGGATGTCTCGGCACAGGTGCTCAGGTATTCAGTATAAACAAGCTGTCAAGAGAAATTGGCGGGTTATGTTACTTCGTTGGTGAATAGAAGAGGAGGTCTGTGTGGGAAACGTTATACTCTTCTCAGTACATTAAGTAGAAAAAGATAGCATCCATAGATTACCTCATGTCCTTGTCTATTCAGCACTGTAATTTTAAATAAAATAGGTGGTTGTTTGGTTTTGCAGTTCTTTTATGAGAAAGTTGTCTAAGGCTTTTAAGGATATGAGGAAGCCCTTAAAATAACTCCAAAAAGACATAACATAAATGAGGAGCTTTTGACTTTCCTAGCGCCTTCCACTCCATAAAGCCCATTTGCAACAGGGAAAATATCTAAACACAGGTGTCTTGTGTGTTTTTTATTTGGTTTGTTTGATCGAAGTACATTCCTGTATGCTGAGAGTAATTCATAAGCATCTTATCCTTGGCCAGGTATGGACCTTATGGGCGGGCCTCATACCATTTTGAACCTGAGGACTTCTTATTCCTGTGATTCCTTCTTTCTTTCCTAACGCTGCTTCCTTAACATCAGTGTACAACTGAATGTGATATACTCGAGCAAGGTATTTATTATAGGAGGGCACATTAAACTTCTCATGTTATACTTCCCACATACTCAGAGTAAACTAGTATCCAAAATGGTTCTATGAGTTCATATCAATTTTTAATACTAGAGGCTCAGTGCATACAAATTCATGCACTGGAGAGGGGGTCCCTCAGCCTGATCTGCCCCCTCTCACAGTCTGGAAGCCCTTAGGGGCAGGAAGCAACCCGGCGATCAGGGGAAGGCAACGCCCCATCGCACCTCTGCTGCTGCCACTGCCAGCAGCGCAAGCCTCGGCCGGTCCTGGTTACCTGAGCCTTGGGTGGCCCTGGGCGGCTGGGCAGCCGCCATCTGAGGCTTGCCTGCACCCTGGGCCGGCCCTGTTGGCTGGGGGGCTGAGGGGACTGGGAGACTCTGGAGGCAGGCACATGGCACACCTGCCACCCCAGCAGGGCTGAGGGGACTGGGTGCTGCCATCTTGTGGCTGTGGGCACTACCATCTTTGAGGGCAGGGCAGTCAATTAGCATATTCCCTCCTTTTTGGCTGTGGGTTCTGCCATCTTTGAGAGCAGGGCAGTCAATTAGCATATTCCCTCGTTTTTGGCTGTGGGTGCTGCCATCTTTGAGGGCAGGGCAGTGAATTAGCATATTCCCTCCTTATTGTCTATGAGTGCCACCATCTTTGAGGGTGGCACAGTCAATTAGCATATTCCCTCCTTATTGGCTGTGGGTTCTGCCATCTTTGTGATGGCGTGAGGGTCAATTAGCATATTCCCTCTTTATTAGATAAGATGAAGTGAATTATTTTAAAATTAGTTTTATGTGAAAAATTTTAAAAAAGCAAGGAGTCAACATGCAATGAGCCTGTAGATCAGAGACTATCGTATCACTGTTTCGTTTAGGAACTGTATTGTAAGGCGTTTCCCTTCAGTTTTCTTCAGACAAATTTTAAAAACTACTTGTTTGTGTTTATGTGCTTATTTGTATTCTGCTTTCTTCAAATGCTCAAATCAGCCACTCAGTTATAGCAGCAACAACTGGCCAGGTTAATCCAGTTATAATCACTTAAATTGGAAACTTCCCAAATCTTGCCTAAATCCAATCATATGCATGAAATCCAGTCTTATAGATTTACATGCCATTAATATTAACCCTTCAATTATCTAAACAATGAAAAGTAAATCTCGTTTATAAATTTATTCAACAGATATGATCTTTCTCTCTCTCCCCCCACCTCATATGCCCATCTTTCTCTACACTCTCTCTTTTCCCTTTAAACTGGGACTTTGCATTCAAATATCTTGTTTATTTAAAAACTAGAGGCCTGCTGCATGAAATTCGTGCACGGGGGGGTTGGGGGTGTCCCTCAGCCCAGCCTGCTCCGTCTCCAATCTGGGACCCCTTGAGGGATGCCTGACTGCCCGTTTAGGCCCGATCCCACTGGACTGCTGGCTCCCAACTGTTTGCCTGCCTGATTGCCCCTAACTGCTTCTGCCTGCCAGCCTGATCACCCCCTAACCTCTCCCCTGCCAACCTGATTGATGCCTAACTGCTCCCCTGCAGGCCTGGTCGCCACCAACTGCCCTCCCCTGCTGGCCTGGTCACCCATAACTGCCCTCCCTTGCCAACCTGGTCCCTCAACTGCCCTCCCCTGCAGGCCTTGTCCCTCCCAACTGCCCTCCCCTGCTGGCCTGGGCCCCCCCCAACTTCCCTCCCCTGCTGGCCTGCCCCCCCAACTGTCCTCCCCTGCAGGCCTGGTCACCCCCAACTGCCCTCCCCTGCAGGCCTGATTGCCACCAACTGCCCTCCTTTGCAGGCCTGGTCCCTCCCAACTGCCCTCCCCTGCTGGCCTGATCACCCATAACTGCCCTCCCCTGCTGGCCATCTTGTGGTGGCCATCTTGTGTCCACATGGAGCCGACCATCTTGTGTGTTGGAGTGAGGGTCAATTTGCATATTACCCTTTTATTAGATAGGATGTCATTAATGTGTTCATAACATGTGTAGAACTCTAATCTCTGTGCATAATTCAGTGATCTAAGACTTTTGAAAATAATTTTGATGCATAAAAAAGTTATATGTAATTTTTTTTGGTTTTAGTTTTGGAGCCAGCACTGATTTTAAATTACCTTAACTTTAAAACATAATTTTTGATTTAAGAAACCTATACATGTTAAATGTATAAAGTTTAAAATTATTATTAAGAATAAAAATAAATTCAGTTCATTAGCCAAGTAATTTAAAAAAAAACAAATGAAACAAACAAAACAAAACAAAACCTAGATGGTCACGTGCAGTGCTTTTTCTTACTTAAAGGGGTGCTGTTTGACTCTGCAATAAATCCTTAGTGTCATTCATCCATAACATGCATACTACATACACACAAATATGTCTATAAATATGTATTATATATAAATATATATGGATGTATATATGTAAATGAAAATATATCTGGCCAAATTAATATACAATCCAATTTTTGCTATTTTGTTTACAGAAATAAATCTAGTGAAGAATGACATCCATTTCAACATGTAAACTTATGAGTCAGAAATGATGTTTCTTTGTGGACATGAGTATATGAGACAGTCTTCCTGGTTAATGCCATAAAAAGTGATTGCTGAATGGAAGTAGATATTTACATTAATTTATTTTGTTTTAATTTATTTTGTCATTAAAAGTGTATGGAAGATACTGTATATACCTGTTCTTCAATTTTCTATTAAGTTATTGACCTCAGTGATTTATTGGAGTTCTCCATATTTCTGTGAATATTAATCCAGATATGAGGCAAATGTTTTCCCACAGTCTATCTTTTATATTTTTACTCTGTGTTGGTTTATATTTGTTGAATAACAGTATAGAAAAGAAAGTATTTTATCAACACATGCCTATAGTTTTTAATTTTGCAAAATCTTTCTTAAATTCATTTCTTTTCAACTGCCTTTCAAAAGAATAAGAAGAAAAGTCTGCTCCTGCTGGGTTTGTTATCGAGTGCTCGCTATTCTCCCTTAACTGGTAAATTGGAGCTTTATTAAAACTTCAAAAAGCACTTTAATGTCTTTAGCCAAAATAGTAACATGACAGGCAAATTTGAAAATTGTTTGAAGACTGTTTATGGCATTTCTAGTAGAAAAATTACATGTTTTAAATGACCTTTAATATCTTTCAAAAAAATCCCTTAAAACCCCTATGGGCTCCCCACAGGATGTTGAGCTGGTCTTGTTGGCAATTCTTGTCTTTTACTCCGTCTCTTCCAAGTTATTTCTCTATGCCTCAGTTTCTTCATTTGAAAATAATAGACATAACAGCCCTAGCTGGTTTGGCTCAGTGTATAGAGCATCAGCCTGCGTACTGAAGGGTCCGGGTTCAATTCTGGTCAAGGGCATGTACCTTGGTTTCAGGCTCTTCCCTGGCCCAGGCCCTGGTCAGGGCTCCTGCAGGAGGCAACCAATTGATGTGTTTCTCTCACATCGATGTTTCTCTTGTCTTTCCCTCTCTCTTTCACTCTCCCTAAAAATCTATGGAAAAAATATACTCAATTGAGAATTAAAAAAAATAAAAGAAAAAGAAAGAAAATAATAGACATAATAATGCCTATTTTTTAAATAATAATTTTAAATATTTATTGTCAATAGACCCACATACAGAGTATCATTGGTGATTTTTCATGGGCTGTTCCATGGATTTATGGCATAGACCCTATCAGCAATATTATGGAATATAATAGATAATTTTATTTCATATCACCGTACTTGAGGCAGAAAGGAACTATTAACTGGTATCTTACATTGTTCTAATCTCCTTCATGGATGAAATATATTCTATATATACTTGCATAGTCAAGGATTCTTCCTTTATTAAAAAACATATTTAATTTACATTGGCCTTGAAAATGGGAATTCTTACAGCCATTTCTGTTCTATTTGTTGATATCTAAAACCAGTATGGATCAGGGAGAATATTTGTAATAAGATTTTAACTCAAGGTATTTTGGTGTTTTTAATGGAGTGAATAATTGTACAATAAGTAAACAGCTAGCTCTCAAATCAGTTTCAGGAAACTAAATAATACTAGATGAAATTAGAATGTCTTTCTCTAGCAACTTGCACTTTCAATATTATTTCAATTGCAAATGAAAATGGTTATTTTACTTAGGCTTATCATTATTAGGATAACCAAGAGTATGACCAAAGGTTTACATGCATTTTACATGTTCCTGATTGTTTGGAAGAACATTTCCATCCTCAATTGTGCCCAGGGAATCCCAGGCAATATTTCCAGAATGTCTGAAATTTGTAAATACATCTTTGGTCACCTATTTTAAAATAATATTTGAAGGCAGCTAATTTACTATATTTAAAAAAATTCATTTCATAACATATATGCAAGTCTTTGTTATTGTTATTTTTTAAAAATATATATTTTATTGATTTTTTACAGATAGGAAGGGAGAGGGATAGAGAGTTAGAAACATCAATGAGAGAGAAACATCCATCAGCTGACTCCTGCACAACTCCTACTGGGGATGTGCCCACAACCAAGGTACATGCCCTTGACCGGAATCAAACCTGGGATCCTTCAGTCAGCAGGCCAACGCTCTATCCACTGAGCCAAACCAGTTAGGGCTGTTATTGTTATCTTCATCATTAACATTTCCTGTATCATGTTCACCAATAAAGAAAGGTCTGGCTAATGGGATAATAATCTGTGTTTATATAATAGAGACTTCAGATTTATAATAATATAATGAAAGGTGATTTGTATCAGGTTTCCAATTTCGGGTATATAATTGCTTCTTCCATTCATCCTTACCAGGCAATTTTTTCAAAATATTTCTTTACGAGAAGCTATTTCAATTGACCTAATTATTTTGAAACAGTGCAGACATTTTCAAATGTGACTACGGTGAACAGACTCTAGGGTGGCCCCTATTGGGGAAAATTCAGAATTAAAATGTGTTTCTCTTCAAGAATATAATGCTTTTTCATCTCTGCACCAAAAGGAATGACTATCAATTTAATTTGCTCTGAAGAGCCAAATTTTTACATGAGATTTAGCTGCAACATTATATTTTGCACCTGCATTTTTAAAGGCATGGAGTTTAATTGCTCATTTATTTGGGTTATTATTTTTATATTTGGGCACATTTGCCATTACACTGAGATTCAATTGTGCATTTACTGATGCCCTCGGAAAATTGTATTCCATGCTGGGAACTTAATTTCAGAAACTGTGTGTGTGGAGGTAGGGTGGGAGGTGTGTATTAAATCTATTGAGATACAGTTGGACCTAAAAATAAATTTCCAAAATGAGAATTATTATTGGCAAGTAGTTTCAAAACACTTCACAATTACATTTAAAGAGAGACATTTCTGACTTTTCATTTTTATTTGCATGAATACTTGCTTTCAAGGTGAAATACACATTGCATATCAACATATATAGCTTTGCATACAATATTGTACGTATATATCAACATATATAGCTTTGTATACAATATTGTACATTAGTTGGTAACTCTGCTCCTTTGAAGACTGAATATATTGTCCCAAATTAGGTGAGTAAACTTTAACTTGCCATCTATTGCAGAATGACATAGACAAAAGTATGTTAGTACAACTATATTACTTTAAATTCTGTTTTACACTAAGAGGTTCTCCATGTTTTGTCTCTTGTGCCATTTGTTAAAATAGGTCAGAATGAAATTATTTGAAAATTTCAACTGTATAATAAAAAAAAATACAAAATAGTGAAGGGTGAGGGTAAATGGTTTTAATTGTTGAATAAAAATATTAGCTTTAATGTAAAAAAAAAACCCCTAGTGTTTATATACTTAAAGCCCTCAAATCAAATATCAAAGGCAAGCCTTCAAGTGTTTTAATTCAAAATTTTATTTTTAAATATTAATCAAGGTAATGTACATATGTGATAAACATTAAAGTTTACTAAGAGTCTTAAAATGAAAAGCAGCAACCCTTCGCCATCACCACCTCATTCTCAGTCACACAGTCTAGAAATAAATAAATTGGTCCTCGTTCTAGTTCCAATGGCAGTTTATCCTTTATTTACAAAACAAAGCTCATTATATTTTTACTTTTTCAAGTTTAGATATTGATGTCCAGTTTAGAAAAGTAAAACATTTAATTCACAATCCTCCACCTCCACTTACACTTAATGCATTCTGACAATTTTTTTCTTGTATAATTGATTTTAACTTTTCTACTGCTTTTACATGTAATTTTAGATAACATGTTGTGTCAACATTATTCTATCAACTTCGGCTCCAATAACATAAAATGAACATTTAAAAAATAAATTTAATTTTATTGATTTCAAAGAGGAAGGTAGAGGGAGAGATAGAAACATCAATGATGAGAGAGAACCATTGATTGGCTGCCTCCTGCACATCCCACACCAGGGATTGAGCCCACAACCTGGGCATGTGCCCTGACTGGGAATCCAACCGTGACCTCCTGGTTCATAGGTTGATGCTCAACCACTGAGCCAAGCCAGCTGAGCTGAAATGAACATTTTAATCTCCAAATCCTTCCCTTAATGTCTGCTCTTGCACCTCCCAGTTATTTCATCTGTACCTTCACCTTTATTTTCAAGGCGGACTGCATCTGCATTCTGTTCACTGTTTTAAACTGTCCAAGCTTTACCTGTCATTTAAGTCTAAAAGTTGAAAGCGGATGACCATCACCCATATAATTATGATTATGAAAACTACTCTTCAGAACAAAGGCACCTCGTTTCCCAGGACATGTGTCATTTTATAGATGTGATATTAAGTTTCCTATTCCATTTCTGGGCTCATTTGAACTTCTAGCTTTACTTTTCAAAAATTGCTTATATTTATATAATCATAGAGACCTGAGTTTGAGGCAGAGTTCCTCCACTTACTAAATGTGAAATTATCAGCAAGAGACAGTATACTAATTCCCAGGACTGATATTTCTCAACTGCAAAGGGAAGATAATAATATAGACTTCACAAAGAATATTGTGAATTAAAAAAAAAAATAACTATTTTAAGTTGCTTCACTGGGAACGTGGCACTAAATAATCATTCAGTAAATGGTTGCGTATTCGTCTAATTTTGTTGGGGGGTCCGAGTAGGAATGACATGGAGTGATTTGCTGATCACCTTTGCTTGCCCCTTCCTCATCGACAATACGGGTGGATTTCATCTCTGAAATATTTCTGAAAATTAAAGCCTTAACCCAGCCTCCTGTGTCAAAAGAAGAGAAATACTGAATCCACAAAAACCGGTAGGATACCACGAAAAAGTCACAAATATGTGCGATGATGACTACGACTGCTAAGAAACGTCTAGCTTTGCCTTATGTTACCTTAATGACCTCCAGTGAATCCTGCCTCCTGGGCTCAGGCCTCTTTGCAGGGTGACACTGCCATTGCTCCTCTCAAAAAGTGAGGTGTATCCATCCCTATCTAGTCTCTCCAGGCAGCTATCACAGCCTATCCCAACTGAAAACAACTGACACTTATTTCTCACACTTCTAGAGGCTCCAGGTCTGAGACCAGGCACCAGCATGGTCAGGCGAGGGACCTCCCCTGGTTCACAGCTACTGCCTGCTTCCTGTGTCTTTACAGGGTGAAGGGTCGCGGGTATTTCTGAGCTTCTGTGACAAGGCACTCATCCCATCCATAAGGGTTCCACTCCCATAACCTAAGGACCGCCCAAAGTCCACCTGCTATGTTGTGCCCTATTAACAGCATTTCTAACTTATTGTTTAATGGGTCAGCATGTGTGGTGAGTGTCTCCTGCTATCTTTTCTCTGTCTCTCGGAAACATCTCACCCAGTTCTGAAGCTTCATGTTATCTCCGCATGGATGTGGATGGTTGATTTCCTGGATCTGCACTTCTGGGTGACAGTTTGCCAGTAGCTCCTGTGTGCAGCGATTCCTTTGTTCTAGTTTCTAATTGGCTCCCCAGCCACAGACGTTTACTCCAGAGGGTTTTCCAAAGTGTCTTGGATTTCTTAGCTTCTTTCTTTGGTTTTACCAGAGACACGTTTTCACCCTTTCTGTGTACTGCCTATGAAATAAAGTTATGAAAGCAAGACACCCCTCCAGGCTCCCTTATGTTTTTATTCTGAGTCATACGCTTCCCCAGGCTGTGATTTCTTTTTTTTAAAGCTGAAGGTGGGTCTCATGGCCATTCTGAATCCAGGATGGCTTTGCATTTGTTTCACGAAAGATCTAATTTAAACTATACTTCTACACATATATTTACCACTCGTGGATATTTGCATTGAAATCTATCATTTTCTTCTATGATTTATTAAAGAGAAATCACAGACGGTTCATACTTGATTTTCACAAATACTGATGATGACCATACACATACCTTTTGTTTCATTCTGACATGCAGGGCCTTCCAGGCTGTAGAAAAACCTTCACCTTTGAGGCTGGTTTTAAACAGGTGTTTTTTTCCCCTTCATTTAAGTGCATGTTCACACTAGTCACAGAGCACCTGGTGCCCCACTTATAAAGCGAACATATTACCATTTAAAAAGAGGAAATCTGAACCACTTAGATGAACACAAATACCTTCACAATACCCATTTCAACCCTGACAGTACTTAAACGCATCCCTCACAGGTTAGCTTCCAGGGAAAAGAGAGTTCCAAGCAAGGGTGAAAATGTGGTCCGGATTCCTGTGCCCAAACCCATGGGAAGGCTAAGCTCACACAATGGAAGGCGTAGCTTCAGGGGATGGAGCTCAGGGACCTGCCCCTCGCTAAGGACCTCAGGGGACTCTCTGTACACACAACCATCTGTGAACCCTGGGCACCCTCACTGTTGCAGCAGCTGTTCCAAACACTTGCAAACCACGGACATCTCATGCATTCATTCCTCTGAAGTGAGGAAAACTGTTCTACATGCTGTTTGCTCCCCTCATTGCAGATCTACCTAGAATTATAATACGTCACATTGTATAATTTATATTTTAACATTATAAAATTTATTTAATTAATATTTGAATAGAAAATTCATTCATATGGTTTAAAGTAGAATCACAAAATGATATAAAGTAGAATTATAAAATTGTGTAAAGTAACTATTCTCTCTCTAGCCTCCCTGATCCCCATAATATCCCGAGAGCAGGTTATCACTGCTATTAGTTTCTTCTAAATCCTTTCAACACTTTCACGTGGATTAAATCACATGCGTGTACATGGTGGAACAAAAGTAGTTTACAGTTGTTTGTATAAAAATAATACAATAATTCATAAATAGTAACACAAGAATAAACTCTGTTTCCCATATTACAACTGTAAACCAACTTTCGCCCCACCCTATATTAGTCCCCCTCTTTTTATGCAAATATTTAATTATTATATACAATATTCTGATCTTCACCAATGGTGTGTGTGTGTGTGTGTGTGTGTGTGTGTGTGTATTTTCTTCCTGTTCACTTGCTTTGTTGTCTACCTTTTGATCTTGCATATTTCTTCTCCTTGGTTTGTTTATTTTCTTTATTTTTATTAGAGTGCTAATCTTATGACCTGTATTAACTCTTTACCTCTTAAGAATAATGGAATTTATATCTGTTATTTCTTTATGTGGCACAATATAAAGTCCTCCTGTGCTTTTATTTGTGGCTTTTTTCAAAGGTAGTTTCCCAGTAAGATATTCATTCACTTTCAGTTTTTCTACTTGAGTTTCCTCATCTGTAGTGCCTAATGGATTAGTTATTAGGGTTATTGTAAACATTACATATTAACAGTAGTACACTAGTAAGTATTTAGTAACCAGCTCTCTGCAGAAAACAAAAACAAAGAAGCTCTGACTTGTACATTTGACATTTACAGAACTATAAAATCTGTATAAAAACTATAAACGCTACCTACCGCCCATGTGAAACCCACCCATGTCAGACTACCAACACGATGTTCAGCAGCTCACACAACTGCAACTACTTCACTCAGCTCTGACCCTAAATAACAGCTTCTTAGAGTTACTTTGTATTATTAAAATAATTTTATGACTATTTCAGTACACCTATTTTTTTATCTATGTGAAACTTACGTTGACGTAAGTTTAGTGGTAAGGCTTTAATTTTTATGATTTCCAGAAATACAACCAAATATTAAAGCCGCCAAGGATTGTTTCTGAATAGAAAGAACTGTGGACCTCACAGGAGAAGAGACATGTGCAACATACAACGTTTCAAGTTGGTTTCCAAGTCTCTGTGGACTTTGCTTCTGTCCCTGACAGGTAAGTGCAAGATTGGAGTTGTCAAAATTACTTTATTTGCCTTCCCAATCTTTAGCATATTTTTTACTATTTTTGAGTAAAAAGTATTTTCTGGCAGGCTGAGAAAAATATTTTCAAATGGAGCAGAAGCTCAAACGTTTTAAAGGTGGTGATGACAGTATACAGAGGATAAGTGTAGTCCAAGGAACAACAAATGATAAAACTGTGAAAAGGTAGTAGGACAGATACTTGGCGAATAAGAAAATAATCTCTTGAAAATTCTCCAAGCATAACCAAAGGTCTCCAGGCAGAAATCGCCTTTCCATAGCAACTGTTTATTTATGAGGCATCCAAAGCCCAGTCATTGGAATTATTGGGACAAAGGAATGGTGTGTACTCAAAATGCTCCTGAATCTGGCATGCTTTGGGGGCCAGGTTACTTGTATATGTTAGAATTAACTGGGGCAAAATGCCAATCAGATAAACTGGGAGTTTCAGTCCTGTAATTAATAGACTGGAGAAATGTCCCAGTATTAGATATGTTGCTGCTTAGTTGAGCAATATCTGGTAAAAAGCGTTCTATCAATGTATAATGCAAACCTCATTCCTCCGCCTGGACATGTTCATTCCACTAAGACCAGCCAGTATCACTGCATGTAGTCAACTATTTTTTTAAATATATATATACTAGAGGCCTGGTGAATGAAATTTGTGCATGGGGGGAGGTCCCCCAGCCCAGCCTGCACCCTCTCCAATCCAGCACCCCTTGGGGGATGTCCGACTGCTGGTTTAGGATCGCGCCTAAACTGGCAGTAGGACATCCCTCTCACAATCCTGGACCACTGGCTCCTAATTGCTCACCTGCCTACCTTCCTGGTTGCCCCTAACTGCCCCCCCCCGACAGGCTGATTGCCCCTCACTGCCTCTGCATGCCGGCCCGATTGCCCCTAACTGCCACCCCCCTGCCGGCCTGGTCACTCCTAACTGCCCACCCTGCCAACCTGGTTGACCCCAACTGCCCCCCCTGTTGGCCTAGTTGCCCCTCACTTCCCCCCTTGCCAGCCTAATTGCCCCCAACTGCCCCCCTGCCGGCCTAGTTGCCCCATGCAGCTTGCTTGTTCAGTCATTTGTTCATCCCTCACTAAACCCCCTGCCAGCCTGGTTGCCCCACGCAGCCTGCTTGATCAGTCATTTGGTCGTCCCTCACTAACACCTCTGCCGGCCTGGTCATAGGCAGTCATCTTGTAAGAGTGTGAGGGTCAAATTTGCATATTACCTCTTTATTATATAGGACCTATACTATATATATATATATATATATATATATATATATACACACACATATATATATATATATGTGTGTGTATGTGTGTGTGTGTATGTATACATACCGTATATATATATATATATATATATATATATTTTTTTTTTTTTTTCAGAGAGGAAGAGAGGCAGAGAGAGAGACATAACATTAATGATGAGAGAGAATCATTGATTGGCTGCCTCCTGCACAACCCACAATGAGGATCAAGCCCACAGCCCAGGCATGTGCCCAGACCAAGAATTGAACCACAACCTCCTGGTTCATAGGTCGACTCTCAACCACTGTGCCATGCCAGCCAGGTTAGCCAAATGTTTTAATGGTTCCCCCTACCTTACTCTGAAAGAGTCCTAATCCAGCTGCCAAGAAAAGGTATTATTGGATAGGTTTATTTGCTACAAACTTTGTCTATATCAGATAATTCCATGATGCAATTCTGAAGCAGCTCATGATAAATCTCACTTTATGATACCATCCTTCTACTGTACTCAATATAAATGATGATTCAAGCCCACCCACTGAGCTAGCTTATGGAAATCTGACATACTGGCTGTCATACTAAGTAATTGAAAGGGATTCCAACTATAGTGAATATTAACTTTGGAGGAAGCTCCATGATTAAGATAGCCTCCTATTTGATATTCTCTGACTGGTGGGGTGCTTGATGTATGGCCCCTTTAATGTTTCCTTAGGTAGAAAACTACTGACTATATGGATGGAAGTTGAACAGTAAGATCTATTTTGTAGGTTTTACTGAGTATGCCTGCCTAATTTTCTTCATAAGGGGAATAAAAAGGACAATACTACTTAGTCTGAGTCAACTTTAAGTGATATCCTTGAGATTTCAAGGTGAATAACTACAAACTTGTTTCAAATATTTTAGACACAACAACTATTTTCCTGCTCTCAGATTCTACCGCTCTTTTGGTTTTATATTCCCAACATCCACTGTCTGGAGAATAGTGAGGATTTCATACATTTTGCCAAGTTAATAACAGAAGGAAATATGGAACAGAAGGATCATATATATCAGCCTCCCCATTTACTATGTGTTAGATACAGATTTCCAAGTGCTCAGTGGGTAGATAATGTTAGAAGCTCCAGACAAAGCAGGAATGAATAGCAGATTGTATGCTTAAACCATTAGAATCCCAGAATAGTCTAATATACCAATATGTACTAACAATTAAAGACCTAACCCACTATAGACCCTACAGTTTCATACCAACCTAACATGCCAGTCAGAACAAGAGCGGCTCATCTGCAACACACTTATTTGAAAAGTCTTTCTTGTACCTGGGTCTCACCTCTTTCATGAGCATTGGTAAGCCAGGCTGATTCACAGGTGTAGGGAGAGAAGATAAGCAGTGTCCATGCCTTTTATCTGACCCATCCTGTTTTTCTCCAGCCCCTCAATGCATCATCCTTGCTCCATGTCCCTCTCAATTTATCAGAAAGGCTGAGTTCTGCTATGGCTCTTTCAGGTCTGGTGTTTGTGTTGACCTAGATTTCCAGCTCTTGAACTTTGCTCATTCTTTGCTGTAGCCTGGGTTCCCCCGAGTACGATATTTTTAGACTGACTTCCTAGTAACTGACCTTATGGCTTCGTCCTAGAAATATCCCTCCCACAATGGCTCCAAGGAGACATTTCTCAAACGCTGAGCAGTGTAATGAGATATCCTTGACAGTAATGTTAGAGAACATTTTCAACTACAGATGGTCCAACCATGAATGTTTTGTAAATGGTACCTTAGGAAAGCCAAGGAGCTGGTGCTAATCTATAACGCACTACCACAACTCTGCTGGGACCAGCATTACATGGACCAGGTGTATAGCTTTTCTTAGTCTAGCCAAGTACATGTATGAACCTGGAAAAATATGTGGGACTCATATTTCCTTCAAAATATCCTTACCAGATATCAATTCCCACAGCTGTATATCTGGTGAAGCAGTATATTAAACAATAAAAGATTGAGTTTAATATTAAGTATCATAAATTTACTTGGTTCTGATTGAAAAGCAATCGATATGCTCTCAATGCCAGAAGTACAGATAGAAATAAACTGCTTTTATGTTTTTAAAAGAAGGGATCAAATAACTAAACTTGGAGAAAAAGAAATATATGGACTCAGAAATTGTCAGGGTGTTCAAATTTTGTCTCAAGAATACCAATATACCATCACTATAACTTAAGAAAAAATAGGGTGTCCCCAAAAATGTAAACACACACTTCGAATAATTATAAGGACTGTTTATTAGCATACATTTCATTTTCAAAATTGAGCTATCAGCTGTTACAGTATATATATATTTTTGGGGATACCATGTATGTACATATATTTTTTTTGTTCTTCTATTTACTATCTAGGTTACTATTCCATACGTTCACCTCAATTCTCTAACACCTCTCCTTCCTTCAATTACTCAACCAATCACCAGACTAGCTATTTCACTGACAAATAAAACTAATTACAAAAAACTCTTGATACATAAACACACTCATACACCTGCTTTTTAAAAATAATCTTCTCCATCTTAATAATTACAATTTCATAATCCTGGTTGTTCAGGTTGAATATTTTGGAGTCTACCTTGTACATGGATTTCTTTCCAACACTGCATCTAAACATCAGCTATTTCCGTGAGTTACAACTTCAACATATAGAATCAAAATTAAACCATTTCTTACCATTCCTACCACTACATTCTGTTCCACGGTAGAAACACCTGTTGACTACATTATTAAAATAGACTTTTAACTGGTTTCTGGCTTCCGATCTTGTCCCTCTATATTTTATCCTTCACAACATATTAAAAGATTATATCCTAGACTACCCCATCATATGTAGGGAGCGGTTATAGGGTTAAGCCTCAGACTGACCTGCTGGCAAAGTCGAAAACAAGTCCCAGCTTAGAGGGCACAGCCCTCTAAGCATAATTAAGCTTGATCTTGTGACTGCTCCCTAGATCTTTCCTGGGTAGCTAATGGGCTATGGGAGGGGCAGCAAGTGTGGCCAAAACAAGTGAAACTTATAAGGACATTGTAAATTACCTTGTTTACCCCTGATTATAAATCATCAGCTTTGCAGTCTGGATCTGTTCTGTGGCCTCAGCCAGGCACAGATCCACCTAGACCCAGCTTATTCTCTTTGTCTGTCTTTTCTTCATGCTTCACCAGCCCTCCCTCAGGCTCGCCGAACCCTTGGCTGTGCTGGTGCAGCACAATCATATCTTAAAATACCCATATAATTTTTATCATTCAAAGAACTTTTCATCATCCAACATAAAATATTCCCTACTCTTGCTCAGGTAAGACTTGAAACAACAGACTTGTTTTGTTGAACACTGAGAATCAAACTTATGTACATATACACTGAGTGGCCAGATTATTATGATCTCTGAACACATAATAACCTGGCCACTCGGTGTAGACTGACCACAGAGTTTGGATTTTAAAATAAGGTTTTTCCATGTATAAGAACTGCATTGTGGGTAGTTAGAAAGAAGCAGAGGACTTACTAGCCAGAGGCAGTTTCCCCTTATACATAAGTACACTGAGTACTTATTATACATAATAATCTGGGCCACTCAGAGTATATATATATTCTCAAATATATACATATATAGACCCAAATATATACACATATATACTTTGATATAATTATGTTGGAGTGAATGAAAGCCAAATCAATGATATTATATATAGACTTAAATGCTTCTTCACATTTACATTTGTCACCAAGTAGAAAAACCATTCTTTTGATTTCCCTAGTACAGTAGTGAGAGGCTAAGGTAGACTGAAGAGCACATAAATAACTCCAAATACAATTATCCTACTTAAACTTCACAAGCTTTTGAGGTGACATTAATATTTATCCTGGTATTATTGGCAGCGTCTGAATTGAATCTTTTAAAAGATTAAGCAATGACATGTTCCTCAAGTTAAGATGTATTTTATCTAATTTAGGGAGGAGAGAGTAACTGTGCAGCTAAAACCATAACTACTTTAACACGTGGATTGATCTAAACATCATCTTCTAGTTTGATTTCCAGGTAAAATTAAGGAAATAAAACATGGAAAATAGGCAGGCAGAGTAATGTCCACCCTCAAAGATGACAATGCCCGAATCCCTGGAATCTTTGACTATACTATGTTGCACGGCAAAGGGGAATTTAGATTCCAGTTGAAATTAAGGTTGCTGACATTAAAATAGAGGGACTATACTGGACAATCTGGGTTGCCCCAGTTATAGTCATAAACATCCCTATGAATGGAAGAGGGAAGTGGATGAGAGTTAAAGGAAGATGCGACTAAAGAAGGTTGGTTAGCGGTGAAACACTACTGGCTTTACAAAGGCAGGCAGGTGGCCTCAGAACACTAGAAACGGTAAAGAAACTGATTTTCCCTTAGGGTCTGCAGGAAGGAAAGCAGCCCTGCTGATAACTTGATTCATATCCCAGTGATCGCCTTGTTGGAAGAGAATAAATTTATATTCCTTTAAGCCACTAAACTCATGGTAATGTGTTACAGCATCAATAGGACACCAACTCACAAGACATTAGGAGAATACTTTTGTGCCTTGATGAATCAATATGAATGATATTTATTTCCTGAGGGAAGTGTGACAGAGCTTCTGAAATCTTCAATAATGATCTAACAGAGAGTGTCCCAACTGTTTTCACAATTATGCCTTTCTTGGCTTTTGCTATATATAAATTATATACATTTCAAAATTAATTGAATTACACTATAGACTTATGTTTAAATGAGTTTTTGATGAATTTTTCCCTTTCCATATGTCACTTTCTGAGTATGTACGTATGTGTGTGTACATGCAGGTGTATGCTGGTAGTGGAAAGGGGGAGAGGTGTAGTAGGGGAAGGAAAGAGGGTTAGGGTATCCTAATGGGAACAAAAGATGTGTCATCACTACAATATGGTTTAAGAAATGCACTCACCCAATCATTCATCCAATCATTTACCCTTTGTTCTCATCTTAAAAGTGCTATTTTGATCCACACTTTCTTTCATATTTAAAATTTAACTGAACCACATTGTAAGGTGATTGCTAGGTTGACATTCCATTTGCTCAACCCTCTAAACAACAATTTTCAAAAATTTGGAGGGGAGAGATTATGCTAAGCAAATATTTAAATTTAGCATCACTCTTGCATATTATAATTGGTTTTTCTTAGAGAGTTTCCAAATATAAGTGAAGCTATTGAGCCCTTTCAATAGCTCCTGTGCTAGTTGGGCTTATTATTTATTCATTTAAGAGAGCATTTTAAACAACAGTTCTATGGTATTCCCAGAACAATTATTTTAAGTACTAGAGGCCCGGTGCATGAAATTCTGGCACAGGTGTGGTCCCTAAGCCTGGCTGGTGATCTAAGCGCAAGCGTCTGGCATGGAAGGGCAGGTCCCAGCTGACCTCCAGGCCCTGGGCAGCATCTGGGTCCCCGCATGCCCCCCTCTGCCTGAGTCACGGTGCCCAAGTCCCCACATGGAGATGTGGTGAGCACAGCCGGATACTGCGGGCCGGGGCGCAGCATGGGCCTCTGGGCTGCCCAGTGGCACCGCACAGAAGCCAGGCGGGCAGGCAGCATGCTCTCTCCTGGCCCATGCCCGCCATGTTCCGTTCCCCACCCCCTGGTGGTCAACACATGTCATAGCGGGCAGTTGAACTCCCGGTGTCCCAGTGGAACTCCTGGGGAAAGACAGCCAGAGGGGGCAATTTGCATATTAGGCTTTTATTATATAGGACGGGTCTGTCTATCTTCTCAAGAAAAGAAGACCCTAGAGATAAGCTAGAATTCTTTAGAGAGAAGAACATGTAGGTATTGAAATGGACTGGAAGGAGTGAAGAGGGAAAGCACTGAGCCTCCACTGTCTAGGTGCACAGCCCATCTTCCGTATCCTTCTGTTGATTTTTACTAATCATCATATTAAATAAGTACAACAAAAATAACTGCATACACACTAAAATCCTTAGCCAGTAATATATGCTGGTAAAAGTGAAACAAAGCTTTATTTCTAGCATAAAAGAAGCTAAAGTCAAGAAAACAAAAAAGGACTATATCAACTGTTCAGGTGATACTGAAAAACTTCCAAATGAAGACATGGATTTTATTATTGTTTTATCTTGGTGGGAACCAGAAAATGGCCTTAAAAACTATCTAAAACCAGGCATCAGAAGACCTAACATAGCTTAAATATCTAGGATTAGCTTTTCTTAATACTTGAGAATGTGACCACAGACTGGTACACTCACTTTGGCAGCAGAGGATAATTTTTAAATTCCAGCAACCAACCCCACAAAAGATGTTATTGATTTTAAGACCAATATTAAAGCAATGCTCAGCCTTTTGTCCCTCAGCCCTGCAGTGCCCAGAGCTTTCAGAGCTTCCTGCACTGACCTCTGGCTAGTTATCCCTGGAATCTCAGCTTTACCCCGACCTCAGGTCGTCCCTCCTCCACTGGCTCCCTCAGACATCACTGCCTTTCATGTCACTTTTGAAGTTTGATTTCTTCCTGGATTTACACAACATATTCCTCAATTCATCCTCCCCATTTCCTCATAATTTATTCAACACTATCATAAAAAATAACTGCTTCTTGTTTTATACCTTGCTAGCTCTGGTTCAACTCAACTCCTCCCGTAAGGAACTATTGTCATGCTCTTCTAAAATATAATGATTGAGTTATCTCTAATCAAAACTGATTATTACCATCTCTGGTTGTTAGTGATGAATCTAAATTTAGATGTTTCAAAATGAGACATTTTTTTCAAGATGTGTTTCTCCTCTGGGAAGTCAGATTGCATCATAGTAAAGCTGGCTTATGAAATATGTCCTCATTTTTTTACAAAAAATAGATAGTAGAGTTTTAGAAATGTGTCCTAAACAGAATGAGCACTGGGACATAGAGTATAAAAGTTTAGACTGTGTTTAAATGAGGTTTTTTGATGAATGTTTCCCTTTGCATATGTCACTTTCTGAGTATGTATTTGTGTACGTGCACACATGTGTATGCTGGTGGTGGAAAGGGGGAGAGGTGTAGTAGGGGAAGGAAAGAGGGTTAGGGTATCCTAAGGGGAACAAAAGATATGTCATTACTACAATATGGTTTAAGAAATGCACTCAACCAATCATTCAACAAATACTTGATGAGCACCTAAAATGTGCTGACCCCCGATAGTTTAGAAGCTGGTCAATTATTGGTGAAATGTATATATGCGAGTTGGTGAAGTGGTGAGATTTCAGAGCAAAAAGATCTGACCAATCCATGTGAGATGCTGAGACACAGGAAAGCTCACCTGTTGTCTCTTTTAGACATTGTCACAGAGCTTCTTAGAAGCATGCTGGGACTTACAGAGAGAGCAGCTGTCATTCGAATCTGGAGGAACTGCTTTCACATTTGCTCATTTAGCCCCAGATAAAGGGGGACACAGAGTCGCTGACACAGTTATATTTTATTTGCTTGCATAGAACAAAGTCTGGCTTTTATGCTTTGAAATCTCTGTATATGAACAAGAACAGACCCGGAGACAGGGAAGCATCGATCAGACTGTCGGACCTCAGAGGGAAGGTAGGGGAGGGTGGGGGTAAGGGGAAGAGATCAACCAAAGGACTTGTGTGCATGCATATGAGCCTAACCAGTGATCACAGACAACAGGGGGGTGGGGATATGCGTGGGGAGGGGTTTGGGATGGGAATGGGGTAATGAGGACAAATATGTGATACCTTAATCAATAAAGAAGTTAAAAAAAAAAAGAAATCTCTGTATAATGTAAAGATACCTTAGAAACTTGAAGCTTTGTAGCTTTTGGAGTGCTAGGAGACAAGAGCCTTGACAAGCATCAGCTCCATTAGGGCTCACAACACAAGGGTATATCAGATGGCAAGAAGTACCAAGCATCCAAAGACTTCCTGGGAGAGCTGGGTGAGATTCATGGGGAATCAATGTCTTAACTGTATGGTTCCTAAGAGACAGACTATGTTTTCCTATAGATCTGGACTTGAGCTCACGAGCTCTGAGTTTTGAAACATTTAAAAAATGTTTTACTAACTTTCACTTTTAGCATCTCTTACATGGAGATAATTAACAGTAGCCTCATGAAGGGATTGTTGGGAGGACTATATTAGATAAAGCAGGTAAATTAATTAGCATGGTGATGAAAATAGAGCAACTGTCTCCAAAAATAAAAATACAATTCATACTGTAGAACATCATTAACAACATATATGAATTAAAATATTGGGAACAGTGTGTTTATAGATTTATTTTAAGCAAAGATTCATAGATAGAAAAAAAACATATCTTAAGCAAAGATATCAAGAAAAATAAGTCACTGGAAGATTATATTGTATATAACTCATCAATTCACTTATTTATTCATTTACTTAATTAACTAAAGTACTGGGGATACAAATATGAAATCTCTTCCTTTTAGAGAGATTAAGAACAACCAATAAATAAAAGATTATTTTAAATGTATTATGATTAATTACATGATAGAGGTGTACAGAATTTTTTCTTGGTTAATATATTTTAATTGATTTCAGAGAGAAAGGTAGAGGGAGAGGGGGATAGAAACATCAATAATGAGAGAGATTCATTGATAGGCTGCCTCCTGCATGCCCCCCAGGAGCAAAGCCTGCAACCTGGGCATGTGCCCAGACCAGGGAATCGAATTGTGATCTCCTAGTTCATAGGTAAATGTTCAACCACTGAGCAACACTAATCAGGCCAGAATGATTTTTTTTTAAATATATAGGAGAAGCAACAAATTCTAATATATACCATGGATTCTGCTGAGTACGAAAAACAAAACAAGATTAAACTAGATAAGAGAGTTTTAAAAGAGTGGTTCAAGCAGAGAGAAAAAACATGTGGAAGAAGGAGAATTAATATAACAGCACACCTAAGGCTCTAAAAGTAAGCTGGCTTAGTTGGGGTAAAAGGGGGGGCAAAAGATATGAGGAGACAATTGCCCCACTCTGTTCAGAACCCAGCAAGACCCATAGGTACCAAGAATCCTGAGGCCTAGACTATTGCCTTATAATGAAATGATTTGCCATTCTGAATATCTTTGTTACAGCATATGCTTATTACATTTATAGAAGTATTTGGACCAACTTATGGTATCTGTTTTAATTTATCAGGAAGGGGCTAGGTCCATGTGAAGAAAAATGGCATAATAAGTAGTACCCCTTTTCTCCATCTGGGACAAGAATTATCTATATATATAAAGCCTAATATGCAAACTGTCCCATCAGGAATTTGACCGGGAGATCAGGCATTCAATTGATTCCTATGATGTGTGCTGAACACCAGGGGGCGGCGCAGAGTGAAGGAAGGCCCCAGCCAGCAGCAGGCAGCCAGGAAAGGGAGGCCCAGGCCTGCTGCTGGAAAGCCCCAATAGGCCCTGATCACTGGCCAGGCCTAAGGACCTTACCCGTGCATGAATGTTGTGCACCAGGCCTCTAGTATTCACATAAACCCCTATTCCTTTACCATTTCCTAATAGTCATTTAAAGTAATTAATGCTTGATAAATAGTAAATCTAAAATGTCAATGTATTAAAAGAAAACAGGAATAAAGTTAGTAAGAAAGAAATCATTGACGGGAATAGTTAACAGATTTCATGGTAATCTAAAATGTATTGATAGTTTTACTAATGAATTGGATATATAAATAACTATGTATGTTCCTCACATTATCTACATTAAATTAGTATTTAAAATATTTATGTACTAGGAACTACAGACATATATTCATAAACAAGTCACACAAAAACAAGTTGATAGATTGGATCAGATCAGAACAGCTAATATTCCCAAACACAGATAAACTATGCCAGGGTTTGGTATAGTTTACTGAGTTTCTGAGGGCACAGTATGTTTTCAGAATGGTACTTCTTATTCTGCAATGGATGTTGAATTCAAATATTTCTCATACTTACAGGGTACATAAGTATCCTCCAATTTGTGAAAACTGGTAGTAATCTAATACTCTCCATGCAAGCCCAGCTGACATAAAAGGGAATTCTCCGGTAACCATCAAGTAACACCCCCACCCTTCCAGCCCACTATAAGCCTGGGTGCAGTGGGTGTGTGTCACACAGCGGATATACCTGCGGGCAGAATGAGGCAACATCTTATTTCTAACTTAAGATGCTCTCTAGAGATTCTAGGATGGTAACACCCCGCAAGGCAGGATTAGAAGAGTTTGAGAATTTTTACTTATTTGTCATGTCTTGTTAGGACAATTTCCTTACGAGGAAAAGGAGGGATAAAAGAGTTACTGTGAGGAATGGCTTTCCTCTATCATTACTCAGATAATTTTATAATTCTTGAAGTTGAAACAGTTTTCTAAATTAAAGGCAAGGCTGTTAGAGCATTATGTTGGTCATGGGCCATATCCATGAGCATGCTTTCTCTATATAAATATGGTATTTAAATTGTAGCCCTAATACAGTATTCCAATTTGTATGTTCATTTACATATGAATTTTAGTAACATCAATAATGAAAAATAAAAATATATGCCATGTTATAATAATATATACAAGTTCTTAGAATTAAAACTAGATAAATGTATAAATTTTAACCAAAATAGTAACATATTGCTTCAGTTTGAAGGTTTTCTAAGAGATGTTCTTTTCTTTATTTACCTTGCTATAGAAAAGTTAAGGTACAACTTTTATACAGAGAGAAGGAAACTTAATATTAGCTGGCCTTTGGAGTATACTGAAATGCTAATATATTCAATAAGATGGGCTTCAGCTGTTCATCCAAACAGGTGGATATCTAGTGTATGTATTCAGATGTTTCTGTGACAGGTATCATTAGAAAGCTGATCAATACAGAATTAAATAAGGTTTTTTCCCAGTTATTCTAAATAAAATCCTTGGCATTATCAAAGAATACTATTTGACTTCGCATATATTATGCTTGTAGTCAACTCTTTCTAAATTTACATCTCCAGGTTTTCTCGCAATTTTCTTCTTCTTTTAATGCCGCTGTGCACTAATCCATGGCCTCATCTCAATACAGATTAATAAACTAGCCTCCTGATCAATTTCTAGTTTGTCATCCTGGATTCTCTCTGCCACATTTACATTTTCCACTACAACTTCTCTCTGTGTATTCATTATGCCTCCTGTGACCAAATCAAGCTAAAGACTCTTCTTTCCCTCCATATATATTATATGTATGTCATAGTCATGCTTCCACTTAGAAAATCTGTTCTCTCAAGTCTACCTGTGACAGTCCTCTCGTTCATCAAGCCAGAGTCCTTTTCAATCAGGTACATAACAGGCTATGCTAAATGGCACAAGTGTTTGTCATCCTATATAATAAAAGGGTAATATGCAAATAGAACAAACGGCAGAACAACTGAACAACCAATCAAAGCGTAATATGCTAATGATATGCTAAAGCTGCTCAACCACTCGCTAAGACACTCACTTACCACCAGGGGGCAGACAGTCAATTGGTCGACCAGTTGCTATGACGTGCATTAACCACCAGGGGCAGATGCTCCAACCAGTAGGTTAGCTTGCTGCTGGGGTCTGGCCAATAGGGACTGAGCGAGATGGACCAGACATGCCCTGGAGCCCTCCCACAGTCCCTCCCCGGCCTGATCATGCACTGGTGGGGTCCCTCAGCCTGGCCTGTGCCCCCTTGCAATCCAGGACCTCTCGAGGAATGTCGGAGAGCCAGTTTTAGCCCAATCCTGCAGGCAACTCCCCTTGGGAGGGCGCCAGATGTAGGGCTCATGGCTGGCGAGCACTGCTGTGGCAGTGCGAGCCTCTTCCAATCAGGACTGATTGGGCATGAGCCAGCGGCAGGTACAGTGGGGCCAAGATGAGCAGCAGGAGCAGGTAGGAGCTGCAGGCAGTGTTGGACTGAGGGTTTTGGCCTGATACCTGCAGGCCACCCAAAGGGACCCCACCTGTGCATGAATTTGTGCACCAGGCCTCTAGTAGAATATATTTGAGAGAAAGCACAGATTAAAAGGGAGTTTTGAAAACCTGCTGTTCTCTTTTGAGCAGGGAAGGCTCAGTTCAATTAGTAAACTGAGAAAAATATATATCAGAATGCATTTATGTAGTTTATCTAGTATTTTTCAAATTACCACATTCTCCTAAAGCTAATAATTATTGATAATAAATACTATATTAGAAATAGACTTATTGGTCTTTCCCAGTACATAATTTTTGTCACCTAGATTTCATAAAATTATTTAAAAAATTACAAAGGTTGATTTGGCAACAGATGGACAATTTTTCCTATTAATTTCTTCTCACAATTGTAGTGAAATGAGGAGCATCTTCTATGTGCTAGGCTTTGTATATTGGTGTTAATTGTCACAAGATGCTAATGGATTTGTCATTATCTCCATTATCCACACAGAGAAGTGAGATTTTGTAGTTTCACTTATCTGGGATAATGCAGGTAAATGACCAAGCTGGACTCAAAAGTGGGACTGCAAGACCCCAGAGCCAATGGTTTTCTGCACTTCGTGCAGGTGCGTGGGTTAAATTGTAAATCAGATTAAACGCTGGAAAACTACATTTTTAAAAACAAAGGATGCATGGTTTTTAATAAATTAGTACTTTAAACTTTTGCACTCAGATGTCAAGTATGACTCGACACGGTTAGCATTAGAGTAAAGGAATAGAGAAAAAAGCAAGCGAGTATAAAGGGTTAAGGTATAATTTTACAGGCTATATGTAGATATACAGATATACAGACATATGTGGGTATTTTAACTACATTGTGGTGTTCTGGGTATTGTAATGCTTTAGGGAGCCAATTAGCCTTGAGCAGTCACCTGATTGAAAATGAATGGCTCCAAGCAAAACAAATAACAACTATTATTAAACCATTATTAAGCATTAAGCATGTACCAGTAATTCTCAGGACTTCATATGCATTAAATGATACAATCATTGTAAGAAAATGTCACCTTAGCAATATCACCTTCTTATATATGAATAATTTTATAGAGGATTGGTAACATGCCTAATCTCAAACTAGAAAATAGCAAAGCAAAAACAAGCATTGTTTTAATGTAACTATTTCTTTAATATTCCCAATAACATAATTTTAAAGTTCCATTCATGAATGGAAAATGAGGTCTTTCTCCCCCTCTTAGCTCTCCAATCTCCTCCAGAATGAATGCCTCTCCTCATCATTACTAACTCCATGCTCCTTGGTCCCAGGGAGAATTCAGTACCATTAACACTGCCCTGTTATACACAGTTTTGTAGCTGGATCTAGACCTCCGGCAGGTGCACACTTCCCTGTGTCTCTGCTTGGGCCTTGTTGCACATTTACGCACTTTCTATTCTTGGGTGTTTATTGTTCCACGGGCTCTTTGGGTTTTGTTGGATATGCTTGGAGATAATTGAAACCAGTAGTAGCAAAAAGTCTAATCTGCTTATTGGTAGCTAAAAAGAAAAATCCTGGGAATTTATGCTAATCTCCATCTTTTTACTATGGCGTTTGAAGGAAACATGCCTTTTCAGGGCCACCTGACCAGCAGCCGTTAAGAAAAATGAAGCAGCCACAGACTTTTCATCAATGTTGCATTTTCCACATCAAATCCACATGTAACCTTCTGATACTGCTGATCGTATCACTTTCTGTGGCAAGTGATCCTGGTTGTAAAGATGGTTCTTTAGCCACATCAAGCACGTATGCCGCATGGACTATGAAAAGTAAACACTGAACCTTGGAGTAAACATTTCCTTGCTCCGTACTTTGTGAACCACACCCTTGAAGAAAGCTCTACAGGTTCCCCTTGGTTGGCATTACAACTGAGCACAGAGCACTGCTGAGAGCACTCTGCAGTTCCATAATGGCAGGCAGTCAGTCTCCTCATTTTAAATGGAAGACATAGCTTGAGAGATGCAGCAGCATTATCAAACTTTCAGGATGTGAGAAAAATACCACAAAGTTGCTTCTAGAATTTGGCTCTTAGGTTTACATCACGTCCTCAGACTGATATGAACTATTTCCGAGGAGTTGTATATGAATGCGAACCAACCGTGAGGAGTGGGCATTGCAGCGAGGAGGCCACCTCCTACACATCTAGAAGGCATGTGGCTCTTATTTCTCTTTGAAGAGGAGTGTGGACAGGCAAGCACGGACTTGGAGGTGACTCAAATTGAGGCTCCTGAGTATAAGAAATTTGTAAACAAATGAGAATCATTTTAATAGAGGTTGTGGCTTTAATTGTGCCTGTAATTATAAAACTAATTCATTCTGCTCTGTATGAATTAAGAGGTTTACTCATTTATTTATTCCATAGTGAATACTTTGGAATGCTAGCCCCTTTTCTAAGAGCCTGGGATATAGTGACAAGACAGGAGGTAATTACTCCCATGAAATTCATATTCTATCCACTTTATGATTAAGGATGTATAAGTAGTCTCAGAGCTTTTAAAGACCAGAAACAGGTACGTTGGTTTATTCCGAAGTCATAAGAAAAAAGCATACATTGATGGGACATTAACATAAATCACAGAAAAATAATTATATTATAAAAAAAGAAATCATAGCATATTGTCAGAGATTAAAGTTAAATGGCATTTACCAGAGTAGCAAAAGGTCCCAGATAAGATATTAGAACATTCTGTTATCTTGAACTGTTATTTAATTCCAAAACACCTAACATCATATTGAAGAAAAAAAAAATTGAAGAATGAAGTCTCAGACAAAAATAGTGGGAGCAAAGTTCATTGAGAGCATTCATGCTAATCTACACTAATAAAAGAGAAAAATGCAAATTGACTGTACCTCTGTGACACCCCACCAACCAATCAGGAGTGAGTATGCAAATTAACCCAACAAAGATGGCAGGTTAATTTGCATATGCAGGCGCAGAGCAGCCGGGTGGGGTGGGACGCTTGCTATGAGGGGGAGGGCAGGCGGTGACGAGAGCTACAGGAAGCTCTGGCCGGAGTGAAGAAGGAAGGCGGTGGCCAGAGTGAAGGCCTGGGTCCTAGAGGAAAACCAGTGCCGGCAGCCAGGGAAAGGAAGGCCTATTTCAGGAATCTTTGTGCAATGGGCCTCTAGTTACAGTATATGAGTCCATATGTAGAGTCCCACATGGCCAAAAGCCACCTGGGCAGCGGGAACGCATCTCCTTTGAAGGAAACATGCATTTTCAGGGCCATCTGAGCAGCAGCCATTAAGCTAGCGGCACAGGGAGTATTTTAGTACCCAAGCTAATTAAAGTCTAATAGTCCATGTGTCAAGGCCCCCATGGCCATAAGCCACATGGGTACAGTGGATGTGCTCCCCCTGAACAGGAATGTCAGCGGTTTTTAATTTAGGGGTGGAGACAGTCTTGCTAGCTCCCGATTGGTTATCTGCAAGCTGCCTGTCTTAGCAATATCCATACATTTTAAGGTTCCTGTCTCTTGGTGCACTCTTCCTTCCCCACCCTGTTGGGGGTGTCTTAGTAACGCCCCCTCAATGGGTGACTTCCTTTCCCGTGGTCCTGCTGCTATCTACCTAGCTTCTTTCTGACTCCTCCATACAACACTTCCTTAAGGGAGATGGTAATCTGGTAATACATATACTTTGATCTTTACTGACTGTAGACAAGAGAAACAATGAAAAGATGAAAGTTAAATGGGCCATAAAATTTGACCTTTTTTTCGAATTTGAAATCCTCACTTACTTGAAAATAGAATGAGTTTAGTAGATATATTATTGATATTTTCATAAATATTTCTCTTTGTTGAGAACAATGTGTATCTCTACCCTGTGTTCATACAAGTACATATTTACAATTCTGGAAGAGTTCCTTTTTATTGTTGTTGCTTTTAAAAAAATTGAAATAATATTTTGTCAGCAGATACATGTGTGCTGTGTGAACAAAGGCATGAGAAAGATATTTGCTAAGAATTTGAAGGGCTCAGCATCAGGTTCTTTGATTCAGTGTCAAGAAAGCTTTATAATTGTATTCTCTACTTTAAAACTGATCAATATCAATATTAAAATATCAACATTATATGCTGTCTTTAGATCAACTAGAGTTCCCACTCAGTTGAAAATTTTGAGTAATAATATGTATAACTGTGAATCAGAAATATGGTAAAATACCAAATGCTGCCAAGAAAAACTCTGTACTTCTTTTGATACTGAAAATTGACTGTTCAATTCTTGCACTTTTCTGCACCCCTCTTAATTAATAATGACTTTCTGACCTCCCATGCCTTCATCATGAATAATGCATCTTTTATATATAGTTCAGCCAATTTGGCTCCCATCCCTGCCTTACTTGAGAAAACAGTCTAGGATTAAGCTATTAACACAATTATAAAAATATTCATATTCATAGAACTAATGTATAGCTAGCCTCCCCCCGCATCTAAATCCCTCTACATGTAACTTATATTTAGGTTATATTTTGACATATTCTGTATCTAAAAATATCAAATGTCTTTCTATTGGAAGGGAGAGTGAGAAGTCTATAACAAATATAAGATATTGAGAGATTATTAGTAAAATGAATAAGGTCTCAAAAATTACAAGCCTTTGCTCATTGTCACGATCCTTACTGACAAACAGATTTTGGTGAATTTCAAACTAGATTTATTTAATTAAAAACAGTATGGAAATGTGGCTCAATAATTAATGGGAATTAGCTGTGTAGCCAGTGAACAACTGTAGTCCATTCTTTTAGCAATATTAAAACTTTTAAGGCCATACATCATGCTAAGTACTAAAAAGAGATAAATAAGACATTATCCTTAATTTCCAGGAGTCCAAAGTCTAGCAGGGAGTAAAAAAAAAACACAAAAATGATCAAATTACATAAAATTTGCTACTAATATAGTAGGTATAAATGGGTAAGACATTTCTCCTATTTCAGATGAAGAACATGGTGTGTAATTTGGCCATTGAAGACTTTTGAGTCTCTGTGGAGACAGAAAAGATGGGCCATGTAGGCAGCAGGACTAACATGTACAGTGGCACTGGGGTAGAATACAGAATCTTAAGTGCTTTTTTGAGTAACTGAGCCTGATTTCTGTATAGGCTGTTTGGAGGGAGGGATCTTGCTGGATGGACAGGCAGACTGCATGCAAGTGTTCAAGGGCTCTGTATGCCACACTAATTTTCTTGGACTTTGGAGATAAAATGCCAATGTGATATAATCAGAGTATCTGGAGAGGAAATGGAGACACTTAACCACAAAGCGCAATGTGCAGGATGTCAAGATGTTCCCAGCAGCTTCGTCCGTGGATTCGCTGGTTAGGGCTGTACCACAGATGGAGGGACTTAGTAGACATTTATTTTCTCCTAGTTCTGGGGGCTGGTACAGTATCAAGGTATCAGAGATTTTGCTTCTTCTGTGGTTTTCTCATTGACTTGCAGTGAGCTGACTGCCTTCTTCCTGTGTCCATGGTCTTTCTTCTATGCACATGCAACCCAGGCATCTATTTCATACGTCCAAACTAGTTATACTCCCACTACTCAGATTAGATTAGGGCCCACTCACATGACCTCATCTTAATTCACTCCCTTTTTACAGGCCTTATCACCAAAGATAGCCATTCTGAAATATGAGAAGTTACAGCTTCTTTTGGAGAGACCTAATTCAGCCCACAGTGACTCACAATTCCCCCATACTAAAACAACCAAATGTCATCAACAGGAAAATGGGCAAATTTCAGCGTATTTAAATTTCCCTAATACTATGGGGCTATTTAAAGAAATAAATAATATGGATGAATCTCAAAAGCACTATGTAGACTAAAGAAAGATGGACCCCCAAAACGCATTATAATATGATTCCATTTTTCTGACATAAGCGCAGGCAAAACTAATCTTTGATGTTAGAAGTCAGAATGTGGTTATTTATCCAGATTTGGAAACCTGACTGGAAAGAGTATGAGATAATGTTCTGTATCATGTTTTGAGTTGTAGTTACATGGATGTATAACATTTTAAAAACTAATTGAAGCAGTAAGTTAGGATTTAATTGTATGTAAATCATACTCCATAGATATCATGAAATAAGATGGCATATTTAAGATAAAATATTCCCATTAAAATAAATATGAATATATTTAAAAGTGCTGAACTCAAATATATTAAAAACAAAGGAAACTCGGATTTAAAAATACAAGTTTTTTGCATAATGAATATACTTTGAAAAGAAATTGACAATGTTCTCAAGTAAAAAAAATGTTAATGCAAAAAAGCTAATGCAAAAATACGAGAGACAAAGGTGAGAGGAAGTTTTATATGTTTTTTATTTCTTTGTTCATGTATCTTTTTACTAAAAAACTATAGTGGGTTTTAAAAAAAGGGAACACTATGCATTTCTAAAAGCAGAAGTTAATGAATTCGAAAGGAAAATCATAAGAATTAAGAAACAATTATACGTGATAGATTTTAAAACATTAATATTAGAAAGTAGAAATATTCGAAGAAAAAGAATTTGGCTTTTGGTGCATAATTTCACACACAGGAATACAAGTATATTTGACAATGAATGTTATGAAAAATTTTAGTACACAAATTATTTAAAGTAATTCAAGAAGAGTTATAAAATCTTAAATAGATAAATCATCATTAAAAACAAATAGAGAATTTTGACAAAGAATGTTCTTCTCCAAAATGTCACATTTACATGATTTCTCAAGTGAACAATTTCAATTCATTAAAGAAATAATTCTGATACAATTTAATGCAGAAAGAAAATGACAGCTACCAAATGCCCCTCACAAAACCAGCATAACCATGATGAAAATGAATCAGAGACACAGCACATGCACCTACTCGGATGCTGACCCGCACTGCTTCTCCAGTGTTTCTGGAATTCTGGGTTGGCCTGGAAGACAAGTCAAAGCCCTGGTTTTCTGGCCAGTCGGCCTCCTACTTGGAGCCTATTCATGTCACTGGCCTCTTCTTGAGCTCTTCTATAAAATGGTACAATTTGGGAGCAGTAGATTCTTAAGGGATGAGTGTTGGTAAATGGAAAATGAGGGCGATTTAATACAAAAAAAAAAATTCTCTCTCCATTTCCCTCTGTGAACTCCACGTGGTGTTTCGGACTGACCTGAGACCCTTTAAATTCCCATGTTTAAGTCCTAACACCCAGTATCTCAGAGTGTGACTAGATTTGAGACAGGGCCTTTAAGGACGTTATTTCCCTAAAGTGAGGGTGTTGGGGTGCATTCTGCTCTAATCTTACTGGGGTCCTTGTCAGAAATGGGAATCTGGACACACACAGCGACACCGGGGTGAGCATGCACAGAGGAAAACCCATGTGAGGACGCAGCAGGGAGGTCCGCAAGCCAAGTGGTGAGGCCTCAGAAGAAGTCACATCTGCCTGCCGCTGGGTCACTGGCGGACGGGTCCTCTAGAGCCCTTTCTGTCCTTTTAACCACTCAGCTGGGGGTCGTTTACCATGGCAGCCCTGGCAACTAACACACAGGACCACACCTTGTCCAAGCTGCCCTGCAGGCATCTGCCAGGCTTGTCTTCAAGCAGCAGCCAACAACAGCCCAGGGCATCGTATCCCTTTTTTATCTACTTTTTTCTTTTTTTAAAAACTTATTTTATTGATTTTTTACAGAGCGGAAGGGAGAGGGATAGAGAGTTAGAAACATTGATGAGAGAGGAACACAGATCAGCTGCCTCCTGCATACCCCCTACTGGGGATATGCCCACAACCAAGGTACATGCCCCTGACTGGAATCGAACCTGGGACCCTTCAGTCCGCAGGCCAACGCTTTTTTATCTATTTACTGTTGTTTTCTCACCCTCCTGAATGTGTACTTCCTAATAAAAGTATCAGGACTTTAATCTCTGTTTCAGACTCTGATTTCTAAGCTAAGGCAGCAAACTTGCAAAGACATAATTTTAAGAAACAAAAAACAAAAAAATATCAAGAGCAGTTATGAATATTGATAGAAAAAAATCAAAAGTAGACACCAATAAATAGAATCCTTGAATATTAAAGTAATACACAGAATAAAATGTAATTTATTTTTTCAGAAATTTATATTAAGCCATTAACATGTTTATATTCAAAATATTAAATAATTCTATTTTGTTTCTAGAAAAAACTGAAATATGGTATCTATCTATATAAAAGCCTTATATGCTAAGTATCTGGCTGTTCATTTGACCATTCAACCAGTTGCTATGACACGCACTGACTACCAGGGGGCAGACGCTCCAACTGGTAGGTTAGCTTGCTTCTGGGTGATCAGAACTGGGTGATACAGGCCAGACACACCCTGGAGCCCTCCAGTCCCTCCCTGACTGGCCAATCTCCTGCGGTCCCTTCCCGGCCTCTAAAATATTTCTTCTAATTAATTTCCCTTCAATGTGCATGAATATGTGCACTGGGCCTCTAGTGAATACATATGTTCACATGTAAACACACACTGTATGTAAGCAAAATCCTTTATCTTGTTTAATAGTAGAGTACTTAATGCATTCCTACTAAAAACAATGAGATAAAAAAGAAGAGAAGATGGAAAAGAAAAATGAAATACCATGCTACTGATATTATTTACATTGCTCTGGAAGAATTCAGCAATTAATTAAAAACACACACACAAAGTGAAGTCAGAAATCCTAAAAAGCAAAAGGCAAAGTTATCACTATTTACTGAGGATTTACGTTTTTATTTGGAAGATGCAAGAGACTGAAAAAGAGTTAAATATTCAATATTTACATTTACTATTTTAAAAATATTATCTAAAAATGATAAAACTAAAGAACACAGTACCTATAAAATGACTATCTGACTAACAGTTTAGAAGTAGAATTCCAAAAAACAAAATGTTATTTAATATATACTAAAGTGACTACTCCAATCAGTGAAGAAATTCAAATTATTAAGTAAATTACATTAAAAAATTAGGTAGCCACTTGAAAACATAAAACTAGTTATCCACCATTCTCCATACAATAAAATAAGTTTCAAATGGATCAAATATCTACATTTACAAATGATTTTCATGTGGGTCAAAAATTGATGAAATTATAAACTTGTAGAGACAAAGGAGTTTCAAGGCAAAACACAAAATTCAGAAGTATAAAAATGATAAATTTTACTACCTAGAAATTGAAACTTCATGTTCAGCATAATAAGGTAAAAAGTTCCAAACGTAATGTATAAAATAGGGAAACATTTACCAAACATATGACCTTAAAGAGCTGCCTTATCTGTCATGCACAGAACACTTAACACAATATGAAAAGCAAATGGACAAATGATATGGCGGACAGTTCTTTGGGAAACAATTCAAATGTGAAATAACCACATTCGGAAAGGCGTTCATTCTCTCTGACTGTGAGGGGGCAGCTGTGCCCACCTGCCTGCGTGGAAAACTCAGCAGCTGAGCGGGCCTGAGAGAGGGGGACCTGAGAGAGGGGGGCCTGAGAGAGGGGGTCCTGAGAGAGAGGGGCCTGAGAGAGGGGGGCCTGAGAAAGGGGGTCATGAGAGAGGGGGTCCTGAGAGAGGGGGTCCTGAGAGAGGGGGGCCTGAGAGAGGGGGGCCTGAGAGAGGGGGGCATGAGAGAGGGGGGCCTGAGAGATGGGGGCCTGAGAGAGGGGGGCCTGAGAGGGGGGGGCCTGAGAGAGGGGGGCCTGAGAGAGGGGGGCCTGAGAGAGGGGGGCATGAGAAGGGGGGCCTGAGAGAGGGGGGCCTGAGAGAGGGGGTCCTGAGAGGGTGGGGCCTGAGAGAGGGGGGCCTGAGAGAGGGGGGTCCTGAGAGAGGGGGTCCTGAGAGAGGGGGCCTGAGAGAGGGGGCCTGAGAGAGGGGGGCCTGAGAGAGGGGGGCCTGAGAGAGAGGGGGGCCTGAGAGAGGGGGCCTGAGAGAGGGGGTCCTGAGAGAGGGGGTCCTGAGAGAGGGGGGCCTGAGAGAGGGGGGCCTGAGAGAGGGGGGCCTGAGAGAGGGGGGCCTGAGAGAGGGGGGCCTGAGAGGGGGGGGCCTGAGAGAGGGGGGCCTGAGAGAGGGGGGGCCTGAGAGAGGGGGGCCTGAGAGGGGGGCCTGAGAGAGGGGGGCCTGAGAGAGGGGGGCCTGAGAGAGGGGGGGCCTGAGAGAGGGGGGCCTGAGAGAGGGGGGCCTGAGAGAGGGGGGCCTGAGAGAGGGGGGCCTGAGAGAGGGGGGCCTGAGAGAGGGGGGCCTGAGAGAGGGGGGCCTGAGAGAGGGGGGCCTGAGAGAGGGGGGCCTGAGAAAGGGGTCCTGAGAGAGGGGGTCCTGAGAGAGGGGGTCCTGAGAGAGGGGGTCCTGAGAGAGGGGGGCCTGAGAGAGGGGGGCCTGAGAGAGGGGGCCTGAGGAGGGGGTCCTGAGAGAGGGGGTCCTGAGAGAGGGGGTCCTGAGAGAGGGGGGGCCTGAGAGAGGGGGGCCTGAGAGAGGGGGGGCCTGAGAGAGGGGGGCCTGAGAGGGGGGGCCTGAGAGAGGGGGTCCTGAGAGAGGGGGGCCTGAGAGAGGGGGGCCTGAGAGAGGGGATCCTGAGGGGTGGGGCATGAAAGAGGGGGGCCTGAGAAAGGGGGTAATGAGAGAGGGGGTCCTGAGAGAGGGTGCCTGAGAGAGGGGGTCCTGAGAGAGGGGGGCCTGAGAGGGTGGGGCATGAGAGAGGGGGGCCTGAGAGAGGGGGGCCTTAGAGAGGGGGGCCTGAGAGGGGGGGGCCTTAGAGAGGGGGGCCTGAGAGGGCGGGGCAGTGGAGAAAGAGCCCCTGCTCTCTGGCGTGACCTAATGCTGCGTGTGCATCCGTGTGGTCCAGTGGACACCACAGGATCCCGAGGCTAAAAGAGGCGCTGCTGTCACAGGAAGAAGGGCCGCCTGCCACCAAGCGCCTCTCAGCAGCAGCAGCTTCAGAGGCACCTGTGTGGCAGGAGCTTGTTAACAGGGAGCACACGTCGGTGACCGTGCGGCAGGAATGAGGCAAACACATTGCCCTTAAAAAACAAAACAAAGGAACAGAATACCTCAGCCAGGAGCCCCAAGTGCCTGCCACACAGAAGTGGCGATGCCGTGTCAGTGTTTAGCCAGTGGGCAGCAGCCGTTGGGAGAACTGCAATAGCTTTCCACTCAAGAACAAGCTCATGCCCCTCCCCTCCTTCCTGGAAAAGCTAGAAACAGCCGAGGGTGGGTAGCCTGCCAAGGAGCAGTGGTCTGCAGAGTGTGTGCCCGCCCCCAGGCTGGGTGCCCAGTGAGAGGGTAAGTGAGGAGGGAGGTGTTTAAAGTTGATCGTACACTTCTCCAATTGATAGAAAATGCCTGGAACGTTACTGAAGCTGCCCAAACTATCATTAACGGAAGGAAAAGGAGGTCTGTTGTCTTTTCTCTCCATGAAGTCACCATTCTAGTAACTCCGTATTGTCATTTCTTTTCCACATTCTTTCTGTAATTCTGGAGTTTAGCTTGGATTTGTGGAACTCACCTGGTGTAGTGGCATGTAACCTTTAGTATGCCCATCAGACTTTTTTTGAGAACTTGAGGATTATGTGCAAACAGAAGCTGAGAGGAGTGGTACTGACTCACCTAATGGCATTCACCTACAGAGACACCCTGCACTCCTCCCTTTGTTGATGCTCACTCTGTGATTGCTTCCAATTACAAAGACATTTAAGTGATTTAGACCTAAATTCTAGACATTATTTTGGTGGGTATGTGTGTATCTCAGAGATACGGGGGGTTAGCAAATGGTTATTGGACTAAGATGTGGCAAAGGGCAGAGTGGTCTATGTTCCACGTCAGTAAGCGGAGCCATGAGCAGTGAGGAAAAACGAATCCAGAAGCCACATCACCTAGACAATGTGCCCACCAACCGGGAAACTCAGGCAATTGGGAAAATTCTGCCTTTTCCTTCTTTAATAGCAGAAACCCTCCCCCCCCAAAAAAAAAAATGCGGAGAGTATAGGACAGTTTTCTTGAAGGCAATAACATATTAAGAAAAAAAAAAAGCTAAAAAAGTGAATTATGTAACTATAATATCCTATTATTCTATTATTGCATAGTTTCTCCTTTTTATTGTCCAAACTGATCTGAAAAGCAACTGTGTAAAATAATATAAATGGTATTACGGGGTACATAACATAAAGAAATGTAATATTTGAGTAATACATTTGTCAGTAACAGCACAAAACAGTAGGTGGGAACAAAGCTGCAATGGACTAAAGAAATGACAGATGGAAAAGTAATAAATATTGTTGTTAATACTCAACAAAGACACTAGTGTGGAAAGAATCCCAAAACACTTGACCTCGGATACTTGGAGACTCTTGGGCCATTAAAGCATGAGACATCCACTCTGACCCTCACTCCATCTTTCTAGCCTGGGGAAGCTGTGACTCTGTGGGGACCATCATTCAAGCTCAGCCTTCCTGGGAATTCAGAGAATTGTCCCCAGGGAGTGGAGAGACTGGGGTCGGCACAATACAATTTCTATAAAGGTTTTGAAACACACCTTGGTTCAAGCTAAAACCAGGAAGTATCGTTTATCTATAAAACATGCATTCAATGCTCTCATTGAATGAGCTAGCCATTTCCCTACTTCATTTTACTAATTAATTTAGTGCTAATTTACACGACATGGCACAACAAAGGCCAATGTTTCTTGGAATAATGTACATGGAAGAAAGGACAAAGCTGGAGGAGTCTGGACTGAACCACTGAACATAATGCATGTACAGCACCTTTCGCCATGTCCCTCACAAGGATCAGAGAATGTTGTGACCCTTACCGGAGAATGATTATTCTCTTTAGAATAGAAATGCTGAAGAGAAAGTTCCACTTCCTGATCTCATTGACACAGAGAAATTTAGCATGAGCGGGTTTATAGGACCCCAATCCACTCACCACAGGGGTGATAATGCATATTAAACCAATCCAACATGGACATTTGAAATTGAGTCCAAACCACAGGAATGGAAAGATATTAGAGCTAAGGCATCGGATGATGTTATCCCAGAAAATACCTTGAAACCATGATGCAGGAAAGCATACCATATTTCTTTCTAAGCTTGATAAATCTGTCTTCAGGTCAATAAATTGATTTTTGTTGATTTGGCAATGTTAGTTTTTGTTTCCCTCCCAAAAAAAAACTTTCATAAATTAATTTCAATATAATCATCCTATTGTATGTAACTGCTGCTTCCCATCTTCCTAGAATTCATTAGGAAAAAGAAGCACCTAAATCCATATTGATAAATATGTGATATCTGCCTTTCTAAATCGTAATAATTTGAACTTCAAGGTTAGTCAGAATGTATGCAATAAATGCGTCTGCATGAATAAGCGTTGCTTTTGAATTTTACAGCGGCATTAATAGTAGTTACATGTTGATTCTCTTCATGGGAGTGCCAATGAGAAAGGGAGAATAGTAGCTACATGAGAATAGTAGTTACATGTTGATTCTCTTCATGGGAGTGCCAAAGAGTGCGTCTGAACTATTTAGACATAGAAATTGCTGTTTAATTGCTCTTAAGTTGTCTCTTCAAAGAACGAATGCTTGTAATTTAGTATCTGGAAAAACGGATAGATCCTGCATTTACCTTAGTTTAAGTCAATACCAAAACCCAATATAACCATATGTGAAAGAACAACATTTATTGTGTCAGGTGAATATGCAATGATTCTAAACTCTAGGGAGGATAACTGTGATGAGGGAAATGAGTGCAAAATAATTTCCACTCACAAGAACAATATATCAAATTTTTCATGTCTAAGAACTTTGTAGATATTTGATCACCTATTTATGAAACAGCATAGTCAAGTAAGTTATTAAAGTATTAGGAACTTGAACATTTGATAATGAAAAATGTAACAGTACTGTTTCCAACTGTAATAATTAAACATCTGTGTATGAAAATACTCCCTCAAATTAATGATTATTTATATTGGCCAGCACTGATTACTTTATAAATTCTAGGCAGTATCCTTAGCAATGTGCTTGCTTTTTCCCCTTTAATTCTCTATGTTGAAATTTAATCTATTTTATAGATTAGACACATTAGTAAGGCTAAATATTTCATTCAAGGTCTTATAGTTCATTAATGGCACCACCAAGATCAATTAATTATAAAGCAAATAATCTTGTTCTAGTCTATATTTTCTTTTTATTCAAGATTAAATGCATTAAAAAACATTTATTCACATTAATGATATTTTTACAGTTGCCTTGTGTTACAAAATATCTGTTGTTTGAAATAGGGTTTAATTAAATATACATTTCTATACCAAAGAAATGCTGAGAAAATAGATTCTTGGAATTTATTACCATGAGCTTTTTTCAACTCATTACTTCCACTCAAGCTGAGGTAACCTGCCTCACAGAGTTTCTCATTTTAACATGTCTGTTTATATTGGAAAACATTTACCTGCCGCAAAAATAAGCATTATCCAAATGACAACTAGAAAGGAAATCCTCAGGTAAACATTCAACCGAGAGAAGCTAAACAAATAAATACAATTACAAATAGAAAAATGGCCTTCCACAGTGAGTCAAGATTAGGTCAAGAGTTTATTCGGAATCTAAATTGTTTGCAGTGGTTTTCTATCAGGCTAATGATCAGGATGAGGATTTTGATGTTCTGTTTAAAATTTTCCAGATACTAAATTACAAGTATTCATTCTTTGAAGAGACAAATTTTTGATGTTCTGGGGAATTTGAACAATCTTACTTTTGATGTGGTCTCTTTAGTCTGCTTCATTATTTCTCTTGAAATAATTTACTCATTGTCCCTTTTGTAAAGTCTCTCTTTCTGATGACCATACAATCTAGCACTTTAGAATTAAGTCTTCCAGGCCATCTAGTCCAATCTCAGCATTTTACAGAAGAATTTGAAGCTAAAAGAGGTGAAGACCAACTCAAATATTGATCCTACAAAACACCCAGAGACTTTCTTTATGGAAAAGACTATAGGCAGTTTGACTTAATCGATTTCAGATATACGCTTGAATTATTTACATTGAATTTAAGTTAGTCTGTTTTCCCTAAAATGTTCCTTCTATTTTTAAATTTAAGATTATTTTCTTCTTTTAATCTGAGCTATTTAAATACGTGTTATGCCATTTTTATTCTTATTCTTAAATGACAAGTATTTAAACAAACCTGTTATTGCCAGAACATAAGGTACAGGCTTCTTGTTTCTTTGTTTGTTTGTTTTAATCCCTCTGAGTATAATCTTTAGGAATAAAGATTCCAACCTTCTAATCTTAAGAACACAACAAAAGAAACCATCAACAAAATAACAAGAGAGAGCACTGCATAGGAGAACATCTTTGCCAATGTTATATCCGACAAGGGCCTACTCTCCAAAATTTACAGGGAACTCATACATCTTAACAAAAGGAAGATAAACAATCCAATCAAAAAATGGGCAAAGAACCTAGACACTTTTCGAAAGAGGACATACAGAAGGCCCAGAGACATATGAAAACATGCTCAAAGTCACTAACCATCTGGGAGATGCAAATCAAAAGGACAATGAGATACCATCAGAATGGCTATCATCAACAAATCAACAAACAACAAGTGCTGGCGAGGATGTGGAGAAAAAGGAACCCTCTTGCACTGCTGGTGGGAATGCAGACTGGTGCAGCCACTGTGGAGAACAGTATGCAGTTTCCTTAAAAAACTAAAAATGGAACTCCCATTTGACCCAGTGATCCCACTGCTAGGAATTTATCCAAAGAAACTAGAAACACCAATCAGAAAGGATATATTCACCCCTGTGTTCATAGAAGCAGCACAATTCACCATAGCTAAGATTTGGAAACAGTCTAAGTGCCCATCAGCAGATGAATGGATTAGAAAACTGTGGTTCATCTACACAATGGAATACTACGCTGCAGTAAAAAAGAAGGAACTCATACCACTCACAATAGCATTGATGGACATGGAGAGCGTTATGCTAAGCAGAATAAGCCAGTCAGAGAAAGATAAATATCACATGATGTCACTCACTTGTGGAATATAATGAACAGCATAAATCGATGAACTAAAATAGATCCAGAAACAGAGAAGCATCAAACAGACCATCCAACCTCAGAGGGAAGGAAGGGAGTGAGTGGGTAAGAGATCAACCGAAGGCCTTGTATGCATGTATATGAGCATAACCAATGGACACAGACACTAGAGGGAGTGAGGGCATGTGCTAGGGAGTGGGAACAGCTGGGGAGAGGTCAATGGGGGAAAAGGAGACATATGTAATACTTTAAACAATAAAGAATTAAAAATAATAAAAATTAAAAAAAAAATCTGCAAAAAAAAAAAAACACAAAAAAAAACCCCTTTGAAATCTTAGCATGACAAGGTTTTTGCAAGTTTTGCAGTGCTGGAGTGAGAATGGTATCTCCTCCCGCCTTTTCTGTTGTACACAAAGAGCATCATACGTGCCCAGCAGTTTGAAGCAGGCTGAGGTTCTCCCAAGGCCAGAACAACTACATACAATGCTATACCTACTACTTACACTGTATATTGCAAACATGTCTCAGTATCCTATACCTTTGCCATTATTATTTGTCCTAAATTTGACTCATAACAGTTTCAGAGTAAGACCTTCATTGTTCAGATAGGAATTGGACATAAGTAGGATATCTGGCCTCATTTCCACCCATTTTATATGTGCATATGCTAAACACATATCTATAACCTGCATATGAAAAGAACAATTTTTACTGGGAAAGAACTCAAAAACTTCAACAGCATCAGTAAAAGGTAAGACAGGCATATGTTGTAGGCATTCCATGAACGTTTGTTCAATTGAATCACAGACATTGTACTCGGTCTTGGAGATTTTTTTTGTTTTGTTCCCTTTCTCTAAGCTAGTACGAGTTTTCATAAGCCCCTTTACCAACACTGTGCATCCCGAAGTTTCTAAGGTACACAGATATAGATAAAAACCATTAGCGACACCATCCCTGGTTGCTGAAAGAGCAATGCTTCCGAAGCTCATTTGGGGCCATTACTGCCAGAGAGGGAGGATTTCCACCAGAGAGCTGGGCTTTACTCCAGGAAGAAACCCAGGCCACACACAGAAATAACAGAATGAACACACACCCTAGAAGAGGACGTGGAGCTTCCTGGCAAACCAGAGACAAGGAGCATTTTCCACTCACTCGGAGCTTTGCTAGCAGTCTGTTAACAAGAGGGTGGTAAGTTAATTATGGATACACACACACTACAGTTGGATGTGGCTTAAATGTGGTGATTATGTGCACTGTTTATCACTTACTGATTATATTTTTATATACCGTAACAATTGTTATTACACTTATACCAAGTGTTGTCATTAATGTGAGAACAAATTTTCCTAAGCCAGTAAAAGTATCCCTGCATTGGAAGAGAGAGGCCATTAAAGTGAATTATTTGAATGATATTAACAGCTATCTATTTCTTTCACCTCCTTGGCTAAATTCGCTCCTTTCAAAGTCTCATTTCTGGCTCTCCACAGTAACCTTAGTATTTCCTGCCCTGACACTTATCTCTCTGATGTCTTGTATCCTACAGTGGACGCAATGGCTGCCCACGACGGTAAATACTGATTTTTATCTAGGCTCTGCTTGTGTCATAGGCAACCTGCACGCAAGATGTGTACAGTTATTTCCATAATATATGCTTAGTCCTTGTCAGCTCAGGCATTTCTCTCCTCACACAATACCACATTGAAATAATATCTGGAAGCACTAGAAGGGAGAGGGATTGTAAACTATCTGTTCGCCTTAATGTTCCTGAAATGACAATGAATAAATGAGATGAGCATGCTGTTTAAATGAGACAGAACTCTGGTAGCAGCAAATTATTTAGTAAATCTACAAATGCCCTTATTTCAACCACTCAGAGAGGTCATTTTTTGAGAAAAAGTAGATTTGAATTTTATTTCCTATTGTAGCACTCGCTACCGTTGTAATTAACCCAGTTGCTAACAACGGGAAAGGAGCAAGGGGGAGGCCACACATCACGGGCACTGGTTTGGGCAGCTTTGCCAGGAAGCCGCAAAGCCTCCGTCTATTCCACATGGAGCTCTGGGGCCGGGGGCGGGGGTGGGGGGGACTGGACAGGAAGAATAGACGCTGCCCAGACAAGTCTGGGAGACGCAGGTAAGGAGACGCATGTCAGGCACACCTGGGAACAGGTCTTTGGCCAGAGGAGGTGGCCCCTGCAAGCACAGGAAGATTTGAGATGCACTAATCTCCTAAACAAATGAGAGCTCTCTTGTTGTCTCCAGGTTCATGCTCTTGCCTCGTGCGCTCTGACTCGACTCCTGCATTTGCCCACATGGCTCCAGCCACATGGACCCCACTCAGTGGACTAATGGGCTGGAACTAGCCTGATGCTGTACCAGACCCGGCTCCCCCACAGAATGAAAACTCTGGACACTGGCTTTGCTTCCAGCTCTGTTGAATCCCCCCCACCCTACCCGCCACACATCTTTCAGGACTGCATTAAGGGAAATGGGACTTTGGAAACCAATGGATGTAATTCCCTAAAAATAAAGCTTTCTATCACATCGCATCCTCCCGTGGGCGCCTCCAGAAATGCTTCTCCCAGTGGTACCCCAAGAACCCCTCTCCCACTAGCAACATAGACAGGCAATCCACTCATTTCTCTGATAACACCCTCATCTATTTTGGAATCATAGTGATGTATTCTCAATAGATCATTATTTGCCTTAGGTCTTAATTAATGTTTATTTGTAAAGAAGGCTCTACTTTAGTCCTAAATCTGGGATTCAAATAATCCACAAATAAGCCATATATAGAAGGAAAACACCTTTCCAGATAATCAACAGCAGCTTATTTCCAACATTCACCCTATAACGTTCCCATTGGGTCAAAATGTTTGATCATTCTCATACTTTTGTTGTGGTTTCTTAATTCCTTGATTTCTGGGGCTCCCATGTCTATCACAAGCCCTTCTTATTGTTATTAGCTGTTTGAACTTTTGTATACCCCTCTTAAGTAGCTTTCTGTGGCCCACTCTGGCCTTACAGTCACCATTTCATAGAAAAACGCATGAGCCACTTCCTCACTTCACAACACAAGGACCAACTCTGCAATATCCTAGGCTCTGGGGAAACACAGAATAAAACACTGTGTTGTTTCCTTTTCAACTTATAATTTTACTTTGTAGAGTTGTGTTGTCAGAAATTATTTCATTTTCATTCTTAATTAAAAGAGTCTACTTTCTGTAACTGTCAGGTATGGGTGTATTCAGAATGGGTGTATAATTAAAATTAAAAATCCTAATATATATAAAGAGCTAGGTGGCGTCATGACCGAACGGTCGACTGGTCACCATGAAGTGCATGGAGCACCTCTCGGTCCCCCCTCTTCCCCAGGCCCCAGCCGCTCACCTTGAGGGGGCCTGGTGGCTGGGCAGGACTGGGGACTGTTGAGCGGCGGTGGCGGGCTGCTTTGTGGTGTGGCTGTAAGCTTAGCGGAGCGACCTGGAGCGGGGAGCTTCACGTAGTGCTGCAGGGCATCAGAGGCCATGGGACCAAGGCCAGGCTAGGCCTAGGGACCCTAACCATGCACGATTTTGTGCACACTGGGACTCTAGTAATATTATAAAATGTTACCATAAATATTATAGTATATAACAGATTATGCATGTACATATAATTCTGACATTAATAACAACTAATATTTTTGGTGGACTTTACCTGTGCTGGGTACTATTCTAATATCTTTACATATATTAAATACTTATTTCTTACAATAATGATAACCTTAAGAGATAAGAACTACTATTATTTCAACTTCACCAATGAGAAAACTGAAGCAGAGAAATTAAGAAACTTGTCCAAAATTTTACTCAATAACAATGAGTAAGTGAATAGATATAATTAAAACTCAGATGATATGACGCCAGATCTCAGAAAATTTAACCAAAATGTCTGAGGATTACATTTGAAGAAATACTGCTATAAAGTTTATCATGTATCCTCTCTTCATTAGGTAAATGACATGGAGTACAGACCATGTGTGGGATAGTTTACTAGACACTGGAACAGAAGTGAATATAATGCAGACTTAATTTTTTTTTCTTTTTTGGAGCTTAAAGTTTAGTAGAGAAAGGGATGCTCAAGTTACTCTTTCATATATTGAATGATTTTGATACCTATTTCAAAAGGGATGTAGAGAGAGTCAAGAGGGCACATAAAGGTAATTTTTAAAGAGAGGAGGAGCAAAAGATTTTATCTAAAGAATGGGCGAAAGCATTAGAGAGGGGAGTGGTAGTTTGGTGAAGTGGGAGAAGCAAGAGAATGGGAGTGAGTGAGGAGGAGGACACTCTTGCAGGGAGAAAGAAGGGCATGCAGGAGATCCCTAGACAAGAGGCGTCGCGGTTTTGGGGGGACTGCAGGGCATGGCTGGGCTCAGGATGCAGAGCTCTGTAGACATGCTGAAGACCTCTGCTTGTCTTGCAAGAACCATGGGATGATCCTAAAAGGTTTTTCGTTGTAAGCAGTTTCTTCAGATGTGCCATGGAGAACAGAACGAAGGGATCGACTCATAGAATACAATAAAAACAATTGATTGTAATTATAATAATTGAGATAATTTCTTGTTCTTTTCTGGCGCATCTGGATTTACAGTAAAGGGAAATAACATGGTTTTATCTGCTAATAAACACGTTAGTGGTCACAGGGCACCTAACACTTTGGGACCACATATAGAAGCTTCATTTTCCTTGGCCTCTGGGATGCTTGTTTTAAAAACATGGGTTTGGAATTAAGGCCAACTCGTGAATTCGACTATTTGCAAATGATATAACCTTGTGCAAGTTACTCACATAGGAAGAGAAACTAGAGGTGAATCAAGGCAAAAAATAAATAAATAAAACGACTGAAAAAGCGTTTACTGCCTAAAGGAGACACAACTGCTAAAAAAGCATATAATTATGAGGTTATCAAGTTTCTTGTTTTAAGAAAAATAATATCAATGAAAACATTAAATCCTAGTTAATATATTGCCTAATCTAGCAGGCATTTGTTTTGTAAATATAAAATAATAGGCACATAGAGATGTAAACATCTGTTTGCAGGAAATTTCCTTTTGTGGAATATCTCATTCCTCAAAGAGAAAATCATGGACTTAGATCAGTTTTGTGGTTTGAAAACATTCAGGTTTAACATCTTTTTATCGATCCTATGTTATGTGTGGTTCGGTAGATTTGTAACTTAATAAACATGCATATTTGGGTTGATGGGATAAAATATCTAGTTCTATGTCTTAGTAATGTCTACTGCTAATTCTAATTATATTTAAATTTATGGATTAAGCATTTCTTGATGGGCTTATTAAGAAAATAATTTTATGCTTCTAAGGAACAAATTTACAGCCTTACAAATAAACATGATAGTGCTATCTTGCTAGAACTATATCCAGTATAAAGGGGAAAAGAAAAGAAAAACGACTATGCTTGCCTCCACAGATCTGCTCTCATTCTACTACTGAAAACGCTGTTATTGCTGTTGTCTAGTAACGCATTGTTTACTCATAGAGAAGGTTACTGTGGCTGATATTTGATTGAGAAAGGTGATGCAGCTGTTAGGGCGAGAAAGGGAAAGAGAACGAGACACTAGATGCTTGTCCATCCGGCTACTTGGCTGCTTCTAACCTTGTATTTGTTGACCCTCACCTTCTGTCCACATTTCCCTCCCACCACAAGTACATGCTCATAAATTGCAGTTCCCAGCTTATTACATTTGAGATTGTAAAATGCCAGGAGCTATGGTGCTAAAAGTGCTGCCTCGCAAACAGTTTTCTCCAACGACATTAACCTTGAATGCAAGAGATATAAGTGATGTTGAGTTTACAGCAACACATACGCTATAGTCTCTTGAGTCGGAGCCCTTCATTGCAAGGAAAGGGACTTGATTTGGAGGTCACGGTAACTATACAATTACAATGATACTCTTAGCCTGCTGATGACTGTACTTAACTACCAAACAAAAACAACAAAACCACCATGATTTTAGACATCCTCATTTAACTAGTTATTGTTAAAGCTGAAAAGAAGGTTGATACTTGGATTACTAACTTCAGGTTACTCTGCATAAACAAGAATCCATACACAGGATGGTCAGTTATATGAGGAGTGTAAAACACACTCTTTCCTGTGTATACAGTGATTACCTCACATTCCATTCAATTAAATCCCATTGTTTTAATAATTATGAATAGCATTTAAGCCATCTGGAGTAAATATTGTGCTTTCTTAACGTCTTCATGAAAGGTGCAATCTTAGTATGCTTTCTTATCTCAAAGCAATTTCCTTAAAAATAGTTATAAAACCCTAGCTGGTTTGGCTCAGTAGATAGAGTGTTGACCTGCAGACTGAGGGGTCCCAGGTTCGATTCCGGTCAAGGGCACATGCCTGGGTTGCGGGCTTGATCCCCAGGGGGGAGGGGGGCATCCAAGAGGCAGCCGATCAATGATTCTCTCTCATCATTGATGTTTCTATCTCTCTCTCTCCCCCTTCCTCTCTGAAATCAATAAAAATATGTTAAAAAATAGTTATAAAATAGAAATAATATAAACCCATACATCATTCAAGTTCAAAATCTGAATCCCATACAATTTGTTTTGTATTAAAATTCAGGAGGCATTAAAAAACTGCACGTTCTCTTGCTTAGATTTTTCCAATACTTACACCCTCCGTCCCCAGCTCCCAGAAGTGCTGGGCACGGATGGGTCACAACCTGGGAATCGGCATAAACGAAGGGAACTAATATCCTGGCGCAGGTTCGTGTGCCCTCCCAAGAAAACCTTGCATTCAAGGACTGACTGGGGAGGACAAATGGTGAGGACTTTTACCCCAGTTCAGGATAAGTGAACGTCATCCTGGCTTCAATTTCCTGTGGGATTGACTGAGGCCTTTGCTCACTTCATTGCAGTTCAACTTCTCCCTCTGCCAAAGGATGTTTTCATGGACTCTCTCAAGTGTGTGCCCTACAGTACTCCCCAATAAACTTCATGCTCACTAGTCTGCGTCTCAGGGTATGTTTCCCCAAAGGAACCCATCCTAAGACTCTAAGTGATCCGAGGAAGCAAGCTTAAAAATGTGACTTTGGAGCAGGATCGCCCCCTGGACAGCTGGAAGTTAGGAGCACTTGGATAGCATTAGCCCTTGGCACGCTGTGGACAGAACAGTTGTTAAATATACTCTCACTGTTAACGGAATGGGAGGAGATGGTAGGGTAATGGCGTGCACTGTCACTCGCTGCTGCAATGTCCCAGGCATTCAGAAATTCTCAGAGTAGGAATTTTGAAAGCAGTAGGGTTAGATGGTGACACTAACTTCAACAACTTGCAACAACAAAGGCAAAGACAAAATGAGTTTAGGAAGACAAAAGCAGAGGGCGATTAAAACACAATGTAGTGCCAAGTGTGACAATGACGAGATCTACTTGGAAACATACTCTCCCCTTCAGACAGAGAGTAGAAAAGCTAAAGGTCAGTCCAGGACTTAATTTAAAACTGCAGACGCCTAGAAAGCCATGCATGCATGACAAGGATGATAGAGAAAAGATCAATTAGGTAGAGCAGAGATCCTGAGAATGAGAATTGGTAACATCTCGGTTGAAACTCCCTAAAAACTGGGAATCTCAGATTTCCCCAAACTCTAAAGCCTGCAGAAGTGGCATGATCCTCCCTCTCAATGGCTCGAGCTCCCACAGTTTGAAGGTGATTCAAAGGCCAATGGCACTCCCCTCAAGATATAGCCCCATGCCAGTCACCAACCAGGAACTAATGTCAAGTCCCAACATAGCTCAGGTAGAGGAGGACTGGACCTGCTGAGGAGGGAAATGACCACAGCCTAAGCAAGCTGCAGAACCTAGTCACCAAGTCCAGACAGTACTTGGGAAGGTATCTATGAGCTGGTTTCTAAAGGTGCTGAAAAGAGGCGGCAGAATATAAAATCAGATAGGAGTGTTTATAGCACACAGTTTCAACCTGGCTATGGTACCAGCACACCAGTAGCTTGGTTTGGTGGCTGCTGTATAGTCCCCTAAGGTGTGGCCTGAAATGCACTAAGTGAGGGGAAATCCAATGAGTAGAGCTTTGGCAATGGGTGTGACTATCGACTTCCTATTGAAAATAGTAAACATTTATAATATAGATGCATGGGCAGTGGTGAACGGGTGGTCCCTTATGGAGAAAGACGGGAGCCAAAAGGTCTTGGGAAGATATATGTGGGTACACTGGTGACTGCAAGCAGTAAGTTAAGGATGTTGCCTCTCCCATTGATGCTTTCCCGAGAGCATCAACTATAGTGGAGGCTCTAGAAGTCAAGTGCAAGATCTTAACCCTTTGCACTCACTTGCTTTTTTTCTCGATTCCTTTATTCTAATGATAACCGTGTTGAGTCACACTCGACACCTGAGTGCAAAATTAATGGTTTGGCCACTTGTTATCAGCTTTGCTCAGTCTTCAGCTTCCGCAGCGCTGACACAACGGGAGAGCGAACGAGTGGCTTTGGGAGCACTGGTGAAGGATATACATCACTAACAAGCACCACTGCCATGGGTTGCCCCTCAGTTCCATAATCATCGTCGCATCATCTGTCTCCCCAGAATTTCAAAGGCAACAGTTGAGGAACTCACAGGTGGGAGTTGGAGCATCTCTGTATATTAACCCGCTATTATGATGACAAAGTGCCACAAGCCGAGCAGTTTACAAATGTTTTATCTCCAGTTCCAGGGATCCGAAGTCCGGGCTGGGTTTCAGCAAGCTGAAACCGAGATGTGGACTGTTTCTCTCCAGACTCTCTCCGTGCTCGTTAGCAGGGTACCAGAACTCAGTTTCTTACTGTTGGACAAATGCAGTCCCTGTCTCCTTGGTGGCTGTTAGCTCAGAGCCGTTCCCAACTTCTAGAAGCCACCCACATTCCTTGACTTCTTGATTCCTCTTCCATAATTTTATTGATTTCAGAGAGGAAGGGAGAATGAGAGAGAGAGACAGAAACATCAATGATGAGAGAGAACCATGGATCTGCTGCCTCCTGCACACCTCCCACTGGGGATGGAGCCCGCAACCCGGGCCTGTGCTCTGACCTGGAACCTCCTGGTTCATAGGTCGACACTCAACCAGATGGAGCTACACTGGCCGGGCTCCATCTTCTATCTTTGAAAGCAGCGATGGTACATCTAGTTGCTCTTAGGTTTCTATCTTTAGTTCACAGACTATTCCTGATAAACCTATAATTTCTTACAGAGATGCTGAAACTTTGATTATTTGAATCTGTGTGACCTTAAAACACTCATCCTAATATTGGTTCAGAATTTAAATAAATAAAGGTAATAGAGTTGATGAGAGGATAAAATATAATTTGTCAAAAAACTTATTATAGTTAATGACACATTGTAGCCAATACATAATTTCAGCTGTAACTATTATTATGTTTAACCATTCCTTAAATGAATAGGTCGTCATTCGCTATGTGACCAATGAAAATAATATTTCATCATTGTATATGGCTTTTACAACCTGTCAGGCTTCTATTCACCTTCCTGTTACCTCATTTAACTATCCCAGCAATCACATGGAGTAGGCTCTACTATTGATATCATCATTACCATTTTATAAATTATACTGCAGTGGGGATATGTTACTTCCCAACATGCACACGGTGAGCAAGTAGCCAAATCTCTGGTTTGAACTAAATCAATTTACCTTAAAATGCCATGCTCTGGATCTCTGATTCTATTGCCTCCTATGTTATTGAAACACCTGGCATCAAGGGAGTACCAGTGAAGGTAGAGAACAGAATCAGGAAGAGCTATCTGCTGGGAGAGCTGATTGAACAAGTAATCAGATTAGGTTTCTGGCTGGATTGTTGTAAATTTCATAGTAGTAAATTGGTCTTTAACCACTTTCAATGGAAAAGCAAATAATGAAAATAGATGCACCTTATTGGTACTTGTTCTTCCCATGGAATCTACTTTAGTAATGCAATTCAATTTAATTTATAAAAATGTTATATTGGCAAATCCACACTAGAATTACCATTGTTGTCTTTTAATTATTTCAAGGCAGTTGTATAAAACGAAAATAAAATAAATTGAATAAATGAGAATTTCAAATTGTTTTTGCTTTTAAAATAAATACCATCCTAATTAAGTGATAGACATGCTTAATGATTTACAAGCATGACAATGATAAAATCTTTTTTTCCTAGGACAAAAAGCATCATGATGCAGATGTAAACAAGTACAGAATACTCTTGAATGCAAGTTAAAAAAACCCTAGAGTAAACCAAGATGTGAAAAGAAGTGATATGCATCAAAATATTAAACAAGGGTTAATTTTAGAGTTGATGACCGAGGGTGGGGGCTAAAATTTATGGAAGTGCAAGTGTGAGTTTCATATTTAGTTTAACTGCTAACAATATTTTTATTTGAAATAGCTCCAGCTGTGAAACCTTGGTAAAGGCCTTCAGCAAAGTAGTTTATTTCTCTTGTTTTTCTTTGAAAAAGAAGTAATAATTGTATGTGCCTGAGAGAAGGTAATTAAAGTCATGGAAGACATTAAAAATGAGAAAGTATTAGGGTAGTAAGAGTCCTTTCTCCTAGAAGGCAGAGGCCTGGAAACAAAGTGAAAGATAATGCATTAGTTTCAATTACACTGTGGACTTTTCCCCAGTGGATTTCCTTCTCAGTCTAAAACAACTGTCTGGTTTCCTTTTATGGGGTGTGTGTGTGTATACAGGGTGGGGGGAGGGAAAAGAGAGAGAGAGAGAGAGAGAGAGATTACAGACATCTGATGAATGACTGAGTCTCCATTTTCTACTTCTACGTAGCCACAATTTTGAGGCACTTTTTAATTAACATCAGAGATATTTCATAAGAATGTTCTACTTTAGCCCAGCCCGCATGGCTCAGTGGTTGAGCATCGAACTATGAAGCAGGAGGTCATAGTTCGATTCTCGGTCAGGGCACATGCCCCGGTTGGGGGCTCGATCCCCAGTGTGGGGCTTGCAGGAAGCAGCCAATCCATGATTCTCTCTCATCATTGATGTTTCTATCTCTCTCTCCCTCTCCCTTCTTCTCTCTGAAATCAATAAAAATATATTAGAAAAATACAAAAGAAAAATAAATTCAATAAATCATAATTTAATAAGAAACAGTGTATCCTTAAACCTATAAATCTTTACATGAATACATAGGATTCTCAAGAAGGTATTTCTATGCCCACTAGTTTATCTTTGTCTCAAATTCCATATCAATGTTTATAGTTTTCCCAGCAGAGAATAAAGGTTAGCACAAGGAGAAAATGAATTTTTTGCTAAAAAATTAAACAATGTCACACAGCAGTTTGTCCACTGTATATTCATTGCATATTAATAGCATTTCTAATATCCCTTAGGGTTACTAAACACATAAAAAGTTAGCACAGAACAACAATAAAAATGTAAATGATCCCACTTTGGTGACTTATGTTATCCCTCCCTTTGTGTACAAAATAATTTTTTTCTTAGCTAGGTCAGAGGAAAGTTAAATTACAAAACAGAAGAGAGTTGGAGGGAAGCAGGGACTTTATATCCACTAATGTAGGCAGAGACTACAAAATCATACTGAAATACGTGTTTAGGTATAATGATGATAAGCTCTTAACCTGGGCCACCTACCACATAACTTATTGAAACAGAAACCCATGACAAAAATACCAAGCAGTGATTTAACAACACACTTGGGAATTTGTGATGAAAGATCCGGAGGATCGATTTAACAGAGGATTTTGCTAAGACATGAAAACTGATGATTCTTAATATAAAAATATGAATGTTTCAAATAAGAATAGCAAGATTGTACTAGTTTCTAGTAGATAAGAATATATTTGTTATGAATTTATTTGAAAAAAATATCACATATTCTATGTATTTGAACCAATGGACTTTAGTTTTACTTCCATTTCTATTGCATGATTTTTCTACTTATTATCTCTAATCTGTATTATGCAACCTAGTAATAACACTTTCATACATACAAATAAGTCTTAGCTGACATTTATCCCAACCACCTGTACATACGATCTCTCAATCTCTCTCCCCAGCTACATCCACATGCGCATATAATCAATCTCTCTCTGTCTCTCTGTGACATATACAGGAGCGCGAGCGCGTACACACACATGCACACACACAGGCATGGGATAAAATGTCTGTACATCACACAGAAATGGTATCTCTAGGAATTAAATAGCACAAAAAATGATCTACTTAAAATCATCTCAATATAGTGGCAAGTGCCTCTTTTCCCCAAAACACCCTGTTTATTTCTTCTACAAGTTGTCTTTATGAACAAGGCTGTTTAGTCTTAGTACTCATGCAGCCAACAGGTTCAATAAGCAGAGAGCACCATACAATGCCCTAAAGGCGTATGAGAGTCTTTGAATATGCTTCTTCCATTGATCATTTTAAAAATTAAACATTTATTTAAGATTTGGAGATGTGCTCAGTCTACTTATTATTCATCCATGATATATGTAATTGATTTTAAGGTGAAAAAAAACAACAACCTCCAGTTCAAATAGCTTTTGGAATTGTTCACTCTTAGATGCAGTGATATTATGCCTGAAGTATTATCCAGATTGTTAATATATGACAATTATTGCCAGTATTATATAAAATTGAAGAAAAACCTTTGAGGGTACTACCTAACTTAATTGAAATGTAATGATACAATGCATTGCAAACTACTTCGTAAATAGTTGTCATTATAACTATTCCTCACTTCTCTAGCATAGTATTACACATGTTAAAAACAAACAAATTTGCAGAGTATTTTGATTATTTATTTATTTATTTTTGTTTTTTAACCCTCACCCAAGGATATTTTTCCATTGATTTTTAGAGAGAGTGAAAGAGAGAGAGGAAGATGGAGAGAGATATTGATGTGAGAGAAACACATCAGTAGGTTGCCTAGGCCTAGTGCACACACCCCGACCAGTGCCCGGGACAGGGAGGAGCCTGCAACCAAGGTATGTGTCCTTGACTGGAATAGAACCCGGGACCCTTCAGTCAACAGGCTGATGATCTATCCACTGAGCAAAACCAGCTAAGGCTATTTTGATTTAAAAATAAAACGCTGAGTAAAAGTCCATCAAGAGATGCATGCATTCAGAATTTGCCCACCCCTTTCCATGAACAACTTTTCCATCTTCTTCTTTCCCCTCCCTACCCTCCTTCCCAGGCTTTAGCTTTAGTGTGTCCCACTACCTGTAGCTTTAATTCAGTCTATTTCCCTTTCTCAGTCATTGGAGAATACTGCTGTCCTGTTGTAAAGACAAGACAACACATGTCATGACAAGACACCAAATCACTAGACAGAGCGTTCCCTGAAGTCTATTTTGGTACAGAAGCCTTCATGACAACAATCACCTATGCCTTGAACCTAAACATTCCAAAGGCCAGTGGACATACTGTCATTGCTATTGAGATATTGACTACTTCACACTGACATAGTAAATATTTGCAGCATATAACATTTTATATTCATAAACCCATAACTGACTTGTGTTAGTGCAAAATTGTACTTTGACTTTTGCCTTTAGTGATAAGATAAGTAAACTAAATAGCAAAATGTGTCACTTCACAAAACATAGATCATTTTCTTTAACTTTTCCTAGCAAGGAAAACAAAACAAAACAATATAGCAATTACATGGTAGACCAAATCCTCAGGAGTAACAGAAATATTGTCTTAAAAGGTACAACTATGCCATTAGGAAAATGTAAATTAAAACAATAATGAGATACCACTACAAACCTATGAGAATGAGTAAACTCCAGAACTCTGTCAAACACCAAATGCTGGTGAGATTGTGGAACAACAGGAACTCTAATCCACTGCTGGTAGGAATGCAAATTGGTACAGTCACTTTGAAAGACAGTTTGGCCATTTCTTACAAACCTAAACATACTCTTATTATAGGATTCAGCAATCTGCTCCTTGGCATTTACCCACGGGAACTAAAAACTGATGTCCACACAAAAATAGCAGACATCAGTTTTCTTCGTAATTGCTAAAACTTGGAAGCAACAAAGATGCCCTTCAGAAGGTGAAGGGATAAATAAATGGTGGCACATCCAGTCAATGGGAAATTATTCAGCACTAAAAAAGAAATGAGCTATCAAACTATGAAAAGCCATGGAAGAAACTGAAATGCATACTACTAAATAAAAGATGCCAATCTGAAAAATCTATGTACTCTATGATTCCAACTATATGATATTCTTGAAAAGGCAAAACTTGTGGAGACAGTAAAGTGATCCATGGTTGCCAGGAGTGAATGGAGAGGAAGGGATGAACAGGTGGAGCACAGAGAACTTTCAGAGCAGTGGCACTATTCTGTAATATAATACCGTAATAGTGGACATATCATTATTATGTATTTTTTCAAACCAATAGAATGTGTAACACCAAAAGTCAACCCTAATGCAAACTATGGACTTTGGGTTATAACAATATGTCAATGTAGGTTCATCATCTGGTACAAATGTACCTACCAGTCTGGTGGGGGATACTGGCAGTGGAGAGTCTGTGTGTGTGAGGGGTACGAGACGTATGGGAACTCTATGTACCTTTTACTCTTTTTTACTGTGAATCCGAAACTTCTCTAATAAATAATGTCTATTAAAAAAGTGGATCTTAAAAAAGAAAGGTTGTAGGTATATGGACCTCAATAGATTGTACCTGGACCTCAAACACTATAATCACATTGATCTCACAAAATAACATAAACATAAAATTTAAAGTGTTAAAGTCATTCTGAAAATGGAGAGAGAAAGAGATAAAGGAGAGAGAGAGAGAGAGAGAGAGAGAGTGAGAGAGGGAGAGAGAAGACTAATAGAACATTCAGAGCACAGCTTATGGAGTCTGGTACAACCAGATACGTCGTTCTCTTTAATAGCTGCGTGCCCTTGGACAAGTAACTTTTCTGAATTTGAGTTTCTCTCTGTGAAGATTAAATTAGCTTTGCTAAATGTACGGTCCATAAGATAAGTAAATATTCAATAAATATTTGATACTACTTGTCTTATTGGTATCATCATTATTCATCATAAAACCTCTAATCAGAATGTAGAATGAAGGATGGAGAAGGCTGTACCATGATGTTATTTAGAGGAGCAAGACCTAAAGGGATACTCAGCCACTATTACTAATAGGAATGTGAATGTGTCTGCAGCTTCATACTATGAGAAGACAACTAGTAGGGGTGGCAACATGCAGTAACCCTACACAGTAAGTGACAGTACAAAGCCGCTGTTCTGGCAACCTGAACTTACCAGTGAAGTATGACTCAGCAGTCTACTATCCCAGCAAGCAAGTTCTAGAGTACCAATCTAGGACACCTGTTTGCCTATGGACCACCGCTGTCTTCTGCCTTCTTTCTGCTACATGTTCTGGCTCAAAGTAGGCTACTATGGCCATGTGACAGAATTTGTGCAACGACAGGTGGAGACAGAATTGAAAAAAGAAAGCTGATGCTATTCTAAAAGGTTTAGATCTCAACTAAATTAATGGGGATTTAGTAAACTATATGAAATTGACAAATGACCCGCTGGGAATTTTAGAGTGATTGGTCTTGCAGAGTGTGGAAAAGATAGGCCAGAGGGTGGAGTGCAGCCGGGAAGGGGCTTTTCAACAATCTGAGTGAAAAATTAAATATGAATGGAGTTAAAATGATGGGATAGATTTAAAGATAAGAAGCTGGATTCCTCACAAGGCAATGTACTGAGGACTTGGGCTTCATGCACCAGGTTAAGATGGGGTGGGGAGGTCGCTGCAGATGCCAGATTTATTAGGGTGTAGAGCAGAACATCTGTTTTGGTAGGATGAGTGATAGCAAATGTGACACTCCAGCTAGAGTAACTTGGAATAGTGCAGGAGATCTACAGGAACTCAGGCCCAGTGCTATGAGCCAGGGATGTGATCATCAGACATAGGGGCCAGTGTGGAAGCTTAGATGCTAACGGAGGGTCATTAGCCATGTATAAGACCCAAGGCAAAAGACCACCTTTGTGATGGCAGCAAGTTTGGTTCCATTAATGCATTCATATGCTTTTTCAAAAAGTTTATTGGGCCCGGCTGGCGTGGTTCAGTGGTTGAGAGTCGACCTGCGAATCAGGAGGTCCCGGGTTCCATTCCTGGTCAGGGCACATGCCTGGGCTGCAGATTCAATCCTCAGAGTGAGGCGTGCAGCCAATCAATGCTTCTCTCTCATCATTGATGTTTCTCTCTCTCTCTCCCTCTCCCTGCCTCTCTGAAATCAATAATATATACATTTATTGGGTGTTTATGTGCCTGCTTCTGAGTTTGGCAACAGGTGTATCAGAAACAGTCCCAATGCTCTGAGCTGGAGGCACAGTTAAGTCCCTGGGGTGCGTGGCAATAGCGAGGCCCTTGACGGGCTCTAGTCAGAGTCATCAGGCAGGATGCTGATACTCTCAACTTGTTTTTTTCTTTTTCAACGTTGTGCTTGCTTTTATTAAATAAAATAAGTAGGTAAATTTTTAACTGCTCTGAATAATACCCTCATGCCATTCTCTTTTGCTCACTCTTTTAAAAAATTAAGATGTACAAGAGTTTGACTCCATTTTTGATGTTTAAACATGGACAGTTTTCAAGCCTCAGCCTCCCTCCGCCCCTCGTCCTCTGCATCTGGTTAAGAGGACTAGGAGCCTGTGCCAGCCATCCTGTGGCTTTTGCAGAAGGAGGGAAGCACGCGAGCTCTGCTCAGATCGACACTAGAATAAAATAGAGCTCCACACCCACGTGACACCACACACTATCAACCCTAAACTCAAATGTAAACACAAAATTACAAAACTAGAATACAGGCGGAAATTCTATGTAAAATTAAGAAGGTTGAAGACGTTTTTGGTTCAATGTCAAAAGTATAATCCAAGAAAAAAATTGATGTTAGACTTTACTAAAATTAACATTTTTTGCTCTATAAAATACAATGTTAAATAAATGAAAAGAACATAGGGGTGCATATATCCTTTCTGATTGGCGTTTCCAGCTTCTTGGGATATATTCCTAGGAGTGGGATCACTGGGACAAATGGGAGTGAATGCCTACCGTTTGCAACAGCATGGATGGAGCTGGAGATTATGCTAAGTGAAATAAGCCAGTCAGAGAAAGATAAATACCACATGATCTCACTCATTTGTGGAATATAATGAACAACATAAACTGATGAACAAAAACATCGATCAGACTGTCAAACCTCAGAGGGAAGGTAGGGGAGGGTGGGGGAGAGGGGGAGAGATCAACCAAAGGACTTGTATGCATGTATATAAGCCTAACCAATGGACACAGACAACAAGGGGGTGAGGGCTTGAGTGGGGGGTGGGTAATGGGGGGATGAGGACACATATGTAATACCTTAATCAATAAAGAAATTTAAAAAAATTAAGAGAAAATATTCAGAGACGGAAAGAAATTTTTGCAAAACACATATCTGTTATAATACTTGTGTTTGAAATATTCAAAAAACTCTAAAAATTCAATTATTAAAAAAGTAAAACCTACATAAGAATTTAAAAAATATTTTAGCAGACAACTCACCAAAGGATATATATATATAGATGGAAAGTAGACATGATTAACATTACTTGCCATTAAGAGATAGCAACATTTCTAAAAATGAGATAAATTATAATCCTATCAGAATGGCTCAAACCCAAAATTTTGCCCATACTAATTGTCTGAGACAACATGAAACAATAACTCTCATTTATTACTGGGGGGAATGCCAAATGGCACAACCACTCTGGAAAATAATCTGGCAGTTTCTTACAACGTAAAGGTAGTTTTATAATATGGTTAAGGAAAATGTATTTTCCCAAAGGATTTAACAATTATTCACATACAAAACTGCATTCAAATACTCACATCAGCTTTACATATAATAACCAAAAAAGTGGAAGCAATCAGATGCTCTAACATAGGTGAATGGATAAACAAATGGTGGTACACCCCGAAAACAGAATACTATGGAGCAGTAAAAAGTAAAGCGCTAACACCACCGAGCAAAACATGGGTTAACCTTAGCTGTATACTGCTAAGTGAAAGAGACCAACCTAAAAATGTTTCATACTATGAGACCATTTGTAAGAAATTCCTAAAAAGGCAAGATAATAGCATCAGTAACAAATCAGCGGTTGCCTGTCTCAGGATGAGAGGAGGTCGACTCTAAAGCCAGGCATCTACCACTGTGCATTTCCCTAAAATATGTACTTTAATGCACAAACGTGTGCTCTGGAGCCCCGGCAGAGAGAAGAGGAGTCGCTATAAACCGTGCCCGGGCCTAACGTAGGACAGCAAAGCCAGGTGGATTGGACTCGCTGGATCTCAGGGATAACAACTACAGCGATAATTAATTACACGTGCAATGGTCAGTGTTTCCTCTTGACAAGGCAGCAGCGACACTCTCACACCTCAGAGAGAGAAATGAAGGCGGAGAGAGCTCACCCTTGAACTACCTCTCTCATGTGTCCTACATGGCCTGTGCTCTGTCATGAACCCGGCTAGAACAGGGCAGGCCATCCGCAAGAACGTGTAGCACATACACAAACGATAGAGGACATTCAAATTCACTTTTAAAAATAACCACACCTTACATTTCTGACAGCTCCCTCTTTCCTAGTGTGGCTGTGTTGTGTTATTTTGAGGTGTATTTTCACCTTGGATTGTGTGAGGAGGCTTTGTAATCTACAAGTGGCATTATTGCACATTCCGGGCCATTGGAAGCTTTATATGTTTAATAGATGAAATAAAACTGAACCATCAGTACCATTATAAATAGCCAAATGATTATATTACTAAAAACATAGTAAGAAATAAAAATTGCAAATTGTAGCTTTAAAATGTCTAATAGTTATTATTATCGAAGGTTTTCTTCGGTTACTGACATAATGTAGCTTTGAAGGTTAGTGCAATAGGTTAAAGTCAATAATTCTAGTTTTATATTTTTCTGCATTACCTTTTAAAACTAGGATAAAGTATTTCTGAGTGTCAGTTATTACTTTGGATATCAAGTAGTAACATCTAATTTACAGGGCTACCCTGAAGATCAAGAGAGGTATTACAAGTTTTAAATATTGTGATCTTCCATAAAACCTAAGATATTATTTGTATGCATAAGCATGTTTAAAAGCAAGGTTGGTGAAGTGAGATATTAATGACAAGTTGGATAAATTAACTATAAGTACTCTTTAAGACATTATATTGAGAACATTACTGTAGCCATGTTAGGTTCTGATTATGACATCCACTCTGAAATTTGCAAGGGCCTGTAGGCTAATAAGTATATAGCATGTTGTTTATTTTTGCCGTTGTGTTTCTCTGTTATTACTTTCTATTCCTGAGACTAAGCAACTGAAGGGAATCCTTCAAGGGTGTCAGCTGTGATCTCGCTGCTCACCGAAACCAGATGTTGCTCTGGTCCATCTGTTCACATGTTTGCTGCCACAATACGAAAAAACAACCGGGGACTGTGAGGTGACACGGTAATTAACCTTGTAAATGACATTAGTATCACAAAGGAAACCAACACGTGGTTTTATGACTTACTTCAATGAGCAGCAATTAATCTTGGTTGCTTTGCGTAATCTCCCTTTAATATTTTATAATTTGTTCAGTGGCGGAGGATGTAAATTCACTGTGCTTTGTCCCACCGTTCTTGATGGTTAGATTTCTCCTGTGTTAGAACGAGCATTACAAATATCACTCTGTAAGTTTGGAACTCCCATATGAATGGCTAATTGGCTTCAAAAGCCATAACGGTTGCTCAGTATCTGTTGAACAATAGCTTTAAATAGTTAACTTTTTGCTAGCATTACATTAATTGGAGTCATTTATATAAACACCTAATGACAAACATCTTTAGAAAGATCTCACACCAACATTAAAGAAAATGATGTTAAGTTGTAGAAGTGAAACATTTTATAATTAAATAACACCCAAATTCATAGATTTAAGAGCAGATTAAACAAGAAGAGAGAACTAGTGAATAAAAATTACTAAATTTAAATGTAACTCATTAAAGTTGCATGTTTAAAGATTTACACAATAAAAATCTAAGAGATGAGCAGAAGCATTTCAGCTAGAACAAGAAGATGATAAAGGAACAATTACTACATTAAAAAATACTGGGCGACTTTTTGACTAGAAGATACACATTTAAAAATGTTAGAAGGCATTCTTCAGATAGAATGATATATATGTTAACAAACATAAGGCACTTGGTCAAAGCTAAGGGGGTGTGTGTGTGTGTGTGTGAGAGAGAGAGAGTGTGAGTGTGTGTGATTGTGTGTGTGTGTGTGTGTATGAGTGTGTGAGTGTGTGAGTGTGTGTGTGTGTGTGTGAATAAATGGTCTGTCAAAACCCATCCAAGTCTAGAGAGCCAAAGGCTGCTTCCTACTGAAAGTCCAGAGTTACAGGAGAATAATTTAACATAAATAAATCTGAAAAGTAATTGTCTACATTTAGGGAAACTATTATCAGTATCGCTCAAAATGCCTGAACATTAGCTAAGTACATAAATCTCAGATCATTACAGAAAGCAAACCAGACTGATTGATACACCTAGTGAATCATGTATACCCTAATGTCTAATAGCTTTCATATACTGAGTGACAGACATGATTCTAGGTATTTTATACTTACTATTTCCCAAACTTAAAATTTTACATGAGGGAATTTGTAATCTTTCTTTTAAAAAAAAAAATTTTGTATTGATTTCAGAGAGAAAGGGAGAGGGAGAGAGAGATAGAAACATCAATGATGACAGAGAAGCATTGATCAGCTGCCTCCTGCATGCTCTCCAATGGAGATCGAGCCTGCAACCTGCTCATAGGCCCTGACAGGGAACTGAACCGTGACCTCCTGGTTCTTAGGTCGACACTCAACCATTGAGCCACGCCAACTGGGTTGTAATCTTTCTTTAAGTCAAATGCAACAAAGACTCACAGAAGAAAATTACCACATCTGGGATTCTCACCTGTCAAGTGGCAGGACTGCAATTGGAATCTGATTCTACTTCCAAAGGCTTTTCACTATTATCCCACCTTTTTTTTTATCACTTTCCATAGTAATTGTTTGATGAACTTTCACCCTTTTAATCCATGAATAATTTATAAGATATTAAGTAATTTCACACAAATTCAAAGCTCTCAAATGTGTGCTCAAGTTCTGCTTCTGCAAATATCTTGAATAGGAAGTATTTACATTTCTTTTCCTCTGAACTATCCAATAGAGCAATGAATACCTACAATAACTACACTAAGACATGCTGAGGTTATTTTGTCTAGTGGTGACATGATAACACTTCACGGGTATACGCAAAACCAGCACGGATTTGTGAGGCTCTACATCCCTTCTAACACCTTCTACTCTAGCGGCTGAACTGCCACGCGGGTAAGTCACTCTTAGTCTTCAACAAGACAAAAGAAATGAGCACTTGCTCAGAAAGCTCACGGCCTCCCTTGTAAGTTAGAAAGATGCTTTGCAGACTTTAACACCTGCAATGGAGAAAAAGGCAAGTTACTTTACAATGAGCAGCCTTTTGAAAGAAGAACCTCCACAGGAATGATCTGTTTGTTGTCTTTTTAAAAAATACATCACTTTTGATGAAACCTAGGAAATACACATACAACGACGCTGCATGTTGTTTACCCTAAGTCATGTTCAAGTCATCTGGAAATTCCAATGACTGTGATAATTCACTTACTTATTCCCTCACTTTAGTAAAGACTTCTTCATCTTTCTCATGAGTGTTTCAAGGGTAGTTTATTTAAACGAAATTATACTTTTACTGGTCATCTTTTTTTTTTTAATATATTTTATTGATTTTTTACAGAGAGGAAAGGAGAGGGAACAGAGAGCTAGAAACATCAATGAGAGAGAAACATCGACCAGCTGCCTCCTGCACACCCCCTACCGGGGATGTGCCCGCAACCAAGGTACATGCCCTTGACCGGAATCGAACGCGGGACCTTTCAGTCCGCAGACCGACGCTCTATCCACTGAGCCAAACCGGTTTTGGCTTACTGGTCATCTTTAAGATTGAAATACAGTCAACTATAGTAGGGACAGGTTTCTCATCTCCTTTTTGGCTGTCTAACCACCTTTTTCTCCTGACACTAGCTCGTAGCTACCTTTCATAGTTCTTAGCTGAGAGGCAGTGCTGGGAAGGCTTGCACATTGTTGTCATGGTATTTTCGCATTAAAAAAATTGACCCAATGGCACCTAATGAGATATTCCATTTAACAGCCAGAAAAAAAAGGGGGGTTTATGTGAGAGCTCTGCCCCACAATTCTGATTCCCTATCTTGGTGAGTCTGAGTAAAAGATTAGCTATGTGCCATCATGAAGAAAGTCACGCAGACATAAGTAAAGTTGGAATTGGCAATTGAGTCATTTTACTGATCAATTGTTACAGTTGAAAGAAAGAAATAAAAAAGAAACAGTTCTACTTAATTGCAAAGAAAAAAAAAGGAAGACTCACAGACACAGACAACAGTATGGTGACTGCCAGAAGGAAGCAGTGTGAGGGAGGTAGAAGAGGGTTAATGGGGATAAACGGTGATGGAAGGAGACTTGACTTAGGGTGGTAAACACACAGTGCTGTATTCAGATGGTGCATTGTAGAACTGTGTACCTGAAACCTATAATTTTATGAACCTATGTCACTCCTATAAATTGAATAAAAAAAAAAAACACTTAAGAAATTCCTTCCACTACTAGATTTTTGATTAACTCATCAATTACTGTTAAGCTACAAGAGCATTTGATATGTCCAAATGATTTACTGATTTCAAGAACCCTCCTCCCATAAATAAACATAATAATCTGTTAAGGGAGATGGAGGAAATACCCAGGGTAAAATAATGGAAAATAATTAGAGAGTTGGGGATTGGATTACTTTTTTTTAAAACAAAGGATCTCTTTATCAAAATAATTTAAATACATATGCCCTCATCTCAACAGATTTATGTTACCTCAAACTTTTGTGAAAGTATTTAACAGCATATAGGTTTCATTAGAACACACTACCAAACATCTTCACGCTCCTATTTCTTTTTTTACTTATTTATTTTCTATTTCCTTTTTTATCACCATTTATCCCCTCTATGTCCTCTTCTGCCTCCACCCTCCCTTACCCCTCCCACATTTATCACCTTCTTGTCCATGTCCATGAGATCTCTCTTTTTTTTTTTCCTTTTTGCTCAATCTCTCCATCACCCCAACACCACCATCCCACCAACCAGTGCTGTCTTGCCTATTCTCTGTCTATGAGCCTGTCTCTATTTTGCTTGGTAGTTCATTTTATTCATCAAATTCCATATATGGGTGAAATGATATGGTACTTGCCTTTCTCTGACTGGCTTATTTCACTTAGCACAATATTGATCTGATGGCCAGGGAAGCCTCGGGAAGAGGTGTATTTCAGATTGCACAGATGAAGGAGAAGCCTTAGGGTGTGCTGAAGCAGGAAGTGCAGGTATAAAGGCCATGGGATTTGAAAGGCTTGGGATACACAAGGAACAATAAAGGAAAGCAATATGCTGGGAGAGCGGTGATCACAGTGCAGAGGAGTATCTCAGTGGAGAGGATTATCAAAGGGTTTTGAAGAGGAGCAGGGGCTCGGTCATCCTGAGCCCAGTAGGCCATGCTAACAGGTTTTCATTTCAGCTAAATAGTACATGATGCTTCCAATATATTGTCCTATTCTTGTGCAGGACTTTGTATTGTAGCTAACTTTTTGAAAACCTACTACTTTTGGGTTAAACTTGGGCTTTTCAGTTTTTCAGAACTGGGCACTATCAGAGTTGATGGAATATCAGATAGGTTCAATGAAGACACATGTTAATCCTTAATTTCTTATGAATCAAATCTACAACATTTGTGCAACATTTGCCTGAATGGAGGAGCTCACTCTATTTTTATTTATTTACTTTCTTCATTTCCTGCTATTATTATATGTTTTGCCAATGAGCAATTATTTTTGTCTGAATTTAGCCTAGAAGAATTGTATGTGCATGCAATGCACACAAATACAATTTAGAAACAAAATATAAACTTACTTTTTAAAAAGAGATATGTGTAAAACCCCTCAAACCTTTTCAAAGAAATAACAGTAGAAAATGAATTTGTATCTTTATAATTTTTATGGTAAAAACAATTTTCCTATATCATTTGATATAATATTTGCTTACATATTAGCTCCATAGCCTCAGGTGTTGAATCTAGATTTTAGGAAGTACTAAATAGTAAACAAAGAAAATTTTCAACTGTTTTCAGAGTGTCACTCTGCCATTCTATGCTTTTTATTTAATTTTGTAAATTTGAGGTCAATTAATGGAAAATGACTTAACATACCCTTTGATAATTTACTTTGAATGTCTTTGCATAGTTTTATCTCTTCATATTTCTAATTGTAGTCTGAAGTCTTTTAAAGGAAATATTTGTCTTCATCAAAACCAATATTATAAAATATTGAAATCTTAGGACAGAATGAAATGATTTAGAGTACTTTATTAGCTAGCAACAATATTCATACTCCCCTTCACAATCCACCTACCTCCTTTTTTTGTGTCAATACATGTAGAAATTGCCCTAACTGGTTTGGCTCAGTGGATAGAGCGTCGGCCTGCAGACTGGAGGGTCCAGGTTTGATTCCTGTCAGGGGCAAGTACCCTGGTTGTGGGCACATCCCAGTAGGAGGCGTGCAGGAGGCAGCTGATCAATGTTTCTCTCCCACTGATGTTTCTGACTCTCTATCCCTCTCCCTTCCTCTCTGTAAAAAATCAATAAAATGTATTTAAAAAATACATGTAGAAATAAAAAACTCCTATAACATTTGTGGGTATTGTAACAGATGACAATTAGACATTATGATTGAGGAAATAAGTACAAATAAAGCAAAGAATTCTGGATCATATTTTTAGACACTAATATATAGCATTTTACTTCTGTTTGCTTCTCCTTGTTTACCTCTGAAATAGTGGGTGTCTGCAGAATTTTGAACATAGTTTTTGTTGTTGTTGTTGTTGTTGTGTGTGTGCGTGTGTGTGTGTGTGTGTGTGTGTGTGTGTGTGTGTGTTTAATTGATTTCAGAGATGACGGGAGACAGAGACAGAAACATCAAAAAACGATGAGAGAGAATCATTGATAGGCTGCCCCTTACACACCCCCTACTACGGATTGAGCCTGAAACCCAGGCATGTTCCCTGACCAGGAATCGAACCATGACCTCCAGGTTCATAGGTCGATGCTCAACCACTGAGCCACACTGGCTGGGCTTGACTATAGTTTTTATCTATTTAAGCTTTCACCACTCCCGCTGGTGTTCACATTTATTTAATGACCTCCACAAGCTGTTGACTTGTAAATCTTCCTTTCCAAATTAGTCATCCCTTCAGCTCGAGCTGTTTCATTCTAAAAGCCTATTGGAAATCACTCTATAAAACATCCCATAGTTACCATAAAGCCAACATATCAAGCAGTTTCTCATTAGCTCTTTCCTACCTGAGCAGTTACCTTTCCTTTTGTACCCTATTTTTTTTTTTTATTGATAGCACATCACTCAAGCATTCAATCAATCTAAAACCCATAAAGTCTTATTGAATTGTTCCTCTCCTTTATTATCTCACTAGAGGCCCAGTGCACGAATTTGTACACCAGTGGGGTCCCTCGGCCTGGCCTGCGGGATCAGGCCAAAACTAACTCTCTGACATCCCCCGAGGAGTCCTGGATTGCGAGATTGCACAGGCTAGGTCGAGGGACCCCACTGGAGGGATGTGGGAGGTTGACCAGCCAGGGAGGGACCATGGAAGGGCTCCAGGGCGTGTCCTGCTCAACTTGCTCAGTCCTGATAGGCCAGACCCCAGCAGCAAGATAACCTACCAGTCGGTGCGTCTGCCCCCCTGGTGGTCAGTGCACGTCATAGCGAGCAGTTGTGTGGCCTTAGAGTATCATTAGCATATTACACTTTGGTTGAATGTACAACTGGACACTTAGCATGTTAGGCTTTTATTATATAGGATAACTGATTTCTCTTTAATGTTTGCTAAATTATCAATTCTATATTTAATTATTCCATTCATTGATTCATTTAATAAATATGTACCAATCACATACTAAGTTACAGGCACTGTTCTAGATTCTGGAGTTATAGTATCACGGACTTATATTTTATTGGGAACAGAGATACAATAAACTAATATAAATAGTAAGTATAACTAAGATCTATAATATGCTAGAATATTATTTTTGTTGTATATTCTTAAGTGTTTTGTAAATCCAGATTGAAGAGGGCAAACATATATATATATATATTTTTTTTTTTCCCAAGTAGATAGTACTGTGAGAGCAAATAATAGGGAGATTGATATATTTTAGGGGGATAATAATTATGTGCCTGAAGATGTTATGAGGAAATGAGAGTAATGAAGAGGACTTAAAGATATTTTTATATGAGTGTAAATAAACCTTCCTACCTACTAGGGTAAATCACTTAGAGGCAAGGCATAAGCAAGTTATTACTCAATTTTCTTATCTTTAAAATGTGCATATAACAATAACTGTTTAGCTGTGAGGATAAAATGAATTAATGCATTTTAGGTACATGACTAATATATGGCATATGTAAGTATTAGCTACTATTAATTTATTATCAATATTATTATTGTTAAACATAGAGTATGTGAAAGCAACTCTGTAGGATGTCATGAAAAAGTGGTATGCCTGTGTGCGTGCCGGCATGTGTGTGAATGTATGTATAATTTCAGTAGTTGTACTTCAAATTGAATAGGTTTACCCATTTTTTTAATGCTTCTTTGAGTCAATCACAAAGTGGAAAACACTAGTTTTCATAGTCAGAATCATGATAGCCTAAAAGCAGGGCTAGAAAAGATACTTTCTAAGAAATGAATTTTTAAAAATTCTAAACTGATATTTCTAAAAGTTTAAGTAAAACCAGTATCTCTTTCACACACACACACACACACACACACACACACACACGCACGCTCATTTTCCTTCTGGTATTACCTACAATTCTGCTAACTTAGCCTTAGGCTTTCTTTGAAAGTAACAGTCATATTCTGGGCCTGTCCATCCATTGGTTTGCCTGTCTATTGTGTAAAAGGCATGCGTGAATTTATTTATAGCCATAATCTTTTCTTTGGATAATAGCTAATGCTAATGGTGTATCATCTGTACAACCCTGACAGTCTATCTTCCCTGATTCCTCCGGGGAACTATCCCCTGCACCTCATTACTCCACTGGATCTCAGAACAGGCATCACCCTTAAAATCCCATTTGTCCCATTTGGATCGGTGAGGAAGAGTAATGGCTCTATCTTCTTGGAGTGATATTATTAATCTTACGCAGGTGAACTGCAATGTACTTTGTCTAGCCTACACATTTAGGGAGCAGGGGCTTCGGGGTTGTAATGAACAAAACTAACGGGAAGCCTGCAGCGTGAGGGAAACGACTGTGAGATTAAGCTGTCCTTCAGGTTTGTCCTTAAACCTTGTTTACGCCGTTACATCAAGAGCTGCGAGAAAACCAAAGAGAAGCATTAAATACTCTGCGAAGGGCCAGAGTATTATTCGACGATGAATATTATTCTGCTTTAAAGGAGACTGTACAATAATCATAGTAAATGATTGTAAGTAGCTGCTATTTTAAGATAATTGCAATATTTTTCTAAAGCATTTACTTTTCATTTCTTTATGACTTACCAAGAAAGAAATATATTTACAAGCCCAAAATAATAAAAGTGAGCTGCCTTATTTTTCCTCCCTTCCATTTCCTTCCAATTCTTCAGGCTCACTGATGGAAATCCATTTGGCCCACGTGCAATGGAAAAGGGTGTGTCCCCTCTGTCAGATATGCTTGTTCTCACCTAGGGCGTCCATTTTCCCTTTTTACTTGTTAACACCTCAGATGTTCTGTGTGTTTTTTTTTTTCAGATTGTGTATGTTAAATAAAAATTTTAGCTTGAAATGCTAGTTTCTGTTTTTCAAACCCTATCTCCACCTCATTAAGAAATCTTTACTTTTTGCCCTAACTGGTTTGGCTCAGTGGATAGAGCGTCGGCCTGCGGACTGAAGGCTCCCGGGTTCGATTCTGGTCAAAGGCATGTACCTTGGTTGCGGGCACATCCCCATTAGGGGTTGTGCAGGAAGCAGCTGATCGATGTTTCTAACTCTCTAGCCCTCTCCTTTCCTCTCTGTAAAAATCAATAAAAAATATATATTTTTTAAAAAAGAAATCTTTACTTTTAGTAACCTTCTTTACGTGAGTCATCAGGATATGATGTTGGAGCAGATAAGTAGGGTTTTGTGAAAATGTTTAAAAGTTTCAAAGTCCTTCTTTTGCCTAGATTTGTAAATATGTAAAAGTCATTTAAACTGAATTGTTTGCCATGCCATTATTGGTTGTATTTATTGAAATGATACAAAATTTTTTTGCACACTGACAAAAATATGTTCATATTAGTGTTTCCATGATTCTCTAATCCTGCTATCATACTTTCATATTTTATTAGCATGATGGTTGCATGTACTAGTATTTTGTAAATTGTAAATGCCATCTACAAAACTTAGGCTCCTCTCTTAGTAAGGCATGGGCATATATGAATAGTCTTAGGGTATGATAAAATAATCCAATATATTTGACATGATAGTTGTAACCCTCTGCTGGCTGACTTTGGTTCTAGAATTCCACGTGGCATTTGCTAACATTTCTTAGGCTATGAGGAGGTCAGAACCTGCAACCTTCCCGTTCTCCCTCTGACTTACACCCTACGTGAAATGCAATATGATGGCTTCTCCAGACCTGCCCATTCTCATCCCAATTTCTCTCACAGGACTTTTTCTCTAAGACACTTCTTAAATATTTAATAGCATCTGGGCATCTGCTCTCAGAGAATGGGCATACACTCATTCTCTCCTTCATATCTTAACTTCTCAGACAAAAGCTACCTACATATGACTTTACTGATTACTCTGCCCCATTATTTTATTTGTTTTATTGCTTTTTTAAATTTTTAATGATTTTATAAAGAAAAGAGAGAGAGAGAGAGAGAGAGAGAGAAATATTGATCTGTTGCTCTGTTGCCTTCCCCATACACCCCAACCCGGATAGAACCTGCAACCCGGGTATGTGGTATGTGCTCTGACCAGGAATCGAACCCGCCACCTTTCAGTGTATGGACGATGGATGTTCCAACCAACTGAGCAACACTGGCCAGGGCTTACTGCCTTTTTCAATAGCACTTTTCAAAGTACGAAATTGTCTGGTTTACATATTTATTTCTCTATTTAAAGTTTTCCTCCACTATAATTTCAGCTCCTTGAGAGCAAGAATATTTTTGTCTTATTCACCAATATAGCATTTTGAGACAGTGTAGGTACTTGATAACTATCTGTTAAAATAATTAATACCTAGCCTGTATCTTACCTGTGACCAAGTCTATAAAATGGACGAAATGGACTTAGAGACTCCGTAGCCATTGACTAGGTCAACAGAATATCCCTATCAATCTGGTGCTGTCCTTTCAACCTGCTTATATAAACATGGAATTGATCTCATGACACCGACCCACAGGAATATATGTGATGCTTTCACAGTTTCTAAGTCACTTCTACAAGCTAGAGCTTTATCTTTGAAACCAAGGGGAAAATTGAAAAGAGGATTCTCTCCATCTTCAATTTTCCAACCCACCTGAAACATTTTGCACTTATTACCACCATCACTTTCTTCTCTAGAAAAGTGCCTCTCTGGTTCTTGCTGACTTCACCTCTCCTGGATTCAGTTCTGTAAACCTACTCCATCACTGGCTGTGTTTTATCTTCCTAATTACTACACGTGGTGTACTGAAGCTTGGGTTTAGGTATTTCTCCTCTCTCAGTTAACTCCCTCATTCTTACAGCTTCAACTGTCATTCTTACACAGCCGACTCCTGTATCTAAATTGTACTTTCTGGCAGTATATGTTTCACATAAAGTATACATAGATCTCTAAATAACTTTCAAATTCATGTTTTATAATATTTGGGATTGATGTCTATAGCTTGGGCAAGGCCTTCCACCTGATTTTCAGAATATAATATCCTCATTCACAATTCCTTTGGCGTCCGTATAATTCCCTCTGAAAATTCTTTCAGAGATTTTTGCTGCTCCTCATTCTAAAGAAATATACACAGAAATTTGTTTTTCCTGCAGCTAGAAATGTATGACTGTGATGGTATAATACTTCCAACAGTGGCATTCAGAGGAGGACGATATTGATGCAACTAGAGGTGTTCATCTTTTGCTGAGCTTTGGAGCATTTGAGACATGAAAATACTCAATTTCACAGTGTCCAACGATGTTAGATTTCAGATGCAGAAAATTATGTGATACACAACGAATCCTATATCCTGCTCTAGGCTAAAACTGACAGATTTTAGTCCATCCCCCTAAATAGTTTGGGTTACATTTTCTACATGCATTTTCTCATATTTCCTACTGTGGGCAAATCATGGGCGGGGGAGTTGCTGGTGGTGGTTTTGTGTGTGTGTGTGGGGGGGGATTTTGCCACTGCTCTGGATATAAGACCTAGATGTTACTTTTATCAACTTTGCACTTAGATTGAAGAATATATAAGGCTGTATTTGCTTTAAAAAGCAGTGTGTGACACACAATATTGTAAGGGACATAGAAAATATTAAAAAAATACATGGTAGTGCTTTATATTTTAAAATTATTTATATATCAAATATTGATTTAATAAATTTCAATAAATATTAAAACATTGGGGGTCTTCTTTGTTGAAAATGCACTATTACCTAAAAGCAGATTTTAGCTTACTTATTACCCAATCACCAGGTGTTGTTTTTTTTCCTCAAACTGTGATGTGCAGCATTCATTGGATGTGTAAGCATCCATATACCAATCATTTACTAAATATTTATTTTGTCTGCTTAGTACTATATCACCCAATCTTTTTTTTTTTTTAATCCTCACTTGAGGATATTTTCCTATTGATTTTTAGAGGGAGTGGAAGGGAGAGGTAAAGACAGAGAGAAATATCAATGTGAGAGAAATATACTGATTGGTTGCCTCCTGAATGTGCTCTGACCAGGGCTCAGGCCGGGGAGGAGTCTGCAACCTAGGTACGTGCCCTTGACTGAAATTGAACCCAGGACCCTTCAGTCCACAGGCCGACACTGTATCCATTGAGCCAAACTGGCTAGGGCTGTACTACTTAATCTTTATAAGAATTTCAGAATCCCATTGAGGAGGCAAACTGAACAAAAATTAATAATAGAAGTCAATACAAGATATATTTGAGGTATATGCACTAGACCAGTGGTCAGCAAACTCATTAGTCAACAGAGCCAAATATCAACAGTACAACGATTGAAATTTCTTTTGAGAGCCAAATTTTTTAAACTTAAACTATATAGGTAGGTACATTGTTATTAACGTAATTAGGGTACTCCCAAGCTGGCCTTTGCTAAAAACTCAAGGGGCTAAAGAGCCACATGTGGCTTGCAAGCCGCAGTTTGCCGACCACTGCACTAGACTTTGAGAGTGAACACACACTGAGTTTATTTCTAGGGCATCAGGAGTGTAACCATAAGAACCAGAGTGTGTGAGCTGTGATTGATCAAAACCCCAAAAGTCATAAAAATATTGGTACATAAATAATATTAGTCGTCAGAGCAGTGTGGAATATCTAAAATATACTTAAATATCTGTACTCAAAGGTAGCAAAGCCGATGGCTATGATAGTGCAGATTGCTGGAGAAGTAAAAGGGAAAGCCAAGGTCCTTAGGTACTAGATCTCATCGAAACTTCTCAACAATGGGTGAGGCTCGAAATAGCCAATTACTTGCTTAAGCTCACACAGCTAGTAAGGGCATATAATATAAAGGAGAGTAATCCTTAGATATTGGACTTCAAAAAATGCCATTTTCATGATGTCATTTTTCATCCAGGCACTATACAAAAAATTAGCTGAAAGGAAATTCACGGAAGTTAGTACCAAGGTAAGAACAACACCCAGAAAGCTTCATGCTAATCCCTGAACCTGAGGCAACTTTCTGTCTCATCCCCACAGCCTCACCTCTCTCCTCTGAGGTCTAATCTTGGCCTCCTGTGTTTAACGATGATAATTAAGAGACGGCTTTCTTGTCAGTTATTTGAACGATGAAGGCCTCATAGTTCTCTGGAAGAGAGACAGTTATTACAGGGAGGGGCCAAGTGGGGAGCTGATAATGTGCTCTGTTGTGGGAAAGGGTTAGAGAGGGTGATCCATAAATAAATCCTTAAAAAAAAAAGTGTAAAGCCTGCCTGGGAAAATATACTAGTCTCTCACACATACTTATAATTTAGACACCTTCAAATTAATATACATCACACCATCTCATAATAATACAGGAGACGTAAATCTTTTAAAGCATATTCTTTCATTTCTGCTCTTTCTGATAATCTGCTTTTCCCGTGGCAAAACCATAATTCACGCTCTAGTGAGTCCCCTCTCCAGCAATGATATAGAGCGGCTTTTCCATAAAGAACTCAAATGTCTTCAGGAATTTTATCTTATTGATTTTCACATCCCTGTAAGGCAGGTGGAAAAATTACTGTCCTCATTAAATAAAATTTCAAGCTAGGACACTATTTAAATAATTGTAAAAACCACAAGATTACAAATATCCTCAGGTAGCATTAAAGATATGTAATTTGATCAATCCATTAATCACACTACTTCTGGTAATGTTCAGCTTATCCCATTTGAGAAACAATCTTATGAAAAAAGATTACTGAATTCCCCCCCCAATTCTACTCCCCCATTTTTCTAGTGACGGGCTACCCCTCATCACCCTCATCCACATTTTAGCAGACCAGATCACTAGTCAGTCAGTTACATGTAGCTACAGGACTAAGTTCTCTCCCCTAAAATGGAAGTAAAAATTAAGTATGCAAATTTTTGTCACTTCCTTAAAAGATAAGCACTTTTTATCTCATTCCACAGTCTGGAACATTGTCTTTTTGCTGATGAGCCATAGTCAACCAAGCTGACCATGAAAAATTAAGGGATGTTGAGCAAAAGGTTCAACTGCAGAACCTGGACCACTTGCATTCTTCTGTACATTTATGTAACACTATTTTGGGCCAGCTTTGTTATAGCAGCTTAGCTTATACTTTTTTTAAGAAATATTTTTTAAAAATATTTTTATTGATTTCAGGGATGAAGGTAGAGGGAGAGAGAGATAGAAACATTAATGATGAGAGAGAATTATTGATTGGCTGCCTTCTGCATGCCCCCTACTAGGGATTGAGCCTCCAACCCAAGCATGTGCCCTTAACTGGAATCTAACCTGGGACCCTTCAGCCCTCAGGCTGATGCTCTATCCATTGAGCCAAACCAATTAAGGCACGTATCCTATATAATAAAAGGGTAATATGCAAATTTACTGAATGGCAGAATGATCAGAATGCCCACAGCCCCTAATCCCAGCTGGCCCCTCACCCCAGCCAGCCCTGCCCCTGAGCGGGCACCCCCATCCCGATGCGGGGGCAGGGCCGGCCAGCAAACCACCCGCATACCCTCACCCTGGCTGACCCACCTCCAATGGCCCCCATCAGGAGGGCTGGCTGGATCCCACCAGTGCACAAATTTGTGCACCAGGCCTCTAGTACTTTGATAAAAGTGATTTTGAGGAATGACCAACTCCTACTGATAGAATATAATGCATATTTGTTAATATTATTTTGGTTATAGACAATCTGTCCCAATCGTCCACAAGAACTCTGCTTTATACGTGTAGTTTCACCTAATTATAGTATGTGCCTTCTTTCACCCTCAAACGTGACATTGTTTAAAAGATCAATTATATAGCAACCTTAATTTTAAAGGACTTGGCTTGACTGATACAGCCGAAGTCTGGAAGTTTCTACTGAAAGTTAAATTATTTCAGGTATAGTTCAAAATCATAGTGACTTTATAAGTTTTAAGCACAGGATAGAACACTACAATAATATTATTGTACTATTATATACAAGTAATAATATAATCCATGCTTAATTAGAGTGTAAAACAATAAATAGGCAAACTCAGTCTAGAATGATTTATTTCTTATATCTCTATTCACGTCATTCCACAACCTCTCCGGTCTCCTCTGCCATATAAAAATCAATGAGTTGGGAATTCTATAGTCTATTGGCAAGCGGCTATCACTGTTCAGAATTTCTGAATAAATAGAATAATTAATCCAGCTAAATTTATCGCCCAGGAAATATCAGAGGTGGTGGATGATTTTCTCCATAGTGATATACATTGAGAGGAACATGAAAATCCTGGCTGTTTTAATTAAGTGAATGAATCCAAGACTCTTTCCCTTGCAATTTCTTTAAGGAACAGAGGTGCTTTTTGCCTGTTTTGTTGTTGCTGTTGTTGTTCCCGTTCAGTGGTATAAATTTTTGCCACTTAGTTTCCTTGCCCTAATTGGGTAGATATCCCTAAAGGTTGCTGCCTTGGAAACTGATTGATCTCTAGTCATTAAAGCTGTCTACTGACATTACAGAAAAGCTGCTGGGATCTCTTCATTAGCCTTGAGATGGGAAGCTTTAGATAAGCACAACCGAACTTCAACTCTCACACCATCCTCAGGGTATCTTGACAAGGCAAGATCTTACAGAATCTCAGTATTAATATTTTCTTCATTCAGATACATTTTCATTACAGAGACTTTGCAGGACTATAAACATTGGTCTCAATAACACTCGAGACCGCTAATGTAAGTCTTGGGGATATTATGCAATTGGAAGTCCTTATCCGTAACTTCTTTCCTATCATTTTCCAGTGACTCAAAGTGATGGAGCTTTAAGAGATTCTCCAAGTTGATTCATTCTTCTTTCTCTCTAAACCACACTCCATCCAACCAGAAGTGTGTTCTATGACTTAAGAATTTTTATTTATATCACTACATTTCACAACTTGTGTTTTTAAAGGTTTTAAAAATATTCTTTGTGACTTTTTTCTGAAACACGTTAGTTAAAAACTTACACCAATGCCAGTGCCTCATATCACTGCATGTATCCTGCACCAACTAAATTTGAGCCATTGAGCCATTACCATGGTGCTCTGTAATTACAATGCTCACAATTCCATTTAAATATAAGCAGAATATATTGCAACCTGTCGACTTTGCTATGTTTCTGAAATTAAATAAAATTAGATGTATGAAAGGAACAAACTAATACTCTAAAAAATTGCCATTGGTTCATTCTACATGTATTATGTACCAATATAAAACTTTCACTTTCCTCTTCTTTTTTGAATTGGAGAAATGACAACAGCTTTATATCTGGTTACTATTATTTTTCCCAAATGTGAACTTCAATCTCAACAAGGAGAAAGAAAAAGAATTGACATAATTCAATTTCATTTCTACTCATTCATAAGTCTCATTACATTCCTAGTCCTGATTTATTTTAAATCAAAATAAGGTGTGTCAGAAAGTATTTCAGTGATTTTTTTTATATTTACTTTAAATTTAGTTTCTTCTGTAAATTTCTACTTCTCAATGAAATTCTACAGCAAAGTGAATACCAGAAGAATAAAATCTAAAAAGATTGTTAGAAGACCTAAGTGGCAAAGTACACATATCACTTGCTTTTCAAAGCATTTCAACATATTTTTACAGAGCACTTTCTAGTGAAAGCCATTAACTATAGTAAAATATATGATATAATTTATTACAAGAAAGAGGATAACTAGCATTCTTTACTTGATTGAATTTCCCGGGGTGACATTGGTTAATAAAATCATACAGGTTTCAAGTGTACAGCTCCATAAAACACCATCTGTACCCTGCACTATGCAGGGCAAGGCAAAAGTAGGTCTACAGTTGTGAGTGTATGAAACCCAGAGTTTATTTTTTTATTACTACTTTTGATATGATTGCATTATTTTCCATGTGAAAAACTGTAAACCTACTTTTGTCCCACCCTGTATACAAAAAAGCTCTTGTAACTCAATAAAAAGGATACAAACAAGGTTGTGACTCCAACACTAACAGGATGGACGAACAAGTGAACAGTCCATCCCCTCAGTACTTCAGTTTCTTCTTCTCCCATCTTTCTCACACCTTCCTCTGTTCCTTGGTGTCTTCATATCATGAGCATAGTATTTGCCTAAACCTTATCTCTGGTTCGATAATTAAGTGAGTTGAGGAATGTAGGTCACTTTGCACATGGTCAGGCACCTTGTCAGTCTTCTTAGATGTCAGCTATGCTTTTTATCCTTTCTTTCATCTGCTTCCTCCCCACCTCCTTCTCCTCCTCCGTCTTAGTACCAGTACGGGTATTCTTACATATTAGCATGGCTGTTGCTACTATTTTTTATCATAATTATGCTACTCTTCTATATAGCTTAAAATTTGGCAGGACTTCTACTAAATGTATAGTATATGCCAATGAACACATGCTAGGGAGCAAGTAAATATATTCCCACTGATTTCATATACTCCAATTGCTCATTTATTCTTGCCATATGTGCACTATGTTTATGTAAGGAAGATTGTTCTTATAACTAAGGGGAGAAAACAAATAATAATGACAAGTGATATAAAACTCAACTATATTACATAGTAATGATTTGTAATTCTTGTTAATATAATTGACCAAATTATAACAACATTTAGGAAATATTTTAAATACGATGTAAATATTTGGATACCATGTGGTTTTCCCAACGCTAATTCTTTCAATCCAAGATTGCAATGTAATAGTTATCTTTTCAGGTGACTTCCTTTTATGAACTAGTCGCTCATGGATAAATGATGGCAGAGCCAATATATTAGTCAAGATATTGCCATAAAACAGGAAACATACTCACAGATTTGATGTAGCACATTTAATGAGCAAAGATAATTTAACAGAGCAGATATTTACATAGGTGTATATTTACTTAGGTGTGTATTACATAGGCAGCGAGATCCAATAGCAGGGCACATTTAGTACCACTCGGCCTGAAGTGACAAAGGAAAGATACTAATTATAATATTTATAAGAGCTATAACTCTAGAGGAATGCAGCAATTACCAGAATTGTGTTGAGTTAGGGAAGGAGATTATAAAAATCCTTGAGTTCTTTTCACTGTCCTCTGTGTTTTCCATTGGCCAAATACAACAAGAATCCAAGTATTCAATAATCCAGGATATGGAACCCGTAGCTGTCACCTCTACCATAATATAACAAGGATAGAACAGGCAGATTAAGACAGAGGATGTTATTGGAGGAGGCAAACAAAATAGACATATTAAGTCAATAATAAACACTTGTCAATCATAAGTGACATGTACAGAATTTTCCAAAGCAGGACCATTTGCTATCACCTTTTACCTATGTTATGCTGGTAAGTGTGCTGTTTTCACTTTACAAAACATAAACAATGTTGTATGTCAGCTATCTCTTAATAAAAATGGAAAACGTACAAATCAAAGCTGATTTATAAATGTCTCTGCTTTATGATCTTCACTCAGAAGTGTAGCTGTGGTAGAGGGTATCTAGTAGACAGTACATCTAATTACTACATGTTTCCTGTCAGTGGCTAGTGGGCTGGTAGAGGCAAAGAGAAGCAAGATTAAGACTGAGGATATGTCAGGAGAAGTCTAATACTGCACATTTCCATATAGACCCAACGCATGAAAATATCCAAATCCATACAAGTGTTCATCAGAAGTTCCTTACAGAAAAGATGTTCCATATAATCTGTTAGTCAGGATGACCGCTCTGTTGATGTCAGCCCCCCTTCTCTGTACAACGTAGGATGGCAGTACAGTGTGTTGTTTATGATACTTCTCTGTATGAGGCAGGCATAGTGTAAACTCGGAGGCCAGGCAGCATAGACATCTCCTAAGCAAGTCTGCTATTTCTTCATATCAGCAACCAAACCCACTCCTGGTTGTGGCACCGTACAAAGAAAACTTGCTATCCGTGGATAATTTATTGCCATTATATCATGTTTTGGCCAGCAATTCATTCCTACAGAATAATTACCTAATATAAATTTGAGTTTGGTTTCTCTGACCTTGGTGACTCTTCCAGAAATCACCGCCTATCTGACTACTTTATATATTGTCAGTGCATTTCACTTTATATTAATTCCAGCCAGAAAAGTCACTGACCAGCCAAAGAAAGGAATCGATATCCACAGAGTCCACTGATTCAATCTTGACACAGCTTTAATACACAGATAGAATGAGTTATTGACAATTTTTATACCGTGCTAGTAGAGAGAATACATTAAAGGGCTGAGTTATGATTTGAAAAATGAGATATGTGTTTCTTGCCAAGTACCAACACATAGAGCACTCTCTCCCAGGAGCCATGTAAGTGTGGAGGAATCAAGGAGTAAAGTGGGCACCTCTTATTATCTAATGATGCACTAAAATATATTGCTTCTTTCCCCTTTCATTCTGGGTTCTTTGGGTCTGGAAGTGTTAGCCACTAAAAAGAAATTTTCTATGCTTGCTCCTGGTTATTGCTGACTGATTCCTGTGAGGGAACCAGAACCCTCATCTGCACATGGATTCTACAACCCAGGGACCTGGAATTTGCAATTTGCACACTTGCACGTGCACACACACACACACACACACACACACACACACACACACACAGATCACCATGAAGACCTGGAGTTGCTCAAGTTGATTTAGGTCACGGCTGTGCTCAAAGGAAAATATATATCAACTACTGCTTTTGGGGTTATGAAAAAACTCATATCTTCCAATAAATACTTAATTTTTGCCTAAAAATGGTGTCTGATGGAGACCAGGGTATCTGAAAGAGACCAGATCCTAGACCTAGGTGGTCACTTGGCCCTCTAGATTGCTGACACCAAGTAACAATAGTGAGTCAACACAGGTGACTATGCTGTCAGCTTCGCTTTGATTACTTGCAGGTTTAATCCAAATTACAAACACATCATAACAAACACACACACATGCACGCACACAAGTATTAGGGGTTAAAGAACTGAAAGTCCAAGATCCCTAGTACAGGCTATTCGCAGAGCACTGACTACTGGCCACTCGGAGTCACTGGCCAGTCAGGGTCCAGGGGGCCCTCACCTTGCAAGGAAGACTGCTGCCCTAGCACAAGACAACAAGGCCCCGCAATCACGGGCCACCACGCGACACAGGAGCTGTCAGAACAGCTTATTCGCAGGAGGGCAAATTGCAAGTGTCACCGCTCTTAGTTTCACTTTTATCCTTCTTGTGGAGGTGTCTCCCTTCATCGGCACTTGTTAGATGAGTGTGGAGCCTCCTGAGATGAGTCCTCAATGTTCCAGTTCAGAAAGGGTGGCGATGTCGGAGAAGGTGCCCAGTCATCCTTCTCACCTGCCCCTGGGGGCTGCCTCCCTTTGGCCGGCAGCACATAACTTGGCTGCTGACCCAGACTTATATGTATGTGTTCCAATGATGAGGTTCAAACTCCAGAGCCATGCTAACTGCTCTCCACAGTATCGGGCCTGTTTATCTGGGAAAGTCTCACCCATTTCCATCCATGAAGAACAAGCTCCCATGCCACCACCTGTGGAAGCATCCTTCAAGCTTTCCTTTCTTCTTTGGTTAAAAGACTTTTTCTAGTTGTTGGTACTATCATGAATTTTGCTGCTACTGGTAAAGGCACTCTAAGTTTCCTACAATATTATTCTACAATTATATTCTCAGGTGATCCTATACCAGATCAGGGGTCTCCAATGGGTGTACACATTTCCTTAGGAACACAAAAGTAATAGTTGAAAATTTCATAGAATCCTCTGTTAATTTTGCTTTTCACTTTAGTTTCTCAATCTCTGTTTGCTTCTCTAAAATACCTATACTCTGTTATTACAATTTGATCATATATCTACACTAATAAAAGAGAAACATGCAAATTGACAGTCACTTTGTGACGTCCACCAGCCAATCAGGAGTAAGTATGCAAATTAACCCAACAAATATGGCAGTGGCCCTGCCCTCCCCAGCTGCTCCAGGCCTCTGGGCAGCATACATGCAGGTGCAGAGTGGCTGGGCGGGGCAGGACTCCTGCTATGAGGGGGAGGGCAGGGGGTGGAAGAAGCTGCAGGAGCGGCGCTCCGGGTGGAGTGAAGGCCTGGGTCCCGGGTGCCAGAGGAAAACTGGTGCCAGCAGCCAGGGGAAGGAAGGCCTATTGCATGAATCTTCGTGCAACGGGCCCTCTAGTGTGTGTGTGTGTGTGTGTGTGTGTGTGTGTGTGTGTGTGTGTGTGTGTGTGTGATAAAGAAAATTAACACATGTGCATTATGGAGCTAAGGTCCAAATGCTTCAGATGGGGGGACAATACCAATCCATTTGGAGCCTTCTGCCCTCCTCAGCCTCCTTCTCCATGAGGCAGAGTCTACAGTATTTTAAGTTGGTGTTTTAAGTCTCTAGCTGAGGCATTGATTTCATTTAAGCCAGTGTTTCCTCACTGCTCTCCTTAGGCCCATGGTCGGCAAACCGCGGCTCGCGAGCCACATGCAGCTCTTTGGCCCCTTGGGTGTGGCTCTTCCACATAATACCATGGCCTGGGCGAGTCTATTTTGAAGAAGTGGCGTTAGAAGAAGTTTAAGTTTAAAAAATTTGGCTCTCAAAAGAAATTTCAATCGTGGTACTGTTGATATTTGGCTCTGTTAACTAATGAGTTTGCCGACCACTGCCTTAGGCCATTTGGGAAAGGTTTCCCTGATATCCTGGCTAAAAAATGCAACTTTTGGGGCCTCCTGAATCAAAAGCTGTGATGATTGTGTAGCTTAAAATTCCTCTTAAACCAGCAGTCTAACAAGATACTTAGAGATATTCAAGTTTTAAATCAATCACAAGTTGTTAGCATTCGACACAACATTTTGTGGAATTAACGGTCTGAATATGCAGAGGAGTTCATTTAGCATGACACAGTTATTGCTGGCTGCAAAGGCTGCCTGGCCTGGAGAGTGATGGGAGTAAATGGAGAAAACCCAAGCTTACAGGAATGGTGGCCTGGAAAAGCTTGGGTGAACAGAAATTGGAAATGTTTTTCAGGACGACAATGAGAAAAGGAGGAATCAGTATGTTGTTAAAGTTCTTAAGTGAATCTCTGGTTAAGATTCTCTGTAGCTATCTGTCCCTTCGTAAGTCTGTATTCCAGATTCTCATATAACATGGGAAACACATTCACAACAAAAATATTTGTGCAATATATATTATAATTAACTAGTATTGTTGGCTCTAAAGCTCACCTCCCCAAAAATTTAATGAAAGAACTCATGTAGCACACAGCATTTGCTCTTGGATAGATAGATAGGAAGTTAATCATTCAAAGTTTTGAAATTCCAACTCATCACAGATTTCCTGGATCAATATAAATTGGAGCTTCCAGTTAATCCCAACTTGATTAAAATTTAAAATATGGAAGAGAACACAATTTAATAGTGTGATATTAAAACAATTGTCTTCATTGAAGTAAAACTAAGGAAAGTGAAGTTGGCATTATTTGTTCCTCTTTAGGCAAGATGAGAAGTTCTCATGACTATATCATCTCCTCTGATATTCACAGACATCTCAAATATGTTCTCCATGGGAAAATGGATATCTCACTGTCTAGAACACAGTTGTAACTTTGAGATAAAGAGTTCAGAAAGTATTCCATATTTTGGGTACTTTTATTATATTAGGAAAATGGAAACCATCTCTGTTAATAATTAAAATAATTTTCTTTTATGATTTAAAATATAATAATGTTATGTGCAATGAACATTAGTATTTCAATATAATTTTCTTTTTTATATTAGGTTCCCTGGAAAAAGAGTATGAGCAGAGTTTATTGCATGGGATATTTATGAAGGAGTACCTGTGGGAAGGGAGGAGGAAAAGGACAGAGAGATATTTTAAACTGTGAAAGAAGCCTAATGCTGCCTTGATCAACAATACACTGGAACCTGGAACTAGCAAGGCCCTTCAGAGTTTCCGAAGTGGGGGCTAAGATACACAGAATTTATATATATACACTAGAGACCCAATGTTTATATATATACACTAGAGGCCCAATGCATGACATTCATGCAAAGGTTTGCCCCCCATCCTTTTGCCCACCCCCACCCCCCCGTCCCCTGGCGGCAGCCACCTCTGCCTCAGTCCCTGCCACCCCACCGTGATTTAGTCTGGAAGGACATCTGGTCTAATCAGCATATTATGCTTTTATTATTATAGATTTGATCAGTTACTGATGTCAGCTATTTGTAATGGTATAATTGTTTTCATGGTAACTATGCATCTGAAGCAATCCATGACAGGGCCAATAACTAAAAGCTATTTTCAAACAGTATGCTTAGTAGCTGGGCATGTCCTTAATTGCAGGGACTCCAAGATACAAACCACAATGTCCACCACATTAAATTTTCTATCTAAGAGTATATCATCATTGTAAAGCGATAAACAAGTAAGAATTCAAATTCCAGAATATCGTTTTGAAGGTCTGTATCCAGGACCACTCCAACAATTGTACTAGCTAGGGTCCAACTAGGAAGAAATAAGCCATTTTATTATTTGAAAACACTGGCCGTGCTAATAATTGAAAAGCTGTGCAGCCAAACATAGAACCAGGAGACAATCAAGCATATGACAACTAGAAATCACTAATGCTTCTAGTCTGAAGGAAAAGAGGAGGAGAGCTAGCAGAGCCTAGGGACCAGAGTCATCACTGGAAGATAGAACCATAGCACCCCTGTCTGCCACGGGTGCTTCCAAAGATAAAATAAATGTCCCAACTTCTACCATCCTGTTCTTCAACCTTTGCCACTGCCTCTGATTCACCAATTCCATCCAGGAGCCCTGTACCAGAGGACTCTGGAGACACGCACCGGAGTCTCCCAGCCCACTTTTCCTACATCCACAGAAGAGCAAGAGATGGCTCTGAGGACACATAGGCCAAGTCTCAGCAGGAAGTACCTTAAGAGTATCTACATGTTTACATTAAAATATCAACCATAAAAGAATGGTTAAATGATTTAATGTTTCACACATCTAGAATATACATATGCATATACAGTATATATAAATTTATATGCATTAAATGTATATGCATGTGATTCAGCTATGCTTGCAAAATTGTTTTCCCAATAGTACATAAATAAAACTCTGCCATTTTGAAACATAGCCAGCATTAATATAGAACATTATTGGAGTTCTATGTTCCCCTTGGGATATAAATAAAGAAATTGGATAGATTTCAGGAAAGAGATACACAAAATAAAGCTAATATAAGTTCTACTAAGATGAGTCAAAGTCACTGGATTTCTATATAATGTGAGAATGAATATCTATGGGCATATGCATGAGATTTAGTAAAATAGCTTCTGCAATTTCATAGAGAATTGGAAGATAAAGAAGAGTCATACTTTTAAAAACATGTATACTAGCCACAGAGGCAGATGCTTGCATGGTTTTGAAAAGGGGATGTGGGTGATCTGCCTGCCTTTATTCAGGTAAGGAATTGTTCCCCTTAGACACTGAGAAGAGAGATGCTCAAGAAACTAAATGACTAACTGAAGGCCTCACAGCTGGGAAGTAGCAAAGAAGAAGAAAACACTTTCACTTCCTAAAGAGCTGCTTTTAACTTTATTTTTTTCTCTTTTTAAATCTATATGGCTTATTTATAAATGCAACTTTTCCCATTCTGAAAATGTATATTAAGAAACACAAAATGCCATGTATAAAAATAAATTAAAATCATCTGCCTAGCAATAAACATGGTTATCATGTTGGTATAATCTCTATCAGGTATTTTAACTATAAATTAAAATTTATAAAGCATTTTGAGTCATAGTGTATGGATGGTTTCAGCTTTCATTTTTTAAATACCACATCACCATATATCTCTGACTCAGCGAATTTAATAGTTCTTTTAAACATAATTCTAATGAGTACATGTATTACTGAGAACAAATAACGTTAGCTGCTGCAAGAACAAATCCTTGAATCTCTGTGGCTTAATACCATAAAGATTTACCTATTTGTCAGAGTCTCATCTGCTTCAGATTTAAAATGTATGCTCTGAGGAGTTGGGCCAGAACGACTGCCCCCATCATTACAGAAGAAACTGATAAATGGAAGGGAGCACATGAAACGTGGTAAATGCTGACAGTTTCCAGTTTCTGCTAGTACTTGACATTCAAAATTTGGCAATCCTACATTTAACTCTTTTCAAAGAATACGTGCGTGTATATATGCTTTGAAATTTTAGCTTCTTTGCCATCTTTTTTTATAAAAGTTGCCTCCTTCCTCCCATGATTCCCCTTAATTCCACTCTTTAGATTCAGCCCTAGTACACATTTAAAAGGTATAAATCAGATTATGCCACTCTTCTGCGTGAAATATATCTAACAGCATGCCACAGCACTTTAAAAACTCAATCCTCTTTTTTTTTTTTAAGGGTCAACAACCATGGCCGGTGCCTCTGTACCTGTGTGACTTCAACTCCTATTCCTCCAGACCGACTCCCATAGACTCACGTTGATCTTCATTGTCTTCTCACATGCACCCTGCTTGCCACAGCCTTAAGGATATACACTAGTTTTCCTCTTTATGTGACATGTTCATTTCCTGACTATTTCATTGTTCATGCTTTTTGACACATCACACGGAGAATGTATCTTTTGCCCAAGACTGTCTGCAATCAAACAAAGACATTTTCTACAACCAATCAAATGCTATCACATTACTTTATTTGAATTCTCTGCCTAAATTTCTCTGTTTATTTTTAGGTTTCCTGATTTCAGTTTACTAAATTTTTCTTCTGTGATGATTACTTGTAAAAAAAAAACCGACCAAAAACAACATGCTGTTTTCTGGTGGATAAAGATAATTCTCACATTTTCTAATTTTGTAGTATTCCATTTAGTGTACCACATATAGTTTTCTCTTATTGTCCTTGACAATGTAAAAATTAAAAAATAGAGGTAAACCTTATGGATGTTTGAACCAAATAGTCCAATCTCAGTAGTGAAGTAATTTTGAGGAAACATAGTCCAGAATTAAAATAAAATAAAAATTCCAATATATACTTTCTTTTCCTGAAGAACATTAAAATCCCATCTAATAAAAGAGTGATATGCAAATTGACCATCACTCCAAGATACAAGATGGCCGCCCCCATGTGGTCAAAGAAGGCTGCCCCCATGTGGACACAAGATGGCCACCACAAGATGGCCTGCAGGGGATGGCAGTTGTGGGCAGTTAGGGGTGACCAGACCAGCAGGGGAGGGCAGTTGGGGGTGACCAGGCCGGCAGAGGAGGGCAGTTGGGGGAGACCAGGCCAACAAGGGAGTGCAGTTGCGGGGGGACTAGGCCAGCAGGGGAGGGCAGTTGGGGGGACCCGGGCCTGCAGAGGAGGACAGTTGAGGGGGACCAGGCCTGCAGGGGAGGACAGTTGGGGGGACCCAGGCCTGCAGGGGAGTGCAGTTGGGGGGGGGCAGGCCTGCAGGGAAGGGCAGTTAGGGGCGACCAGGCTGGCAAGGGAGGTCAATTAGGGGTGACCAGGCCAGCAGGGGAGGGCAGTTAGGGGTGACCAGGCCAGCAGGAGTGGGCAGTTGGGGGGGGCAGGCCTGCAGGGGAGGGCAGTTGGGGGCAATCGGGCTAGCCGGGGAGCAGTTAGGCATCGATCAGGCTGGCAAGGGAGTGGTTAGGGAGTGATAAGGCTGGCAGTCAGAAGCAGTTAGGGGCAATCAGGCAGGCAGGCAGGCAAGCGGTTGGGAGTCAGCAGTCCTGGATTGTGAGAGAGATGTCCGACAGCCCGTTCGGACATCTCTCAAGGGGTACCAGATTGGAGAGGGTGCAGGCTGGGCTGAGGGACACCCCCCCCATGCACGAATTTCGTGCATCAGGCCTCTAGTATATATATATATATTCATCGGGCCTCTAGTATATATATATATTCCAACAATCTCACTCTTCTATTTCCCCAGCTGTCCTCAATCTGATTCTATATCTCTCAATTTTAATCCCCCAAATATATTTTTGCTCTTTTTTTCCCTAACTATATATTCCTTCTTTCGTTCTTCCAATATTTTGTTCCTGCCTTCTCTGTTCTAACTCCAACTCTGTGCTTTGAAGAATCTAATAAACTATCTGGAAAAGGCACATCCTTTTTATAATGAATAAAGGAAATTTATTCTGTAATTAGGCTAAAATTCTTGCAGTATTCTTCAATGTCATTTTCTGTTTCCCTTACATTATACAGCAAATTCTTTGATGAATCCTGCTGGCATTACGTAAAACAATTTTTTAACTTAGCATAATTTAAGATTTGCATAAAATTTGCAAAGATATTTGAGAGAATTTTTTATATACTCCTTTACCCAACTATTTCCCTGAATGTTAACATCTTACATTATCATAATACATTTATCAAAACTAGAAATCATCACTGGAACAAAACTATTAATTAAGCTACAAACTTTATATGGATTATGCTAGATTTTGCACTAATATCATTTTTATTTCCCAGGATTCAATCAAGGATCTCACATTGCATTTAGTCATCTTTCTCCTTAATTTTCTCAGGTCTGTGACAGTTTCTCACTCTTTGTTTTTCATGAACTTTGACGAATACTTGTGAGGTATTTTATAAAATGTCCTTCAATTTGAGCTTGTCTGATATTTTGTCTTGGTTAGACTGGTGTCATGGGTTCTGAAGGAGATCAGAGAAGTGAGGTGCCCTTCTCATTAAATCGGACTGGAATTAAGGTGGGGTGGGGGTGCGATACTTTTCAAATGTATCTATAATCAAATATTTTCATCTCATCTCTGTTACTATTCCAGGACTTTTGTCTGGGCTACTTCCCATCTTTCTCCTGAATCATTATAACATCATTCTAAAGGTCTCCTTGCTTCCTCCTTCTTTTGTGTACTAACAAAATAGCAACCAAGAGTCTCCATTCAAAAGATAAGTCAGGTCATGCCATCCTTCAACTCAGATCCCACTTAGACTCTGCCATCTGCCTGATAGTAAGTAATATGTGTAGATGTTACCATAGCCAAAAATGTGCTCCGAGCCCAGCCGGCATGTCTCAGTGGTTGAGCATGACCTGCAAACCAGGAGGTCACCGTTCCATTCCTGGTCAGGGCACTTGCCTGGGTTGTGGGCTCGATCCCCAATGTGGGGTGTGCAGGAGGCAAATGATCAATGGTTCTCTCTCATCCCTGATGCTTCTATCTCTCTCTCCCACTTTCTTCCTCTCTGAAATAAATACAAATATATTTTTTAAAAATGGGCTCCAAATCGATGCTCCTCAAGCTCCCACCTCTCTGAATGTATATTCTTACCCTGTTTTTCTCACTTTTGTTCAGCCACAATGGTTTCCTTGCTTTATGGACACATTAAGCAAGCGCCCACGAACCTCTGCATTTGCTCTTCTCACAATGGCAAATGCTCCCGTTTCGGAAAGGCCGTGGCCCGTGCCCTCAGCTGTGGTACAGAGCATGTAGGCCTCTGCTCAGGGTGGCTTTCACCAGGACAGCTTCCATGGCTGCTCTACTGAAACAGTATCTCCCCTGCCCTCGCTCTACCTTCCCCGTTTTCTTCTCTTATCGCAGCACAGCACATTCCATGTGCGGTTACTTTGTTTTCTAGGTTTCTCTCTCCCCTAAAATGTAAGCTTCATGGAAGTATGACCTTTTGTTCGTGGTATCGTCAGTGACTGATACATCACAAGAGTTCAGTGCGTATTTGTTAAAAATGCACGGCCTGGGAGAGGAGATGCTGTGTTTTGCTGTTTTGTTTGTTTGTTTGTTTGAGCCTGTCTGCTGTCCATCTAATTTCCCCTCAGTTCTAAATATCATGGATGGCTTGATATGTATAGGTCCAAGGTAATTCCCCTTACCTCCCTTAACCAGTTAACCACCACATGCTCAAAATGGGAACCATCCTCACACACCACAGTATTGTAAATTTAATTAAAAAAAATCAATTTACAATGAATATTAAAGGACTTGTATGCATGCATATAAGCATAACCAATGGACGCAAGATACTGGGGGGGTAGGGGAAGCTGGGGGAAGGTCAATGGGGAAAAAAAGGAGACATATGTACTACTCTTTGTAATACTTTAAGCAATAAAATAAAATTAAAAATAAATATATTACTCACAATGTGGGCGTTCTTGAATATTTGCAGTTGAAAATTCTCACGAAAAATTATTTTAAAGTTGTTCAGGCTGCCACCTAAACATTTTTTTATAGACGCGTGTGCATGTGGGGAAAGTCTACCGCTTGCACCTACAGACACTTAGGGCGTACAATGGGTTACCACAGACCTGCTGTAATGACAAGCAATGGACTCCCAGACCCTCCGCCTGTCCCCCAAACACTCCACGACTAGAAGGCATGTAAAACTAAAAGCTCAGCCATATAGTGATCTTTTCCTTCATCTCCTGCTTCTCTGATACACTTCAACCATCCACACACTTCATTAAAGAAGTCTGCATATCACAGAATGAGATGTGTCACCTGCCATTCTCTCTTCTTCCTTCACTAGCATTTCCGCAGAGTTATAGTCTCTGATTACATGTGTTTGAACTGGAGAGGAGGGAGGTTCGTACTTGTACTAGGCCTGCCCTAAAAATACAGCACCGACGTTTCCCCACATGATGTGCACAGTTCAGTGTACACGAGGCAGCTGGAGTCTCTGTGCAAGTTGTGTATCTCTAAGACACACATATTTGCAGGCATTTTCATACACGTTTGGGAAAGGATATTGAAGATGCTATTTTAATGTTAATGCTCTAACATTGTTAATGAAAACTATATAGGACTTTTAGAAATAAATCTCATGTAGACAAGTATCTAATCTGGTTTTAAATCAAGCTGAGAGAATGCGGTATAATTTTAACATGTTTTTTTTTTAATATATTTTATTGATTTTTACAGAGAGAAAGAGAGAGGAATAGAGAGTTAGAAACATCAATGAGAGAGAAACATCGATCAGCTGCCTCCTGCACACCCCCTACTGGGGATGTGCCCGCAACCAAGGTACATGCCCTTGACCGGAATCGAACCTGGGACCCTTGAGTCCACAGGCCGATGCTCTATCCACTGAGCCAAACCGGTTTCGGCAAATTTTAACATGTTTTTTAATGACCTTTAAGATACTCCTCTTTCCTATAAGCGCCAATATAAAATAAAGCCCTAAATATGCTATTTTGAAGATTACTTTTAAACAACAAAAATCCCCCTAATGACATGATGATAGGCTTAATTATATTGCATTGGAAAATATACGAAACAATGGTGTTCTGTATTAGATGGGTTGTTCAAAGTGATTTGGCTGTTCAAGTGACATTACAAATTAAAGCTAATGGACACAAAATGACCCGGCACAATTACTGAAGACAGTCATAACTTGATTGGTATCTAACCCCAGAGTAGTCTTCTGGGGGCAGTCTGATGAAACCTGACACAATAATTTTGAAATGGAAGCTGAGGTACAGAGAGTGGAAAAAAGGTGCAAAGCAATAAGGACACAGCTGACCAGTCTGGATTGGTACTGCAAACCCTCGTCCGCGCTTCTCGCTTCAGCACATGTGGGAAGAGCAGGCTGCCAGAGTCTAATGCAGAGTCATTTTCATCTGTTCATCTTATTTCTATTGCCAATTATCCTTAATTATTAAAAACTCTTTTCGGTGGGTAATGGATGCTGAGATGTTAGTATGCTCATTAAACTGAAACTGTAGATAGAGCAATAGGTTCCGATAAGCACCGGTTTGTTATAGTTCTAAAATTTCAAGTATCCCTTCCTCTATTAACTTCAAATTCATACTCCACAAAACATTTACTCAGAATTAATAACTATTCTTTTTTTCAAGCCCAAGAACCCTCACAAAAAGACTCAACTGATAAAAAAAAATGTAGTAGTAATTTAAATTGGCTCCTGTGAAGGAAAATCAGATCAAATTGGCCCTGATGGGAAAGCAGCCACCTTTAGAAGGAGAAAAATCCTTCGCAAGTTGCCGTGAAATCCTTCCCAGGGCTCCCAGCTAAAGAGGCGTGCCCCTGGTCCAGTTACCTGGCATCCGCTGATAAAGCTATGGCATGTGGTTCAGAGCATCCTGCAGGTTCAAGTTTATATTGTAGATGGGAACATACGCTGCCTTCACTCATATTCAAAATCTGACAAAATATTTTCCAGAATTTCCTTTCCTGTATGGCTTCAGGTTAGCATCAGCCACAAGACTTTAGATGTTAATGGCCAAGTGCATGTCTATTCCTATGGGAATGGACGACAATTCCTCTGCCAGCCACCCCCGGCATCAAGACAGGAGGTGACCGAACACAACTCCGGTGTATCCCTGCATGTTCCATGGCCCCCTGGATTCCAGCTGGTCTTTGTTTTTCTGCACCTCCAGTGTTCCTTCCCAACCGCCAACCCAGCTGGCTTACAGTGTCTCAGGCTCGCCACTAGATGCAGGAACGCCCCTTGCACAAGGTGCCCCACCATTTCCTACAGCTGTGGAAGGTCCGGGCCCCATAAAGCACCTTCATGTTAAAATCAATAGAAGCTTTCTAGCTTCTGGTGGAAGCCATGGGCATGCCAGAACTTTCAGGCACATCACGCTCCTTCCAGGGTCAATGCCATCTCCTTGTGTGTCTCTGCGTTCAAGTTTCCCTCTTACAAGGACAGCAGTCTTATTGGATTAGGGCCACCCTAATGACTTCAACTTGATTTTATCTGCAAAGACCCCTTTCCAAATAAAATAATTTACTGGGGGTTAGAACTTCAACGTATCCTCCCTTTCTTTTCTTTCTTCTTTTTTTGTAGGACACAATTCAACCCAAAATAGCATTACAGTAAACAAGCAAAACAAATCAACATAAAATACACATAGTGCCTTTCTGTTTTAACTTGTGTGGTCGTCTGTTTAAATTCCATCTTGTGTGAAATGCAGTGGTAGAGTGTTCATTAACTCTAAAGACTGTCTTTTGCATCACTTCATAGATCTCTAGATCAAGAATGACTTAAAATAAAGGTCTTTTATTAGAAACACAGAAAAGATAATAAAAATAAGTCAATCGTGATTTTAGGTCTTAGTCACAGTTTGATCCAATTGTGTGTGTTTTTTTCCCCCAACATGTACAATTTTCCCCCCTTTTCGGTATTTTGATGAAATGAAATCTTTAGTAAATGGAATCTATATAAGTATCCCTCCAATTTGAGTAAAATACAGGTCTTTCCTTTGGGGAGTGGTGGACATTCTGCAAATCAACCTAGACTATAGACAATGTAACAGTATTAAAATGTATTTTTAAGTTGAAGATATAGATTAAATGATACTTTTGATATTTGGATATTTTTTTTTTATTTCATAAGACCTTTAAAGCAGTTAATGAATGTTATCAACAACTGATCCACTTTTCTTATTCACAAAAGCACAAACTCCCAAAAGAAGATAAACTACATGTAGTTTTGTAAGTTGGAACTGGGAAGGGAGGAATCCATTTCCTTCTCTTAAAGAACATAAGGTTCAAAAATTTTCAGAATTAAATTGATAAATTCTGCAAGCCATGAAGCTTACTTTCAGAGATGAAGCAGTGTTATGTCTTCATTTTTAGTTCTCATCTTTATCTGTTCCTTCCTTTCTCCTCATGAGACTCACTCTTAGCTCCTCAAGTGTTTTCAAATATTTACTGCTCAGCCTGGTGCCCTGCTGAGCTAAAACTCTATCCCAAGTTTATCTCTACCTGCATTCCCTACACCCGACCAGGTAAATCTTCCAGACTTCTCCCGATGCTGAAAATTTCCAGTGAATGCCTAAGCACCGCCAAGAGAGGCAGATTTACTAGGGATAGCTTCCTTCCTGCCTTCTGACTTTTTTTTTTCATTGTGAGAGAGCACACAAAGGCTTGCTGAATTAAATCAGTCATTCATTCAACACACACTGTTTCACTAACTGCTATTTGCTAGGCACTGTCTTCAGTGATGAGAATATAAAAATTAATTTTGGATATGTCCCATAAATGCTAACAAATGCATAAAAATGAATGCTTCTTCAGGTCTAGTATTTTACATTTATTCTTTTCTTTTTTCTTGAAATTTTTTTTCTTAAATATTTCTTGTACTAGAAAGAAAGCCGTACCTCTTTCAAATGCGTTTCTATTTCTGACTGATACCTTACAACACTTCCTTTCTAGTAATGAGTCAAAGTTATTCTGATTTTAGAAGATATGTAAATAAGGGTATGATGTGAGAAATTTCATTTGGAACATGTTATCAAACTGCGAAAGCAAATAAAGTAATTTCAGTGTTTTAGCAATTTTTATTTGATATCTAACTGGAACATAGGAAATTCAATCTGCCTTTAAAAAGCACACTGCCAATGGTTTATTAAGGAGATAGGTGTCCTAAGAGAGACTGTTCTCAGAGTAATTTTAGCCTCACTATTGAAAACCACAGTTCTTCCCTCTTGATAGTTAATTATCAGGTTTTTGTACTCAAAAGGTTCTGATAGTATGTTAGAAAATATTCAGAATTTTTTAAAGGTGTGTTTTATTATTCCTGGTGACATGAATAGCAATAAATATTCAACATTTTTCAACTTCAAAACCTCCAAAGTGGTTTAAGTGTTTTAAATTTAATCTCCATATAAATTCTTTTTGCTCTCAGGTCATTTTGGTATGACATAATGAAATTGTGTCACTATAATCTGTTTCTGTTACTCAAAGGTAACTAAAAATATTAATATCTGAATGGCAGAACACTGACAGTTTCTCACAAAATGCTTAGGGGTGGTGATTACATTTTAGTAACAAATTAAATATTAATTTGTATTCAAAATTACATCACTAATATTTTTAATAATTTTTCAGTGACCTTAGAAAACTCCTTTAACTTATAAATGCAATTTATTGACCATGTTTATATATTCCCAAATAAATAATTGAAAAAATAAAGCACAGCGAGTTGTGATAATGTTAAGAGATTCATACTATATTTGTATTTCCATATTTATGGAGACATACATAAGATTACTGTATAAATCAGATTCTTTCATTTTGAAAGGTTATATATGTTCATTAAAATCCATCAAGTCCTTTTTATAAGATATATTTATACTACTATATAGCTAGTTTTATGAATACATTCTATTTACATCATTTTCATTTTCAAACTGTCATATTTGGCCAGGTACCCTTGTTGTCCACCCTTTTAATATCAGTGATTAATTTGAATTCAAATTAATCGAGCATCTTGAACTCTTTTATTTGAAATTTTGGACCATTTATTTATTCAAAAAAGTTTATTAACACTCAGAAACCAGCAATTTACTCATTTTTTGAAAAATGTAAAATATACTAAAAGATTACAATTGGCTAGTGTACTTATATCTGAATTGTAGAGTCAGGTGTTTTTTCTTGAAATATTTCATCAGCAATAAACATAATTGAGTATCCTATCTAATAATAGACAAATATACAAATTGACCATACCTCCGACACACCCACAAGCCACACCCACAATCCACGCCCACCATCCAATCAGAGCAAGTATGCAAATTAACCCAAACCAAGATGGCTACAGCCACAGAGAGCAAGGTTTCCTAGGTAACAGAGGAAACAAGCTTTCCGCCTGCCCTTGCCAGGCCTAAGCCTCCACTCAAGCTACAAAGTTTCAATTATAGAAGGTAAACAAATTCAAACAAATGGCGGCAGAATGGAGCTTGAGAGAGCAGGCCAGGGTTGCCGCTGGCAACAGGGGAAGCAAAGCTTTCCGCACACCCTGGCTGGGCCCACCCGCTTAAGGCAACAAAGTTTCAATTATAACCCCAACACAAATGGCTACTGGCCTCGGGGGAGCCCCAGGCTTGGCTCCGCTCCAGGCTACAAAGTTTCAATTGTAGAAAAGGAAAATAAATTCCAGATACCAGGGCCTCCACTTGCATTGCCAGGGGGCGTGGCCCGCCTGCAAACCACCACAGGCCCCTCGCTCAGGCCGCCCCACACCCCAAGGGAACCCCCACCTGATCCGGGACACACTTCAGGGCAAACCAGCTGGCCCCCACCCCTGTACCAGGCCTCTATCCTATCTAATAAAAGAGTAATATGCAGATTGATCATCACTGCAACACACAATATAGCTGCCCCTATGTGGTCAAAGATCCTGCCCCCATGTGGACACAAGATGGCCACTACAAGATGGCCAACATGAGAGGGCTGTTGGGAGGCACCCGTCCTGCAAGGGAGGGCAGTTGAGAAGGACCAGGCCTGCAAGGGAGGGCAGTTGGAGGTGATCAACCCTGCAGGAGAGGGCAGTTAGGGGTAACCAGGCCGGCAGAGGAGGGAAGTTGGGGGCAAACAGGCTGGCAGCAGAGTGGTTAAGGGGTGATCAGGCTGGCAGGCAGAAGCAGTTAGGGGCAATCAGGAAGGCAGGCAGGCAGGCAAGCAGTTGGGAGCCAGCAGTCCTGGATTGTGAGAGTGATGTCCAACTGCCCGTTTAGGGGATCGGGCCTAAACGGGCAGTTGGACATCCCTTGAGGGGTCCCAGATTGGAGAGGGTACAGGCTGGGCTGAGGGACAACACCCCTCCGTGCACGAATTTCATGCACCGGGCCTCTAGTATAATTATATTAAAGATCAACATGCAATTGGCATTTGAAGATTTAAAAATTTTAGGTTACTATAATTAGCAAGAAACATAATGCTTATGAATATTGACTTTTTATTTTATAAAAAAAAGGAAATACATTTTAAAATGAAAAGTGAAGGGATAGTGATAATGGGAGATTAACAGAAAACTTTTCTCTGTGGGGCATAATTTTAAAGAATGTTAAGAGTAAAAGAATAATGATGAATTAATTGTAGTGGAGTGACAGATAGGGATAAGATAGGAGAACTTTGAAAAGCAAATGAGTCATTTGGAATTGGTCTACTTTTTACAGGGCAGACAATACCATTGTTTGTCATTCATTGATTATTTTGTTCTTTAGTTGAAAAAAATATTTAAATGTTTAATGTAATTGTTTTTTACCAAAATGAATGGAAATTATGAATAGACTTAGCAAAATCAATGAAAGGTAGGATAAATATATAACTGATAAATTCTCAAAATCAAACAAAAGATAAACTGCAGGAGACAGCAAACTTTTTCAACAAAGTGTCAAATAGTATTTTTGGGGGGCAGCTTATGCGTCATTCTCTGTCTTTACTGTTTAACTGTGTCACTGTCACACAAATTCATAGTCAACATGTGAATTAATCAGCATAGTTGGATTCTAACAAAACATGATTAAAAGGGGAAAAGCAAAAGAGGTGGGGCGGGTAAAACTTTCCCTGTGGACCTTGTTTGGAAGGTAAATTGGCCATGCATTTTTGGAACACCAGTGCTCATTAAGCACAGTAAGACCAAAAATGTCTCTAAAAATTGTTACTTTAGAAAGATTTATTAGTTTTCACAGATCTCAGTGGCAATTTCTGTAGTTCCAAAACATCTAAGGTAACTGGGATGGTAAATTACCTACTAAGCAATGAGTAAATTAGAAGAATTGAACCTGATCTGGTTATGGAAGTTTACTTAGAAAAAAATCTAGACTTTCAATTGATTGGGTAAGAAGATGTTGGTGGGGCAACATACTATTTTTTGTGCCAGTGAGCTGAAGAGAGATTCTAGTTAAATGGATCACGTATCCTGTGATTAAACACCTACCTGGTGATGACGCCACATATTCCTGAAGGTTAATGAATAGTTTTAGTTGGAAGAATGTGGAAAAATAAAAAACTGAAATTGAAAGTGTTTAAATTAGGTATAGTTCCATTCAGCAATATGTTTTAAACACATGTTCAAAACTAAACTAAAAAAAAACATGATGTGAATCAATGACCTATCGCTGTAATTGTGGTCAGTAAATCATCCCAGAGTGTAGTGCTTGAGATCTGCAGTTTAACTACAAATTTAGTCTGGACCAATCTAGGTTTGGTCAGATGTCTGGTGATAAGCTGTAGATTGGCCTCAGGTGAAATGACTGGGTCGATTTGCATTTCCTATTTATTTCATTATTTAACAGGAAGTCATTGAAATTTTCTCATAGTGAAGGCAGAGGGACACAAAAATGAGAGGGAAGGCAAAGTTACATGATGAATGACATGGATTTAGAAAAGGGTAAAGAATTCAGGTCATTGCTACAACTGCTTCATTGAGTACTGCATTTCCATAGGTAGATGCATGTTATGCTATTTCTGCAAACATTACTGTCAAAGTACCCTGAGTAACTTCAACTTCAGGGAATTAATCTCTAAAATAATACTAAACTAATACTGTTTGTGCCTGAAATACAGGCTTAACATAAGAATAAATCCATTGTAATATAATGCTTTAGAATAAAAGTTATCATTAAAAGTGGTCTCTAGAAATACAGAAAGTGTATTTCAGTGCAACTTCATTTCAATTTGATATTGTAAAGTCAACTTGCATTTTTCATTTTGAAGAAGAATATTTTGGATATCCAAGTATCTTAATCTTTGTCCTGGTACTCTTAATATACCCACTACAGTATTTCCTATTAAGTTTTGCACATACTAGTTCATCGGTAACTCTTGTCAAAGACAAACGTGCCAATGATGTTTTAGTAATTCTATTAATTCTTAAATTATCTACACTATTAACCTTTTGCACTCGGATGTCAAGTGTGACTCGACACGGTTAGCATTAGAATAAAGGAATCGAGAAAAAAGCAAGTGAGTGCAAAGGGTTAAAAGAGAAACATGCAAATTGACCATCCCTCTGCTATGCCCACCAGCCAATCAGAGCAAGTATGCAAATTAACCCAACAAATATGGCAGTTAATTTGCATACACAGGCCTGGAGTGAAGACTGAAGACAGTGTAGAAGGAAGCCAAGTGCTGCAGAAGGGAGGGAAGCTGTGGAGAAGCAAGCGGGGTGGCGGATACGGAAGGGAAGCAAGCAGGGTGATGGAGAAGAGAGGGAAGCAAGCGGGGCGGCAGAGACACTTCGCTCTGGCCGCAGGAAGACCTATTATTGCAGGAATCTTCCTGCAGTGGGCCTCTAGTATATAGAATAGTCAATGATTCTTATTTTGAAATGATAATAACATTACAATTTCATTTTGTCTTCAACTGAACATCTTGGTCTAACAAGCATCCTATCTAATAAAAGAGTAATATGCAAATTGACCATCACTCCAACACACAAGATGGCTGCCCACATGTGGTCAAAGATCCTGCCCCCATGTGAACACAAGATGGCTGCCACAAGATGGCCAGCAGGGGAGGGCAGTTGGGAGCGACCAGGCCTGCAAGGGAGGGCAGTTGTGGGCGATCAGGCCAGCAGGGGAGGGCAGTTGGGAGGGACCAGGCCTGCAAGGGAGGGCAGTTGGGGTAGATCAAGCCTGCAGGGGAGGGCAGTTAGGGGTGACTAGGCCAGCAAAGGAGGGAAGTTGGGGGCGACCGGGCCTGCAGGGAAGGGCAGTTGGGGGGGACCCAGGCCTGCCGGGGAGGGCAGTTAGGGGCAAACAGGCTGGCAGGGGAGCAGTTAGGCATCAATCAGGCTGGCAGGGGAGTGGTTAGGGGGTGATCAGGCTGGCAGGCAGAAGCGGTTAGGGGCAATCAGGAAGGCAGGCTGGTGAGCAGTTGGGAGCCAGCAGTCCTGGATTGTGAGAGGGATGTCCAACTGCCTGTTTAGGCCCGAATACTGGGATCAGGCCTAAACGGGCAGTCGGACATCCCTCGAGGGGTCCCAGATTGGAGAAGGTGCAGGCTGGGCTGAGGGACACCCCCCCCCCGTGCACAAATTTCGTGCACCGGGCCTCTAGTGATTTTTGTACATATTGCAAAATGTCACCACAGGAAGTTAGTTAACAACCATGACCACACATGATTATAATTTTTTTGTGATGAGAATTTTCAAGATCGTTCTCTTAGTGAGTGTTAACTGTACAGTACAGTACTATTGACTATGGTCACCATGCCGTACATTACATCCTTAGGACTTACCTTTCCTATCTAATAATCCTATCTAATAGAGAGGGGATATGCAAATTGACCGTCACACCATAACAAGATGGCTTTGCCCACAGTGGAAGCAGGGATTCTGTAACACAAGATGGCTGCGCCCACAGCAGAGGCCGAGTTCCCATCACAAGCCTTAACAAGCAATCAGCAGGGACCTGAGGCTGCGTGGCACTGGGCCGGGGCAGGGGATCGGAGGCCACGCCCCTGCCTGGTAGGGTTTGATAGGGGACCTTAGACTGCGCCCCCGCCCAGCAGGGCTTGACGGGGGACCTCAGGCCACACCCCATGCCCTGGTGCTTGGCTGTGGGACCTGAGGCCATGCCCCCCTGGACCAGGCTTGACAGGGAACCTTAGGCTGTGCCCCCTGCCTAGCGGGGCTTGATGGGGGGATCTCAGGCTGCACCCTCCCCCACTGGTGCCAGGCTGGGGGACCTCAGGCCATGCTCCTTACAATGTGGGGCTTGACGAGGGACCTCAGGCTGTGCCCCCCGCCCCGGCGCCGGTCCGGGGAACCTGAGGCTTTGCCCCCCCCACCCAGTGGGGCTTGATGGGGACCTCAAGGCATGCCCCCCAGCCCAGGCCAGGGGACCTGAGGCTGCACCCCTCCACCCAGCAGGGATTGATGAGGGTGGGGCCAGCCAGGACTGGATATAGCCCAGTGGGGGTGGGGCTGGCCAGGTCCAGGTCTCATGTGATTTCAAGGTGCACATGAGTGGGCGGGGACTTGAGTCTGGTTCCCGTAGGGCACCCCAGACTCTGACAGAAGGAAGATTTTCATATAAATTTTACTAATTTTCTTTCATTTCTGACACTTCTATTATAGAGAAAGGGCAAATAGCAATATTAAAATATTTCCCCTAATTAATTCCCTTTTAATGTGCATGAATTTTGTGCACCGGGTCACTAGTTATTAATATTAAAGAAAGTCAAGTAGGAAACTGGAAAACAGACAATGCTTGAATGCGATTAGGAAAATTAACACACAGCATGCCATATCCTATCTAATAAAGAGGGAATATGCTAATTGACCCTCATGCTGTCAAAAGATGGCGGTGCCCACAGCCATTAAGGAGGGAATGTGCTAATTGACTGCCCTGCCCTCAAAGATGGTGGCACCCACAGGAGGGAATATGCTAATTGACTGCCACACCCTTGAAGATGGTGGTGCCCACAGCCAATAAGGAGGGAATATGCTAATTGACTGCCACACCCTCAAAGATGGCAGAGCCCACAGCCACAAGATGGCAGCGCCCAGTCCTCTCAGTCCCGCTGGGGCGGCAGGTGTGCAGCAAGGCCAGGCTGTCCCCAGGTGGGCCCAGCTGCTCTGCATGCCTCTCTCCGGAATCCCCCAGTACCCTCCGCCCACCAGCCACCCAGGGCCGGCTCAAGGTGCAGGCAAGCCTCAGGTGGAGGCTGCCCAGCCGCCCAGGACTGGCTCAAGGCGCAGGCAAGCCTTGGGTGGTGGCTGCCCAGCTGCCAGGTCCTCCTGAGGCTCAGATAACCAGGGCCAGCTGAGGCTTACATTGCTGGCAGTGGCAGCAGAATAAGTGTGATGGGGCATCACCTTCCGCTGATCACCGGGTCACCTCTCACCCCTGAGGGCTCCCAGACTGTGAGAGGGGGCAGGCCGGACTAAGGGACCCCCCACACCAGAGCATGAATTTTCATGCACCGGGCCTCTAGTGCATTCATATTTATACTTGATCCCTTATGCTGACAACTAGAACAATCTGGTTTTGTCTCTAAAGTTAGCCTGTATGATTAAATGCATACACAGGATAAATTTTCTTGATGCTGCATGGGGTTTTAGCCTTGCATCTATCATTAAAGTCATTAGAAATGGAACTGCTAAATCTTTTCATTACTCTCTGACATTTTATTCCATACGAAGCATATAAAAAAAGCAACACACTGTTACTATTTTCTTTTTCAATTAAATAGTTTGTACGTGAGTTACATTAAAGTGCTGAAGATGACAAGCCTATTCTTACAGGTAACAGCACACCAATTTGACTCATTATAAATAAAAACCCACATGCACGCTCTGCAAATTCAAAATTATATGCCTTCAAATATAAACCCTTTTCATGTAAATGTTCAATTTATAGACATTCATTCAAGAATTCCAAACAACTTCCCATGCTCCACTAGAATCATAAGCACTTAACATGTGAATTCACATTATGCTCTTTGTGTACTTTGTTTCAAAACTGTGGAGATAATCCTGTACAAGCTCAGATGCATTGATGGTCAACTTCTGCTTTCTAAAAATATCTTATGTGTATATAACTTATACTTTCCTCTTGACCCTGGTCATTGGTGGCATTGAGACTTGGTGCACGGCAGGGGGAGTGGTCTGCAGGGCGGCATGCAGAGTATTCTCCCATTGCCATTAAAGATTGGGGAAAATAGGTGTTCCTCACTGCTTCTAAGCATTCATCTTTTCATCAGAAACCCAACATAAATTATGCCTTACATCACAGCTGGCAGTTCCAGTGAGGCTGAGAAAGATGGTGTAGAGAAAGGGGAAGAGTTTAGGAGAACCAAGATGGTGGTAGAGTAGGTGGAAAGTACACTCACCTCCTCCCAGAGGCAAACTGGAACTACAACTAAAATATAGAACAGTCAACCTGAAGAACAAACTAGACTAGCAGAACAGAAGTCTAATAACCAGCCCTAGCCGGTTTGGTTCAGTGGATAGAGCATCAGCCTGCGGACTCGAGGGTCCCAGGTTCGATTCCGGTCAAGGGCATGTACATTGGTTGCGGGCACATCCCCAGTAGGGAGTGTGCAGGAGGCAGCTGATCGATGTTTCTAACTCTCTATCCCTCTCCCTTCCTCTCTGTAAAAATCAATAAAATATATTAAAAAAAAAAGAAGTCTAATAACCAAAATCTACAGAAGAAGCCACATTGACACTGGACGGAAGGGCGGAGATGGGAAAAGGGCTGGCCCAGAGCCCACGGGTGGCAGCTAAGACTCTGATGTGTTATTCACTATATATGACACATATTATACTACTGATATGTAATTAAATTATTACTTCATAGAACAGCAATGTTATTCCATTTAAATAGATTAAATGTTAATGACAATCACATTTATATAACTTCTTATATTTTTTATAAGTTCCTAATCTTGCTGGCACCCTATGCTCAGAGCACATAAATGATCATTGAAGCGGCATCTGAGCATCTGAGTGGTGAGACATATTTAAGAAACTCCATAAAATTATTTTGTTCCTAAGCTTACAAATTATGTCTATTTCCAGAGATGTTTTTCAATTTTTGTTATCACAATAATTACCTTATTTAAATATGTTGATCAACCTATCAAAATAAAGAAAGAAAGCCAGAATCATTTTAACTGCTGGCGATTTTGCTGATGTGATTTTCCATTTGTCCTTAGTATGTATATAGAGTTTATTGGAAATGAAATGTTTCCCAGTTATTTACCCTATGGAGGTTTTCAGAATACTTCAAGAATTAAGCACTTAATAGGTATTACTAATTCAATTCTCCTTATCATAATGATATATTATTTTGTAGTAGCTTTACTTTGTAAAATAGCCCACACATTTATGAATCCAAAGTTTCAAACTGATGTCTCCTTTTTTCTTACTTTGGATATTATATTAAACTGGAGACCCGGTACACAAAATTTGTGCACTCGGGGAGGGGGTCTCTCAGCCCAGAGTGCAAGAGGGCACAGGCCAGGCTGAGGGACCCCACCACTGCACAATCGGGGCCAGGGAGGGATGTGGGAGGTTGGCCAGCCAGGGAGTGACCATAGGAGGGCTCCAGAGCTTGTCCAGCCCATCTCACTCAGTCCCAATCGGTCAGACCCCAGCAGTAAGTTAACCTACCGGTCGGAGTGTCTGCCCCCACTCCATTGGTCAGTGTCATATTGACTGGTAGACTGTCTGCCCCCTGGTGGTCAGTGCGCACCATAGCGAGCAGTTGAGCGGCCTTAGCATATCATTAGCATATTACGCTTTGATTGGTTGAATGGCCGACCAGATGACCAGACACTGAGCATATTAGGCTTTTATTATATAGGATAGACCATATCCTATCAAGTTAGTTATGTCTCATAATATTACTATGGTATGGTTTGTAACTGAGTTTTAAAATGCTATTGTAGAATGATGGATTTTACTTTTTTTCAAGCATGTCCTTAAGGAACAAAATCAATAATGCAACTACAAACCATTAATTTTGAACCGCTTTTCTGATATTCCATCCTGTATTTCCCATAACTTCATTGTGTTCCCATATCTCTTCAGGTTTATGAAATTGACTGCCCAAACTGCAGCATTTGGGAAAGTTTTTTACATGTGGCACCAAAATATCTCAGGTTCCTGAGCTTAGTTCATTTGTGACTTTTAAAAGCTAGCAGTCAAGTTCTATTTCTTCAGCATGAGACTCCATGAAATTGCACAGGTAAAGAACTAAAAGAAAAAAAAGCTGAAAAAAGTCAAAAGCAAGCAGGACTACAAGGAGACACAGCAGCACAGAAAAAGCAGGAAGCATTACCGCAAAGTCAGATATGTGGAATCTCATGGTACACACAGATGTCAAAAGAAAAACAAAGGGTTACATGTGGCATTCACCTGACCTTCAAAGGGAAGCCTCCAGAGGAATTGGAAAAAGCATTTTAAGCAACATTTACCTCCGAGATTGACCTTGTGGAAAAGATGTAGAGGGAGGGAGGAATAACGCCATCTTTCAGAATGGGATTCCATTCCCTACACGTGGAAGTAAGTAGAGCTTTATATATACGGAGGCATTCCCCTTTGTTCTCATGAAGGCAAGTCATTTTGGGGAGATGGTGGCAAGGCCTTTCAAATAGGAATAGTGGTAATGTTTCTTCATTTATACGAAAATGCACCTGCTATAGTGAGTTGCACTTAATGACTGCTTAACTAAAACTGTGTTTCAATTCATGCATAATTTATGAAACTTTTTATGATAATAATCAATCCCACCATAAGTTATTGTTTTCATTGGTTTTAACTGACATTTCTTAAAGCAACTTTTGAGATATTCAAGCCAATCTTCAGACCAAATCCTCTCACCTGTTAGGTTCAAATCTCAACCTATAGGGCATTGTCCTTTACCCTTTTGAATGCTAAGGTAGCCTCTGCGTGTTGTTGAAAATATTGAGATTTAGCATCAAAATGTATATGCCAACTTAATTTAAACATAACATGTATTAGAATTATTCTATGAAGGCAGGGAGTTGGGGAATTTAGTCTGAGTAAAAAAAACCCACTAGCAGTACTAGAGCTTAGGAACCAGAGAGGACGATGGACTGTGTGTGCAGACAGATGCAGAATCTATTGCCAATGAAATCACTCCTTTCAAGCAGAATCTTATATGAATGCAGTGTTTTACATACCTTTAAAACCATCAGCCCCTCAAAATAAAATACATTTATCTAACATGCTAGGATTTCTTTCTGATACAGTGGGTTTCTTTACTGGTAGAATTTATAGGAAGGAAGGAAGGAAGGAAGGAAGGAAGGAAGGAAGGAAGGAAGGAAGGAAGGAAGGAAGGAAGGAAGGAAGGAAGGAAGGAGGGAAGGAGGGAAGGAGGGAAGGAAGGAAGGAAGGAAGGAAGGAAGGAAGGAAGGAAGGAAGGAAGGAAGGAAGGAAGGAAGGAAGGGAGGGAGGGAGGGAGGAAGGAAGGGAGGCAAGCAATGTTAGGGGATTTAGGTAAATGACAGGATGCTTTCTAAAAGAAATTAATTATTTGCATAATTGAAAATTTTAGTATTTTTATAATTAAACAGCTTTTTTTTCATATTAGTTGGAATCATCATGTTAATAACAGAGATGTCTCTCCTAGTAGTTATATGTCTTCTTCACTAAATCTGAAAACTGTACATTGAACATTAAGTAAAAAATGGATTTAACTGCATTTTTTAAATAATAAAAATATATATGAGACTCTATCAGTAGCCAAGATAAATTTAACTTCCCACTGAAATAGTAAAAATGGTTGTTAAGACATCAGGCATCAGAAATAGTAAAAATGGTTGTTAAGACATCAAGCATCAGACTGGACATCAGTAAATGATAGGTAAACATCTATGAGAAATGGAAAACAAATGAGAAAAGCCCTAACAGTATATCATCTTACTTCCTTGAGAGTTTCTGGCCATTGTACAGGGAGGGGAATGGCAGATGGAGCTGGGTAGACATGAAAAATTTAGGAGATGGAGCTTAGGGAAGATGAAAACCAAGATATCTAGAGTAAAAAGGGCATAAAGCCCATGAAATCTGAGACAAGTGGAGGGTACAGTATCCAGAGCTCATAGAAGGCCTGCTTTCCTTGGGTAGAGAAGAAAGCTCATGATTCATAAGGCATTGAGCATTTGATGGTGCAGAAGAGTCTAGTAAACGTTGTGAGGATCATTATCCAGAGATTAAGCTATGGTCTCACCTAATAAACCCCAAAAGCAACATGTGAAAGGACCAAACTGCTTCCAAATAACTACAAAGGCAAAGCTCAAAAATAATGAAAGAAATACAAACAATCAACAGTGATTATTGTTTAAATTGATTTTTAGAGAGAGAGGAAGGGAGAGAAAGAGAGAGTAAATATCAATTTGTTGTTCCACTTAGTTATGCTTTCATTGGTTGATTCTTGTATGTGTGAGGACGATACTCTAACCAACTGAGCTACCTGGCCAGGGACTGAACAAAAATACCTGGCATGAAAGGAAGCAGAAATGTGCAATTTGTAATAATGAAAAAAATAATGAAAGCAGATCCCAAAGTGACAGAGATACTGAAATTAGAAGACCAGGGTATTAACACAGTTATTTTAATTGCATTTCATAAGTTCAGAAACTTAAGTAGAGCACTAGAGATATTGGAAAACACCCAAGTTGAACTACTTGAAATAAAAATTACAATGGATATGATAAAAGCTACACTGAAGAAGATTAACAGTTGATTGGACCTTGCAGGAAAAGAAAACATTACTGAAGAAAAAAGCCAAGCAAGAGAAACCATTTATAAACTGTTTATAAAGCTCAAAGAAATCAGTAGATCTACATTATATGGCTATTATAGAAAGTCATTTACTCTGAAGAAAATGACACTAGGTTAAAATATAGATTTGCATGAAGGATATAGGGCAATGGAAAAGTTAACTGTATTGGTAAAGATTCAATGTTTTAACCAAGTGAATCTTATTAAAATATAATGGCTTAAACAGAAAGTATCACAATGCAAAATGGGATTTACAACATAAATAAATAAATTAGGTGACACCAGAAGCAAAAGGAGAAAAATGGAGAAATGGAAATATGTAATTATGAATTTCTTATATTGTGCTTGCAATGGTATGATATCACTTAAAGGTAGACTTTAAGTTATAGATGAATACTGAAGCAACCACTGAAGTGACAAAATGAATAATTATACTGACCAAGATGTTTTTAAGATTCTACTCAGCTTGACCAAATTTTAGATACTTTCTCACTATAGGTCGCTGGCCACCCTTTTCTTGGAGCATTTACCCCAGAAAGCTCACAATTGTAATTCCTTTTTGCCTTTTGAGATATAAATATTCTCCCAATATCTTGTCAGTTTTCTGCCCAGGAATATCTTTCTCAATTGCATGGGAGCGATCCTGAAATATAATCCTCAACAAAGATAGAAACTCTAATTCCCGGTTTCTGTGGGGGGCAGGAGCCTAACTTCTGTGAGCACTGCTTAGCAAACACTGACGGCCCAGGCTCATTGATCAACTTCCCCAGAAAGTCCTCCAGGATTTTCCCTAGCTCATCCCAGCACTTAGAAATCCTCACACTGTTTCCAAGGGCTTAAGCTCAGCTTCTCTCCCCTCCATGCTAAAATCTTGAATAAAACATTCAATGCCTGTTTCACTATATCCAGTCAATTTTTCTTTGAGAATAATTAACATACCATCAAAGGAGATACAATTTATCATCAAAAGCACTTAATTATCTTTAGAAAAGATGGAGGGATGGGAGAAAATGAATACGAATAATATATACACACAAATAACAAGGAGATAGAATTAACCCTACACTTATCAATACCCACATGCAGAGTATGTCTCAAATAAAATACCTCAGTTTCTAACTTAAGTAGCTAAAAAAAGAACAGCAAATTAAAAACAAAATAGAAGAAATGAAACAATAAGGAGAGAGTGATCTGACTCATAGAAAGGTACATTGGCTTTAAACAACAATAGAGCACTTCTTTAAGTTTTAGCAGTTAAAAAAAAATCTGGAAAAGTCTAATCTGCAAATGTTCTGTTGATACGTTGTGTCTGTTCACTGAAATATATTATTCCCACAACCAGAGATAAGAGACAATTCACTTCCCTCTATAATCTTAGTTCATTATTTGTTAAACTTTCAAACTTCAAATATTACAGTTGTATTGCTTTCCTTTCCCACAATTCACTTGCTAGTTAGAGCAGATGATGACAAAACTACTAGCATAGAAATACTATTTCTCCATTTATTACACAATATAAAAATATTCACTCAACTAGCTTCTCTGATCAGTTACTGAATATTATTTCTGTTTTAAATGCAATACTATAAATCACTTAATAACCTCAGTCATGTCAATAATTTTGTTCAAATTCCATAATGTCTTGTGCATAGAATCTATAACAATACACATGAAACTGTCAGGGATTGTTTTCAGATTTTTAAAACTTGAAGAAAAAGAAATAAATAATAACAATAAAAGCAACAAGAAGAATGCATTAAAGCCCTTAACAATGCCCAAAGTCTCCTGAAGTAAACATAAAATTGCTTTCTTCCATCCTCTTATTCTCTTCTCATTTGGGTCTACCAATCATTCATAGCAGCATTAAGATAAACTTAAAATGAGTTCTTATTACATTTTATTGTTTTCTGTTTTGTCTAATTAGTAATATTGCATGAGAGTTGTTTTCTATTATGTTTTATTACTGCATTTTAGATTAAGTAACGATCTGGGAGATAGTTGGAGAACATGAATACTCTTAATGACATTGCTGCTGTGGGAAATATTTTCTACATTCTAATATCTACTTATTAAAGTACTTTTGAAAAAAGAAAAGCATTTCCAAGTCTGTGAATGTGTAATATGTAGCAGACACTAACAACAACAGCAAGCATATTAAAGTAGCATTTTGCAAAACAGCCACTTACCTACTATTTCCCACAGTCAGCAGCTGTCCGGTGAACTCCCTTACCCCATCTTGTCCAGTTGTTTATTCAGCTCAACAATTTCTTAAAGAAAAAGAAAAATTTTAAATTATTTTTACATTCATTAAGAAAGGAGAATCATATGAGATAACCTAATCATGCATATGTAAAATAATGGAACAACTTAGCTTCACACATAAACAATGAAAGCTGTGGAGCAGGGTTATATAATTTCCTAAAATTTTTGTCACCCTTAGGAACTCTTACAACATGTGGCTACGTCTCTGCCTTCCAACTGGTTTGTATTCCTCTTCATTACGGTTCGGTTGATATTCTCAAATTTCCTTCCCTGTAAACAATTTTTAAATTTTATTTTTATTGTTTAACTATTACAGATGTCCCCATCGACCCAAATTTTGCTCTCCTCCATCCAGCTCTTGCCCCCACCCCCATCCCTCTGACTATCACCACACTGTTGTCTGTTTCTGTGGATTATGCATGATATTGTACATAGAAAACCCTAAAGTCTCCATCAAAAAAGCTACTACATCTACTAAGTTAATTTGGCAAAGTAGGATACACAATTAATCCAGAAATTGGTGGCATTTTTATACAACAATAATGAACTATCAGAAAGAGAAAATAAGAAAACAGTCCCATTTACAATTGTATCAACAACTACAACAATAATACCTTGAAGTAAATTAAATCAAGGACATAAAAGACTTGTTACTTAGAAAACTATAGGACACTGCAAAACGAAACAGGAAGATACAAACAAGTGGATGCATATACCATGATCTAGGGTTGGAAAAATTAACATCATTAAAATGCCCATACTACCCAAAGCAATCTATAGATGCAATGAAATTCTATTAAAATAGCAATGGTATGTATATTTCATAGATTTAGAACAAATGTTTCAAACATTTATATGAAACCAAGTGCTTGAGAATGAACATTTATATATACGCATATATAATATGTATATAAATATTTAAATAAATGTAAACGTAATTTTCTAGTTTTTTATTATAGCTTTACATTCTTAATTATTTGTATATTTCACCATATGTGTGTATTCATATTCCTGCTCATAGTAACAACCACAACCATATTTTATCTATATCTATGTATATCTATACTAAAATTGTCAAGAAGTAATGACATTTCAGCAATAATAGTCACATCGTACATAAAAGATCTAGGTTTCACTAGAGGACTCTAGGGTTCATGAAGAAATTACTTATACCAGGTCATTAGTAGGTGTGCTTTGCCTGCTAGTGACTTGGAATAAAACACAAAGGCCATGAAAATCTGGAAAGTATCCATGAGATTCTTACTAGCTAAATCTAAGATCATCTGAAACAAAAAGGATTGTAACTTATTGTAATATTTTGAATTAATAAAAATTCATAAATCCATTATTATATCCTCTAAAAGATGGGAGTGGATCACTTAAATGCCGTCAGTAGATAGGATGCTATTAAAATAATCCAATCCATTGTGCTGAAGATGTGTGATAACATAGAATAAAATAAGCATTCATTCCGTCTCCCGAGGAGGAATTGTAGCTCTCCTTAGTTGGTGAAAGAAATCACTGTGTGTGTGCACATCATATTTTTAGCAAGAGTGAATAGAATTTTTAAAGAAATGCTTTAGAATAACTATCATTCCGTGCTTGATTTTTAATAACAAATTTGTTCATTTCATTGTTACAACATGGGCTGAGGATTTCTTTTGACATCTCATCATCCATGGGCTTAAAATAATGGAAAAAATATTACCCCATTAAAAAGTACTTGGAACTAACTTCTGGACTTTTTTGCTACCAGAGCCATTTTCCCAGAAATGGTAATAAGGTATTGATCTTCACTATATTATAATGCTTAACTTTGTTTTTTATATTCATGAGTAGTATTACTGACTTCACCAAGGCAACCTTTAAAAACATATTTGTGTAGTAAGTGGTGAGATGGTAATACAGCTCCAAGGTGAAGATATATCCTTTGATATTTTTAATTCCACATGAAGGTTAATGGTGTTATTCCTAACATTTTTTATACTTTGTATTTGATAACATTTTTATACTGAAGATACATTCTCAAGTGTACGACCACTGCCTTTTGAAAAATTTTATGTTTTAATCTCCCACATTCAATGTCAGCATCATTATATAGACTGTATACATAGAAATATTTCAAACAAATTAAAATCAAAAGTTCCTGAAAATACACAACTCCAGGCCAGAAAAAGCACCACACAAAGATTAAGGAGAGAACTTTCTGGAACTCCCAGAGGCCAGGGCTAGTTTCTATTACCATCATTCGAACTGAGAGCTTCATAATTGAAAGAACTTCAAGTAGGTTACTCAAGAAGGAGCTGCATTATTAATGGGGATATTATTAGCCTGAACGGAAACTTTCACTTGTTTCACATAACAAACTTCAAAGCGAGCCCCTATAACTGTTTTCACATAGCTATACGCATCCCAGAGGAAGTGCAAGAGTATTTACAGGAGTACAAAAGTATGCAGGATTCAACAAGGGAAAACTGACATAGCTGTGGATCCAATAAAAGATTACTGATGCATTAGCCTGTTTGGCTCAGTGGATAGAGCTTAGGCCTGTGGACCAAATGGTCCCGGGTTCTATTCCTGTCAAGGGCACGTACCTCAGTTGCATTGCATGTACTTCTCCCCTGCCCAGGCTCTGGTCAGGGAACGTGCAGGAGGCAACCAATGTGTGTTTCCCTCACATTGATGTTTTTCTCTGTCTTTCTCTCTTTCTTCCACTCTCTCTAAAAATCAATAGAAAAATATCCTCGGTTGAGAATTTAAAAAAAGTTACTGATGATGAAAAGAAATCAGAAATTATGACTCATAATTAGATAAACTTTTCTATCAAAAACATACTCAATCAAAATTGACTCAGCAATGACAAAAATAATAGAATTAATAGAAAAGGCATTAAAATATCCACTCATCTTCCAATGGGCACTTGGGTTGCTTTCATATCTTGGCTATTGTAAATACTGCAATGAACATAGGGGTGCATATATTCTTTATAGTTAGTGTTTTGGGTTCCTTCAGATAAATCCCCAGAAGTGGAATTGTGGGTCATAAGGCAGATCCATATTTAATATTTTGAGGCAATGCCCTACAGTTTTCCATATTGGCTGCATCAATCTGCATTTCTACCAATAATGCAAGAGGGTTCCCTCTTCTCCACATCCTCGCCAAATAATGTTTTCACTATGATAGGCATGTTCCACCATTATCCATTATTGAAGCTCACTAAGTTAAAGTCATAAACATTTGCTCCTAGAATTTATATAGTATGAGTACGGATCCAAGTTCTTTTTTTTTTTTTTTTTTTCTTGTTTGCATATGGACATCCAATTTTTCCAGGTTTGTTATAAAGACAATCCTTCATTTTCCATTTCACTGCACTTTCACCTTTGTGAAAAATCAACTGCCCATTTAAATCCACATGTATTTCTGGATTGTATAGTCCAGTGGTCGGCAAATGGCAGGTCGCGGGCCACATGTGGCTCTTTGGCCCCTTGAGTGTGGCTCTTCCACAAAATACCACGGCCTGGGCGAGTCTATTTTGAAGAAGTGGCGTTAGAAGAAGTTTAAGTTTAAAAAATTTGGCTCTCAAAAGAAATTTCAATCGTTGTACTGTTGATATTTGGCTCTGTTGACTAATGAGTTTGCTGACCACTGGTCTAGTCTGTTCCACTGATCTATTTTACTTATCCATACAGATATCATTCCCTTATTATCCTTTTAATATTGGCACGGTGTCTTCTATTATTCATTGACTATTCTGGTTAAACATTAAACTATTTCTTTAATTTTCACAAAGAACCAGTTTTATAAAAGTACATTTGCTCTGTCATTTTCTATTTCACTGATTTGCCATCTGATCTTTATTATCTCCCATCTTCTAATTACTTTGGGATTTATTTGCCTTTCATTTTCTAGTTTCACAGCTTGCAACTTGAAGTCATTGACTTAAGATAATTCTTCTCTCTTAATGTAGGATTTTAGTGCTACAAATTTGCCCTTATATAATGTTTTATATTACCTTAACATTTTATATTCTGTGGTTTGTTATTTTATTGGTTGATTTAGAGTTTATAGTAAATGTTTTAAATTATTATAGTTTATCTTCAAATGATATTTACTGCCTCATGTTTATATGAAATGTTTAAAATAAACTTTAGGCTGTTATTATTCATTTAATATTCTGTTATAAACCCCACATTACATCTTTATTATTATTATGTAAAGTCAATTATCTCTTAAAGAGATTTAAATATTAACATACATGTTACATATGTACACATATACTAGTAATTGTTTTCACCTGTGATCTTTGTTCCTTTGTGAAGATTTCTATTTCCTTGTGGGGTAATTTTCCTTGTACCTAAAGTATTTCAACACCTCTTGTAGTATTGATCACTGGTTAGGAATCTCTCAGCTTTTGTATGTCAGAAAAATCTTTATTTTGACTTATTACTAAATTACATTTTCACCTACTATAAAATTGTAGATTGATATTTTTCTTTCAATACTTTGAATATATTACTCTAATATCATCACTCTGTTATTTACAATAAAAATCCTGCTTTCATCCTTATCTTTGATGTACTGCAAATAAAAAGTCTATCTCTGATTATTCTAAATTATTCTCATTTGAACATTATTGTTCAAATATTTTTGCTCCATTACCTACAGAGTTTCCAATCCAAAGTGTATTGGATCCTTGACATTTCTCCAACACTTATCCATTATTTATTTTTGTATGTTTGTCTGTTTTTGCTTTTGATCCTATTTTCTATTTTATTTTCAATTGCATTTTTGAGTATTCAAGATTGCTAGTCTTTTATTGCACAATATCTACTCTATTTTTAATTGTATGCAATTATTTTTGTGTCAGCAATAGTTTTGATTTCTAGAAAGTCAATTTCTTCCTTTTTAATAATGCACAGGTCTCTATTTAACTTTTCAAATGTATATAAACATTTTAAATACTGTGTTTAAAGTCCTCACTATTTTCTAATATCTGAGTCAATTCTGGGTTGATTTCTGTTGGTTAGTTTAATCCTGATTATAGATAATATTTTCCTACTAGTTCCCTGCCTGTTTTTTGTTTGTTTGTTTGTTTCGTTGTGTTTTTGTTTTTTTAAATTGATTTCAAAGAAGAAGGGAGAGGGAGAGAGATAGAGAAACATCAATGATGACAGTGAATCACTGAATCATTGGTTGGCTGTCTCCCTCACACCCCACTCTGGGGATCGAGCCCACAACCCAGGCATGTACCTTGACCAGGAATCAAACCATGATCTGATTCATAGGTTGATGCTCAACCACTAATCACATAAATCTTTTCGCACTTTTTTTTTTAGGAATATTCTATACTTTGTTATCCAATACATGTAGTTTATTGAAAACCAGTGTTTCAAACACATTGTACATTTTTGCTTATTTCAGTTTTATAAATTGTAAACCAATTTTCTAAAAATAACTTACACTTGTAGATCACCGGTTATGAATAAGGCCTTGTGCTCTGTACATATCAGCTTAGGTAAATTAAAAATCATTAACAAGGCTAGGGTAATTTCTTCCCATCTCACAAAGTAGCACACTGTCCAATAGAATGGAAATGATCCATAACCTGTATTATTCATTATGTACATATTATTGTTGAATGTAATAAACTCATTCTCTTTGATGAACTGTAAATACATTTAGATACTCAAGTTTTTGTAATTAATCTAAGTATGCCTAAAGTTTATTTGCTACTATACAGCTTGAGATTTCGATATCAGCTATAAAATGAAAACAGTAACCCCTAAGCATGTCCAGCACACAAATTTACATGATAATCCAATGAAATTTTATAGGGGAAAAGGGCCTGGTAAACTTATTGCCCTGCCTTAAAAGAAGGAAGAGCCCAATAACTACTAGGTTGTTCCCTGACCAATTATCTGTATTATTGAAGTATTAAATTCTGTTATTAACTTTATCAAATTCTTCAAGCATAAATAATCCGATTTCACCTCAAGTTTAAATTGGATTATTAAAGCCCTTATGATATGTTGATCCTAGGATTATTACTTTATAACTAAAAATGTAATCATTTTATGTTAATATGACTTAAATTTATATAATTCAAGAATATTAGGAAAGCTAACATAAATGAGAACAAAAATGTTGGTATTACATTTTAGAAATCACTTGTAATTCAAAACCTGCTGTTCTATAATTCTATTCTCGAAATATTAGCAATAAGAATTCATTGTTAAATTATATTAAATAGAGAAACACACTAGCTTCAAAGTATTTTAAAGTTAAAAAATTTAAATATAAATCAGAAGAAATTATAGATAATTTATATTTCCCTAGTAGGCATTCTAACTTTATTCTTTTCATATTCATTATAAATGACAATCCTTTAGATCTTTTAGCTTCATTAGAACTTTTTATCAAATTTCATGCATTTGTGGTAAGTTTATCTTCCGTGAGTTTATAAATTAAATTTACTCCTGTACTACAAATGATTCACTTTCAAAATAATGCAACAATTATTTGTGTTAATATTCACTTAGCAAACATTTCTTGACACTCCACCCCATGTGCCAAACACCATACTAAAATAGGAGAAGACAGAGAGAAAAGAGGTTTGAGTTAAATTAATCCACAGTCTCATCATATTCACGGTGTAGCAATTAAATATTGCCAAGTTCACAAAGCATGCACAAGACATGGGGTGAGCCTTGAAGACCCTGAGACCTGACAGCAGGGGGAGGTACACATGGGAAACAGCAAGAAGCAATTTAAAATACTGCAATTAACATTACAATCTATTAATTTATCACACCTATCCATATTATTTTATCTGAGATACTTAATTTTACAATGTAAAATTAATGGCAAACAGTAATTTTGTAAGAATGTAAAACAAATTTCAATAATTTACTCTCCAGGCAATCATACCTAATAAAATGGTAATATGCAAATTACCATCACTCCGCTATGCCCACGATTGGGCCGGCTGGAGGCGTGGGGCGGGACTCCGGGTGGCCAATTGTCTGGCGGTAGGAGCGGGGGGTCGGGGACTCGCGAGTCCCCGACCCCCCGCTCCTCCCGCAGGCTTAAAAGGCCGGCGCTGCGGAAGACGCTGGTGGCGGAACTCGGGGTGGCCGATTGCGTGGCTGCTGGCACCAGTTTTCTGCCAGCAGCAGTTTTCCTCTGGCCACCCGCCCGATCAGAGCACCTCCCGATCAGAGTTCCTCTCGGGGTGGCCTATTGTGCTGGTGGGAGGCGCTCTGATCGGCGGGTGGCCAGAGGAAAACTGCTGCTGGCGGATAACTGGTGCCGGCAGCCAGGTGAAGGAAAAGTCTATTGCACGAAACTTCGTGCAACGGGCTCCTAGTCCTATATAATAAAGAGCTAATACGCTAATTAGACCAAACGGCAGAATGACTGTCTGGATGCCCATCCAGACTATCTTCTGGATCTGTGGTTGGCAAAACCACAGATTTCAAAAATTTCTGCAGAGAGCAATTTTTAAGTAAAGATGACATTCTATTTCATGCTTTCAGAATGTATCAGACTATGTGCCACTTTCACATGGTATAAAAGAGCCATTTGCTGTCCAGTGGTTTTCACTCTCCTAGAGTTTAAACAATATAGTATTCCAAATTACACAGTCTCATCACTTTATACATAACCATTAAGTTTGTTTTAAAGTCCTAGATAATGATAATAATATACTATTTTAGAATCACTAGGAAAAAACTCTACTAAGGTAGATTATATTTAAAAATAATTTTATGCTGACCACGACTTTACCACTTACCTCAACTAGAGGAAAGGTCAGCTTATCCCCTGCATTCTGTGAGATGCAGTTTCTGATCTGTCCTGCCCATGGCAAGGACCAAGTGTAGTGCCAGCTTTAGTTTTGGATTAGTCACAGTGTCATATTGAGTATGTCTGTTGGTGAGCCCTGAACTTTTCTTTCTTTTTGTACACTATGTTTTATTTATTTCCTGAGAGAGGAAAAGAGGGGGAGAGAATGATAGAAACATCAATGAGAGAGAAATATCACTGATCGGATGCCTCCTTGCATGCCCCCTACTGGGAATTGAGCCTGTAACCTGGGCATATGCCCTGATGGAAATGGAACCTTGACTTCCTGGTTCATGGGTTGATGCTCAACCACTGAGTCACACCAGATGGGCTGGTTCTATACATTTCAAAACAAAAAGTGGCAGTAAGATCTGAGCTCCTAGTACAAGCAAGCATTTGCATGTTTTAGGGAATAGCACTGAGTTGAAATTTCATTGCATTTGATTATAATAATCTACACTAACAAAAGAGAAAGATGCAAATTGACTGTACCTTTGAGACACCCACCAGCCAATCAGGAGTGAGTATGCAAATTAACCCAACAAAGATGGTGGGTTAATTTGCATGCACAGGCTCTGAGCGAATGGGGGAGGGGCACTTGAGTCATCGCCATGGCGATGATGCAGGTGTTCCACACTGCCCCAGCCACTCAGATCCTCTGGGCAGTGTGGGAAGGCAGAAAGGCGGCTCTGGGCTGGAGCAAAGGCAGAATGGCAGCTCCGGGCCAGAGCCGAGGCGGAAAGGCGGCTCTGGCCACAGCGAAGGCACTGCCAGCAGCCAGGGGAAGGAAGGCCCATTCTTGCGCAAATCTTCGTGCATCAGGCCTCTAGTAAATTACTATAACAGCACAAATCTTATATATCTATATCCCATGAAACTCAGTTGAAGAGATATTTCAACATTGCTCATTGCTTTTTTAATCCATAAAGTTTTCTCAGTGAGCTAATGAAAACCTAATGAACAAACTGGCCACACACACATAAAAAATGTTTTCAGAAGGCTTTAGCTGTGCTTTCCATATATTATTGAAAAGATACATGCTATTTTTAGATAATATACTCTACCATTGAGGGCACTCTGTCGTATTATTTAGTACTGAATTTATATATTGTGCTAAAAAGAAATAAAATTTTCAGATAGTGCAGGGAAACATACTGTTGAAATATATGACTGAACTGACAAATTAATCTTTCCTGAAGAGAGGCACTTCTAAATGGAGCCTCCCTCGGGAACTGTGGGACTGACGAGCACTATTTCTTCACAGCATTAGCTGAAGACAAGCAGTTTTTTTGGGTGATGTTGGTGTCCCACTATATCTGAGCACTGTAGCTGCCATGTAGACTCTCCCAATGAACAACCTGTGACCTAAGTACCTGGAAAAGACCCATGTGCTCAGCAGCTGCTATTGGGTCTAGTTCGGAAAGATACCCAAGAAGCCACCCGGGGCAGAGGGATGGGGAAGAGGGAGCCGTAGGAACATAATAATTTCATTTTTCATTAGGCAAAAAATTATTGACTTAAGAAGAAGCAAACATTAACTGTGGTTAAAAAAAAAAGTCTCTTATCTACATGTTCATTCCTAGTGCTTAATCGAGTATTGTATGGTTAATTTCATAACCTGATACCCAGTCATTCATACTAATTTATGACTAGAGGCCCGATGCACGAAGACTCGTGCAAGAATAGGCCTTCCTTCTCCTGGCTGCCGGCACCGCCTTCGCTCTGGCCGGAGCCGCCTTCCGCCTCTCGCTTTGTTGCATCAATTTGCATATTCCCTCCTTATTGGCTATGGGAAATGCCATCTTTGTTGCGGAGTTATGGTCAATTTGCATATTCCATCTTTAATGGATAGGATAGTCCTCACAACTCTCATAAGACAACAGAAAATCTATCATTATCTCAGATATCTCCTATAGCAGTGATGGGCAACCTTTTGAACTTGGTGTGTCAAACTTCGCCAAAAAACTGAGCATAACTCGGGTAGTGTGTCACTTTGAGGAAAAAACTAACTCCAAGACTCTAGTTGCAAATGTTTCATCCTCAGGAGCAGCAAATGTTTCATCCTCGGCATGCGGCCGCGTGTCATCAGAAATGGCTATGCGTGTCAGTGCTGACATGCGTGTCATAGGTTCGCCATCACTATCCTATAGCAAGATTTTTGCTGATATATCTCCTAGGGCAGTGGTCGGCAAACTGCAGCTCTGTTGACTAATGAGTTTGCCATCCACTGGGATAGGGGCTTAATCACAAAGAACAACAACAGCCTCTAATTATTGGAATTGAGAGTCTAGGTTAGTGGTCGGCAAACTCGTTAGTCAACAGAGCAGCAAACCATGGCTCGCGAGCCGCAGTTTGCCGACCACTGTCCTAGGGCAAGGGAAACACAGGAAAAAATAAACAAATGATACTACATCAAACTAAAAAGCTTCTGCACAGCAAAGGAAACCATCAACAAAATAAAACAGGAACTCACTGCATGAGAGAACTTATTTGCCAATGATACACTTGATAAGAGATTAATGTAAAAATATATGTAAATACTTTATACAACTCAACATCAGGAAGACAAACAATCTAATTAAACAACTGGAAAAGGACCCAAACATACACTTCTTAAAAGAGGACATACAGATGGCCAATAAACATATGGAAAAATGCTCCAGGTCACTAATCATCAGAGAGATGCAAATTAAAACATTGTAGAAAACAGTATGGAGTTTCCTTAAAATTTTTAAAATGAAACTGCCTTTTGACCCAGAGATCCCATTTCTGGGAATACATGCTAAGAACTCCAAAACACCAATCAGAAAGAATATCTGCACCACTATGTTCATAGCAGTGGTATTTACAATAGCCAAGATCTGGAAACAGTCCAAGTTCCTATCAATAAATGAGTGAATAAAAAAGCTTTGGTACATTTATACCGTGGAATACTATGCAGCTGTAAAAAAGAAGGATCTTTTACTCTTTGTGACAGCATGGATGGACCCAGAGATTATTATGCTAAGTGAAATAAGCCAGTTAGAGAAAGACAAGTACTATATGATCTCATTTACTGGTATATGTGGAATCTAATGAACAAAATAAATTGACGAACAAAACAGAACCAGAGGCATGGATACATGGAACAGACTGACAGCTGTCACAGGGGAGAGGCTGGGGGGAGGGAAGGACTGGATGAAAGAAGGTGAAGAGATTAGCCAAAGAACATACGTGCATAACCCACAGATACAGACAGTGATGGCCAGAGGGAAGGGGTGCACTATTACAAACACTTATGTGTGCTAATTTTATTTTGCCATAGTTCAGCCTCAACCAGTAGTAAACTCTAAAAATGTATAATATATAGTATAGATTCTATAATTGAAGCTTACACACACACACAAAGCCTCTTCTTACATAGAGCTGAGAAGGTTTGTGAAATTTTAATTACAGCTTGGGCCTTATAGAAGCTGAAACAGGCAACAATTCCCAAGGTACTGGGAATGGAATAAAATGTGTATCACCTTTCAGTAATCTCACTACTTTTCTGAGTCACATTCCTGGAAAAAGGCACTTGGAGCAAAAAGAGATCAAGTGATTGAACTGCCACTCTGTTAGACAAAGAAGCCTTGAAGGTATGTGAGAACAGGTGCTTTGGGATTTAAATAGAAGCCTATTCTTATACGCCCCATGCATAAATATTAATTTGAAACTGTGTTGTAATCTTCTGTTTTACACTTGTATATGCCTCTCTTTCTATGGAAAAGTGTGGGTATTAATAATTTTAGAAAATGTAGAATTATTGTGATGGATGATCTCATAGACATCTGTTCGTGAATTCAATTAGGTCAATGATATCTGTGAGTTGAAATTTCTTAGAGATTATCTGGTTAATTGGGATTTAGTAATCTCTCAGTCACTACCCTTTGCATAAGTTTTCTACTAGCATACCAACAGCAAGAGCTGACGGACAAGCTTCAGTCTCCCTCAGAAGGGCTGCGCTCAACTTAGATCCTTGACATACAGTAAAGAAGATTAACAAATAAGAGCCCCAGTTGTTTGGCCGTTGTGGCAAAAATAGAGATTGATTTACCACTGTATCTACCACCAGGAAAATTCTAAGAATCTTTAAAGATTGCTTTGAGCAGAATGCTCACAGAAGCTCTATAAAATGACTCATAGTATGGCATCAGTTATGGCATAGCAGACAGGGACTTATTGCACAACTGAGCAAAACTCCAAGAAAATTTGAAAACCATGACAGTAGCAAAGAATAAAAAATGTTTACTCTTATTTCTACAGTCATATATTTTTATTAGGCTGGGCCAATGCTCTAGCCACGGAGCCAAACTGGTTAGGGCTCAGTTTTGTAAACTTTTAGAAGTATCTATGTTTAACCTTTATGTTAATATGACTTGTTTTTCCCTCCCAGGCATTAGGAAGGTCAGTAGAGTGGTTTAATGTATAAAGCTGATTAATTTATAAAAAGGCAGTGAACTGTAAAGCTAGGGGATGGAAATAATGGGTCTCTACAAGTCTATTTGACATTGCGAGGGAAACAAACAAACAAATACCACGCTCATGGTGCATAAGGAGAATGAAGTGTGATCTGAGCTCTGAGTAGTCATTAAACAGATAACCGGAAGCCTTGATCTCAGATAATGGTAGCTTGACCACTGTATAGTTATTGGACGAATCACTGGACTCTGTGCATCCAAGAAGTTACTCAGAGTGACACTCCATTTAAAAGCAATTGTCCAAAAACAGCCCCAGCCTGGTGACTCGGTTGGTTGGAGCACCCTCTAGCTAGTACACCCAGACTTTGCGTGTTTGATTCCTGGTCAGGGCCCATACCTAGGTTGTGGGTTTGATGCCCAGTTGGGCCCATTGGGTGTGTGTGTGTGTGTGTGTGTGTGTGTGTGTGTGTGTGTGTGCGCCATTGATTGATGGTCTCTCTCACATTGATGTTTCTCCCTCCCTCTCTCTCTCTCCCTGCCTCTCTCTCTAAAATCAATAAAAGCACATCCTTGGGTGAGGATTAAAAAAAAATAACGAGAGGAAAGTATCTTCCTCTAGAGCCGAGGGACACGTCAACAAATAATGGACGCAAACGTCCCCAAGAGCAACAAGCAAGGGCGTGTTTTGAATTTCCCCGGGGCCCACGGGACCTGGCGTGCGCAACTGCCCAGCACTGCTCCCCACTGGCACGGCCGCGAACAAAACCATCCCTTCACTGTGGCCCTCGAAGTCTCAGGCCTCCTCACGTGCACGTTAAGGCTTTTTCCTTCAGGTAACCTTCCTTTCTTTTTACAAAAACACGTAGAAAAGGCGCCGCCGTTTTATGTTTTCACTCTGTGGTAGGGAGTCCTGGGAGACGTGTGGGAGGGTTTCTGGTCCGAGCAAAGGAGCTTAGTGGCCTCTGCCCCGTGACATGCCAGGGGCCTGGGAAGCGCGGGGAAAGGGAACCAGGACGCGGGCAGGACGCAGGTTTGGGCGGCAGGTACCTGGGCGCAGCGGGCCGGCCGGGCTCCCAGGCTCCAGTCGCAGAGGCAGCGGCGGCGGCTCGCTCCCCGCGGCCCACCGACGGCCCCTTCCTCCGGGCGGGCAGGTCCTGGGTTTCTGCGGGTTCCTTAGGCGGCATCGGGTCCTGCACCCGGACCCGTGGGGCCGGGGCCTGCTGCTTGGAGGGCAGGGACCTCTTTCGCAGGCCGAGCCCGGGCCGGCCGCCCGCCCCAGGTCCGATCCGGGTGTCCCCCCGGGGTGTCCTTGCTGCTGGGGCCTCGGGCAGGCGGCCTGGTGCTTCCACTGGGGGAGCCAGCCGGGCGCCTGGGCCCGCGGGGCAGGCCTGGCACCGCGTCTGCCGGGGCCGGGCCTGGATGCTGGGTCCACAGGGCCCGCGGCGCCCCAGGCCCATGCGCTCAGCCTGGCCGCCATCCGAGCCCGGGAGCCTCCGGAGCCCCAAGCTCTGTGGTGGGACCCGCCGGAGCTGAACGGAGCGCAGGGAGCCAGGAGCCGGCAGCCTCCCCAGGGCAGCCCGGCGGGGCTGGAGCAGGTGCACGTGGGCGAGCTGATGGGCACGTGGGCGAGCTGATGGGCACGTGGGCGAGCTGGGGCACGTGGGCGAGCTGATGGGCATGTGGGCGAGCTGATGGGCACGTGGGCGAGCTGATGGGCACGTGGGTGAGCTGATGGGCACGTGGGCGAGCTGATGGGCACGTGGGCGAGCTGATGGGCACGTGGGCGAGCTGATGGGCACGTGGGCGAGCTGATGGGCACGTGGGCGAGCTGATGGGCACGTGGGCGAGCTGGTGGGCACGTGGGCGAGCTGATGGGCACGTGGGCGAGCTGGTGGGCACGTGGGTGAGCTGGGGCACGTGGGTGAGCTGATGGGCACGTGGGTGAGCTGGGGCACGTGGGTGAGCTGGGGCACGTGGGCCAGCGGTCTGCACATGGGCCAGCTGGCGGGCACGTGGAGAGCGGGGGCCTGTGTCACTGGACAGCGCCCAGCCCGGAGCTGAGGAAGCACCCGGCTGGAGGGACAGGTGTTTGCAGGTCAGGGAGCCTGGGTGCTGGGAAAGCTGGGGACTTGTTGCCATGGGAGCAGCTGGTCTCGCGAGACCCGCGTGGGGCCTGGAGCCGAGCCGCAGGTGCGGAGGTGAGCGGGGCTGCGTCCACAGGGCCCCGAGGCGGGGGTTAAGGTCAGGGACCTGCGGCCTTGGTGCCCTGAGTCGCCTGGGGGCCCGGGCGCACGATCCTTTGCTGGGACCCTGCGTCATGGGTGCGGCCTGGGCGCCTGAGCTCTGGGAGGGGGTGGGGGGTTCCCTCAGGGCTGGGGTGCCTCCCCGGGGCTGAGGCCTGGGTCACCGAGCTGCTGGGGCTGGGGCCCTGGAAGCCACCTGGGCCCTGGAGCCTCCGGGGACAGCCAGGAGCCTGGGGCCCTGAGAGCTGGCGGGGACCCCCCCACACACACCCCGCGCAGGGCTGGCCTGGGGCGTGGCCGCGGCTCTGGGTCCCGCCGGGTCCCTCTCCCTCCCTCCCTGAGAGTCAGGCGCCCTGGGTGCGGGTCTGGGAGGGGGCGCAGGGTCCAGGCCTGGGAGGGGGCGCAGGGTGCAGGCCTGGGAGGGGGCGCAGGGTGCAGGCCTGGGACGAGGGGCGCAGGGTGCGGGCCTGGGAGGGGGCGCAGGGTGCGGGTCTGAGAGGGGGCGCAGGGTGCAGGCCTGGGAGGGGGCGCAGGGTGCAGGCCTGGGCCCCGCAGGGTGCAGGCCTGGGAGGGGGCGCAGGGGCAGGCCTGAAGGGGCGCAGGGTGCAGGCCTGGGAGGGGGCGCAGGGTGCAGGCCTGGGGAGGGGGCGCAGGGGGCAGGCCTGGGCCTGGGGGGGGCGCAGGGTGCGAGGCCTTTGCTGGGCGCAGGGTGCGGCCTGGGTGCGGCCTGGGCCTGGGAGGGGCCTGAGCTGCAGGCCTGGGAGGGGGCAGGGGGCAGGCCTGGGAGGGGGGCTGGGGTGCCTCCCCGGGGCCTGGGAGGGGGGCTTGGGTGCAGGCCTGGGAAGGGGCGCAGGGTGCTGCTGGGGCTGGGGCCCTGGAAGCCACCTGGGGGCCCTGGAGCGGGCCTGGGGAGGGGGACAGGCCAAGAGCCTGGGCAGGGTGAGGCCTGGGAGGGGGAGCAGGGGCCTGGGAGGGGGGCAGGGGGCAGGCCCCAGGCCTGGGAGGGGGCACACACACCCCGCGCAGGGGCAGGCCTGGGGCGGGGCCGCGGCTCTGGGTCCCGCCGGGTCCCTCTCCCTCCCTCCCTGACAGTCAGGCGCCCTGGGTGCGGGTCTGGGAGGGGGCACAGGGTGCGGGTCTGGGAGGGGGCACAGGGTGCAGGCCTGGGAGGGGGCGCAGGGTGCAGGCCTGGGAGGGGGCACAGGGTGCGGGTCTGGGAGGGGGCGCAGGGTGCAGGCCTGGGAGGGGGCGCAGGGTGCAGGCCTGGGAGGGGGCGCAGGGTGCAGGCCTGGGAGGGGGCGCAGGGTGCAGGCCTGGGAGGGGGCGCAGGGTGCAGGCCTGGGAGGGGGCGCAGGGTGCAGGGAGGGGGCGCAGGGTGCAGGCCTGGGAGGGGGCGCAGGGTGCAGGCCTTGCTCCCCCCGCCTCACCCCGCAACGTGTCCTCCCTTCTTCCTGTCCTCCCCAGGCGCTGCACCCCTCCCCTGGACGCCTCTGCTCCCCGACAGGTATGCTCATGCGCTGGCTGGTGGTGGTTCCAATGTGACGTTTTGGGGGGGCAGGATGAGGACTTGACATTCCTGTGCCTCGATTTTGGGCCACTTATATTTTAGTCTGGTTTTTGTTTTTAAGGAAAGTATCCATTTTGTCTAAGATCTGTTGGCAGAAATGGGTGAATCCTAGTCATTTGTGTCTGGTTACGTCACCTCTTTCATTCCCGATTTCCCCTATTTTTGCTAAATCTTTGTTTCTTCCTCAATCCGAGACAATGCGAGAGTGTTGCTGGGTGTTTCAAGACACCGTTGGTTAGGTTGTATCTCTCCCTAATTAACCCGAGCTTTTAACCGTAGTGTGTTGTGTGTATTTTCTTTGGATTCCTCTTGTTCTTCCCCCGACATTTTTAAATGTGTTGCTGAAGTATGGGCTTTACAGGTTGGTCCTGTGTGATCTCTGCTTTCACATCTGTCATCTTGTCAGTCTAAGTGGGAATTTAGCTCAGTCACAATGCATAGGGTAATCGAAAGACAATTAAATATGGATTCAGAAAGCAGGATTGACTTTCAAATACGCCACTTGAGAGAATTACCTTGAGAAAGTAGTTTATAACCACATATATCCCTCTTTGTTCAGCTGTATATTTGTGTATAGTAACCTGTTTTACTATGTAATTAAAGGAGATAATGTAAAAGCTTTATCATCATGAAAATGTGTTTTATATTTGTTTTCAATATATAAATTTATAGTATAAGTATTTATATAAATGTTGCTAAATTATTAAATATAGCTGATATTATTCAGACTTTACAAATGAGAAAATAGTGACTATCTGACAGGGTTCAGGTGCTGATGTTAAAAATCCAAGTTAAGTTTTCTGTCTTCTATTCATTATACATCACTGTGTCTATTATGCTCAAATCCTTTGGCCGAAGGTATGACACAATTTTGAATCCCCATTTTTCTATGTACTTAATAATCTCTTTTTTATTGTAAGGATTTTTTTATAGTTTTTAAATTTTAAGTAGTATTGTAGTTGCTGTATCGTATACCAGATTGTAAGCTCCCTTAGTTTTTTTTTTTATGAAACGTTTCTTTATATAACACAGGCTATGTGCCACGATGGGGAGACAGAGAAACCCGGGGCAAAGAGTTAAATAACTTACCTAAAGTGACAAAGCCAGTGAATGCCAGATTTGGGGATTTTAATCCAGTAGCCCAGCTCCAAAGGATGTGCTCTTTATACATGCTTTGTACTGCCTCTCCAATAACAGCTCACTCGTCTTTGAATTCTCTAAGTTTATCAATCAGTTGCTATAATTGAAATGGGTGGAATATAAGGTTAAACAGTATTTACTAACAATATTAAATAACTAACTTAGGAGAATTTATATTCAATGTAAATACTTAGTATAACTATGATATATCTAATAATTTAGAATGTAATAATCTTACTGGTTTATGACAAATTTGATTTATTAGAACAAGTTTTCAAAACATGATAGAAAAGAGAAATACCTGTGATACTTCAAAGAGGTTGTCAAATCACTTAGCTTATCACCAAAATCAATAATAAAAATTATTTGCTGATACTAAGGAAGTGGAAGGAAGAGAAGTCTTAAAGAAAATCAGCATTATTCAAATTAGGTAGAGCTAGACATTGACTTACAATTTTCAACTTAGAAAAAATACAGAGAAAAAATATGAAGGTAAATGAAGAAACGCTTCCTTTGGGAAATAATTATGTATGAGAATTTAAAGCGACTAAATATAATTCATATTTTTAGCATGAGGATAGCTCTTAATTCTTGATGCTCCAACATTTCAGTTGAATGCACTTGCTCCAATCTAAAACCAGAGACAAAATCTTACATTTAAATACCAAATGTCCCATGGTCACTTAAAATTATAATTGTATAAATCTGGATTCAACTTCCTTTCAGCAAAATTATTATTCTGATTAGCTCTAAGCATCTACCAGGTATCCAGTTATGAATATCAGATACCTAATAATCAGTCCAAATTCCTCTCTCTGTTTTTTTATTATTCACCCTCATGTTATTTATTTTTCACGTCTTGTAAAATTTTCTTTCTGAATATGGATTGAGTCCACTTCAACCTTCTGTCCCTGTTTATGTGACCACTTAGTTCAGCCCCCTACTTATCTATTATCTGGATCTTTCTAATCTATTTTTAAAGGGTCTCTTTTGACCCAGCCTTGTCACTTTATGATGATCTTCCAGGATGCTCCTTAAATAAAATATGACCGTGTTACTCACTCCCTTGTTTAAAAATTCTCAATTACTCTGCTAAATTCCACTAAAGGGAAATGCTGAATCTCCATTGTCTGGCATAAAGGCCCTCGATAATGGGACGTCAGTCTACTTCTAATTCGGCATTTGTCACTCTATATCCTGCACTTGAAACGGACATGCTCAGCACACACCATGCTGTTTTATAGGTTCATAATTCATTCACAGTGTCCCTTTGATTGAAAAGATGTTCTCCCTGACTCCGGTGATGTGGTTAATTCCCCTCAGCCTTTTATATGAATGGTCAACTGCTGTTTTCCCCAGAAAATCTTTCCTGAACAATAATGCATACAATAAGCATACTTTTCAGTTCTTGTGAAGTCAGTAACTTGGATGTGTGCACAGCATAACATTTACCACAATTTCATGACGTTATTTTTTCTTAAAACAATTTAAATGACGTCTCACTTACTTTGTGGGATGTCCCTCAGGGACCAAATAACATCACTTTAAAGACAAGACAAGGCCCTGCACAGAGCCTGAGGGTCACTGATATGGAATAAATGTTAGTTGAACTTAAAGATAATCACATCTGCTTATCTACATGAAGAAGACATTCTATTTGGGCCAAACTCAGTAATTTAATAGCAAGCCCAATTTTAATGAAGGATTTATATCATTGATCACAAATTAATATTTTTGGTATTACTTGTATTAGCCTGTAATTTTAAAAAAGATTGTGAGAGCAATGGGATATATGATAGAATTAGAAAAGTTTATTTTTTAAATGTTAAGAAATATAAGGTATATATCCTATCTAATAAAGAGGGAATATGCTAATTGACCATCACTCCATCACAAAGATGGTTGCACCCACAGCTGAGGCCAAGTTCCCATAAGGAGCCTTAACGAGCAATCAGAAGGGACCTGAGGCTGTGCCCCACTCCCAGTGCTGGGCCAGGGGAACCTGAGGCTGCTCCCCCCAACCTAGTGGGGCTTGATGGGGGACCTCAGGCTGTGTCCCCCACCTGGCAGAGCTTGATGGAGGACCTCAAGGCATGCTTCCGCCCCAGTTTGGGCTGGGGGACCTCAGGCCATGCCCCCCCCCCCATCCTGGCACTGAGCCAGGGGACCTGAGGCTATGACCCCTGCCAGGCGGGGCTTGACAAGGGTGGGACTGGCCAGGTCTGGATCTAGCCCAATGGGGGCAGCCAGCCAGGTCTGGGTCTCATGCGATTTCGAGGTGCATGTGGGTGGGCGGGGACTTAATTCTGGGTCCCGTGGTGTGCCCCAGACTCTGACAGGAGGAAGGTTTTCATATACATTTTACTAATTTTCTTTCATCTCTGATGCTTCTATTATAGAGAAAGGGCAAATAGCAATATTAAATTATTTCCTCTAATTAATCTCCTTTTAATGTGCATGAATTTCATGCACCGGGTCACTAATATACACATAATATTCACATATATGATATTTACAAACTTTTGTTGGAAATAGCGTATCTATTTTAACAAAAAAAGAAAAATAAAGTGACAAAATTTATCATGCTAGAAGGGGGAAAAATAACACACGAGGTTGATTAATTCTCACAAATGGCACTTAGGCCAAAATCACATTGAAAAAAAATGTGTTAACTATAGTATTTTAAGTACAGATATTCACCTACATAGCTTTCATTTTTAAGATCTTAGGTAAGTTATTTTTAAAGAAATATGCTCCTTCTCTAAGGGTAGAATATTGAGTGCTTTAAATATATTATTATTTTATTCAATAATAAAAATATATTAAAGCATATGGAATTTTCTCTTGTTCTGAAGAAAAATTCCAACATTAAGGTCACTTGATAACCAAATATTTGCAAGACAGACCCATCTAACCACTGAAGATCTTGATATAAGTGAGCACGCTAAACCATAAGTTGGTATTTTTCCAGAGAGGTACTGAAAATAAACTGTTATAAAATTGTCAGCAGCTGACAGCCAGAGAACTGATTCTGTAATTTAGTGAGAAACTAAAAAGATCAGAATCGCATTGCTACCTTGAATGGGCCTTTGGCTGTCGCATAGAGCCTGCTAATAGCATCTTAGAAGGGGAGAAGGAAGGAGAGGTCATAGGCCCACGATACACTGTTGGGAAAATGCATGTGCCTATTTTTAGGCTGTTGTGTCTCCTAAGAAAAGACTTAGAGATGTCTTGCTTGAGAAAATTAACCAAAAGAGTACATATAAAGCATATTGCTATGCATAAAATTATCAGTTTAGCTGCTACTGATTACAAGGTGTTTTGATTACCTAACTATTCAGAAGCAATAATCAGTATATATACTCTAGCTTACCCTTGCAACTGGATTCAGAAAAATTTATACATTTTTCTTATTTGACCCTGTTTGGTCAATGCATCTATCAGATACCACAGAATAATCTTTTTTAGTGTATTTTTGTATATTCATTTATATTCCAATAAGCTTCAGTTGGCTCCACTATAGTTTTAATCCTGACACATGACAGTTAGGTAAGGAAGTACATTTTATCTGTTTTAATCTAAAACAGATCAGGCTCCATGTGGTTAGTTAACATAGAAATGGCATTTTCAAAAACAGTAGTAGACATTTTAAAAGCTAGGAGTTTCTATGTGAGGTATAAAAATTAAACGCTGTCCTCCCAAGAGTTGGAAATTTGTCAAGTATTTAGTGGTCTTCCCTAATGATGATCACAATAAATAATCACAGTGGTAAGACTTAGTAGGCTACATATCTTCAGCAAAGCCATGATTGATCCCTGGCCGTCATGCCCTCAGTACAGCCTCAGAAGATGCCATGGAGACATTGAACCATATATTATAATAAGTCAGTGGGTAGTCTCAGGTTTTATTTCTAGAGACCATTCAGACTTTTCCCAGTCACTGTTTTCATCCAATGCCGAGCCTGGCCTTCACTGACAACCATATGAATGACTTGCTGTAAGTCAGATAAACCAGGTTGGTAAGTTTGGATGGATATATTAAATTCCTAGCAAGTCTCTGAGGATCTTCAGTTACTTTGGGAAAATCTTTGACTGTGTCTGGAACATTAGCTTTAGTCCAGAGCAGTGGTCGGCAAACTGCGGCTCACGAGCCACATGCGGCGTTTTGGCCCCTTGAGTGTGGCTCTTCCACAAAATACCACGGCCTGGGCGAGTCTATTTTGAAGAAGTGGCGTTAGAAGAAGTTTAAGTTTAAAAAATTTGGCTCTCAAAAGAAATTTCAGTCATGGTACTGTTGATATTTGGCTCTGGTGACTAAGGAGTTTGCCGACCACTGCTCTAGAGCAAACAAACTGGCCCCAAACGAGTGAGGGTGGAGCTGAGCAGCATCGCTCCAGCAGAACCCTCCTGCTGCAGAGGGACTGGAAGCAACGGCTGACCAGGGTCCGTGAAACTGTGCTCCCAAAGCCGTCAGGCCGAGGCTGAGCAGCCCCGTTCCCAAGGAAGCCTGTTCCAGAAGGAATCAGGCTGCACGCTGAGTGGTACAGTCCCAGAGGAACAAGCTGATCCCAAAGGAATCAGGTCGAAGGCTGAGCAACACATTTTCAGGGCAGCCTGGGCCCAAGTGTCAATGTGTCCTCACAGTTGCACAAGGCCTGAGCTAGGAAAGACTGCAGTCTTCCATTCCATCCTGAATACAGCCTGGAAAGTTGCAAATCGCAAAGAGAGCGGAAGCTCCTATGCAGGAGAAACGTACTCTGAAACGTCAGCGCCTGTAAGAAGCAGTAGTTTCCGTGGGGTTGGTGGGTACAGTGCCTGTTTGCTTATCAGCCTGGGAGTCATTGGTGGTCTTTTCTGGATCCCAGTATGGGCCACCAAATATGTTGACCTTAACAAAAAAAATCAGCCAGATATTTCTCCTGAGAAAAATAGGTTGATTCAGGAACAACAAAGAATTGCAAACCAGACCAGGCAATCAGAGTGGGCCATGCCCCAGTCCATTGAAACAAAGGAGCGGGAACTGCTTTGCGGAGGGGAAAAGGAAGTTGGGATGGCTACTCCAAAGACTTCTTCCTGGAGTTCTTTGCCAAGACATTGGGCCTGAGAGCTCCCCCTTCTGGCCTCTCTACTTCATTTAAAATGAAATTTCTGTGTGTGTGTGTGTGTGTGTGTGTGTGTGTGTGTGTGTGTGTGTGTGTGTGTATATATATATATATATATATACATATATATATATATATATATATATATATATATATATATATATATATATATATATCAACCGGATCTATAATTTATCATATTGGTATTTTAAATTTGTTATTAATGAAATATTCATTCCATGTATTTTTAAAAAATATTTTTAATTGATTTCAGAGAGGAAGGGCGAGGGAGAGATAGAAACATCAATGATGAGACTGAATCATTGCATTGATTGGCTTCCTTCTGCACACCTCCCACTGGGGATCGAGCCCACAACCCGGCATGTGCCCTTGGCCAGAATTGAATCTGGGACCTTTCAGTCCGCAAGCTGATGTTCTATCCACTGGGCCAAACCAGCTAGGGCTATTCCGTGTATTTTTATCGTACGAAAACCCATTGCTTCATACGTAATTGACAGTATGCATCACACATTTACTTGATATTTATCTTTTTGTTTTCCCCACAAAGGAACATGATACCACAAAGAGAATTTTTTTTCATTTTAGTTTCAAATGTATGTAGCTAATGTCAGAGAGCTGGGGCAAAGAAGGACACCCCTGATTTTGGCCTCACGTCCTTGTTTTGGGGTCTCTGTCTTATTCCCTAGTAACCAGTGACTAACTTCAAGGCAGTAAATTTCTGGGATCCCAGTTTTGTTTTGTTTTTTTCCATGAGAAAAATAAGCATTGAACTGACTGCTTTCCCAGTTGTGCACGGTTTGCGGTAAGGATCTTTGGACGAAAGGGGGCCACATGTTAACCTAACTCAGGGCAGGCCTGCTTGGCGGCCTTTCACACTCAAGAGACCTAACGTAACTACAAAGGATGGTCTGCAATTAAAACCTTTAATTAAAAAGCAGTTTATAGTGGGTAGTCCTATCCTATGACAGCACCTTCCCTGACAAAGGTCAACTTTGATCTTTACTGAGCCTGTTGTCTTTTTGCATCTCAGATAACATACCTGTGGAATATCAGGGTAACTTGTAACTTCCCTTTTTCCGGACCCCTCAGGGCACACCCAAATGTGCCTGGGAGGAGACCACAAAGTCCCTAATTGTTATTGTTATCCTGTTACATATTGACTGCTGGCTACCCTGTACCAAGCATGTGTCCATCACTTTACTCTTTATCCAATCCCAGAGGTTTCCCTGCTTTGTTTTCTCCCGCCGCCCTGATCCATCACCAATGGAGTTCATGTGACCCACTTACATCTCCACCCTTGATGGTAATTTATAAAAATAGGTGAAAAACCACCATTCTCTGCAGCATGATCCCAATATGTCGAGATTCTGTTTCCCAGCAATTGTTGACAGTTTGGCTCAAATAAACTTTACAGGTTTGAATGTTTTCATATGTTAACAGAGCAAATAAAAAATGTACATTAAAGAGCTCTGTAACATAAGTTACTCTTTAAATACATGCAGTTATTCTTATTTTGAGTTACATAATTCTAAATGACTTATTGTTGGCTTTGTGTCATGGTGTATTCATATTTAGATAGAATCAATATTGCAAACAAAATAAATACTTGGAAAAGCTAGGAATACGTAAGGGAACAATTCTTAATTTTATTCATTTAGATTTCCATTAATTGCACTGAAATATTGTTAAATTAATAATTATGTGGCAACAAACTAGCAACTTAGTATTTATCATGAGTCAGTCAATGCCAGCCTTATCAGAAGGCTATGAATTTTGAGGCCATAATAACAACAAATATAAAATGTTTTGATAGGGAAATAATGTATGTTTCCAGGTACTCCAATTTATATTTAATTTTTAAGAATCCTTCTTAAAAAGGTTAATATAATAATGATTTGGCTCAAACAGTATTAAACCTACCAGACCTGAGGCCCTGAACCTAACTGTCCCCTATACCTGGGCTCCTGAGCATTAAAGAGAAAAAATCAACATGATATAGAAAAATGTTAGTTACATGCAAACAAGTGGTTAGAATAAGATGGAACTTGAAGACATTGTAGAAAATAGGTCTAGGCAAAGTACCAAAAATTAGGAGTCACCAGAGATTCGGAAATTACCGAAAAATCGGTACAGCGGTCTGGTAGGGTTAAGTTCTGGTCTTGCTTTTTCATTTTATGATTTATTTTATGATTTATTTTAGCCCTGCAATAGGGCTTCCTGCAGCAGTCTCCGCCGCCCCTCCTGCTTCCCTTCCTTCTCCACTGCCCCGCTTGCTTGCTTCTCTGCAGCTTGGCTCCCATCTGCAGAGCTTGGCTTCCTTCTACGCTGTCTTCAGTCTTCACTCTGCACCTGCATATGCATATCAACTGCCATCTTGGTTGGGTTAATTTGCATACTCGCTCCTGATTGGCTGGTGGGTGTGGCTGGTAGGAGTAATGGAGGTACAGTCAATTTGCATTTTTCTCTTTTATTAGATAGGATATGTATATCTTCTATATATATAAAAGCCTAAGCAACCGTTTGGTAGCTATGATGAGCACTGACCACTAGGGGGCAAACACTCAATGTACAGGCATGGAAACATGGAACAGACTGATGAATCTCAAAGGGAAAGGGGGAGGAGGGAGAGTGGGAAGAGGTTAACCAAAGGTGTTATATGCATACTAAAGGTCCAGGGCACAGATTGGTGCACCAGTGGGGTCCCTCAGCCTGGCCTGCAGGGATTGGGCCAAAACCGGCAGTCTGACATCCCCTGAGGGGTCCCTGATTGCGAAAGGGTGCAGGCCAGACCAAGGGACCCCACTGATGCAGAGATCCTTGCACCGGGCCTCTAGTATATATATAATATTAAAATGCATTAAATCATGCCATGACAATGAATTGAACATATATAATATATAGCTTAATATGTATGTATTTATCACATGATTTCGCATATTCACTCATAAAGTTATAACATTCAAATACTTTATAACATCTTTAAAAATTAATATGTAGCCATTAACAAGTGATGAAATGCAGCATTATTACAGAGGAAAACAATGATGAATATGGTTATGCTGTTCCTTTAAAATATTCTGTTTAATGATGAAATAACTGATGTTAAACCATAAGCTAAATGAATAGAGTGTTAGGAATGCTACATTTGTGAATTGGAAGTGTTATACATATTTGATTTGCTATTTTGGATTGCATGTTGACAGTCCAAAGGTTGTTAACACGAATTAAATAACTTACAGTAAGCAATTGCATTTTACCAGGTTACATATATTGGTCAATTTATGTTGGAGCTAGTAATAAAGCATAACCTATCATTTTAAATGACTCACATAGGACCTAAGCAATCTTGGCACTCAATAATGGAGATTCAGTAAAATAAACTTGCCATTGGAAAGAGATAAATGGGACAGCATGGAGTTTATATTTTAATCACTTCAACATCTCCCTGACATTAACATGTTTTTGTTGACAAAGGGTGGGATTTGCAATGCACTGGTAGTAACTCACCAGTTGCAGAGCCAGTATTTAGACTGAATCTAGTTCAAGGTAATGCATCCTATGGTACTTCTCAGTGAAGGAATAAATATATTCTTAACCGCTTCCCCATTTACATAACTCGTAATTTGCTGGGCTCTTGACAAAATTAATTTATGTGTTTATTGACAAAGGAAATGCTTCTTTAGGGACTTAGCTATTTGAATAGAAAGAATGAAGTTGGGGTGATAGAAACTTCCTTTGAGAAAAATTTTATGACTACACAGGATTGATAAAGTGCCTCCTTTCACATCGTTCTCAACAAACATCTGCTTAAGCCCTCGGAGCACTTACTGTGGTATGTTTTATTGAGGTGTATTACGGCCACTCAAAAGCCTTCAGATTTTCAGTCCCTCTTTCCCTACTGCTTCCGATTGGTTGATTGTAGCAGGAATGCAGAGGGCAAAGAAAAATACGCAGAATTCTCACCCCAGACCCAACCCCCGGAGTATTGAGAGGTCCCTGTGGCACCAGAAGAAAGTAGCTCCTTCAGCACAGAAATGTGTTTGTGTTATTTGAAAAAGTAGATCTGTACTCTTCCAGATTAGGTAGACATTGTTCATATGTATATACAAAATGCAAATCAAACAGTGTACCTTGTTATATGACACTTTCTAAGTGGCAAGATTACTTCAGATTAAAGACTCACATGTTGGAAACAGAAAAAGATAAATTATTAGTTTCATTTTAAATTTCGCTTTTTCTTTTCTTGCGGTTGAGTTTTGTTTCATTGTTTTTTCACCTGAATGGAGGATATATACTAGCACTAGAATTTACATATCTGTAATTTTAAGGCTATTGAAATGACCTACCCACTTCAACAAATGCATTCTCTAGGGGCAGGATTCTCCTGGCATGATAAAGACAGCTTTGGAAAGCATATCATTAGAAATGTAATACCATATTCTCAGTACGTCATGTCAAATTATGGGGTGTATTATCCTTCTGCTGTGTGAATTTTACTCCATTATCACAAAAGGGAAATGCCAAGAAAATTAAACTTTAAGGTTTTGCTTTGTTTTAGGGCTTATGAGTTATTGCTAATGAATTTCTATCAATATTACATGGAGGAAAAAAGGAAATGTTATATATCTATTGCTCTTCAATTTTTCTGCATGCAATGAAGTTTGAATTACTGTTTCTAGAACCATTTTTTTATCATTTTCTTTTTCTCTTAAGAATAGTTTTTTATAACAGACCATTTAAATATCACTATATAAAAAGCCACTATATGAAAAGCTTTCCCAAAATTTATATAGTGAAATTATGTGTGTAATAGCACTTTTTTTAAAAAAAAAATGGCAACTACAAGAAATAAAACATTCTTGAGTTGCATTCTGCGCTTCTGTGTATTAGGACGTCAGTGTATATTCAAGCATGTCAAACTCTCAGCCCATGGGCCTCATGCCTCATTTATTTGGCCCGTGTTAGCCTTTGAGTTTGACATGCTTGGTGTACATGCAGATCATTTAACAAGTGTTCGATATGTAGAACCAGCATAGACTTTCTCTAAGCTGCACCCATGACGGGGTGAGTAATCAACTTGCTACAAATGGACATAAAGGTGATACACATGATGGATTTTTACTCAAATGTTGTTCCAAATAACACAGCTGGAAATCTAATTGTGCTTATATTCATCTACCCATTTATTATACTTTAAAATTTACCATCTGTGTGAATTCTTATGCCTTTATTATAGTAAAATATAATGCTTATGATTTTATGCTTATGTTTGAGACATAATTCAAATATAAGAGTCCATCAAAAGTCAAATATAATTGAACATTTTTCTGTGTGTGTTTTTTTTTGGTGTGGGGGGGATAATATTATTTGCATTTTAAATATATATGCTTGATTACTTTATTTAAGTTTTGTGATCCAACTACAATTATCTTAAAAAAGGCATCGTTTTTCTCTCCATTCTAAGTGGAAAAAAGTAAAACAATATTTATTTTTAGGGAAATGAAGTATTCATCTGTGAACAATTTGAGTTAAGGAAAATTTTTGTTTTTGGAGATAAGGAAAATTTAAGAAAATATATTTGTCTTATTATATGTGTCAGTATACATTATTCATAAATTATACATCATAGTTTGAAGGTTCTCAAAGAGTGTTTATGTATGTGTATAACAATTACTGTTATATCTTATAAAAGCCTTGGTAACTGATGTATTCCTCCAAGGTATGGTGTTCTAAAAAATATACATACATTAAAATTCTAAGTAAAGAAAATGGTAAGTTTGCCCTGGCCGGTTTGGCTCAGTGGATAGAGTGTCGGACTGCGGACTGAAGGATCCCAGGTTTGATTCCCAGTTGGGGCACATGCCTGGGTTGCAGACTCGATCCCCAGTGTGGGGCGAGCAGGAGGCAGCCGATCCATGATTCTCTCTCATCATGGATGTGTCTCTCTCTCTCCCTCTCTCTTCCTCTCTGAAATCAGTAAAAGCATCTAAATAAAAAAAAGAAAATGGTAGGTTTACATATGTAAGGAGTGCTAAAATTATCTTTTAAACATATATGACGACAGGTGCCATAAAAGCATATCCTTTGAGTTAATATAATAAATGATCAAAACTATTTTCAAGGATATAGAAAGAAATCAATAATTTAAGGTTTTAAAACTGCCTTTTAATAATAGTAATGAGGAAAGGAAAACTGTTTGATGGTTCCTCATGTTCTTTCCTTTTGAAAAACGAATGCCTTACTTCACTGCATGCTTTCAGGGCAATATGCTAGTCCATGAATTTTGTAGGAGATAAATCCATAGGAAATTATCAGAGCAGCAATTTAAGTCCCAAAGCCTAAATGCAATAGCAGTTGTGCATGCATTAGTTCAGCAAGCAGTACTGGATTTTCCCAAACATGCTGACTTATGATGACCGAAATGAGAAATGAATAACCAGCAATGGAGCCTAGATAGCAATAAGGAGAGGTCAGCAGATGGTGTGTGAGTATCACACAGGCACTGGGAAATCGCAGAACAGACAGCGTGCTTGCTATTATGACAGATTGACTGACTAGAGAAAGCTTGAATGTACTTGTGTTTTCCCTAGCATTTGCATTGGAGACAAAAAAGGTCATATCAAACTCGATATCAGTTAGAAGTGATAAATCAAATTTCATTTAGTATAGACTTGTTCTAAGTGTGTGTATGTGTGTGTGAGAGAGAGAAAGAGAGAGAATCTACAGGGTTTAGAGTTGTGAGTACATGAAAGAGATCATTCTTGTATTATTATTTATTAATTAATATATTATTTTCCATGTGCACAACTGTAAATCTACTCTTGTCCCACCTTGTATCTAGTCAATTAGCACAGAAAATGAATTAATTTTACATCATTAAACACATGCCAATGGTTTAGGGGATGTCCTTTGAAATAAAACTAAGTGGCCCCAGAAAAGCATGTATATTATACTACTAACTTTGTATGATATACTGCTTATGATAAAATTTGTGAAGTTTCATTATTTTCAAAGAAAATATATCCAGTAAGGTGATTTAGGCAGAAGCACTGAATATCTCTTCCTAACTTCAAAAGGTTGCATTACATCATCAAAACAATATCGCTCGTTATACTCTAATGATGTGTCAACATGTCTATAAATTTGTAGATGAGTCAAAATTGAATTAAGAAATGCAGACTCCCAGAAAAGTTAACAGCATGGTGGTTGAATTTAAATGGCTAATAACAAAACAAAATATATTGGGAACATGAAGAAATATCCATGCAAGGAACACATCAGTAATGTAATCTGAAGATATGAAATAGAGATGGAAATTAATACTTCTAATTTTTTTCAAATATTGTCATTTATCTTCAAAAAATCTTTCTATGTATATAAAAGGCTAATATGCAAAGTGTCCCCTTGGGAGTTCGACTGAGAGAATGGGAGTTCGCTCACTCGCTATGACCTGTGCTGACCACCAGGGGGAAGCACGGAACATGAGAGTGTGACCAGCTGCAGTGGCGGGGTGCTGAGCGAGCGAGGGAAGGAGAAGGCAAGGGGCAGGGAACCTGATTGGCCCTGATCGCCGGCCAGGCCTAGGGACCCTACCCATGCATGAATTTCTTGCACTGGACCTCTAGTGTTTAATTCTGCAAGAAATTCTTGTCTTTACAAATACGTGTGTGTGTGTGTGTGTGTGTGTGTGTGTGTGTGTGTGTGTGTGTGTGTGTGTGTACTAGAGGCCCGGTGCATGAAATTTGTGCACAGGGAGGGGGCCCTCAGCCTGGCCTGTGCCCTCTCCAATCTGGCACCCCTCAGGGGATGTCTGACTGTCGGTTTAGACTGGCAGTCGGACATCCCTCTCACAATCCAGGACTGCTGGCTTCTAACCGCTTGCCTACCTGCTTGCCTGATTGCCCCTAACCACCTCTGCCTGCTGACCTGATTGTCCCCTAACTGCCCCCTCCTGCTGGCCTGATTGCCCCCTAACTGCTCCCCCATGCCAGCCTGATCGCCCCCTATCTGCTGTTATACTTACACTAGAGGCCCGGTGCACGAAATTCATGCACGGGGGGGAGAAAGGAGGGGGTATCCGTCAGGCCAGCCTGCATCCTCTCCAATCTGGGACCCCTTGAGGGATGTCAGACTGCCCGTTTAGGCCCGATCCCACTGGACTGCTGGCTCCCAACTGCTCGCCTGCCTGCCTGCCTGATTGCCCCTAACCACTTCTGCCTGCCAGCCTGATCACCCCCTAACCACACCCCTGCAAGCCTCATTGATGCCTAACTGCTCCCCTGCCAGCCTGTTTGCCCCTAACTGCCCTCCCCTTTAGGCCTGGTCACCCCCAACTGCTCTCCCCTGCAGGCCTGGGTCCCACCCAACTGCCCTTCCCTGCAGGCCCGGTCACCCCCAACTTCCCTCCTCTGCTGGCCTGGTCATCCCTAACTGCCCTCGCCTGCAGGCTTGATTGCCCCCAACTGCCCTCCCTTGCACACCTGGTCCCTCCCAACTGCCCACCCCTGCTGGCCTGATCACCCACAACTGCCCTCCCCTGCTGGCCATCTTGTGGTGGCCATCTTATGTCCACATGGGAGCAGGATCTTTGACCACATGGGGAAAGCCATATTGTGTGTTGGAGTGATTGTCAATCTGCATATTACTCTTTTATTAGATAGGATAGAGGCCTGGTGCATGGGTGGGGGCCAGCTGGTTTGTCCTGGACCAGGGTGGGGGTTCCCTTGGGGTGTGGGGAAGCCTGAGTGAGGGGCCTGTGGTGGTTTGCAGGCTGGCCACACCCCCTGGTGACCCAAGTGGAGGCCCTGGTATCTGGGATTTATTTACCTTCTACAATTGAACTTTGTAGCCTGGAGCGCAGCCAAGTCTCCTGTCACTCCAAGGCCAGCAGCCATTTCTTTTGGGGTTTGTGTTCTTCTATAATTGAAACTTTGTAGCCTGGAGCGGAGGCCTAGGCCAGCCAGGGCTGCAGAAGCTTTGCTTCCTCCATTGCTGGGGGAAACCCAAGCTTCCCGCTCTTTCCAGCTCAGTGGCTGCCGCAATTTCTATTTGGATTTGTTTTCCTTCTATAATTGAAACTTTGTAGCCTTGAGTGGAGGCTTAGGCCTGCAACGGCTCACGGAAAGCTTGGCTTCCTTTGTTACCGGGGAAACCCAAGCCTCCCTCCTGCTCTCTCTGGCTGTAGCCATCTTGGTTGGGTTTATTTGCGTATTTGCTCCTGATTGGCCGGTGGGCATGGCTTGTGGGCGTGGCTTGTGGGTGTGGCAGAGTTAGGGTCAATTTGCATATTACTCTTTTATTAGGTAGGATAACAAGTATGTAAGTATATATTTATACTTACTTAGGGTCAATTTGCATATTACTCTTTTATTAGGTAGGATAACAAGTATGTAAGTATATATTTATACTTACTTAGGGTCAATTTGCATATTACTCTTTTATTAGGTAGGATAACAAGTATGTAAGTATATATTTATACTTACTTATTATACAATGTATCTTCTGACCTATGCAGATAAACTATAAATAAATGAAGGAGAAAAATCATCTTTAGTGTCTTCAAACTATGATAAAATATCAATAGTGTATAAAACATGTGATTGACAGTGTAGCTTGCTTACGTGAAAAGCAAAAAACACACTTAATCTTCAGCTTCCTGATCCACTCACAGCTCACAGAAAGAATTATTTGTGTGTAAGTCTAACTCACTTTTCTATGTCAATACTTAGTAGTACTTTGATAATATTTTTATTCAAAATATGTTTAATGTCTAAGGCAGTTTTAAGTAATCTTTGTTTTATACTCGGTAGATAATCTGGCTTTTTTCATTACTTTGATGAGTGCAAGTTTCAGTGAGAAATACTTTTTTTGTTTGTTTTTTAGTGTCTTGTAAATATGGCTAGAAATATGTTGTGAAATATTTAGAGACGTTGTAGCAGGATTTTCATTTTTCAAGATGAAAATTGTGAAATCTAGTCCATGAGTCCAAGCAATGCATATTAAATTGACTAGTTTATTTGACTAATGTATTCTTTAATGCTTTTCTGGATCCTGTATACTAAATTAATGTGCATGTAGACTTGGCCAGATCTATAAAGCCAATTTGGAGACATAATAAGGATGCTTAGTATTTGACCGTAAATTCCTCTCTCTGTTTCGGGACCTTTTTTATGTACAGTCTGTATACAGCACCAAATATACTTGAATCAGCTATGCAAGAACTACCTTTTTGGGGAATTTAGTTAAAGTCCAAAACTTCAAATTAAAAGATAAATTACTTTTCTAGAGCAAGAACAATAATCAAAGTAGTGTGCATTGTGTACTATTTATTGGTAGAAAGATAAAATCATTCCCAATTACTGTTATCATTCTCACAGTTTAAAAAGAAATGAGTGTTTTGAAAGTGGTATCCAATTTTGTATCTACCTGTCCAATTCTCTTATATCAATTGTAATTTCCAAAACACATTCATCCGTGTCACTCTTATTGATTAATGTCATAATTGAGTCAGCGGCCACATCTCTCTTACTTAATTGTAAACTAATATCAGGTGTCACTTAGCTCCAATGTAACTTGACACATTTCTTTTAATTGATGCAACGGAATACCAAGCCCTTTCCCTGTTATTGAGGAAAAGTGAAAAGAGACAAGTAGAAAGACTGGTCTCCTGAATTACTATGAAGATGGTCAAACAAAAGAATGTTCTTTTGATTATTAGAATTTCAGAGTAGCCGTGAGGTCAAGGGACTGCCCTCCAAAATGAAATCAAGTGACTGAGTTCTGAAAGGACAGAGAAAGATACCGCTCAGGAAACAAATTACCCCCGGATTGGCTCTTCAATCATTTGTCACATCAGAAGCAGCAGAGGAAATGGAACATAGAATGTAGCAGTAATGCTACCTCAAGTATTTTAGTCAAACTATTCTCTGAATAAAATAAAGCTTATTAAGTAAATACAAGCTATATAGGGCCACACATTATTTATTAAATTTATTGGGGTGACATTAGTTAATAAAATTATATAGGTTTCAAATTTAAGGATTATATCTGCCATAAGGAAATAAGTATTGTCAAGGATATGGAATGGACAACTCTTTATATTCCTAGTTCTGGTATAAATCTGTACAAAACCTTTGGAAAGTCATTTAATATCACTTATTAAAATTGGATACAAACATAACCAAGAAGCAGTTATTTCACTTCTAGGTATATCCCTATATAAATATAAATTCCCTATATACACATTCTACAGAAATCTACCAGATAATATGACAAAATCATCAATGTCAGCATTGCTCAATTGTTCATATGGTGAAATAAATGGAAACAACGTAACTGTTTATCAAGAAGAAAACTCCTAAATACTAGTGCCATTTTGTGTAGCTAATACCACATGATGATGAAAGTGAAATAAAGTGTAAGCAAATGTTAGAGGAGACAATACCAGTTGTTAAAATGTGGAAATACTTCTATACTGCTTGATAAGCAGCCACACTATCCCACGTGCCCAGAGTTCTCTGTCCCCCATCCTAAGAGCCTCTGGATAGCTTTCCTTTTTTTTATTTTTTATTTTTATTTATTTTTTATCCACACTTGAGGATATTTTTCCCACTGGTTTTTATAGAGAGTGGAAGAGAGAGGGATAGACAGAGGGAATGATCGATGTAAAGATGCACATCAATTGGTTGTCTTCTGCATGCACCCCAACCAAGGTGGGGCCTGGGGAGGAGCCTACAATCAAGGTACATGCCCTTGACCGGAATTGAACTGGGAACCTTTCAGTCCACAGGCCAGTGCTCTAGCCACTGGGCCAAACTGGCTAGAGCTGGATAGCTTACTTTTAACAGTTCTCACTAGAGGCAGATTTTCAATGAAGCAAACAAAATGTGTGTCCCTAGTCCTTTACTTGCAGGGCCCTTCCTAATCTGATGTGTACTTACACGAAGGAAACTCTCCCCACTGCTTCATTCTATATTGTTCTAGCATCAGTCCCCATAATATCTGAATGCATCCATTTTTGGCCTATCTGGGGCCTCGATGACCCCACCCCAGTACTACCCAGCAGCACCCACACTGGTTGTTCAGTGCTTGCTTGACTTTCAGTAATTTGAAGGTCTTTCACATGACCAAAAAAAAAAAAAAAAAAAAAAAGGGGGGCAAAGGAACAATATCACCTAATTCAACTTACTAATAATTACTTCTGGAAAGAAGAGAGGAATTCAGGAAGGATTATGGGCTCCTCAAAAATTCAAATAATATTCTATGTCTTTGCATAAATGGTTGGTGCATTTGTTTTTATTTTAGTATGCTTTAAATTATGAATATACTAGAGGCCCAGTGCATGATTGAATCATGCACGTGTAGGGTCCCCTACACGCTTTCGCCTTTTCGCGGTGGAGCTGGGTGCCTGTCTGCTGGTGCACCAGGCCTTTCAGAAGCCTCCGGCTCGGTGGAGGCTTCTGAAAGGCCTGGTGCCAGAGCAGACAGGCACCCAGCTCTGCCGCTTTTGATGGTCCGCAGCCGCTGAGGGGGGCTACCCTGCTGTTGAGAGAGGGGGGCTGCCGCGGACACCTGGCTACCCTGCTGTTGAGAGGCGCAGCTGGGTGTCCGTGGCAGGCCCCCTCAGCGGCCGCGGATCTGGCCGTTGAGAAGCACAGGGGGCGGGAGTCCCACCCTCTGCGCCTTTCAACAGCAGGGTAGCCCCCGTCAGTGGCAGCGGATCCGTGCCTCTCAATGGCCGGATAGGCCACCCCGAGTCCCGCCCCCCAGCCTCCCGCAGCCCAATCGTGGGCATAGCGGAGTGATGGTAATTTACATGTTACTCTATTATTAGATAGGATATTACATCCTATATTTTGTTTAATGTATGTCAAGATTAAAATGTATAATGTAAGGTCAGGCTGACAAACTCATAAAAATTAAAGCAGTCTAGACAAGACGATGACTAGAGACATAGTTGAGCATAAATAAATGAGTTTGGTATACTTATAATGAATGAAGTATCAAAGTGTCTGATCATCTGTGCATTCATGTTAATGGCATTCCATTATATACCATGCCAAATTTGAAAAAATGAAAATAGGATGGTTTTGTAAACTCTGTTTAAAGAAAAGTAATAATGATTGTACACCAGCCTAAAAGAACAGAACTATAACTTTGAATTTAAAAATATCTTGAATATACATATTTGTAGTTTATTATCATTTACATTTTTTAGGTAATGAGAGTGAATGTTACTGGCAATAACCTTAGGTGTAGATTTTGCCAGAGTGTCCCAGGATTGGACTAGAACAAGCACATTTCTTTGGGAATACAATCAATACTGGAGAATAGCTTGCAAAATGAGTAAATTTACAAGTGCATGCTAAGTCCTCTGTCTTTAGACAATATTTTAGGCTCATTCTCCAAGATCAATTAGATTGACTGTTTACAGGTTTATCTGTAAGCAATCAATTAACTTCTAAATGGGCTAGGTGATTCATGCCTTTTGGACTGCATAGATAACTGCTAATTGAATCAGACATCAAGCATGTGTTTTAATATGTGAATATTATGATAGATGAGCTATCAGTTTGACATGCAAACTGTCCAACCAGCAACCACATCATAATTATGTAGATATCTATGTTCATAGCTATGTGTTTATAGAATTTACAAAATACGCATTTTGTAAACATTTATTTGCCCACTTTAAAAAATAACGGACTCAAAGTTAAGCAATTATAAGTTGGGACTATGTCAGATTCATAAGAATTAGCAGAATCAGAACCTGTAATTCAGGTTTCTGTCTTCACATTCAATATCCTTTTTACCACATGATAACTGATTAAATGTAGATTTAAAAGTAGATAATAAAGCCATACACACAAATGAATAACCACAGACACGTATGAATAGAATTATATTAAAACTAGAGGCCCAGTGCACAAAATTCATGCATGGGGGGCGGGGGTTGTCCCTCAGCCCAGCCTGCACCCTTTGGTTAAATCTCTCACCCTACACTTATTCTGTTCCAACCTCAGTATTCCTCAAATACACCAAGCACCTTTCTGCTTCTGGACCTTAAACTTTCTGTTTCCTCTTCCTTTCAGTGCAATCCAAACCTCAACTCCAAGTTGAAACATGGCACTACCCTCTCTCTCTGCTTCATTTTCCTTGATAGCACTCAACAATTATTAGTTCCTGCATCTCCAGACCTTGGACAGACCCTGGAATTTGATGTGCTTTCAAATGAGTTTTTGTTGGATGAATGAACTATCAAAGCTATCTTTTTCTTACTTTCATGTCTATATAGTAATTGAGTGTTCACACATTATTTTATATGGTTATCAGTGAGAGACTGAGTTGGGCCTGGATCCAAAACTAGCCAAAAAGTTATTCGCTCTGTGACTTAGGAAATGTAACTCAAAGTAGTATTTATTAAATGCCTACTTTGTGACAGGCACATATCAAGCATTTAATTTCTGTAACTCTCACTAAGCCATTAAATAAGCATTCATATCATCTGGTTTACTGGTAGAAATTGATTTAGAGAAATAAAGTGCCTAACCACATTTTTTGTTTACATGGAGAAGTAAGAATTACCATTCCCAAGCCTTTATCATTTCCACCACATTGTCAATTAAATACAATTTTAAATATAATTTTCATTGTTCAGGAATCATGTAATAACTTCATAAATTTGACCAAAAATTTTATTTCCGAGTGTTTTATAAACCTCCCACAAAATCACATGATTTTTATGTAAGCCTGGATTTAAAGACAAAACTCAGTCTTTAACATAAGTTTTATTTAACTATGTGATCTCAGATTTTTTTTCAGAAAATAGCAATGTTTATTAAATCATTTATAAATCTATCCATCCACATTGATCAATTATGTTATTCATCTATTAATTAATTTATTAAATATGTTTAAATCATTGTGCAATTCCCTGATCATTCATTTGCAAATAACAGAAATGAAGTTTTCACCTTCATTGGATTTAAATATATATAAGCATTTTATATAAACTGATACCGGTATTAAAAATGAATCTTTAGGATCAATGGATACAGACATCTTCAGAATCTAATCTAGTCTAGTGATTAAACATACACATAAACATCAACATATACCCACAGGCACACAAACAAAATGACAATAATAACATTTCTCAAGGATGTGGCATTTTAACCAGAGTCTTGATGGAGCAAATGCAGAACTTAAGGCGATTCCACCCAAAGAAATAATATGCATGAGGGTCCAGAGTCAAGAAAAAATATGCCACATTTGAGGAAATGTATTAGGTTTAGCTTAGCTTTCTACGCTAAGTGTATGGTACCTTCAGTGAAATTGGGATTCATTAGATTACTTTAGATAGATGACAGAATTTATGAGAATTCTATTTATGAGAAATTACCCTTATGCTAATGTTGGGGAAAGGATTGAAAGGGAGCATCTGCTATCTGTTCCCCATGCCTTGAAAATAGATTGAAGCTATTCCCACTAATGTTTTCAGTGACCTACAAGTTGATAAATATAGTTTATATTTCTCATCCCTGGTCTTGCTTAAGTTCCCATTATCACTTAATACTTCTATAGTAACAGAAAGTAACCAGCAGGACATAAAGGTTAAAAATTCAGGTGATATACAAAATAAAGAAAAAAAATAGGATCCTAAATGAAGCCCACTGGGATGAATTCAGAACCCCCTTAATGAGACATACTACTAGTATATTTCAGAGAGGAAGGGAGAAGGAGAGAAAGAGAGAAACATCGATGATGAGAGAGAATCATTGATTGGCTGCCTCCTACATGCCCCCCACTGGGGATTGAGCCTGTGACCCCGGGCATGTGCCCTAACCAGGAATTGAACTGCGACCTCCTGGTTCCTAGGTCAATGTTAAACCACTTAGCCAAACTGACTTATCTTTGATACAGGTAGGGATCATAGAGTCATGGAAGAAAAACGGCTTTGAAAATGTAAATTTGATTTTAGTCATTTTGGAGAATAGCATTGGTAATTAATTATTGAACCCAATTGGATTACCAGGAAGTAATGGATGATGAATTTATAATGATACAAACCTTGGTTATCACGTCATTTCTTTTTGTAGATCTCAGCTAACAGGTACAAGAGTCAAGTCCTGGTCAGTGGATTCCTTATGTGATTCTGGTGCAAAGGAGAGAAGAAAAGGTAAGAGTTTGGAATAATGAGTTTGGTTTACTGGTGACTAATGTTTGAGCCATGGCTTCTAAAAAAGTGAAGTGATATTGCTTAGAGTTACATGGATGATTGTTAAATGATGTGTTGTTCTAATTTGCCATGTTTATGTGCAACAAAGTGAAATTGGCATTTCATCAAAAGGTAAGTTTCAACTTTTTCTTTGAAACCAAGATTATTTCAGTAAATTTATGGAATTTTTCAGATTTAGCATGTACTTGACCTATATCATTGTAGAATTTTTCAGGTCTCATGGGCTTGATTCAGCCCACATACTGTTTTTGTTGGGTTCACAGAATGTTAAAAATGAAAGTGTTCCAATGTCTTTAGTTCCAAAACCTGACCAGAATTATTGCTTTACACCAGCTTCTTTATTTATAAGTGAAAATTGCCTAACCTTTAATGACATTTGAGTGTATAAATCAAAAAATACAGCATGCATATAAAACATGAAATATAAAGGCAAAATACCAAGATAAAATATTTTCAGTAAATTAATACTCATGTAACTCATTCTTCTGAGATATATTTTCAGGTAAGTATGAAGTATTTTAAGCACAGCATTTTCTTACATTTTGTTATGAACTAAGAAATAATGCAAATGTAACTAACTATCTCTTAAGCAAATATGACTAATTCTTAGGGCAAACTCTCAGATTTTGAGATCTTTCAATGAGAAAGAAGTGAGAAATCTAAACATCATGCCAGCTTAATATAAGTGCACTTCCATGTAATACCTTTGTCTTCTTTGCCCACTCCAAACTTCACACCTCGTTTCACTCTACCCTGCGTACTTGGAATCGCACTCTGATTAATGTTCACTCTTTTTCCTGTTTGAGCTCATTTCTTTCCTTTTTTTTTCTCCACTCTTTCCCAAGCCCATCTGTTTAGTGACAAACCCACCTGCTTCAACAGCTCTTTTGTCTTATTTTAAAAAACATACTTTTATTGATTTCAGAGATGAAGGGAGAGGGAAAAAGAGATAGAAACATCAATGATGAGAGAGAATCATTGATGGGCTGCCTCCTGCACACCCACACTGGGGATTGAGCCCGTAACCCAGGAATGTGCCCTGACCAGGAATAGAACCGTGACCTCCTTGTTCATAGGACGATGCTCAACCATTGAGCCATGCCGGCCAAGCAACAGCTCTTATGTTTTCTCTTTTTCTTAGCAATTTCTGTAGCTGCTGATAAAAACTCTCTCCATTGGAATTGTGAGCTCAGTTGAGTGGGAAGTCTCATGTGTTTGACCTATTTCCTTTCCTACCCATTTCTATATAAAAGCCAGACTCTCGTAAGTAATGTTAGGAGTAATATAACTCAGAATATTAAGGTATTTATTTGCTCAAATCAATGGAGGTGCATAGAACTCTGAGATGTGCATTTTTTATTTACAGCTTAGTGCAGAAGGGTATAATGAAGACCTAGCACTGACCAGATATTAAATAGTGCTTTTACATAGCTCACCTAAAGGTAAAAGATAAAATGTCTGTATTCCTTGACTGACAGCAGCTGACAATAATTTTAATAAGTAATATTTACAATGTGCATTGTTGACATAAATTTTGTTATAGATACCAACGTATTGAATTACAATATTTTTGCATTTTATTTGTTTGACATACACTTTGTTGTTTAAAACCATGAAAAATCGATCATCATTTTGAAGACATCATTTCCTCTCAGCATCATTTATAAAAATTTAAAAATAGTACTTTGTCTTCCTGAACACATACACACACTCTCTTTATTGAATGCCAAAAGAAAGGTGTTATAGGTTTTATTTTTAGAAAAATCAAATTACCAGGGCCATTTATGATTGAAACATATCACTTTAGAAGACTAATGTTTCTTAATAATGACTTCATAGTTAATGATAAAGCAGCAGTTTCATTTAAAAGTTATTATACTGTCCTGTTGTTTGCTGGTTATTAAATAGCAGAAGTCTCATGTGTACCCTGAAATTCCTATCTTACAACTGTCTGGAGTAAGAGGTTTTCTTTTGCAAGCCCCATACACTTATTTTCAGGATGACTGGATATAAATCGTTTACTAATTAACAATAAATATAATTGATAATTTCACTTTTTTATCATAGGCATTCTGCAAAAAGAAGACTTTAGTGACAGATATGATTCATGTAGATATTATTTTCCCTCCCTTGTGTCCAAATACACTACTATGCTCTTATGAGAGTATTTATTAGTTATTTCTTTTATTAGGGGTATATGTGCCTTTATCCATATTTTAAAGTATATTTTAACAGATATACAGGTAAATTTGTTTTCACTTTGCATATGTTATTAACACCTAAAAGGCTATTTTTGTACATCAATACATCTTTATTGAAGTAAATATTTAAGAATACTTTAAGCATTCAGTGTTTTAAGAAAGTTAACATCTAGATGTAAATTTTAATTTGAACATATTTTATGTTAAGGCTTTTTTTATGTAGCAGTTGTAATGTACAGTACATTACCTTTCAAATATATAATAGTATAATTACTATAGAAGATATATTCAGCATTATTGTCAGTATAACTATATATTAAAATATAGAATATATTTGTATATCATATTAAAATAATGTAAATTATCTTATTTTTGTTTTAAGAATTATTCAGCTCTTAGCTATTTAGGAGTTTTTCCATTGAAAGGATCATTTCATGTTTCATAGGTCAAAACGACCATTTAGAGAAACACGCATTTAGCTTGCAGCACAATCCTGAGGCTCTCCTGGTGAGAAGGACTTCGACATAAACTGTGAAAGGGAAAGCAAGCTACACCCGTTTTCCTTCGCTCTTAGCACGGGATTTCAGCGGGAGCGGAGCACTTCTCACCAGGAAGACACCGTGAAAGGCATGGGGGCCGCTCAGGCTGTGCCGGCGGGTGTGCAGGGCAAATACACAGAACCTCAGACTCTCAGCAGCTGGTCCAGAGGTGGCTTCAGTCAGCAGTGACTCAACAGGAGTGGCATTGACACGACACCAGCCAAGTGAACTACAAGGATAACCACCTTCGATTTTCCTGTGGTGAATGATTTCTGCTTACAAAATAAGTCTATAAAAGATCTCATCTTCGAGGTGGTTGCTCCAAAAATATGTGGAAAAAAATCCTGGCTTATATATTTTTCCCCGCTGAGAGTACTGTGAAAATCACAAGGTCATCAGCTCAAACACCACCTGAGACCAGAGTTTTCAATTAAGTAAATGAGTCACTGAGCAAAGTCAGGGTTACAACTGGGTCAGACTTATTCAAGCATAGGAAAGGAATAACCATGGAGTATATATACATTATATTTGACTCAATTATTGACACTGAAAACAAGGCCACTTATATTTCATAAATTCAGTCATTAGCACCAAAACAGCAAGCAATCCTTTAAGTTTGAAACCTTAGATAACTGTAAAAACACTTGAAATTTTTATTTTTGTTTCACAACGGTTACATATATGCAATCCCATATGGCTTACCCAAAATACATTTAATTTTACAGAATGGCAACTGCAGCCATTACAGTGTGAAGGAAAATACCTAATTTTTAAAAATATATTTTTATTAATTTTAGAGAGGAAGGGAGAGGGAGAGATAGAAACATCAGTGATGAAAGAGAATCATTATATTATTGGCTGCCTCTTGCACCCTTCCTGCTGGGGATTGAGCCCTCAACCTGGGCATATGCCCCGACCAGGAGTCAAACCATGATCTCCTGGTTCATAGGTCGATGCTCAACCACTTAGCCACACTCAGCGGGCAAAATATCCCATTTGTAAGCATACTAATGTATGAAAATGCTATTTACAAAATAAACCACAAATAAATGCAGAAATGAAATAATGTAAATATTTGTTAGATCTCTTCATTGAAGTGTGTTACATTTTAAAGTTGAATAAAATAACCATAACTTTTGTCAGTGAAATGGTGTATGTGATTGTTACCCTTGATAAAATCAGTCAGCCTTTGTCTAATTCAGTGGTTCTCAACCTTTCTAATGCCACGACCCTTTAATACAGTTCCTCATGTTGTGGTGACCCCCAACCATAAAATTATTTTTGTTGCTACTTCATAACTGTAATTTTGCTACTGTTAATGAATTGTAATGTAAATATCTGTGTTTTCCGATGGTCTTAGGCTCTACAGCAGCGGTTCTCAACCTGTGGGTCGCGACCATCGAAAAACACAGATATTTACATTACGATTCATTAACAGTAGCAAAATTACAGTTATGAAGTAGCAACAAAAATAATTTTATGGTTCTGGGTCACCACAACATGAGGAGCTGTATTAAAGGGTCGCAGTATTAGAAAGGTTGAGAACCACTGGTCTAATTCAATGTGGTGATTTTTAGAGTATTCTTTGTTCATTCCAAAATGTGAAAATTCACATCATCTAATTATCACAGAGGATCACATGTGGATGTTTTAGAGTCTTATCCCAAATGTGAATTAATTCTCTATTTTAGCCTACTTCCCTTTGGAAGATGTGACTACTTGAGTATTACTCAGAACCGTGCAGTGTTTATGTTTTTCATCCTTCTTTAAATGAACATTAGTGAATTTAAATACATTTTTTTTTACTTTATTTTTATTGTTGACCCTATTACCAATGGCCCCATTTCTCTCCCTTTGCCCACATCCACCCAGCCTCTTCTCTCTCTTCCCTCTGGCCATCAGCACACTGTTGTCTACATCTGTGGGTTATGAATATATGTTCATTGGCTAATCCCTTAACCTTCTTTCATCCAATTCCTCCCTCTCTCTTCCCCTGTGACAGCTGTAAGTCTGTTCCATGTATCTACGTCTCTAGTTCTGTTTTGCTCATTGGTTTATTTTGTTCATTAGATTCCATATATAAATGGGATCACATGGTACTTGTCTTTCTCTGCCTGGCTTATTTCGCTTAGCATAATACTCTCCAGTTCCATTCATACTGTGGTAAAGGGTAAGATTCCCTTCCTTTTTACGGCCATGGGGCATTTCCTTGTGTAAGGTACCACAGTTTTTATATCAACTCATCTACGGATGGGCACTTGGGCTATTTCCAGATCTTGGCTATTGTGAATAACACCACTAGGTGCCAGGTTCAAGTTCTGATTAGGGTATATACCTGGGTTGTGAGTTTGATCCTGGAACACATATAGGAGGCAACTGATCAGTTTTTCTCTCATGTTTCTCTGTCTCTCTCTCTCCCTTCCTCTCATTTTAAAAATCATTAAAAACATATCCTTGGGTATGGGTGGAAAAATTAATTTTCTTTTATGACTCTATGCATAGGCATTACACATTTTGACTACTTAAAGGGGCATTACACATTTGACTACTTAAAGGGGCATTACATATTTTGACTACTTAAAGGGGCATTACACATTTTGACTACTTAAAGGGGCATTACACATTTGACTACTTAAAGGGGCATTACATATTTTGACTACTTAAAGGGGCATTACACATTTTGACTACTTAAAGGGTCAGTGATTTAATAGAAATTTTATTCAATTTTAATATATATAAACTAGAGGCCCATGCATAAAATTCGTGCACAGAGGGGGAGTGTATCCCTCAGCCCACCCTGCACCAGTGGGATTGGGCCTAAATGGGCAGTCGGACATCCCTCTCACAATCCAGGACTCGCCTGCCTGCCTTCCTGATTGCCCCTAACCGCTTCTGCCTGCCAGCCTGATAACCCCCTAACCACTCCCCTGCCAGCCTGATCGACACCTAACTGCTCCCCTGCCAGCCCGATTGCTCCTAACTTCCCTCCCCTGCCGGCCTGGTCACCCCTAACTGCCCTCCCCTGCCGACCTGGTTGCCCCTAACTGTCCTCCCCTGCAGGCCCAGTCACCCCTAACTGCCCGCCCTTGCCAGCCTGGTCCCCCCAACTGCCCTTCCCTGCAGGTCTAGTCCCCCCCCCAACTGCCCTCCCCTGCAACCTGGTCTCCCCCAACTGCCCACCCCTGCAGGCCTGGTCCCACCCAACTGCCCTCCCCTGCCGGCCTAATCACCCCCAACTGCCCTCCTTTGCTGGCCTGGTCCCTCCAAATTGGCCTCCCCTGCAGGCCTGGTCACCCCCAACTGCCCTTCCAGCCATCTTGTGGCAGCCATCTTGCGTCCACATGGGGGCAGCCATCATTGACCACATGGGGGCGTCCATCTTGTGTGTTGGAGTGATGGTCAATTTGCATATTACTCTTTTATTAGATAAGACTGGGGCCCAGTGCACGAATCTGTACACCTTGAAAGGAACTGTGGGCCATGAGGCTGCGGTAGACACAGGGGTGGTTCTTGGCCCATCCTCTGCGCCCCCTCCCTGTCCCCCTCCCCCTCCTTCTGGGGCCCCTGGTCCCCTGTCTGCCAGCAGCCTGGCTCCCACGTGCTGATGGTGCCGGCCCGCTTGCACCCACTGAAGGCGCAGAGCAATTGGGGGCCGGTGCCAGCAGCAGGTGTGAGCGGGGCCGGCACAGTCAGCAGGTGTGGGCGGTGGCTGCTGCCCTGATCACCCCTCAGTAGCAGGGGGTGGTGGAGGGGTGATAAGGGCTGGCAGCCGCCGCTTGCACCCACTAATGGTGCCGAGCGATAGGGACTGGCACCGGGCACCAGCAACGGGTGCGAGTGGCGGCTCTGGTGCTGGCTGCAGGTGTGAGCGGGGCCAGCACTGGCAGTGGGTGTGAGCGGCGGCTCCAGCACCAGCAGTGGGTGCGAGCAGGACCAGCATCAGCAGCAGGTGAGAGCGCCAGGTGGTACTGTGGCGTGTGGGAGCAAAGAATTTCCAGTAACCACCAGAGGCTCACCCCGATGACAGCGATGGGTGCCCTGCCTTGGTCTAGCGCCTCTGCTCACCCACTCCACCATCCCATCGTGGCCAACATCCGCCACGTCCCACACATGCCCCTGGTGGTCAGCACATATAACAGCAACTGATTGTTCGGTTGTTCTGGTGGTTCTGCCATTCGGTCTACTAGTATTTGCTTATTAGCCTTCTATTATATAGGATGGTAATTATTGTAATTTCCATAGATTATTTACAAATTAAACCAATGAATATGCAATTTGAAATCAACCCATTTATACTCATAAAATTTAAAGACACAGGTAGAAGGACATACAATTTGAAAAATTTTGCTTAAATTCAACTAAGAATTTTGAGATATTTATAGACTATTTTCTACATTTCTAACCAGAATTCTGATGTTCAAAAAAATTATAGATATATCTTTAAAAACAGGTTTCTGAAAAATTATTTTATGATGTTTTAAAGTTAAATCATGTACAGAAAGAAGCTATATAGATATTTTATTAAATTTCTTTTGTAAGATAAATAATTATTAATTTCTTTTATTTTTTTAATAAAGTGTTCCTGATATAACAAGAGAGTGTAAGACATGCAGCAAAGTTGCAGCTAAATTATAGACCCTCAGTAGATACTATGTCATTCTCTCCTTTTCTAGAAAATTTAATAAGGCACACAAGTATACAGAACTGTTAAATACTTGTTCAAAAATGAGTGCATATTTTCTACCCCAACTGGACAAGAGCAATAGGGACAAGATAAAATAAACTGTACTTTAAAAAATTATTTTAAATGTTTTAAGATAATTAATTTATGTATTTATTTACTTTTAAATTTTCTTTGTTTAAAGTATTACCTATACCCTCTTTTTTCCCCATTGACCTCTCCCAGATGCCCAGACTGTTGTGGCCCATTGGTTGTGCATCAATCTGTGAACCAGAAGGTCACGGTTCGATTCCTGGTCAGGGCACATGCCCAGGTTGTGGGCTTGATCCCCAGTGTGGGGCGTGCAGGAGGCAGATGGTCAATAATTCTCTCTCATCATTGATGCTTCTCTCTCTCCCTCTCCCTTCCTCTCTGAAATCAATAAAAAAATCATTTAATAAAATAATGAACTGTACTTTTAACTAGTTCATAATCTAGGATAAAATTGGTAATAATCCAGGATAGTTTACTTTAAAAGCTTAGACTTTTGAACATACGGCATATGCATAATGTTTTCATTCATTCATGCATTTATATCATTCAGTGGCTATGCTGTGTCAGGCTCTCTAGAAGTTTGTAAATGGCTATGATCCCTAGTATCAAGGACCATACTACATGAAGGACAAGAAAAAAAGGGGCAGACAAATGTTTGTTTACACGATGAATCCTATAAAACACATGAGTAAAATGATACACAGTCACTTTGCTTTGTGTCCAGAAATGCTTTCCTGCAGGGAAGCTCTGAGCTGGGTCTCCCGGGTCAATGCAGATAGACCAGTAAAGAAGTGAGGGCAGGGTCAAACCCCTGCCTGGCAAATGTGTGTCATACAGTGGTGATGTTTTTCAAATATCAATATGCACATAGAAAGCCTTGGTGATAGTAAGCCAGGCAGGTGTGATTTCTCTTCATTGTTCAACAAAGGATTCCCCTGCATGGAGACTCTAGTGTGTGAAAAAATAGATGTCGTCATGGGGATAGGTACTGCTTCTCAATAGTTGTTAATTTCTAGTGCCTGATTTATAGTGAATTCAAATAATCTTGGGCATCTGCTCTTCCGCTCTGTTCATATTAATTCTTCCAGGTGAACTGTGGCTACTTTGGTCATCAGGAGAAATTGTACATATTTCCCAAAGCAACTTGGAAATTTCTACATGGAAATTTTCAGCTACTTACTGTTCAATAGAAAGGATATATAATATATCAAATAGGCATTTAATGACAAAAGAAGAGGTAATAGTCATCAGAAAGAACATAGACAACTCACATTTTGATTGAGAACATAAAAATTATTGTATCTTCGAAGAGTGTGTTTTAAGAAATTTTTTTTTCTTTTAGGCATTTTAATGGCTACAAACTACAGTTAAAGTAACTTCCCTTGAGAAATGGTGCATAAACTGAACAATAGGGCCTTTTCGTGGTATTTAAGGTTGTCTTTTTGAGGTCTCACGTTCTCTTCTACACGTAATGCAATGTCATGTAGAGTGATCTGACATCAAAAACCCCCAACCTCCAGTAGGCGAACCTTTCCTCACTTTCATGCCTAAGGAGGGTGAGCTCATGTCGGGTTCTCAGAGACAAAAAAGAAACGGCAATGCTTTGTTCATATTAGTTCTAATTCCACGAGACTAAAAGCTCACATCTGGAAAACTAGATTTTAGTCTGGCTTACACTCTAGGGCTGTACTGCCCAGTTCTGAATGTGATATTAACATCACTAAACTTGTTCGTTTTGTTTTTCAGTTTGCTCTATATATTTACCCTTTATGATTCTCTGAAATACTTTTAATTATTTTTGGTAATATTTCTCATTTTTAAAATCTTAAATAGTCAATGTACTTATGGTAATTTCATATAAACTGTATTATATGCATACAAATTGGTAAAGTCATGGGGTTAGATACTGCTTTATTTATAACTAGAGGCCTGGTGCATGAAAATTCATACTCGGGGGTGGAGGGTCCCTCAGCCTGGCCTGCCCCCTGTCACAGTCCGGGAGCCCTCAGGGGATGTCCTACTGACATCCTCTGGGAAGCGGGACTAAGCTACAGTCTGGCCTCCCTCTGCTGGAGGCGACCAGGCTGATCAGGGGAAGGTGCCGCCCCCATCACCCCACTGCTGCTGCCACTGCCAGCCGCCGGGGCTCGCGGCTGCCTGAGCCCACGGCTGCCTGAATGCTGTACCTCACGGCCGCTGTGGCTTTGTCCTGATGGACGTCTGGAAGATGTCGCCCTAATTAGCATATTAACCTTTTATTAGTATAGATGATTTAATATGAAACATCTCATATATTGAAGAAATGTTAGTTCTGCTTCCTTTAATTTTTTGTTGTTAATTTTCACTGGAGGATATTTTTCCCATTGATTTTGAGAGAAGGTAGAAGGGAGCAGCGAGGGGAAGAGAGAGCAAAACATCCATGTGAGAGAGAGACATTGATTGTGCCCGACCTGGGCCAGGGATGGGACCTGTAACCCAAGTACATGCCCTTGATGGAATGGAACCCTCCCTTGTGCAGGGCTGACACTCTACCACTGAACAACGTTGGCTAGAGCCTGTTTCCTTTTAAATCGGAAGCTATGTAATATATTCTTCTCATATGTTGTCATTTAGCTTACACGAAAACCCTGTATATTGCTTTTTTTTGTCAATTTACAGTGAGGCTAGTACCATTTATTTTGAGAGCATAAGAAAAGAACATGATCCCAGATGTTTATTTCCTTTTTTTCAGCAATTATTTTTTCAGCTCTCCATGAAAAGTTATTCTTCTCTTCCTAGTAACATCAGTTTATGCAAATCAGAATGAAAATAATAAGATAATACGTACGACAGTGAGCATTTCTGGGTAAAGTGACAAGAGCAATACGTTTTTGAGACGGGAGTTTTCTTTTGCTTGTTTGCTTTATTTTGTTTAGAACTGGAGAAAAAGTAATAATAGCATCAGTTTTGTTTTTGTAGGCGTTTTCACTGCTTCTGGGAGATATTTCATTTGTAAAGAGTGTCTAAATGGTGGTGGTATACTAAGAAATTCATACTTTGCATAAATTAACTATAAAGTTTTCATGGATACGCTGTCCTTTAGTTAGAGGTTTTAGCTTTTATAGAAACTCAGCAGGTAATTTAGAAATAGCCTGTTTTCCAGTGAGTAGGTAAATAGGTGTAGGGAGTGAGATAATTTAAGAGTAGGAAATAATAAATGGCATAGTCTTATTCAAAATGCTTATCATAGATAAGTTGAACATTTATAGTAAGTCAGGCATGGCCATGTAATTTTACATATGGATAAATGTGTGCACAGAGTTGAATATATTTTCATCAAGAATGAGTGGTGTAGTATATGAATGTCCTCATATTCTAAAGACAGAAATAAGTCTTCAGTAAGGAAATAACGATAAATGAATTTAGAATAATTTCTTAGGAATCAGGTGAGAAAGTAAAACAAAAAACAAAAAAACAGTAAGACAGTGATGACCTAATTTCACAAAAAATAATTTATTGGTGAATGAGTTGTCACAAAGAACATAAGGAAGCTAGTAAAGGTAGAACTCTTCTAAGTATAAAATTTCTTGGCAAAGTGTTTTTCTAAGGGTCATGTTACTTTACAGAATTGCCTCTCAGACCACACCCCAAGTATATTAACTCATCCTCTTTTATCTTCTATATCCTAGACTGGAAGACAAAATATGGTTTATATATTTCCATACTGAGGCAGAAGTTATCTACTAAGCTTTACAAACCTGTCTATAATAATAATAATGAACATTTTAGGTAGTGATCTTAGAGCAATAATGTGTTGTTGTTAAAACTCTAATGCAGCGCTGGCTGGTGTGCTCAGTGGTTAGAGCTTCAGCCCCCACACTGAAGCGTCTTGGATTTGATTCCGAGTCAAGGACACATACCTGAGCTGCAAGTTAGATCCCTGCCCTTGTTCAGCATGGGAGGCTACTGATTGATGTTTCTCTCTCACATCACTGCCTCTTTCTCCCTTCCTCTCTCCCTCTCCCTCTTCTTCTCCCTCTCCCTCTCCCTCCCTCCCTCTCTCCCTCCCTCCGTCCCTCTGCTTCTTCCTCTCCCTCTCCCCCTCCCTCCTTCTTCCCTCCCTCCATTCCACTTTCTCTGAAAATCAATGGAAAAAATATCCTTGGGTGAGGATTAACACCAAAATAACACACACTCGCATATATTATCCAGAAGAGCATCTTTCCCATCAATTACATTGCAAATAAATGCATATCAATGATCTATGGTTAAAAAAGTAATAGATGGCAATGATCCTTTTTATTTTCTAATGTGAATCCCTTTTTCTTAAACTCAGTTGCACAGTACAATTACTTGGGAGCTTTAAAAATACTGCAGTTTGAATCCTACCACCAAAATAATTAAATCAGAATATCTGGGAGTGAGTTTTGGGGATAGGTATGTTTTAATGTTATCTGGCTGACACGAATGTGCACTGCTTTGCAAAATAATGGTAGGTGTAAAGATGGGGGGATAACTTTGTACTGTAGAGGGTACTTCCTGGAAATATATTATATAGCCCATAATGCCATTTTTCTCTTTGTTCCATCAAGAGCTCTCTTGTAAAAAAATGGAAGTTAGATGTCTCAATTTTTACCATACATACAAAATTTACATTAAATCCAGTACAAAGAATAAAATAAGTAATTTTGTAAAGTGTCCAGAATAATAAATACACATAGGTCCTAAAGAAAAGATAGGTTATTATTCTTAAAACAAACTCAAGAAATAAAAAGAAAAAAATACTTTTCATTAATGTTCTATTGCTATATATCAAAGATAGCTATGGCAGAATTCAGATAGCATCCCCTTCCCTCACCTATTTGTTGATTGAATAGACACCATTATTTTTAAATAGTGGCTTTCAGATTATACACTGCTAAGTTCTTTTTTGGAAAAAAATATATTGATCAGACATATATGTTTCATTTTCATTTTTTATAGCACAATGATCCTACTTTTCCTGGAATATTGGTTTATAAGTTAAATTTTTAATTATTTAAAGTCAAAAGGAAGTCCTGGCTGGTGTGGCTCAGTTGGTTGAGCATCTTCCTGTGTACCAGAAGGTTTCCAGTTTGATTCACAGTTAGGAACATGCCCCATTGCTGCTCAGTTCCTGGTATGGGGGGTGCAGGAGGGAGCCCATCCATGTTTTTCTCTCTTGCATCGTTGTTTCTCTCTTTCTCCATCTCCCTTCCTCTCTCTCTCAAACCAATAAAAACCATTTTTAAAAGTAAAGAATTATATTATTTTCTATTATTAAAAATGTTATTCTTTTAAGTTTTGCTGAAATAAGAAAGAAAATTTTTTTTTTCTTCAAATTTAGGCAGGTAGGCTTACTGAGTTTGAAGGCCCATATTTTATAGACACAATACAATTAGATGTTTTTTGACATATGAACATCATATTAGGTTTCTCTTTGGATTCATTATATTTTCATTAAAATTATTTTATTTATATTGTTATTGTTTTGTTAATCCTGATTTTTTTTTTTTTTTGAGAGAGAGAGAGAGTGGAAAGAGAGGAATGGAGAGAGAAAAGAGGGAGAAGGGGATATATAGAGAGAAAACATCAAGGATCAAACCTGCAACCCAGGTATGTGTCCTTGGCCAGAAATCAAACTGGCCACCCTTTGGTGCATGGACCAACACTCTCACCACTGAGCAACGCTAGGGCTAAATTGTTTCAGAATCAACTTTGACAAAATATCCTTTTGTATTTGTAATAGTAACCCTGTGATCTAGGATTTTCATTTGATACTTAAGAACTAACTAGAGGCCTGGTGCACGGATTCGTGCACTGGTGGGGTCCCACGACCTGGCCTGCAGGGATCAGGCCAAAACCGGCTGTCCAACATCCCCTGAGGGGTCCCGGATTGAGAGAGGGCGGTTCAGGGTGACGCACCCCGGAATCGTGCTCCCTCCTCTCTGGTTCCGGGTGTGTCACCTGAGAACCACAGCTGCCAGGTTACCACGGCTGGGCAGCTCCTGCATTGAGCGTCTGCCCCCTGGTGGTCAGTGCATATCATAGCTACCAGTCGGATGGTCGGAAAGTCATTTAGACTTTTATATAGATAGATGTATTTATTTAGACGTTTAACCTGACTAAAGTTGTTTGCATAATAACACCTATAATTTGATCAATAGAAATAAATGGTTATAATTGGGGAAGGACTTTAAAGAGCTTTCATGGTCTAACAAAGGATTTTCAGTGGTGAATTGTAATGCTTTTTTAACAATCCTTATGAGCCTAATTATATCCTGTGCTTTCTTCTGTCCCAGAAATCCATACCCTTTCAACATCTATTTGATGAGGTTAAATTTAGAGCCAGTGAGGTGCACAGCTCAAGCCCATTGTATCCAATACCTACCGGGCTACAGGACGTTTAACAATAGGTTCTTCCTCTCAAACTGGTATATTAAATCTTTGTTTACTAAAAAGCAGGGTCATTTGGACCTGTATACAGTTTTATTCTTTTTGGTGAATGCATTTTATGTGTAATATCATTAAATGTCTTAAATTAAGTTTGTCTTTAAACACTGTCTCTCCCAGTTGTACTACCTTTAGTTTTGTTAGAGGTAAGAATGGCATCACGTGTGGGGTCAGACCATACCTGGGTTCAGCAACCTCAGTACTTGAATTCTGGCTAAGAATTTAGAGCTGTGAGAATATAAATACCCTTTTCAATGAGAAGGTCCAGACATGATTTGCTGCTTGCGGGCCTAATGAAAAAGTAGGGGAAAAGTGAAGTGCTATTAAAAGTACTAACATATAAAGCTTGTGTTTTCTTCTCAAGTCTTCCTCTGGATTTCACATGGTTGATTTTTGTCTGTTTTGTTTTGTTTGTAATGTTATTCTAAGTTAAGAAACATTAAAAATTTAAATCATGAGAACACATTCTACTGTTCGTCTTTATGTTTTTCATGCCAACTTTAAATGCAAATGTCAGCACTTAAATCATATGCAGAATCACTAGAATTAAGCTATTTGTATTTCATAGTTTGTGCAAGCATATGCATTTTGTTCTACCAGACTAGTAGAAACACTGCACCAAAATATCATCCGTCTTTTCACTTTATTATTTCATATGCATGCTTCCTACCAATGCTCTCTATGGTAGGGTTACTAGTAAGTAAGGAGGGACTGAAAGAAAAGGAACAAAGGGTTGGCTCTCTTTCCCTTTCTTGTATGTCTTTATTTTCAGCATAAAGAGTTGGATATTACAAGTCAGTAACATGAGTACAACAAATATGATAGAATTCCTTGGTCATATGTGTGTTTCAATGCTATTGGTGTCTTCGAATGCCATTGGTTTAAATGCTATTGGCTTCTTTCTGCATTCAAAGCAAGTTCTGCTTCTAATACAAAGCATGGACTCTTGCCCAGCTGGCTTGGCTCATTGTTTGAGTGTTGACCTATGAAGCAGAAGGTCACAGTTCAATTCTTGGTCAGGGCACATGCCCTGGTTGCAGGCTGAATCTCCAGTGGGGGGCATGCAGGAGGCAGCCAATTAAAGATTCTCTCTCATCATTGATGTTTCTATCTCTCTCTCTCTCACCCTTCCTCTCTGAAATCAATAGAAATATATTAAAAAATTAAAAGTTGAATATGGCCATAGAAATGATCTGTTAATTAAACCAGATCCCAATTTAAGTCAAGAAACTGAAATTTGGACCTATCCATATATATAAAATCCTAATATGCAAATAGACTGAACGGCAGAACAACCAAACAACCAGTCACTATGACGTGTGCTGACCATTGGGGTGTGTGCGGCACATAGCGTCATTGGCAGCAGGTGGTAGAACACAGAACATGGTGGGCATTGGCTGCAGCGGAACAGTGGAGCAGGTGAGTGGGGGTGCTAGACCAAGGCGGGGCTCGCTGTCATCGGAGCGAGCCTCTGGTGGTTACTGAAAATTCTTTGCTCCCACACGCCATGGTCCTGCTGAGCACTTGCACCTGCTGCTGGCGCCGGCCCCGCTTGCAACTGCTGCTGGCACTGGAGCCGCCGCTTGCACCCACTGCTTCTGCTGGCCCCAATCGCTCCACACTGTCAGCACGTGCGAGCGGTGGCTGCTGGCCCTGATTGTCCCTCAGGAGCAGCCTCCCCCTGCTCCTGAGGGGCGATCGGGGCCAGCAGCCACCTCTTGCACCCGCTGCCGGCGATGGCTCACTTGCACCCACTGCCAGCACCCGACGCTGGTTCTGATTGCTTAGAGCCGTCAGCGGGTATGAGTGGCAGCTGCTGGTCCCGATTGCCCCTGAGGGCTTCTCCACCTTCCTCTGCTCCTGAGGGGCGATTAGGGCAGCAGCCACCACTTGCACCTGCTGATGGTGCCAGCCCCACTTGCACCTGCTCCTAGCGCCTGCCCCAGTCACTCCACGCTGTCAGTGGGTGTAAGTAGGGCCAGTGCCGTCAGCGTGTGGGAGCCGTGGCGGTGGGAACAGGGCTGCTAGCAGACAGGACAGGGGGCCGTGGTGGGAGGGGCCAGGTGGGGGTGTGGAGGATGGGTCGAGACCCACCCCTGTGCCCACCGCAGCCTCTTGCCCCACAGTTCCTTTCAAGGTGCATGAATTCGTGCACTGGGCCCCTAGTTTTGGAATACTATTCTATAATTTAAACCAAATAACAGCACACACATTTTCAGCTTTCATATTTAAAAGACAGAATAATTTATTGATAAACTCACAGTGTGTCAAGCTGAGTCTGGCCAAACACAGATCTTTGCCTATGTGGATATATACTTAGGTTCACTAACAAACTAGCAAACAAGTAATGCAAACGTTATAATAATTAATATTACACAGCTTTTTGAATCCTCTGTTGTTTTGCAGAGAACAAAAGCAAGCCAGGTAAAAAACCAAGTAACTGAGCCTTTTTGCCTTTAACCCACTAGGGTGAGGAGAAAACATCAGAATGCAGGGTCTTTCTGCTATTGGAGTTACATACCAGTTCTGATTTCCTATTTCTACTCCATGGTTATGGTTATAAGTGGCCCATGTCACCTGCTGATCTGATCTTAAAGGCATCTGCCTCTTGGCCTAAAGCAAACCAAATGCTGGTTCCTTTCGTCTCCCTACAAGAAATTTATTGATTAGGGGTGAATTTCATCTGGAAAATTAATCTTTCACTTAATTCCCTTTTGTGTAAAGATTAGATTTCAAGGCCTCGTAGCTGTTTACGATTCCTGAGAAATTCACGCGAGTGCTGCTCTGTTTTCAGGCGAGAGAGATCCTTGGTCAATGGGCATTTTGAATAATTTCCACCCCTGACCTCTTGGATCTTTTCAGAAAGCCATGCTTTTTATTTGAAAGTTAAAGAACCCATTAAAAATACAGTGATGGCTATCTTTTTCTCCTGGCTTTTATAAAAACCTTATAAAACTTGGCACATTAAGATTTATTCCTAAAACAAACACAATCAGAATGAAAAATACATATTTTTTTTGCCAATAACTCTCTTTATTATACAGAAACTAGAGGCCCAGTGCACGAAATTCGTGCACTTGCGGGGAGTGTGGGGATGGTCCATCAGCCCATCCTGGGCTCTTGTTTTGCAGTCTGGATGCCCTTGGGGCATGTTCGACTGACGGGGAGTGGGCCTAAGCTGTCAGTGGGAGGTGGGAGAGGCTCCTTCCACTGCCTCTGTGCTTGCCAGCCTTGAGCCAGCTCAGGGCTTCTGACTGAGCGGTGCTCCCCCTGTGGGAGTGCACTGACCACCAGGGGGCAGCTCCTGCATTGAACGTCTGCCCCCTGGTGGTCAGTATGCATCATAGTGACCAGTCGGGTCGTTATGCTGTTCGGTCGTTTGCATATTAGCCTTTTATTATATAGGATGTGAAGCCCATATGCCCCGATGGGCCTGGCCCTGATGGGCCCTGATCGCCAGACAGGCCTAGGCACCACACCTGTGCACAAATCTGTGCACTGGAACTCTAGTATAAAAATAAACATGACCAAGAGGTGCAAGAAAGAACTCAACTTCCATGCCTCCCAATCCAGCCAAAACTTTACACAGGAAAACCTGGTTTCAATTCATGCTGAATTGTTCACCTGGAAAGAAAAACTATGTCAGGTAGAGACAAGACATGGACTGACTTTTGAGTTTTTAGAGAGCTAGACTAAAGCTCTGTTCAACCTCACATTGAGACTTTGTTTCATGTTAAAATAGGATTTTTCTTAAAAAAGCTTCTCTTTGCACTCATTATTGAGAAACATTTTAGATGTTTGACTAGAAAGATGATTGTGTCTAGTACCGACTAATGAATAGGAAGGATTAAATATAAACAAACTACTTCCAGAATGTTTAAATATAGATAAAATCTATTAATTTATGCAGGAAGCCAGGAATAGGGAACAAAAAGACCTGGAATTTAGATATACTGTCTAGATTCAGGACACTTCTCTTCAGCAATTGAAATTTACAACTCTCAAATCAATCAGAGCAAAGAGATGTAAAATTGTCTGAAGGAATCAGGATAGTCTTGTGCTAAAGGGTGGATATTCTGATACCACCTTCTCCCCTTACAAATTGTAATGCTGATTGCATGAAGGAGATGGTTGAGGTACATTTTTTTTCATTTAGACTTCTGTCCAATGATGCAGTAGGATGATGCTAAGAAAGAGAATATAATATACTTCTGGTTCCAGGGCTATGAGAACTAGGTAATCAAATTTGGAATATTCTCATTAGGTTAGAATAAGAAAGTGAGAAAATCAGTAGCAGGAAATAAAATCCCAGAGTTGTTTCCATTGGCCCTTATTCAAATAGGCAGTTATTTCAATAAGCTACATTACCTAGCAGAGTCTGAGAGACAAAGACTGAAAACATGTACTTAAGAAAACAGAGTTTTAAAAAATATAATAAACGGTTTGCTTCACATCTCATTCACATTCTGTGGCTGGAGAATACCACATACCACTTATATAACCTTATTATCCAAAAGCTCACTAATGGAAGTCAACTAGGAAATGAGAGAAATGTTTATTGGGTGTGTGTGGGCACAACCGTTTATTCACCTTTGGAGTGGAAGTAGAGGAAGAAATAAAGTGTTTATAAAGGTCAAGGTCTATGGAGAAGCCCTGAAGTTGCTCTTCCCAAATCACAAGACTGGTTCAATAGAAGAAAAGAAAAATGATGAAAAACATCTCATCCCACAAAACTCAGTGACAGTGTCTCTGGCAGCCACCAGGCCAGCAGAGGAAGAAGGAGAAAGCCACCTGCTGGCCTTAGGATTTATTGAAGGCTGCCAACACAGCCCAGGTCATCTCTGTGGCACTGTGCTTTGTGCCCTCCAAATCAGGGTCCAGTTCTACCAGGCCCTTGGCTCGATTCGTTGCCACATCATTCTTGTCATCTGTCAGAAGACATTTTCCTGCATGTCAGAGGAGTGGGCTAGCACCAGGAGCACCATACTGAACGATGCTCATTGCCATGATCATTGACCTACTGCTGTAGGACACTATCTGGAAGTTTGTTCACTAGTCACTGTTTCTCTGTTGTATGGGTCGCTGGATGAATAGTCATGTCAAATAGGAGGAAATGTTGCTTCTCAGTGGTTAGAATCACCTTCTCTTTTAGGTTCTTTTCCATTCACTCTCTCTCATTTCTCAGCTAGTATTGTAATTTGAAGGGATTCCAGGTCTTGCCAGGGAGTAGTTCTATCGATGTCTGGACAGTTTCTGTGGGTTCAGTGGCTTTATGTGTTTGAGAGTTTCTTCCATTGAAATGTCACCCAATGGGCTATCTGACTTCAGCAGTACCTTTCTGTCCAGGAGTCACTTCTTACGTATGGTGGGGGGTTCCAGATAGAGTGGACCCCTCGTAGCCAGCTCTGTCAGAATGCCCCTCACAGGCCAGATGAAGTGCAGTTATTCCAGAAAGATGTGGAACCCTCTTTATCTTTCAGTCCCAGAAGCAATCCTTCTTCTACAAGGTGTGGCGAATATCCTAAGTCTCCAGAATCTTCATTGTCTAGAACCCTGTCTTGCTTAGTGTCTTGCTCACTTTCTACCTTCTCTCCACAGGTCTTGCTTACTTCCGTGCCACTCAGTGAGTCAGAGTGGTCATTCTGAAGTGTTTCTGATGTTACTGCTAGTTTATGGCCTGAGGGCAAGAATGTTGTCTTTTGAATGGAATTAAATCAAAACCTATCTTAACCAGTTGTGGAGTAATTAGGAGTAAAATGTTTTTTTCTCTACCTATTTAGAACATTTCTCCTCACCTCCACCATCTCCCCTTGTTGTGGTCACCCTTCCCCACTCAATCCACTCTGTTCTTACTCTGACATTTCTGATAATCGGACCTCTGATTTCAGATGTTGACTGAGGCAGTGCATTAATGAATACATATTCCTGTGATTCCCAGTTCTACCCACCAAGTAAACTTTCAATCTTACATTTTACTAGAAGCCCGATCCATGAAGATTCATGCCAGAATGGGCCTTCCTTTCTCTGGTTGCCAGCACCGCCTTCGCTCTGGCTGGAGCCGCCTTTCCGCCTTCCCACACTGCCCAGAGGCCCAGAACAGCCAGGAGTGGTGCGGAACGCTTATGTTGTCGCCGCTTGGTGCCTGAGTATGCAAATTAACCTGCCATCTTTGTTGGGTTAATTTGCATACTCACTCCTGATTGGCTGGTGGGCATCAAGAAGGTACAGTCAATTAGCATGTTACTCTTTTATTAGGTAGACTAGAGGCCCGGTGCATGAAATTCGTGCACGGCGGGGAAGGGGGTTAGCGGGGGGTGTTGTCCCTCATCCCAGCCTGCAGTCTCTCCAATCTGGGACCCCTCAAGGGACCTTCATTTTTTCCTTCAAGAGTGTGGTGGAAAAACCCTAGATTACCTTCTTGGATTCTTATAACCCAAATTACTAAGAACACTGCAATTGGTGGCCTACAGGGAGCTTAGCCAATGAGTTGTCAGAAAAGGTATTTACTCTCAAAATGGTTTGGCTCAGTGGATAGACCGTGGGCCTGCAGACCGAAGGGTCCCAGGTTTGATTCCTGTTAAGGGCATGTACCTTGGTTGGAGGCATATCCCCAGTGGGGAGTGTGCTGGAGGCAGCTAATGGATGTTTCTCTCTCATTGATATTTCTGACTGTCTATCCCTCTCCCCTGTTCTCTGTAAAAAAAAAAAAAAAAAAAAAAAAAAAATCAATAAAAATTTTTTTAAAAAAGGTGTATCCTCTGCAGCTCATGCAGCCCCTGGGTTGTGTCCACTGGGCTAGGAGCGTGTTCCTGCCACCCAGTGGTGGCTGCTGGGGTCTCCATACACCCCAGAGGCCAGCGGCAGCCCCTAGTCCTGAGCTCCTGGCTGGGGGCATGGCCCCAATCTGCTTGCAAAGGCTCCTGCACAAAGCGAAGGTTTGGGGCCACACCCTCAGCCAGGTGCTCAAGCTCGGGGCTTGCAGGGACCCCAGGCAGCACACAGCAGTGGCCGCCAGGGTCTCGGCACACCCCAGAGGCCAGCGGTAGCCCCAGGTCCTAGGCGCCAGGCTGGGGGCATGGCCCCAAACCGCTTGCAAAAGCTCCTGCACAAAGCGGCAGTAACCGCCGCTTTGTGCAGGAGCCTTTGCAAGCCACTGGGGGCGGGGCGGAACATCCCCACGTCGCCCCGCCAGCCAGGTTGCTTGGTGCCTACACCCATAGGCTCTGAGTGGCCAGGGTGCGTTCTGGGACCCCTGCCGCTCAGGACCTAAGCACGGACCTACAGGCTAGGAGCCGCCTGGGTTCGGAGGAGGTTTCCTGGACCCAGGCCGCTCAGCGCCCGCATATGCAAATTAACCGCCATCTTGTTCGCTCTGATTGGCTGTGGGCGTAGCGGAGGTGCGGTCAATTTGCATGTTTCTCTATTATAAGGTAGGATTATTTTCAGTTAGCATTAATGGATTTCTCTGTAACAAGGAAGACAAAGAAAAGAGATTCTTTTAACAAGAGTTATGCCCTGGCCCATGTGGCTCAATTTGTTAGAGCATGATCTCATGCACCAAAGGGTCATGGGTTCAATTTTCGGTCAGGGCACATGCCCAGGTTGCAGGCTTTATCCCCCCTAGAAGCTCTTACAGGAGGTAACCGATCAGTGTTTCTCTCTTACGTCAATGTTTTCTCTCTCTCCCTCCTTCTACCTTTCTTTCTATCTAGAGTCAATGGAAAGCACATCCTCTGGGAAGGATAAAGGACTAAAAAGAAGAAGAGTTCCAAGTTCTGTTTTATGCTTGCTGGGGTAATAGTAATGATGAAGCAGCCAACAGGCATGCTCAACACGGGGGGTCAGGGAAAGGTCAGAGTTGGAGATTAGTGAGTCCTTTACTTTGAGAGTGAAGCCATGGTAATTTCTGGAAAAGACATTTTGTAATCACTCCTGGGTAAATGTATATATAATCCTGAGGAAGAAGAAGCCTATTAACATAAGTTGAAAAATACGTTAAAACAAACATTGAGCCAGCAATTGAATAATAAAGGAAAAGTTTAAACTGTTCTCAAACATCAAATCATGAAGTAAAATAATTTTGGGTAGTTATTTTTATATTAATTGTGTAGACCTAAAGTTTATTTAAATTATAAAATTATATTATCCTAATTCTACATTGAAATGGTGAGTTGGAAAGAAAACTATATTTCCATTTTTAAGAACTAGGTTCTACTCCGAGTGTTGCCACTCCAGGCATATTTTTATACACTTAATTATTTACATAACAATTTGATGATCACCTAATATACATTATCAAGCAAATTGTTTACAAATCTAGCCTTAATTTTCATCTTTCAAAAGTAAAAATTTTTATGTAGCTGTTGAGGTGATTACATGACATAAGTCATGTGACAATAACCATCACGTTATCTGATAAATAGTAATTTATTCCATTTTTTTTAAATTTTGGCATCATTTATAGTTATTATTTAACTTATCGTTTTCTATTCTTATGCCGAATATTATGCTGTTCCTTGTTATTCCACCTCCTCTTTGTTAATCCACCAGATATAAAATCCCCAGGTGGTGTTGAGTGCGTGTGGCCACTGCCAGAAGCTGAGAAGCTATTGATTTGATAGTTGTTTTTGGATCCGTGTGAGTCTGGCACTTCCAAGGACTTTTCTCAGCCAACCCCTCTGGCTCACTGGGCAAAGTAAACTCCCAGGCCAATCAGAGAGATCTCCTGAGTAAAATCAATCACCTGAAATGGCACAAAATCAAGAGTGCTTTTTCATTTTTTCAGTCCCAAAATGAGTTGATCTTCCTCCACCGAACACATTTGCTATCTTGGGACTGTCGGTGACAGAAGGCTTTTTAAAGGCAACAGGGAAAGAATAATCAACCACCCACTTCTTTGGGTGAGAACATAAGGTCAAACGAAGAGGATAAGAAAGATTAAAAAACGAAAATAAACATGCAGCATTGTGTTTTAAGTCTCATGATAACCTTTCTAATTTACTTCAGATCCTGTCTCTCTGCATCTAGGTAGGAATAAGCATATACTCTCACAGATTTTTTTTTTCTTAAAATACAGTCAATAATATGCTTTAGAATGATAAACATTTATAAGTCACCTTTTTCACATATGTAACAAGAGTATCACATCGCTTTAAACTAAAACATTCCATATTTTTGTCTATTCTGAATGTCAAGGGAGCATACATTTTTAGAGATGTATTTCTTTAAATGTTAGCTTGGTGTTTACATTTTTGTTGATTTCTTTCTGAAATTTTATTGACATGCAAGAAATGCATGTTTCTGAAAGGATAGAAAATATTTTTTTAAAATAGGTAAGTGTGGTTTATTTAAGGATCTGCCTCATCCTAAAAGATCAAGCGTTATGTCAAAAATACTTGATCATCCGCAACTTAATTTCTGGGACAGATGTATGTTTAGAACACAGGCTCATTAAACTCTGTTTAATTGAGTTAATTTACTACTGTAAAATAATGAGTATAAATTTTTCTTTTAAATTATGTTCTTGTCATATATAATTTGTAAAATTTGCCAGCCTTCCACGCTGACCAAATGAGTGTAGCAATCATCTCTGTGAATGCTATCAGAGTAAAAAAGCCAAACATTTAGAAGCAGAAAATTCTGGTCCACAATAGCTCCGTGAAAGCCAGATCCCCTGAACCTCAGTGTTTTTTTCATCTGTGTAATTGCAGTGATGATATTTTCTCCATCCTTTGTCAGTATCGTTATGGTTATTATCCTTAAGGGGATTTTGAGCCAATGGAATAAACTTTGACACAAAGATAATGTTGTAAAATCCCTTTTATACTTCTCTAGCAGTTCATCTTCTTAGCACAGGTATTAAATTTCTCACCTCTTACTCATTATCCCTGACCTCTTCTGTAACCTCTGCCACATCTGCATGCCTCATAAAGGCTTTGGGAGAGAAGCAGCCATAATGCTATCCTGAAATAGTTAGAAATGTTGACTCTCCTATACTGGACAAAGAATACCTCATGGCAATATTCTTAATATTGCCATCAATTAAAATTATTTTAACATCATAACTAAAAACCCATACTTCCTAACAGTACTCTATTACGTTTTATACCATTTTATTGGTATGGTACAGTGGCAGTTGTACACTTATTTTCATTATGGGATAACACCAAAATGCTGTTCTTGTTGTTTTGTTTTGTTTTCAAAAAGAAGGGGCTTACAACTGTATAATATTGAGAGGCCACATTAATGGTTTTTGAGAAAGTTTGTACAATAAATGAGAAACTCTGAGAGTAGAATTAAAATCGTTGTGATGACCACAATGTGGAATCACAAATAAACACAATGACGAGAAGAGCCCACGTACTCTGCAGTGGTTCCAGGGGGTAGTTTGTGATGGTTGTGATGCCATTCCATGAAAGAGGAAACGCTTGAAGAGGGTCCTTCAGTAGGAAGAGCATGGATCCGGACTTAGACATGTGGAGTGTGAGGTGTGTGTGTGGCATCAGACAGCTGGTATCACGTAGGTGGAAGAAATTGAAAGTGCAGAGCTCAGAGACCTGGTCTTGACCTCCGTAGCCCCTGCAGGTCAGGGAGCCGATTGGAGTCCGGTTTCGGAATAAAGTCTCCCAGAGAAATAGTGTCAAGTGGGAGAAGGAGGACGTGCAGTCAGATCTTTAACAACAATCATAGGAACAGCAGCCATGGGAGACTCAGAAGGCAGTGTCCCTCCCTCTGTCCGTCTGTTGGCTGCAGCAGCCTAAGTTCCCCGATTGCAGGGGAAGCGACAGAGACCCCCTGTCAGGGAGGGCTTGTGCCAGCATCGGTGGCCACACTTGAACACCACCTCGGCCAGCCCTCTGGCTTCAGTTTATTTACTCTCCTCCTCCGTGTAAAGTACAAGTTTCTGCTCCTAACACCCGGCACCCTCCCGGTTGCGTTCGGGTCAGGCTTAAGGTCAGGCCCCGTATCTCATCTAACCAAGTCAGGTGCAGAGGCTGCTCGAGTTTGGCTGCTGCAGTCGCAGTTCTGTCGCTATTGGCACCTGTGTGTTCAAGATATACGCCACATATCCCCCTGCTCCCAACTAATGGGGAGACAGACGTGGGGCAAGCTCACTGTACCAGTCTGTGCACAGGGGGAGAGTGCAGACGGGGCACGCTGGCCACTGACCGGCCAGGCCTGGAGGCCGCGCCCTGCTGGGCTCAGTGCTGGTCCCTGAGAGGGTGTTTCCAGTGTGGCTGCCGTGTGCAGAGGACGGAAGGCCTGGGAAAGCTGTAGCAAAACAACTTAATGAAATCCGAATAGACAGATTTAATTGCGTGCGTAACAGACTAGGCTGTTTAATAGAGATAACGAAATACCGTTTTCTAAACGAAATGAAAATGTATTTAGCACATGGTGGGCTGGGCAGTGGTGCAGAGTCAGCGCAGTGGTTGGTAACATGGAAGACGGCTTATCCAGCCGCTGTGCTTTTCTTAGGGTTTTGTCATCCTAAATGAAGACCGAAAATACTCAGGGAAACACAGAACTCAGATGACGCGCTGGTGATATAAAATAAAGTTACGTTTTCAAATAGTACTTCGTTTTATGAAAAACAAACTTTATTAAATTAAATAGGAAAAGGTATGTTTGCCTTAGAATACGATTGTTACTAAGTGCACACACACACACACACTCAGACCTCCACGCATACAGAGTAATTAAACTAACATCACTAAGATTAACAGCTGTTATTTGTGGGCTGGAAAATTTATTTTTTTAATAAAAAAAACACAAATTAAATATTGCGGTTGCCCTGCATCCTAATTTTATGAGCTCTTTAGGCCTACGTAAATACTGGATTTGAGAGACACTATGTCGTTTTGCTTAGTTGATTTTTTGGCAGTAAATAACAAGTTAGAAAAATGTATTTCACAGGTGGGATTAGTCTTGGGCCCCTTTTTCCTCAGATTCCTGGAATGCTTTAACGATGGAACTGTTTACATCATTGACTTTTTGGCCTCCATTTGTGGTCACTCCTAAATGAAGCCACTGCGTTAGTGTGTGTGGAGCAGTGACTCACAGGAGTGTGTACCTGGAGTCTCAGAATGTGGCCTTACTTGTAAACAGGGCTTTTGAAGATGTAGTTAGTTAATATGCATTAGGGTGGACCCTACATTCAGTGACTGGTGTCCTTATAAGAAGTGGAGAGGATGTGTGGACACAACACGCACACACACACGCACACACACGTGAACATAGAGACAGGAGGGAGTGATGCAGCTGCAAGTCAAGGCAAGGGTTCTTCAGAGATACCAGAAGCTAGGAACAGCAAGGAAGGGTACTTTCCTCGAGCCTTGAGGGGGGATGTCCCTGCTGATCCTTTGGTGTCAAAGGTCAGCCCTCCAAAACCGAGAGAACAAACTGCCATCGTTAAAAGGCACCCAGTTTGTGGCAGTTCGTTACAATAGCCCTAGGGAACTGCTACGATTACCTTCCAGAGAAAGGAACATATTTTATTAAAATAGGCTGAGATAAATGACTCTCTACATCGATGTACATACATATTTACTTATAATATTACTCAAATAATGCTTAAAAAAGCATAGACTTTAAGATGCAAAGTTTCCTAAAAAGAAGGTTAATGTAGCTGCTGATCAAAAGAACATTAGAAAGTGTTTTGTTATCAAGTGCTATGCAAATGTTAGTTGTACACACAGTTATGCTTTTTAGCTTCTGACTCCATGTATCCTATAAATTAGGATGATTTCATTTTCCCCACCCACGTTCTAAAGCCATCATTAGCACAGATATAAATTATTCCCCACACTTTATACAATTCATCTCCAAGAAGGATGAAACTTAAAAATTGAACTCATAAATCAGGGGCAATGCAGAAAACATGCCACTGACTAAATATATGAGTTCAGTATAATTTTCTCTGATCTATATTTTTTCTGGGAATGCAGAATTACTAATTTAAATAAATCCCAATTAATTTTGAATGGGCACGATGTAAATAACAACAATTACAATTTGGAAACCAACACTGCATTGCAAAAAATGCGATGTTTGCTTTCATTTATTTAATCACTAGTTCTTACTAGAAAAGAACAGGGGGTATTTGGAGTCTAAATAATGTCTCCAACATGTTCTGAAACATGAAAAAAATATTGAAATTGTACTGTAAGTTAAGTTTGAAATAACAAGTGTTTATTGAATTTTAATTTAGTGTGTATAGAATCCCAGAACATGTAGTGAAAAAACATCAGACGGCTCGTTCTGCTTTCATGTCCAGCAACATGGAATGATGCTATTGCATCAGGGTTAAATGAGAGAGCACCGGAGTGGTTGTCATTTGCATGGGAAGGCATTTCTTTTCTTTCATATGTTCTGCTAAACCTCTGCCACCTGTGTTTCTCAAGCTTCCGTGACCTGTCTTCCATCCAGGCTTGGCCAGCGGCTGTCCTGGTGGGGGAGGGGCAGTCAATAGTCAGGTATAAACCAGGATATTTCTCCCTCTTTTCCTTAGCTTCTGCCGGTAGCTTCGGAAGTGTCCCTGTTCCCACTGGGCAGTACCAAATTGTGTGGATCCTGAGCAAATAAATCGTGTTTTAAAAAGTGCCATGATAGCCCTAGCCGGTTTGGCTCAGTGGATAGAGTGTCAGCCTGCGAACTGAAAGGTCCCAGGTTTGATTCCGGTCAAGGGCACATGCCTGGGTTGTGGGCTCGATCCCCAGTGGGGGACTTGCAGGAGGCAGCAGATCCATGATTCTCTCTCATCATGGATGTTTCTCTCTCTCTCTCCCTCTTCCTTCCTCTCTGAATCAATAAAAATATTTTTTTAAAAAAGTGCCATGATAGTTATACATTGCTATGCAAGCGTTAGTTTTCCACCAATCTATGGATTTTAGCCTTTAATTTTACCCATACTGTAAGTGGGAAATATTATCTCTGTCCTCATTCCACCTCTGGATCCAATTATTACTAATGTGACATTTTTTCAGGTCATTTATTATTCTAACCACTGCTTCCTTGTCTGTTAACATTATCTTAGATATAAATTATTATTGATAGAATTAAATCAAATACTTCTGAATTAAAGCCAATATTTAAGCATCTCAGTTTATATACAATGAGTACATAATGTTCTTCATATTTGCACCAGTTTGTTACCTTCATTCTCCATGATCTTATCCTGTCCGGTTTCCACTTCTGCTTCATTTCTGGGTGGTTTTTTTGCTGTTGTTTCTTACTCTCCCACTTCCTTTCCTCGCCTGTGAACAAGAACTCTTGCCATCTGTCCTGCCAACCTAACAGGGTTTCTGTGAAGGCAAAATAAGCATCTGCATCTCGTAGTGTTTGGTAAACTGTAAAGACTTATTCACATATTAGGGAAACATTTTACACCAACTCTTGTTTTTTCTTTCCGCAATCATGCCACGACTGCAAGGCTCAGTCTTTTTTTTTTTTTTTTATGATATGCAGATTAATTAATTATTTTTTTGGGTTTTTTTGGTTTTTTTATTAAGGAATTACATGTGTACATATCTTACCATTGCCTCCCCCCACCCCACTCCCATACATGCCCCCAGTGTTTTGCGTCCATTGGTTATGCTTATATGCATGCATGCAAGTCCTTTGGTTGGTCTCTTATCTGCAAGGCTCATTCTAATGCTTTCTATTTTCCCCTACAAAGGAGCTTAGCTCGCGCATCAGTTCTCTGTGGGTGAATCTGGATTCACTTTTAATTCTGACGTGGTTGGCACCTATCTACTGACCATTTTACTTCAACCTTCTACCATCACCTCCGTCTTACCGGGTCCAAAAGCAAATGTATCACTGTTGCTCAAAAGTGATTTATTGGCCCTATTGATTGTCTTCACTTGTTTTATGAATATATTTTTTTTGATGTCATGGCCTGAAATATCCACATCACTCTTTTCTCCATTTTTCTTTTATTCTTTATTCTTACCCCCAAATACCCAGACTTGTTGATTCTTCTTTAATAATGTGTCTTTTGCCCTTTCTTCCTTTTTTACATTTTTAAGCTTTGCTGTCATTGTTGTTGACTTTTTTTTTCCTTTTAACATTTATTGTAAGGACTTGAATTTGCACAGGACTTAAATTAATTAGTCTTATTGTGAAATTTAAAATAACATGAGCTGAAAAGACAACAGAAAATGGTGACCACCCTATTGGCTGGAGGAAATAAGGGGGCCTGAGTTCAGCCCTATTTTGTTAATATTATAACTAAAATTATCAAATTCAATTGTAGACACCACATTAAAAGAAGGATGTTAAAAATTAATGAAATGTCTATTGTGATAGTTAAATATCTGGAAAACGTCAAGTGAGTAATGTTTGAAAACACTATAATCATTTTTGCCTTAAGAATAGGTCGATTGGGTGAAATAGGAGAGATATATCAATTGTTGTCTCCAAATACTTAAAGAATGTTAATGGAAATATATATGGTGCCATTTTTTATAGCTAAGATAATTTAAAAGTCTATGACGTTGGTTTTGGTCAGTGTGAAGCCTGATTAGAGTAATTAATGCTGTGTAAAAATATACTTTGCCTTTAAAATAATGAGCACATTATCACAAACATGACGCTGAAGTATTGACCTAGAGATTGACTTTGAAGCTAAGGAAAAATGTTAGCATTGTGAAGGAATAAAAATGATGTAACTCTAAATACTTGCCAATTTTTAAGGTTTAACACTAGATGAAGAAGAATATCAAATAAGGTCAAGAAAGGGTGGTTAAGATATTCACATGCTGCAGAAATTTAAAATTCCAGATGATTCCATTTCTTTGAAAAATGACATTTTCCCCATGACCTTCATGAATGCATTTATTTATGCATTTATGTGTACAGAACCAAGCTGGCAAATAGAGCCACTGGTATAGATCACTGGAGTAAAGAGAAACATAAATCAGTACAGGGAAGGGATCATCGGTGTCAAATGCATGTTTGCAAGCTACAGAAGTAGCTAGTTATGTTCACATGCTGTGGAGACAACATTGCATTAAAGAGAGAAACAGATATTTTACTATAAAGTGGGGAAATTAAGTGATAAAAATGATAGAAGAGTGTGGATAGAGAGCTAGTCATGCCAGTCAAGAGAGACACAAAAAGAAAGAGTGAGGTGGCCCTAGTAGCCAGATTGGAGTCATGTGATCCCTAAAAGTTCATATTATAAGGCAGAGCCAAAGCTCTCACTCCCATTCACCATAAAAAATATCAAATGTCCATTTGGCTTCACTTCTGGTTCTCCTGGGCTCTTCAGCCTTATTTGACATTTTGCCATGGCCCCTGTTTTCCTTAGTGCCAGACTTGTTCTTCTTCCACCACAAGAATCTTGTGGAAAAGACAGATTGGGAAGGCTCAGACATGCCGTTTCTAGACAAATAAAGGATGGATATACTAGAGGCCTGGTGCACGAAATTTGTGCATGGGGGAGGGGTTGTGCCTCAGCCTGGCCTGCACCCTCTCCAATCTGGGACCCCTTGGAGGATGTCTGACTGCCAGTTTAGGCCCAATACCTATGGGATCGGGCCTAAATTGGCAGTCGGACATCCCTCTCACAATCCAGGACTGCTGGCTCCTAACCACTCGCCTGCCTGCCTGCCTGATCACCCCCTATCCGCTCCCCTGCTGGCCTGATTAACACCTAACTGCTCCCCTCCCGGCCCAATGGCCCCCAACTGCCCTCCCCTGCAAACATGGTCGCCCCAACTGCCCTCCCCTGCCAGCCATGTTGTGACAACATGGGGACAGCTATCTTCTGCCAGCCATCTTGTGATGATGTGGGGGCAGCCATCTTGTGATGACATGGGCGGCCATCTTGGACAATATGGGGTGGCCATCTTGTGAAGAAGACATGGGAGTGGCTATCTTGTGACTTCGTGGGAGTGGCCATCTTGTGATGACATGGGGATGGCCATCTTGTGATGATGTGGGGGCAGCCATCTTGTGACAATGTGAGGGGCGGCCATCTTTTGACAACTTGGAGGTGGCTGTCTTGTGACGATGGCCATCTTGTGATGACATGGGGGTGGCCATCTTGTGACAGTGTTGGGGTGGCCATCTTGTGACAACGTGGGAGCAGCCATCTTGTGATGATGCAAGGGTGTGAAGGTCAATTTGCATATCACCTCTTTATTACATAGGATATATATATGTGCACATACATACTGCTATGTTAGGAAAGGAAGGGTAAAATTGACTCAGTGTTCAGTGAACAGGGTTTTTATTTCTGAGAATGACAAAGGTAGATAAGATTTTGAGTTTGAAGAGGCCATGACATTTGGGAATAAACACATGGGAAGCTGGATATAGTTGAGTAAGAGGATTACTGGGCATCACTCAGGAAATGACTGGTGATAGAAAGCATGCATTGCAGCAAGTCAAATTTTCATGACTTGTCATTTTCCACTATTAAAGTTTTCTACATCTGTATAGGGCAGCAATTTTCAACTCTTTCATCTCATGGCACACAAATTACTAAAATTCTGTGGCACACCAAAGAATTGTATTTTTGTTGATTGGACCAAAAAATAGGTATAATTGTGATTTTTGTTGATTGGACCAAAAAATAGGTATAATTGTGATTCATTCATACCAGACGGTTGTTGTGTTGATTGGTGTCACTTTTTACTTTGATAATCTAAGGGAAAAGCGGTCAGGTGCCCCTGACTAAACAGTCATGCATTGTGTTTTTAAAAATTATTGCGGCACATCAGTTGAAAATAGCTAGTGTAGGGGAAAAGGAATGCAAATCACACTGACTGATACTCAAAACACAATGAAGTTTTGTTTGTTTTTGGTTTTTTTTGGTGAGCACAGGGAAATACAGTATATAGATCTTATAACATAGAAATCTACACCTAAAACATATATGATCCTATTCACCAATGTCACCCCATTCAATTTTAATACTCAAAGCTGGAAAACACATTATATGAATATGACAAAGTATAATTTTCTTTGTCTAGCTTTGGGAAAAAATATTCTAAACTAATAAAATTATTTTTATTCTTAAAAATATATTTGTGAAGGGAGATACATTGCACCTAAATAAGCTCCAGATATTCACATTAACCTCCTTTCACCGTTTTGTTGTTATACATCCTTATTTTTTTATAGCTCAGATGAACAAAGCTCACATCTGGAAAATAACTGAGAAGCCAAAAACCTGTTCTCTCAGCATCCTCCCTACATTTGTGAGATGTTCTAATTAGATGCTTTAAAAGGTTACCAGGACAACAGATGCTATCTTAAAAGTTAACTAAATAATGTACTCCAAAAGGTCAGACCATTCACCAGCATTTGTAAATTCATGCAGCTCATCCATCCCACCCTTGCTTCATTGATCTGCAGCCATTTTTTAATCTATAAGCAGAATCTTAGTTGCAAATGTTAATACCCCTCTTGTTCATAATTAGATGAAGTTTGCTACCTCTGGCTATGAATTTGGTTCAAATATATTGTATGTTATTGTTCTCATTAATGGAATATGTTCAGGGAAAACAATATAGAATTATGGATCACCCTACAATTATAAATTTTATGAGCAGCTATTGAAATTCTAAAAAAATATATTGTGCTTTTAATAAGGGTAAAGGCTTTTTATCCTCAATATTAGTAGGAAAAAAAGAACAATTGTGATGACTTTGTCAAAGAAACGTATTTTAAGGCCTAAAGCTTAAACAAAAGTGAAATTATAATCTGTTCTCAAATAACAACTGTTTTATTTTAGTTTTGTTTTAAGAAAATACAATTTGCTAAGCTTTTAACATAGTCACTTTAAATTAATTATATATTAGTTTTTATTATGAAAACTGAATTTTTTCTTTCTTACAAAAATGAGAAGAAAACTGCAAATAAAATTTGTGTAACTATGTAAGTTAACGTGTTGTGATTCGACAAAAACAATGACTTTATTGACAAGGAAATATCCTAATGAGCATATAAACACCTTGCTAGATTTCAGTATCTGATCATTTGGACACTGGTTTAAAAAGTTGATAACTTGTTTGGAAATAAAGGCCTGCAATTTAAATTGCATATTAGTTGTTCTGGGTAACTGGGATATTTTGAGATTGTTGATTTCTCAATAGTTTTTTTTTTTTTCTCCTTATCTATTGCTTCTTTATAAATAGCCACCCCACAGCAATCAGTTTCCCATTTCCTATGTAGTACTTATTCTTATTTGCCTTGTTTCTACTTAGTATGGTGTATATATAGATATATAACATAATATATAATATTTAACATGTAACACGTGACATGTAGTATATAGTATACAATATATAAGGAAAATATAGTACAGTAAGATAAAATATTTGAATTCGGTGATAAATGGAATAAATAAAAAATGGAGATAAGAAAGTATGAGTGAATTTTCTAAAAAAAATGTATGCAAGCGAGATAATAGTGCACTGTGGGTAAGAGCACAAGTCTGTAGTAAGATTAGGCTTGCATTCCTGCTGGCATATTTGCCTCACTTAGGACAGATTACTTTCACTCTCTATGCGTTACATGTGTAAAATGTACTTGCTTCACAGAGATGGTGTGAAAAACAGTTTGTAAAATGCCAACATGCATTTACATCTGTGTCTGGGATATAGTAAATGTTCAATAAATACTAACTATGATCATGATGCTAATGCCTTGTACATTTCAAAGATAATTTGGTCCTTAAGCTTTATTGTGACAAATTCTTAAAAATAATTTTCATGAAATTAAATGCTATGATAGCCCTGTTTAAGCAAAGCTCTATGCAAGCCCTCGTCGGTTTGGCTCAGTGAATAGAGCGTCGCCCTGCGGACCGAGGAGTTCCAGGTTCGATTCCGGTCAAGGGCACATGCCCCGGTTGTAGGCGCAATCCCCAGTAGGGGTCGTGCAGAAGGCAGCTGACCCATGATTCTCTCTCATCATGGATGTTTCTATCTCTCTTCCTCTCTTCCTCTCTGAAATCATTAAGATATATATTTTTAAAAGCTCTATTCAATAATACAATCAATACTCTTTAATGCATTCTCCCAAATAAGCCAGTAACAAGTATCAGCGGACTTATTACAATAACACTCCTTGCTACAAGACTATTTGCATTGTAAAAGAAATGGGAGCAATTTTTTTAATTGAATACCTTCCAAATATTCCAATTAACAGGTTGAATAATTCCAGAGAGTCCTCATAGCTTATGCAAAAGACTGGATAAACAAATCTTTGCTTTCTGTTGAAATTTTTGATAGATACCAAATGGCTAAATACTGTTGAAGTGACAAGTTTCTGGTAATTATTGAAACTATGTTATCATGTCTGATAATTCCAAAACATTGGCTTTAGTGTCAATCAGAAAAGGTAAAGTAGGTCTAATGTTCTCTTAATATTTACAAAAATACTAACTTGTGTAAATTTTCAAGTAAACTCTGGCTTACATGTCCCCACCGCCCTCTCTCCAGTCACTGAATGCACATTTATCAGTTACCCTCTTTCCCACTCTTCTCCTTGCCCCATATTTTACTTCCTGTGGATAGAAAAACAGACAGACAAACCCCAAGTGTGTAAACAGGTGCTCACAGAGTTGTAGAACATTCTCAGAGGTACACATAAAGCCCGTCAGACCTCCTGGCCTAGGAGACTCTGTGAACCGCTGGAAACCATTCCCAAAGAGGTTAATGGGTTTTTCTTAAGCGGTTCTTCCTGTTTTATTTGTGGCTGTGCTGCAGCCATGGTTTAGTACCAGAATAATAATAATAAAAAATCTTAGGGGCACTCGGAGAACTATCTGCCATTCCCCATTCTAGAAATCTGTTGGGAGTTATGAATTATCCTGGGAGAATTTGAAGTGGTGGTGGCAAGCGTTCATGGTTCATGCTAATTTTTGAGGTTTGTGACAGGATCGGAGACCTTGGCTCCTGCTGAGCAGGCATGGACCCCAAAGGCGGAGTACTGGGCTCACACGGCGCTGAAAGGAGATGCCGAGGATGGGTACCGCAGGCGCTGCGCGGGTTAGAATCACCTTGCCCCAGTCATTCTCTTTGAGATCTCAGTTACCTGAACTCTCTTCTCATTGTGCTTAGCTGTGAGACAAGAGCCGTGTAACATAGAGAAGACACACAGAACCGTGCCTGGAACACACAGATCACATCCGCAGGCTTGTTAAATGAATATATTCCGTGATGTATTTCCATGTATACTTGTTTAATTATTCTAAAACCTTGTTTTAAAAGGAACTCATTTCCTCTAATGCAAAATGGTGGAGTTTGAACTTGGAGAAATTTAGAAAATCGCCCAAACTCACAGAAAACTAGGATTTAAGCTCAGGTTATTTTGACTCTGTACCTAATACACTTGGAAAAGATAGGCCCTGGGGTCAGTTTTTGTTTTGTTTTGTTTGTTTTAACTGAAGGGTGAACATCTGCATATACAGACACAAGTTGCTAAACAAGATGGACAAAGTACCCCCAAATAAGTGGAGTCTGAGGGAGTCTCCATGGGGTGGAGTAAGGGAGCTTGTGCGACAGAGTGAGTGTTAGGGCTTCCTGCTCGTGCAGGCACTGGGGATCCCCTGGCTCACACCTGCCTCCCGTGCCGGTAACGTTAGAAACATTCATTCTCGTTCCACATTCCAGCCCATAATGATGTTTTCGCCAGCATTTTTCTCGCGGAGATGTTTAGCACTCTCTGCTGAAATCATGTGGGGGACAATTTCACCATGGTTCTTGTAGCACTTAAAATGCTAGGATTTCATGTCTCCGTAAAAGGAGTTTCTGAAAAACATTACCGTGAGCAGACCATAAGAGAAATAATTGTTTTTCATCGCCTTCGGCATGCTCTCCCCAATCCAATTTGAAAGCAGAAGCAAAACCCAGGGCAGAGGGGTAATAACAGCCATGTTTTAGAAGATGAGGCAGAACTGTTAGGTGATTTGGAGAAAGTCTATAGATTGATTTTTTCCAGGTGGCCTCAAGGGAGGAAAAACATGACAGAAAAAAAAATGAGATGAATCTGAGCAAATATCATCTCTAAAGCCTGGCACCAAAATAAAATGAGTAGCAATAAAAACATGAAAAGTAAATAAAATGAGTGGCTGCCTAAATGGAGATATAAAAGCAGCAACCCTAGAAACATGGTGTAACTTCTGATTTTATGTAATATAAGGAATGATCTTCTACCAGAATAATTCCAAGTGCTGAGGCTGGCAGAAACATGAGCAGGGACTCAGGCTGATCTCCTGTTTTTATACATGAGGCCATGAACAATGAATACACACACACACACACACACACACACACACACACACACACACACACACACACACACACACACACACACACACACACACACTAGAGGCCCGGTGCACGAAATTCATGCACTCGGGGGTTCCTCAGCCCAGCCTGCACCCTCTTGCAGTCTGGGAGCCTTCAAGGGATGTCTGACTGACGGCTAAGCCAGCAGTTGGACATCCTTAGCGCTTCCACGGAGACAGGAGAAGTTTCCGCCACCACCGCTGCACTTGCCAATCGTGAGCCCAGATCTGGCTGAGTGGGGCTCCCCATGTGGGAGTGCACTGACAACCAGGGGGAAGCTCCTGCATTGAGCATCTGCCCCCTGGTGGTCAGTGTGCGTCATAGCAACCAGTCATAGCAACCAGTCATTCCGCCGTTCGGTCAATTTGCATGTTAGCCTTTTATTATATAGGATTGCTGCTGTAGGTAGACTTTTCCCTTATTTAGGGTGTGAGGTGGAGCATCAGGTCTGATCCCTGCTGGTAGTGGTGGGAGTCTTGTATTTAGATAATAAATTCACCAGCTTTATGTAAGTAACTGAACCTTTCCCTTTACCAGGTGCTCTCCCCAAGGCAGTTCCTTATATTTGAAACTCATAAGGCTGTCCTAGGATGGGACATCTGTGGGAATATCAATTCCTAAGCTTTTCTTCTAACACTGCCTCCTCCAGCTGCACTGGCGTTGGTGTGGCATCTCCTTGTTCTTGCTCAGGGACAGTGATGGCGGAGGGAGCTAGAGCCTAGAGAAGAGCCCTGGATGCTCTTGCAATCCTCCCCCAGCTCTCTGAGCAGCTCTGACAGACAGGCAGGGGATGACTCTGGCTTCCTTATGTACTGTGTGCACACAGCAAGCGTTCCAGGCTCAGCTTCAGGGTGAGATGTTGGGGGAGGCCGGGTACAATAGTCAGGTAGAGAGATTAAAGGATCAAATTTTTAAACAGCAAGTAACTGTCTCAGTCTCTCAGTCAATCGTGGCATTACTGATGAGGGAGCTGGTCCGAAGAAGCATAGGAAAGGATTCCCTTAAGAGCCCTGGGCAGAATTAGACCAGATGCTGAGTCACCACGTTCTCTGGCTCAGTTCATTCACCATCAGTGTCCTCGGTTTCCTTAAGCAAAGTCCTAGATTCTCATCAGTTTATGAGTAACTTTGGGGATGGAGAGGCTTCCTGGTATAGTTCTAGGAAGTCTAAGATAAGAGAAAACATGGGGTAGCATTCTGGTTTTACAAACAGGAGTGTTATTCCTCTTGGACCTTGTACAGATTTCTACTCTATCCCTTACCATATTCCACCGAACTTACTTCCTTGTCAGTGTTTAGCACAGTTCCTGAAACATCCATGCATTTTAGTTGAACTGAACTGTGATCTGAGTAAGACAATTACTTTTTATGTTTCTACTTTACCTCTTCTTCTTCGCTAAAGAGATATTCGTAATAGCTTGCCTGTGTAGCAGCTTGTTATGATGACTGAATGTTAAAATGTACATGATGCACTGTACCCATGGAAATTAATCATCCAAGGAAGATAGTAAAAGTAGTGGTGGTAATAAAATTGTAGCCATAGCCATTATATAAGTAACCACTATCCAAATAATATGGCTGGAATGGGGGAACTCAAAAAAAGGAGGTGAGCATCTTTGTTCCTTTATGTAAGTAAAATTTGCCAAAATAATAATTGTTATGTCAGGCATCTGAATTGCACCAAGTAAGAGTGGGTAAATAGTAGAAACTGATTGTACTGAAAGGTAAGATTCTCATGTACATCTGATGTATGCTTGCAAAAACTTCAATGATAATGTAATACTGAGGGTCAAAGGTACTTACATAAAAATAAATAAAGATGTAGGTGGGAAAGGTTACTAATACATCCTGTTGTCATAGTGTTATTCACTTATCCAACCCAAACCCATTTTATTTTTGAGTTGAGATTTATCAATGTGTTTGTTTATAATTTTTTTTTTATTTTTCATGAGTAAAAAGAAGGTTAAATGTGACATTAATTATTATACTAAAGTTTGTGAAATAATACCCATCGTGAAAATCAGTGGTTATAGTTTAAGTATAATATAAAACATCAAGATTTCTATTCAGATGCTTTTTGTTGAGAAAATTCACCATGCAGTGAAAGCAAAGCCTGCTGAAAATTTTAATAGTTAATCTAGAGTTTTAAAGCAATGTGTAATTAAATGACAGATTTAGCTATTTTCCCATTTGTGGAAGCAATTTGTTTTCTTAAAATTTACAAATGGTTGTTTTGGAATCTGATGGCAAATTCAAAGGTAAACGCTAGGAAGTGGTACCTATATTGCACAATATTATAATATGCATTAATAGTGAATATTTATATAGTAGATTTCATTTCAGATGTGCTTTTGAATAATTTATTTGTTGATACATCAGTGAAAGTTTTCCCCATCATCAGCTCTATCTCTATACATGTCACTTAATGAATTCTATTTAAAGCTTATATTGAGGTGTGGATTTTATTTTGTATGATTCATCTAATTCTCCTTTGAATGTTTTCTACTTAATCTTATGGTAACTGGAAGTATATCAGTGTATTTACTGTTAGTTGATAATAATAATATGGTAGCTGGAGTATACCTGCTGTTAGTTAAGTAATAGATTTTTTTTTTTTTTTGCTCTCTGAACCTACAAAACACCAAATAATGGACTGGCCAATAGGTATGTTTAAAAATCAATCAGTGTAAAACTAAATATTTATAGGCATAGTTGATCTAATAAGTCATTCCTTCTTATATAAAATGTTTATTAATACTTGGCAAAGATATCTAGATATGCAAATGTTTCAGATTGGACAAAAATAACAGTTTTCTGCCTGGTGAGGCCAGAGTTCAGGTAGGTTTATAGTAATTAGCACCTTGCCTTCTCACGGAGGCCCTTTGCTGTGTTTTATGTTAGTTTGGAGGGGAAGAGGCAGCAAGGCTGGTAACTTGGTGGCTGGCCCAGACACCACGGATGAGAAAATTTTAAATGTGGTGTTTTTGTTTTTCCACATGGGTTTAGAATCACAAAAGTCAGAAGCTGGGATTGCTGTTTGTTTTAAAAAAGATATTGATAACTGTGGGAAGGGTATTGGTCAAGAGAGACTATGTGAGGCCATACAATTCAGGGAGAGAAGTTTTGGGGCGGGCTGAGGAAAGATGCTGTGAAGGCGATGAGTAGGAGCAAATCCTCCATTTTCTGTATGTTACACCAACGTGTTCTGGCACCCGAAGTTCAGAGCTCTGCACACTGAATGCTAGAAACCTCAGTGTCCTCAAATGTAGAGTGCTGCTTAGGCATTACATGGGCACATGCTAGGTAAATGCATACAAGAGCCTCAAGCCCAGTGCACCCGCTCACGTAGTGTCAGGTATTATCCTAATATATAAAGAGCAGGTGCCGTCACGACCGAACGGATGACCAGTCACCATGAAGTGCATGGAACATCTCTCTGTCTCCCTCTCCCCTGGCCCCCAAGCCACTCACCATGGGGGGAGAGTGGTGTCAGGCAGGACTGAGGACTGTTGAGCAGCGGTGGCGGGCTGCTTCGTGGGGTGGCAGCGAGCTTAGCAGAGCAGCCACCGGGCGGCAGTGAGTTTCGCAGAGCAGTGGCGGGGCGGGGGGGAGCCTCGTGGAGCAGTGACAGGATGGGAGGAGCTCGCTGAGCAGGGGCCATGAGCATTGTGGAATGCCCCTCGCTGAGCAGGGGCCATGAGCATCGTGGAATGCCCCGGGGCAGAGAGCTTCACATAGGGTCGCAGGGAGGCAGAGGCCAGTGATGGAGGCCAGGCTAGGCCTAGGGACCCTAACTGCACACGATTTCGTGTGCACCGGGCCTCTAGTTTTGTAATATAATTCCTTGTGTTCGTGCTGGATTTGTAGAAATGCTGGTACTTACCAAAGGTATTTGCAGAGTCTTCTTGTCATACAAATATGTTGGTGAAAAAGACCTATCACAAATTTCAGTCCTACATGGACGATGATAACCCGTTGATGAAGATTTAGAAGAAGTAGTAGAGAAGAGATAGTTATATGTTTGCGTATTCTGAAGTCAGTGCGTGTGAAGACTCTTTTTAGTGTCTAGAAAACATACCTGCATTCATTTTTCAAACGCCCTGTCCTGGCTACAGTCATCTCTGCTTGTTTTGACACGAGGTAGCAATGCTGCTGCTATTCATGCAGCTGTGAGTCTTTCAAACACGTCTATATCGAAATGACACAGATCCACCGGCCTCCCCGTTTCCCAATACTGTTTATTTAACTGGGGTGACACAATTTTTCACATTGCTGCATCATCCACCGAAAAACCCCTAAATCCTGTCTTCCAAGGATTCTCTCAAACAATGTTACAGTGCTTCATTGACAATGAACACCAACACAAATCCTGTTTAGAGTGGCAATAAATAAGAATGATAATTTGGTTTTTAGTAATGCCATACAATTTTTATTAGAACTATTGCTGTTTAATAATTAGGTATTCTTCTACTCCCCCTTTCTGTCCACTGCCTCTATTCAGCCTTTCTCAGTAGCCCACTGATATATTTTTTTCTGCTTATTATGGATTCTGTTAGCATCCTTCTAACATATTTAAGGTATCTGTTTCATGCTTCCTTAACTATAGTACTTTATCCAGTCCCACAGTAGGAATTGTACTTTTTCTTTTAGGGTAGTCTGTGTCCCATATGTTTCCTCTTACATATATTCTGCATGCATTAGTTATTCAATAAATGTTCACTGAATTATAAAACTCTCTATTTTCCCCACAACAATAAAATGACAGCATATTCTGTTTTCACCTGTACTCACTGACTACCGAGAGAGATCATAGTCGCAGTTTATCTGCATCATTAAAGACCTTTTGTAAGAGGTCTAGCAGACACCTCCATATTTTCCCCTGGGTCCCTCAATTATGTTTGCTCTTTTTCTTGAACAACTTCATGTTTAGACTTTATGTAATTAGTTTGTTTTCATTCATGTTAAATTACAATTGCACCTTCAAAACATCTTAGCTTCTAAGACATTGCCAATAATAAATTTGAGATCATTTCTGAGAGCAAAGTTTGATGGGAAAAGTATAAAAAACTATTAGAGACTCAGGGTCCAGAGAAAGGTAGGAAAACTTTGTATGAAGTGGATACTGAAGATGCTACCATTAAACTTCGGCCTCATTTTCAAAGTTTAATATTTTAACCCAAATATTTAGAGGGTTTGCCTTGCCTTCTCTATACCACCTGTAATCTTTAATCCTAAATATTAACATGAACCTGAGTAAGTGAGAAAAACTATAAAGAAACCTGGAAATTTTATTTTTAAAATATTCTACAAATGTTCTATTTTTTTTTTTTAATGCTGGAAAGGGGAAATAAATTTTGGACCTTAAATAATGACATATAAATTGTAAATTCATTGTTGAGATAAGTTGCAAATAATTTCTCTTTTAACATAAAGTGTATCCTGTTTACTTATAAATTAGATTGCTTGCCATATATATTAACTTACTGATTAAGCTTCTAGATCATTTGGTAAGTTGACTATTTCATTTTAATAATGAAATTGTATTCATATTTTGTCCTTCTAAAATATAATAAACGATCTCATTTTGATACATATGGCACAGAGATGAATCTATCTACTTTTTTTTTCTCTTTGTTATGTTAGCAGTTGTCTATGAAAATATACAACACAGGCCGGGCATGTTTCCCAATAAATCTGCGAATGTTATGTCTCTAGAACCTGGGTTATAGAGAGTGGATGTCATCCTCTGAATCATGTATAACTAGTCTTAGGATAATGTTTATGAAATCTACTCTGGTCCACCACTATTCAGATAGATTGGTTATCCTAGTCCCGTGGTCAGCAAACTGCGGCTCGCGAGCCACATGCGGCTCTTTGGCCCCTTGAGTGTGGCTCTTCCACAAAATACCACGACCTGGGCGAGTCTATTTTGAAGAAGTGGTGTTAGAAGAAGTTTGTTTAAGTTTAAAAAATTTGGCTCTCAAAAGAAATTTCAATCGTTGTACTGTTGATATTTGGCTCTGTTGACTAATGAGTTTGCCGACCACTATCCTAGTCTATCCAACTTTTAACAGGAAAAAAAAAATCTATACCCCCAAAGTTTAAAAGTGTATTATGGGCCCTAGCTGGTTTGGCTCAGTGGGTCGAGCATTTGTCTATGGATAAAGGGTCCTGGTTTTATTCTGGTCAAGGGCACATGCCCAGGTTGTGGGCTTAATCCCCAATAGGGGTTGTGTAGGAGGCAGCCGATCAATGATTCTCATCATTGGTGTTTCTCTCCCTCCCTCTCCCTTCATCTCTGAAATCAATGAAAATATATATTTTTTAAAAAGAGGTTATCTCTGATAATCTAAAACTGTGTTATGGTCCATAAGATAGAATGTGATTGTCAGAGACTAGGCAGAGGGGAAAAATGGGTATGTGCTTTTATTTTAGAGTGATAAATATAGTTTGGAACTAGATAACAGTGAGATAAAGATGAATATAAATTACTAATAAATACCTTCAATCACTCTTATTACCCTCAGGATAAAGTTCAGTACTGGGTTCTTCGTCACCTAGTTCCTGATCTCTGTCCATTTTCCCCTGTTGATATATGGTCCAAATGTCAAGAAATTCCTGCAAAACCACCTATTTTGTCTTACCTTTGTGTATCAAAGAATTTCCCTCATTTATACTGCAACCTCCACATAGATAGCATGTGTTTATTCTTTATCAGTACAAATTGAATCTTTTTAGGAACTCTTTCCTGAACCCAAAATAGTAGGATTTTTATCACTATTTGTTCTTGTTCTCTTTGCACCCACGATATGCTCAGTTGTAGCATTCATCAGTCTATTGAATAACATGATTTAGAGGTGTGTGGTTTTTTAAAAAAAATAAATTCTAATGGTATTTTTTATCTTTATTGTGGAAAGTATTACATATGTCCCCTTCTAGCCCACCCTCACCCCCCACCGTAGGCCTTCACTCCCCTATTGTCTGTGTCCATGGGTTATGCATATACAAGCTCTTTGGTTGAGCTTTTCCCACCAACCCTCCCACCCTCCTCCACCTTCCCTCTGAGATTCTCATGATTTAGTTTTGATTTGTAATACCCTTCACCAGACTGCAACTTTCCTGATTTTTTTTTTGGGGGGGGATCAGTTATAAGGTATTCAAAAATAATATATAAATCAATGAGTAAATATAAGTATTTACATTTTGCCAATGTATACACATATATGTGCCAGTGTTTTCATCTTTATCAGTGTTTCATTGTTTACTTATTGTCATAGCCACCTTAGCATAATTTTTAAATTGATGGTTGTGTTTTATAGTATCATTTTATCAAAATCTTACTCCTATTTTAAAAAACAATATTTACTAAATGACATGAGTACTGCCTGGTGGTGAGTCTAAATTATTCATTTATGCCCACTCCACTGCATCCAAAATAATGAATCTGGTGGCTCCCATCTAAATCGTAGGCATACTTTCTGGGAGGAATTAACCAGCTTTTAGAAGTTTTCCTTTCAATTCCAAACCTATTAAATGACAAGGAATGTCTCAGCATATCATATAGTATTGCAATTATCAGTGACATTAATTAGCTCATTCTAAATTGCCCTTTTAATCATGTCTTTAAAGAGGAAATTATGATTACTTTCTGCTCTTTATCATTTATCTCTTTTCACTCTATTTGAAGAATCAGTGTCTGGGTCCAAAAGAATAGTTATAAAAAAGCCATCAATGAATATTTTAGTTAATAAAACTTTTAAAGTTCTCCAGAAAAGCCATATAAATATTGAAAATGTTGGTTATATTAGCCACTTTTTGATCCTGGTGCTAGTGAATTATTTTATCAATTCAAAGGCCATTATATAACAGGCTTAAAATATGTGTTACAGATCCAGCTACAGTATGCATCACTTATACAATTATTTACTGTGGGAAAAAATAGAATTATCAACTTTGAATTTTAATTTCTAAACAAAGCAATTCAGGGCTGGCTAGTGTTGCTCAGTGGTTGAACATTGACCTGTGAACTAGGAGGTTGCGGCTCAATCACCAGTGTGGTGCGTGCAGGAGGCAACCCATCAATGATTCTCTCTCATCATTGGTGTTTCTATCTCTCTCTCACTCTCCCTTCCTCTCTGAAATAAATAAAAATATATTAAAGAAAGCAACTCAGGGACTCAGTGAGCTTTATATTGTACTAGAGGCTCAGTGCACAAATTTGTGCATGGGTGGGGTCCACCAGCCCACCCTGATTGGGCCTATCAGGACCGGCCAGTGGGGGGGAGGGGCCGTGGGAGGTTTGCCGGCCAGCCCCGCCCCCATCGGGCCAGTTGGCCAGTCACAGTGCAGGTCATAGTGACCGGTCATTCAGGTCATTATGTTCTCTTGGCTTTTATATATATAGATAATATTTAGATTCAGTAAACTAAAATCCAAATAACTTGTTCCAATTTGAAATATTCATGCACTAGTTATTTGCCCTTGAGTATATTATATTTTATATGGGATATCATTTATTATTTTATAAAGTGAGATTAATATTTATTCTACCTCTGTAGGGCAGAGAATTAAGAGAGTAAATAAAACAAGATAGAATACTATAAGCTCTAAAATTATAACAATTTGACATTATTACTAAAATGAACAAATATTCAGCTTTGACTAAAGTAAATGAGTATTATAAATTATTTGAGACTAAGCAGTGTTCCAATTTAAATATTTTCTCCTATAATCACCAAGTTAAAATATTTCATCACCCAATTAAGCTATCTTATATGATAAATTGTTATCAATTGTTGCTAAATTTATAACATTTTAATATACTAAAATAAATATTGAAAATGTTTATTTTAATAATAAGCATAATGCATCAATTATGTCTTAGATGGTGATGGGGATAGAGATTATGTTTGCATTGTCCACCATGTTGTTTGTATTAAAAAAAGAGCAATAGCTTAAATCTAAGATACATATCTTGCCCTTAAAGAGATTATAGTCAAGGGGAAAAAAGTCTCATTCTTAAATTCAAAATAGCTGGTGAGTTATAAAGTTTTAGTTATTGATCCGTAAAGCTTGCTACAATGTATAAAAGACTAACACTCAATTCAATATCTCATGTATGCATTGGGCATCATGCACTCTTATACATACCACATTCACTAAAGAAGTATCTTTTTGGCTAAGAGCAAGAGTAGTAGCTGTTCTTATCAATATAATATCTGAGGACATTATATTAAACTAAAGGACTGGTACACGAATTTGTGCACAGGTGGGGTCCTTCGGCCTGGCCAGCGATTGTGGCTGATCAGGGCAGCAGGAGGTTAGCCTGGGGGAGGGACTGCGGTAGGTTGGCCAGCTAGCCCAATAAGGGCCATCAGGGCAGGCCAGCCGGGGATAGGGGTCATGGAAAGTTGCCTGGCCACAGGAGGTTGGCTGTGGGAGTGCACTGACCCCCAGGGGTCAGCTCCTGCGTTGAGTGTCTGCCCCTTGGTGGTCAGTGCACGTCATCGTGACTGGTCGACCAGTTGTTCAGTCGCTTAGGCTTTCGTATATATAGATATACTTTTGGAGCACAGAGATGGGAGAGGAGCTTGCTCTGTCCACTCTGCACATCAACCTGGCATTGCAGTACTTCTGGGAATGAGCACCAAAACCAAAACAATTTACCAGTTTTGCACACAGGAAAACATAATATTAAGTGACAAAGAAGTGAATTAATCAGTTAAACAGACTGGATGCACCAAAATGAAATGACAATGAGACACGCAGTCGTCATGCGCTGGATGCTCTTGATTAACCCACTCCTTTCTCTGCCATCACTTGTGCTTCTGAAGCTGACATGGACCACAGGGTATGTAAGAGCAGAAAGCCCATTCCCAGAAAAAGAAATAGACTTGTATCGGTAACAGATTTTTCATCAGTAATACAAAAAAAGGATGTGTGTGTTTTTTAATTTGCTCTGGATTTCTTAATTTTTCAGGAAAATGGTATGTCATGAAACAAAGCATTTTAGACCAGTAGTTCTGAACTGAGGCCGTCACTTATGTCATATCTTAGACTGTTAAATTAATGATTCTAACTTCCCTCACCTAAGGTGTGTCAGTGGGTCTGTGTGGAGCCCAATAATCTGTCCTTCAGTCAGTATCACTAAGTGATGTTGTTGCAAACAACATGTGAACAGGAGCTTGAGAACAAGGCCTTAGACGAGTTCACCACATAGGGCCTATCACGCCTGTGCTTTTCATAGACCACTCAGGACTACCAATGTTGTGAATATCCTGTGTGCAAAGTTGCCAAGTAATGTGGCCAATAAAGGTGTACAATTTATTTTCATTTAATAAGTGCTGCTTAGGACAACAGTGCGTCCTGATAGGGCTTGCCAAGCTCCTAAGCGTTGAGTATATTACCTGAATATTTTAATTGTAAATTGAATAATGAATTCGTTTTCCTGTGGTTGAATTGTGCCGGGACACACCATCTTGGGCTTTGCTGCATAGTACAGGTCAGCAACAACTTACTATTTTCTTTAATATTTTCAATTCGCGCTCGGTTGAATCCACAGTGAGGAGCCATGGATATGGAGGGCCGACTGTGCATACTTTTCTGAGTGTTTGTATTCAAGTTTCTCTGGGTGTGTATTTGGAAGAAGAATTTCTGAGTGGCTCATAATGAGCACATTAAACCGGACAGCATGCATCTATTTTTCCCAACATAATATTCCCACCAACATTACATATATTCCATGTGATGAAAAAAATAGTAACTTTTATATAGCTTTTCTCTGTCATGAACCTTGGCCATTTTTACCTATAGTGAATATAAATGTCAGTAATTCTGAATTTTCTTCATAACTAACGAAAATCGCCCTAATGGGGCTCATTATTAGCTTTCACTTATAAGCTTTTGAATAAGTTAAATAGGACAGTTGACTGCAACAGATTTATTATTTATCTGATATTATACACTCAAAACTCACTCATTTGAGCCTGGTAATGGTAAGCATACAAGAAAGAGAAGAGAGAGAGAGAGAGAGAGAGAGAGAGAGAGAGAGAGAGAGAGAGAAAGAAAAGAAAGAGGAAGGAAGGAGGAAGGAAGGAAGGAAGGAAGGAAGGAAGGAAGGAAGGAAGGAAGGAAGGAAGGAAGGAAGGAAGGAAGGGAAAGAAAGAGAAAGAGAAAGAAAAAGAAAGAAAAAGAAAGAGGAGAAAGGAAGAGAAAGAAAGAAAGAAAGAAAGAAAGAAAGAAAGAAAGAGAAAGAAAGAAAGAAAGAAAGAAAGAAAGAAAGAAAGAAAGAAAGAAAGAAAGAAAGAAAGAAAGGAAGGAAGAAAGAAAGGAAGAAAGAAAAGAAAGAAACCTTTAACAAATACCCAAATAGGAGATAATTTAGTTTTGTTTTTCTACAAAACTCATTAGTTGAGCCTTTACTCAGAACACAGCTCCAAAAAAAGTGATCTTTTTTATTTGTTTGGTGGATAACTCGGTAGCAGTAAATTCTTCCCTGAACACGAGGGCAGCACCTCATGTTTCCTGGAGACTGAAGTGCCTGTGTTTAATTAAAATATCATTCCTTGATTCACACTGCATACTGCCAGATTCTCTTAAAACACACACTTTTTTTGTACACTAAAAGTCAGAAAAAGTGATCAAATAAGTTTACCAGATGCCTAAGCCAAGAGCACAAAACCATTCTTCACACCAAGTGCAAGCAAACAGTTTCATTCCTGCTTGTGGAGCTTAACCTTCTGCAAGAGTAATTAGGTCTCTAATTAAAAAGCTATTTGGAATGATTCAAGCCCTGTTATCTTGTGGCATTTAAAGGCAAATGCAAATGTCAGAAAGGATGAATTCATTAGAATTTCTCTTTAAGAGAAAACATGTGGACGGAAGGTGTTATTTATTAAAATGTTACAGTTTCAGGGAAGTTCTGATCGGCGAAGACACTAAAGGTGGAAGGCGTCTTTCTGTAGCATGGGATAGAGCAATCAGCTGCTACTCACAATTATGTATTTTGAGGGTTATTTTAAACCAACAACCTAATGTCACAGTGTTATTTCAAAAGTTATGTCACCTTTCTGCGGAACTCTCCCTTTTTAAAATAAATGTGAAAGTGTTAAACGCATCTAGTTCTATTTTAGCCATGTATACAAATTTTGTAACCTACCTGACAAAATATGGCATGGTATCAATCTATATTTTCAAGCTGTGAATTCAAAGGCTAATGACTTTGGATGCGATGATCAAGTTTTAAATTTCCTTTGCCCTCCTCTACACCTCCCCCCCCAAAAAAAAATTAATAAAATTAGGGGAAGGGAACTTGGAATGAAGGACGTTTGAGCGACTTGTTTAGTGATCACTTTTTGAAGGAATGTCCTATAGGAGTCTGTTGGTGATCCCTAGTCCTGTGTTTTGCATTCTTTTAAAGGAAACAGATGACTCATGAGCAGGTACTGTTAACTTCTATTGGTAGAAGTTACTGAATATCATTGTGTGTTAAGTATGACATTTTAAAATCATGCCTTTCCTAGATCTTTAGCATTTCTAGTCTCAGCACGTCATTAAAAATACAAGATGTAGATACATAAAAACAACAAATTTTGAGAAGACATATTGTGAAATAAAAAACTGTAGGATTGACGTTTGCTAATAAATACATGACTTATAACCAACCAACCAGGCAAACAAACATAATACCAAACTGTCCTTTAAATATTAGCCTTAAATTTTGAGATTAAATAAAAAAGAATGACGGCTACAGCACATGAAGGTTGGTTGGAAGGGGATATGTTCTGTTTATTTAGTAAATATTGGTTTATTTACAAAGCCAAGAGAAAATGAGACAAATATTATTGAGTGGAATATCAGTCTTCAAATTTAGAATAAGAGTGCTTCATCTAATTTGATATATGATATTTGTGATCTCATAGCACCAGTTTCCCATCGTTTAAAAAGACATCATAGCCACAAAAGCAACATAGCATATAGGTACCCTGTGGCCCTAACTTCTCAGGATGTCTTGTGTTTTTTTGTTTTGTTTTGTTGTTTTTTTATTTGTTTGTTTTTTGTTTTGTTTCTTGTTTTTTTTAGTGCCTAGAAGAGAATGGATCATTCCTTGAAATTTAGCATGGGCCAGTCATTTTCAGTGGTGTGACCACAGAGAGCTATATACAGGAAGATTTCAGACCCTTGCTTTAATGAGACGTTATATTTCTAATTCACTGTTGATCCATTTCTTTGGAGAAAGGAATGTTGGATGAATGATAGAAAATGGACAAGAGGCATATCCTCACACTAGGAATCAAGGGATCTGATCAAGAAATTATCTTGAAAAACTAAAATAGATGAAAAAGGATCATTCACATGGAAAATGATTGAAGAATAGAAAAATTACAATGCACGGATCTGAATTACTTTGCTGAAGAAAGTGAGCATTCAATTTGGAAAAAAGAAAAACATTTCAGGAGAACATTTCAAACATGTAATATTCATGTAATTATACATGCTCACTTTCAGCACACATTCATTGCTTTACATCCAAGTATTAGTAACAGAGGTAATGCTCTGTGTTAAGAAATGTAAAAGTAACTTTATTTGTGGCTCAGAATTATTCAAAATCAGAAACGGTTTAGGCCCATCTATAGTCTACACATATGATCTAGTTATATTGAAGAATGTACATGGGTGATAAATCCCAAAATTCAAAAATATGTGAAGGGCTTGAATAGATCTCTTTTATCATATATGAAATTTTAGAGAGAAAAAGAGTGAGCAAGAGAAAGAATACAATCAGAACACAGTGAATAGAAGGAACATGGGAAGGCCCTTGCACAAGCCTCATAACTTACTTAGCATCAGGGAAGTTACAAGGGTACAAAACTGTATAAAAATGGGCAGTGTGGAAAGGCATTTGGAAGGGGTTCATATCCTTCTGAATGTCCCATAAGTGGTACCCGTGAGAAATCTCTCAAATGTGAGCTCAGAGCGATATAGAGAAAAAATTTATGAATGTTAGAGATTTCAGACAATTCTGTTATAACCCAGGACTTATTTTTCATCAGACAATTCTTCCCAGTAAGATTCATATAAATTGAATGCTATAGTGAAAGGCCTTTAGGCACCCCTTTCAACTATCTCACCATCAAGTAGTCTGTGCTGATTAGCAACCCTGTGAATTGCAGCACCGTGGGAAAGCTTTCCTTTTTGTGGTAGGATCAAATAGCAAATGGAATAAAGGTAAAAAAGAAGAAACATCTCATGAATAAATTATTATTAAAAGATCTGTATCAAAAGGTCATATTTTATTTGATGAGATAACTTTCATCATCTTTTAACATTTTTAAAATAATATATATATCAGCGAATTTTACTTCTTTTCTATATTTCATAATAGTTAGATATGAGTGAATTTCACTTCCTTTATAAAATTCTGTTGTAGCTCTCTACAAAACTTTTAGGTCTATTTCACCTGTATTAGACGATTCAGTGCAAATTGTGAATCTATGCTGATTAAATTCAGCAAAATTCTTATAGTAATTATTCAATAGTTTTCCCCTCTGTTGTTCTTTGTCTTCTTAATATGTTCTATTCTTACTCCTATTAGATTTTATTTCAGTATAATCTCATTTATAATGTTAATTAAATACCTGTAAATATTTAATATTTTTGTAAAACCATGGCCATATGGGATTTATCCCAGGTATTCATGACTGCTTCAATATTTTAAAATCAATTTGTATAATCTATCACATGAACAAACTAAAGAAAGAGAAATTATGCTGTCCTATAATAAAAGCCTAATATGTTAAGTGTCCAGTCACTGGGTCAGCTGTTTAACCAATCAAAGTGTAATATGCTAATGATGTGCTAAGGCCCCTCAACTGCTTACTATGACATGCAATGACCACCAGAGGGCAGACGCTCCAACCGGTAGGTGAGCTTGCTGCTGTGGTCCAGCCGATCAGGACTGAGCAAGAAAGTCCGGACATACCCTGGAGCCCTCTCACATTCTCTCTCCAGCTGGCCAACCTCCCACACCCCTCCCCGGCCCCAATTGTGCACCCGTGGGGTCTCACGGCCTGGCCTGCACCCTCTCACAATCCAGGACTCTTTGGAGGATGTCAGAGAGCTAGTTTCAGCCTGATCCCACAGGCCAGGCCGAGGGACCCCACTGGTGCATGAATTCGTGCACTGGGACTCTAGTTATATCATACATGCAGAAAAAAGCATTTGATAAATTGCACTACACAGTCATGATGAAAACTCTCAGTAAACTAGAAATAGAGGGGAACTTCCTCAGCTTGCTAGAGAATATCTACAAAAACCCACAACAAACATCATACTTACCTACAAACTCAAAATGTTCTCACTAAGAACAGGAACAAGGTAAGGATCATCCCTCTCGCTACTGCTTTTCCACATTGTCCTGGAAGGTATAGCTCATGACATAAGACAAGAAAAAAGAAATAAGTACACAGTTGGGAAAAAAGGTATAAAACACTCTTTGTTCACAGATGGCACCATTGCCTATGCAGAATATCTAAAAGAATTAACAACATCAACAAAAAAAGCCTTCTGAAACTAGCAAGAGATCATGACAAGGTTACAGGACGCAAGGTTAATATACACAATCAATCACTTTTCTATATACCAGCAATGAAGAAGTGGAATTTGAAATTAAAAACAACCATTTACATTAGAACCTCCCCCCCCCCCCAGTAAATACTTAGATATAAATCTAACAAAATAGCACAGGTCTAGGTGAGTCAGGAGAGTGGGCCCTGGGCAGAGAAGTCTGAAGTTCAGTGTCGAGAAGAACACCCTGCAGCCCCACCCCCAGAGCCCAGAACAGGGCGTCCTCCTATGGAATCCTCACAGGGTTTTGGATTTTCCCTTGATGATACTTCCCACGATTGAAATTATTTATAAAACTATCTGTGTAATCGTGTTTATTTCACTAACTTGTACTCCCAAGTAGAACACAGTGCCTCGAACATTACAGTTTTAAACGAGTCCGTGCAAAGAAATGGCCAGTTGAGTGCTCAGGAGGAGGGCGTCTATACAGAAACAGAATGCAATCACAAGCCATCCCACAAAGCAGTGTTGAATGTTAATGATGCCACTGTTCTCCTAATATTCATTGTGCTTCATCACCTAGCAGACTTATAGGGCTGTAAGAGTGGTTTCTAAATGCTCCACGTTTGGGGGAAATAACCCTCCAATCTGAGTCTTCTAAGTGCCTTTATTTTTTTGTTCAGAAACGCATTGCTGTTTTTAATATAATAGACACTGAGATTGCAGACCTCAGTTTCAGAGCATTTTAAATAGGTAGGTATTATGTAGTTATGTTTCATGAATCTTCAAAGGTTACCTGTAGAACTATTTTCAAACCATTTATATAGTTTAGTTAGCAATTTCAAAGCAAAATTCCTAAGGCATTCAAAACCACTATAATGCTGAAGAGATACAATTTTTGTAATATGACATTCTCTGCAAACCATTCTTATAGACAAATTGATCTCAATTTGTAATGCTAATCTGTGGTATAAGATAAAATGTGGTCCTGTCCAAATTGACTCAAAATATTCCACATTTGGTGTTTCTCTGAGAACAAGTAGAAAATAATCATTAATCAATATTTCATTTTATGTTTACCTCAGACATTTGTGATTCTAATCTTAGACACCAAATAAGAAAGTTATTAATAACTGTAAATATCCATTTTAAAACTCTTTGTCTATTTTCACACAAAACAAAATATGCTATTTTGGGAGTCAATACAGACATGTCAAAAAAATAAAGTGCACAACTGGTCCAACATTGAACTTCACCGTCTATCATTCATATGTTTTAATCCCGAAATCAGAACTATTTTCTTTACTTACTGCTAAGTCATATTCTCCCCTTGTGGGACTTAAGAATCGAATACCCTAACAACGTGGTTGGCAAACTGTGGCTCGCGAGCCACATGCGGCTCTTTGGCCCCTTGAGTGTGGCTCTTCCACAAAATACCATGGCCTGGGCAAGTCTATTTTGAAGAAGTGGCATTAGAAGAAGTTTAAGTTTAAAAAATTTGGCTCTCAAAAGAAATTTCAATCGTTGTACTGTTGATATTTGGCTCTGTTGACTAATGAGTTTGCCGACCACTGCCCTAGCACATTAAATGTAAATAGAAAACAATAAAAAGAAAGTAAACAAAAAAGTGAGGGAGGTATAACTCATTTAGTTATTGCAAATTTTTACAATGTCTTGTTACATATGCGTATGCCATGTCATCAAGCCAAAGTATGAACAAATACGTCAAGAATATAGTCTCAGCTTACAGACTTTTGTTAGGACCTAAGAAGAGATAATTCTTTTCAGAATTGAAGGAATATACATAGAGGACATGTCCTCCAGGCAGGGCTCCATATGTAGAAATAACCTCAGGAAACTATCAAATATGGTAAATATATATATATATATATATATATATATATATATATATATATATATATATATATATATATATATATATATATATATATATATATATATATATTTATATATATATATTTGTTTTATGGGATTATGTGTTTATTATTATTTCATGTACTTCCTTGCTATCTCAGATTTTCACTTAGAAGGAAGCTGATGTGGGTATTTATAAAAAGCATCAAACTATCTAATGTCCTTTATAGTCCTTATGTATATCAGCAAAAGAATCCAAGGACTTTATCCAAGATTTGACATGATATGATTTAGCCACAGATATTAAACATTCTAATAAAATGTAGAAATATTCTTCCAGATATAAAATTATTCAAAATAAGTTTTTTTTAATTAATGTATTGGGGTGACATTGATTAATAAAATTAAGGTATTTGTTAAATGGAAATCAAGAAACACACATAGCTTAAAAGAAACAAAAAATTAATTTATGAGAAATGGAGAAACGATTCACTAACTTTTGAACTGTCTCTAACAAAGAAGAGAGATCAGATTTTATCTCCCACGACTCTGGATTAAGACAATTTAAAGGACTGAGCCTACCTTCCCCAAAGTGCAAGAGCTCGAAACCTCACCAGTATAAAGCACAAAGGTAGTCTTAGATCCCTGTTGTCAAGTCTTATTAAATCTGTCCTTTTCAAAATTAGAAACCTGCTAAACATTATCATAAAAACTCATCAAAAGTCATTTTCCTTTCCCTTACATTTTATACACTTTCCCATGTATTTCCTCAACTGGAACTGAATTTTTTATTGCTCACCAAATAAAAGATGAGAGTTGAATAAATAACATACATGGAGAGACATTTGTAGTATGCCTGATGAGACAGGTACAGTAAATTATAAATCAAAGAGAGGTGAAGAATCTGGGTAGAGGAAATATATCGGATGTGGGGAAAGCGAAAGCCGCTGAGGAATGAGGGAAAACAGGAATGGTGCTGTCAGCATAGTGGAGCGTATATATGCGATACAGATCAGAAAATAAATAATACGAAGTGACTGCACATCCCTTGAGGGAAGCTCGGTGCCATTTCTTTCAGTAAACCTAGTAAAACTCTCTGATAATACAGAAAAGGTTCAATTGCTTCAGTTTGTGCTAATCTTGGACCACATCAGAGCTGTTAACTAATCAAAATGTAACATTTCCATAATGACACTTTATAAGACCCATTTTCTACCTTGCTGCTCCCAAAAATTGAATTACATACACTTAGCAATTTTCTAAGTGCTTTAAAAACATCTGTATTCTCTCATCTTGCTATTGGAAGTTTTATCTTTCAAACTAGCACTTCTGCAAGAGGATGAGAGAAAAAAATGACAGGAAAGGCAAAGAACAATCAGAAATAAGACTTCATACTCTTTTAAGAGTACTGGCACACTGGAGGAAAGGCCTTTTTAGTGTAGTTTAAATTTGTTTTGAATAGTTTTTGCTGTTGTCCTTTAAAAAAAAATCATAGTATCAATACTGGCTTACCGCAAGTTAATTCAATAAAGGGTTTGGGGAAGGCGCACCATACAACATAACTTGGAAACTTCATTTTCTTCCTCCACGGACGTTCGACCCTTACGTGGAAAGCTCTGAGCCCGCAGAATTCCTAGCTGTCTGATCCTGGAGCCTCAAGGAGCATGTCGTAGGCTAGACCAGTGCTATTGAACGTGTGGCTGCTCAACCAGCTAAGATGCTTATGGAAGAATGAAATGAATGGCCCTGCTTCCTTCCTCAAGAAGGTGCAGCAGTCTCCCTGATGCACGGGTTCCTTGTGTGAGGTTTCAGCTTCCTCGGTCAGTTTTGGTTTGAAAATATTAATCTGCCTGGCCAGTGTGGCTCGGTTGGTTGGGCGTCCTCCAGTGCACTGAAAGGTTGCAGGTCTGATTTCTGGTCAAGGTACATGCTTGATCCCCAGGAAGGGAAGTCCAGGAGGCAGTTGATGGATGTTGCACTCTCACATACATGTTTTTCTCTCACTCTCTTTTCCTCTCTCTAAAATTCTATAAAAATATTTTTTTAAATATTAAATGAAAAATTCTAGAAATAAACAATTCATATCATCCTCTCTCTCTCCCCCCTCCCTCCCTCTCTCTTTCCCTCCCTCTCCCTCTCCCTCTCCCTCTCCCTCTCCCTCTCCCTCTCCCTCTCCCTCTCCCTCTCCCTCTCCCTCTCCCTTTCCCTCTCTCTCTCTCTCTCTCTCCTCTCTCTCTCCTCCCCCCCATTTCCTGTCCCTCCCTTCACCTTCCTCACAGCTGGCCTTCTTACTTTCTTCTTCCCTCTTTGTCTCTGACTAATTTTTGTTACTGCCTAGCAGAAAAACAAGTGATGTTTATGTATTGTCCAAAGTTCACCTCATGGTTATAAGTCTTCAGTAAATAAAACATGAATGCCAATAGAAGCACAATTATGAAACAGAAATAATTTAGTTGTTTTTCCTTGTAGCAATAATATCCCACTATGAAAGAGACCTGTATTTGATCTTAAATGAAAGGAACAATAATGGAGTTTTATTTGCTATATTACCCCCTAAATCTCATCTGTTATTATTGCAGAAATATACCAGCCTAGGTAGTATGTAGCTACTAATGCAATTTCAGTGGAATATTATATTATGACTTCCAGCATGGAGTCTAATATTATGTTGCTGTTCTCTCACAGCGAATTGGAAATGAGAAACGCTTCAAGAACATTGAACCTAGATTAGCATTTCAGGCTTCAGGTAATCCTTAATTTCTCTTTTAATAAAGCCTATGAAATGTTATTCCCTTCCATGTCTCTTAATTTCTCCTTCCCCTATCAAGGTTTATCATTTTGCTTGTTGATATGTTCTTTTGCTTCTAAAGTTAAATTTATAGACCAAATAAATATTTTTTCACCTTCTTACTATGTGTACATCATGCTTCTGAAGTTACTCATAACTCAAGCAGTGTGAGGATAAACGACATTTTTAGTGAGGAAGAAAAATAGATTTCAGAGTACCTCCAAGACACCAAATTAAATGAAAATTGGAAGAGCTAGATTTTTTTCACATGAATATATATTTTCTTACAAAATAAATACAGGGTTGCTTGAGTGGAAAAAACACTGATTGGCAAAAGACGGGAGAAAGGCTGTCCTACTTTACATATAAATGAAACTGTGGTTTTTAAAAATGGTTATTAAAGTTATAGAAACATTCAAACTCTTAGGAAGATACCCTTCCCTCCTTCCATAAAACAAAAACAATGTAATTACTATCTGTGTTTTTTTCAACTTATTTGTGGGAACATCTAAAAAATATATTTAAGCCGTATTCTTTATGCAAAAATAAGCAAGATCGAAAGTATAAATTAAAGCTTTACCTTCAAAAGCAGAATAATTTAAAAAAACAAATGTCAGTTATATCATTGTTTTTAATACTTTCACTACTGGTCGGTTCAGTCAAGAGGCAACAATTGATGCGTCTCTCTCACATTGATGTTTCTTTCTTACATCAATATTTCTCTCTGTGTTTCTCTCTCCCTCCCTTCTTCCACTCTTTCTAAGACTTAATGGAAAAAATATCCTCTAGTGAGGATATATATATATATATATATATATATATATATATATATATATATATATATATATATATATATACATATATATATATATATACACATACATATATATATATGTATATGCAAACATCTGTAGTATTCTTCTCCTTACAAACTATATTGCTAACTCTTAAATAGGTAACATGCAGTTTTTATAGTCATAGTCCATGTTTTAAGAAGACTGGTGAAATTTTGTCATTTATGATTGAAAAAATGGAAGAATATCTGAGACGTGGTAGCTGTATTTAATTAATTTAACCTTAAATATATTTTTAATCAGAAGCCTATGCTTGCTTACATTTATTTTAATTAAAAGTTGTTTCCCTTTCCACATAAAATGTTTAATAAGGCTATGAGTTTCAAAGTTGGTATTTTTCAGAAATAAAACACTTCTCTGGAATGTTAATTAAATGAAGTTTTGGCCTTTATAATTACTATTGATGAATGATAACAGTTTAAGTAGATGTATAGATGATAGATTGATAAATGTATAGATAAAAGAGGTAGAGCCCAGCTGGTGTAGCTCAGTGATTGAGCCTCAGCCTATGAACCAAGAAGGCACAGTCTGGTTTCCGGTCAGGGCACATGCCTGGGTTGCAGGCTTAATCCCCAGTGTGGGCGTCCAACCCAATGATTCTTTTTCATCATTGATGTTTCTATCTCTCTCTTCTTTTTTCCTCTCTCTGAAATCAATAAAAATATTGAACCTGCAACCTTCGTATATGCCTTGACCAGGAATTGAACTGGTGATGGTGCTCAACCAACTAAGCCACATGAGCCAGGGCATAGAAGTTATTATATTTTGTTTCATTTATAGCACCTAAATGCTGATTAAAATTGGATACATATCCCTTCCTCATCAGATGTTTCAGACTATTGTAACACAACTGCTAGTGAAATAATTCAGCATAACCTTTGTGCCTAGTTGTGTTGAATTGTTGCACACATTCTAATTTTTTGATCTTTATTAAAATGCTTTGTAATGTGACTACAAATGATGTTTTGTCATACACCATTCTAGAGATATAATAAGAAAGCCACAAGGAATATTATCCTCAAAGGCATTATACAATGCAGAAATTCCTGGCATGGTTAATTCTATCAATGCAATGGTATAATAATAATTATATTTACAATAGAGGTTTAAATCAAATTTCAGATATTTCCTAAACCATTTTGAATAGAGATAATTTTATGATAAAGACACTGATTGAACTTCACAAAGCAAGACTGAGTTTTGCTAAATTCCTGCATGCACATTTCGGTATTCTAGGACGCACACAACCCATTTCTCCCATAAAGAAAGGTAGGCTCCTGAAAGAGTATAGCTAGGATGGACGCAGAGAACTGACTGTCTGCCAAAAACATTTAGGCCAGATAATACTTATTCCTAAAAGCAAAACGCTTATATCCCAGTAAACAGAGAAACCATGGAGACACTTCCATGCTTATAGTTTAATGATTGCATTCTTTTGACGTCTCCTGATTTCAAGCAGCAACATTCAATTACTTACAATATCTAAAGCAACCAACCATCAAACAAAGCACTTAAAACAATGTATTATTCTTATTTCCTCACCGATGGTTTATATGAGTTCATCACCAAATATGTTTTCTACTTCTTACCTCCTCTGAACAAACAGCTGGAGGGAAGCAGGAGAGGTGGGGATGGAATCTGGTTGGAGCCTTTACTGGCGGTACTGAAGTCGCACTCATGTTCAGTAACTTCCACATAAGGACCAGTGATGCAGGAGATGTAGTCCGGAAGCCATCCTGTTCTACTCCTTAGAGCATTTCAGTCACAGCAGTTTCTAACTTTTCTCCCTTTTCAAAGCTAGGCCCTTTATGTCAGCAAAAATGTGGGATCCACATCTGGAGAAGACACACGTGCTATGCAGTATTTCCCTCGGGTTTCACCTCTCCCGCCTTCAGCGCACTGCTTTTATTCACCCTAACGTTTGTTCCCTTTGCTGTATTTATTTATTTTAGATCTTTATTGTTGAAATTATTACTATACATATGTCCCCCTTTTTACCCCATTGACCTCCTCTAGCCCACCCCACCCCCCACCCCAGGCCTTCACCATCCTGTTGTCTGTGTCCATGGGTTACACACACAGGTGTACAGGTCTTTGGTTGATCTCTTCCCACCCACCCACCCTCCCCCAAAGAATCTGTCCTGGGTCCAATGTTAGCATCTCCTCCTGGACCCTTATCTCCACTGCCTTCTTGCTCCTTGAATTCCCTTAAAATCCACATTAGGTCAGGAACTGTGGCTGTTTTTGGTTGGTTTTTTATTTGGTGGTGGTGGTTTTACTCTGCTGAGTGCCCAATGCCTAAATCAGTGTCAGTATCTATGTTGGTGCATATACCATATGTATTAGACGCACTATAGGTATTTTCCTCTGCTTTTAATATTGACTTTCTCGGGTGTTGTTGTTTTTTTAACTCTTACTCATGAGACTCAACTTTTTTCTTATGCTTCTCTGTTCCAGTAGCATGTCTTTATCTATTTCTTACCACTCTCTTCTTGCCCCTTCATTCTGCTAAAATGTTTAAAATAATATTAATTACCTAATCTCAAATCCAGTGACCTATGCACATGCTCCCTGCTTTTGTCTCTGCATAAAAGATGACACAATTTGCTCTTTATTATTATTATTATTATTATTATTATTATTATTATTATTATTATTATTATTTTGTAACCCTTGACCTCTATAGGACTGTTCTCTTCAGATTCTTCTACCTCTTGCTGTGCTTTCCTGGTGTCCTCATTGTCTTCCACCCTCCTAACTGCTAATCAGATGTTCCCCAAAGTTCTCCCTTAAGCTTATTTTACTTTATTTATATCATTTTTCTTACGCAGTTCCATCTGTTCTCACACCTTCAAGTGTTTTAGTGTTGGCTGGTGATTAACATCGGTTGTACTGAGCCCTCGATTAGGGTAGTGTGTTTATCCTTTCTTATAATCTTACCAGAGGCCCAGTGCAGGAAATTCCTGCAGATGGGGGGGGCGGTTTCCCTCAGCTTGGATTGCGAGAGGGCACAGGCCAGGCCGAGGGACCCCACTGGTGCAAGATCGGGGCTGGGGAGGGACTGCAGAGAGGGCTCCAGGGTGTGTCTGGCCTGTCTCACTCTGGCCAGACCCCAGCAGCAGGCTAACCTACTGGTCAGATCATCTGTCCCCTGGTGGTCAGTGCACGTCATAGTGAGCGATTGAGGAGCCTTAGCATATCATTAGCATATTATGCTTTGATTAGTTGAATGGCCAACCTGATGACTGGACACTTAGAATATTAGGCTTTTATTATATAGGACAATCTAATATCAGGAAGCATTGCTATCACCATTTTAAATAAATAATATATTAATGCCCATATGACTAGGGAAGAACAGAGCTAAAAATTAGTCAACTGATCCCAGGATATTTTAGTTACATTGTACTAAATGTACATCCTCATCCAGGTAACAGTTTGTTCTTCTTTTAATATCCCCTTTACCTTTTAAGTGCATAGAAGTGGGCGCACCTTAGCTTCAGGACAGGTCTATCGCATGGGATATCAGTAGGCATTGTAGGACAGGAGTGCACGCAGGTATTTCGACCCCGTGATCTTTTTAGGAAAGAAACAGAGAGTTCTAGTGACGGTTGCGATGTGACAGCCACCTTCTGACATGGCATTTGGATGCTGTAGGAGACACTTACACCCAGGACTCCCAAAAATGCCAACCAAGGTGAAACGTGTTGAAGGTTCAGGGTAGTTGTTTCACATTCAGTAATCATTCTGAAAAGAAATTTGCCATGCGTCCATTGTCACATGTTAGTATGCCAGGCATAAGTCTACGTTTTGAGTTTTTGATAAAAATCTGACACCATATAGAGTCAACACTAGACCCCGAAGGCTGCCGACAAGCTCCCTTTCAGTCAAGGGAACAAAAATACTGATTATAAAACTGGGGCTTTTAGTGGAAAGTTTATTTGATCCCCTTTCTTCAACAGTTGATGTTGGCGAAATGGCTGGTGAGCTTCCTTGGACAACAAACACATCAGAGTATCTAGCAGAGGAAATTAAATGGAAATGGATTGAAACAAACCAAAACCGCACAAGTCACCCTCAAGTGCAGCTGCTCTCCAAACTGTTCATACTGTTTATAATTTGTCTGAAAACATCATCTATTTGTATAAAAATCAGCTCTAGGTTGAGATAAATATTTCTGTATTCCTATCAATGTGTCCAACTGATAGTAAGATTTGAAAGAAACCTCACAAAAAACAGCAGGAGGGAACATGACCACTGTGTCCTTGAAGATGAGTTTTTTTGTGTATGGGTGTGTGTGTGTGTTCAATGCCATCATTACAGGACCTTATTAAAACACTCCCTTTGAATGCATTGTGTTTATAAATAGCTGTGATGCTTGGAACAAGGAGCGGCAGCTCAGAGCAATGAAAAGCACACCTGAAATCAGTCATCTAAATGATGAAGTTCTCTGATCTCTCAAAACCCCTGCCAATCTGGCTGTTGAGCTTCGCTAAAATGCTGACGGGTGAGTTTCCCCACGATGCACAGGAAGAAAAGGTGCAAGCTTATTCCAGTCCTCACCGAAGCCAAGCCTTCCTACATTTGACAACACTTTAATCAGGACACCAAAGCAAATGGAGAGCCGCTTCCATTTTTAGCTTCACTAATCAGTTGTTAGTGCTGCAAAAGAGCAGAGTGTTATGTAACGACGGCTCGCTGTGTATTTTAGGTGTGCATTCTCTCCACATGGAAGTTCCCAGATGTAAAAGCTGAGTTCTTTATGCTGCCATCTGGTTGGTGGAAAGTTCCTATAAACTGGAATGAAGTCAGAAATACTGCTTCAAAAAGCTTCCGGTAGTTTAGTACCTAAGATGTACTAAAGATGTTGTTCTAAATGTTTATTTTGATACCTATATATCCAATAAAGTCAGGAAACCATCAAAACCCTTAAAATTCATTGCAAAGGGAAGAAGAATAAAATTTTTCTTCTAAGTTTGTTTTTAAGCCTTGAAATAGGATATATAATCATAAAATGTTGGGCCAGATGCCTTAGGAAATGGAGAGATGGGTATATGCCAGATGCTAACCAACACCTCTCTCTCCTGTTGTAGCCTCCACTACCAATCTCCTTCATGTCACCATATCTATAGTCTCATCTCTAATAACTCACTAAACTTCACTTAGTATGTTTTTAAATAGAAATTGTATATATTCAAGGTGTACAGTAGGATGTTTTCACATATGAATACCTATAGTCTAACTAACTAATTACTCATTTACTCACATAGTTACTCCGTGTGTGCGTGTGTGTGTGTGTGTGTGTGAGGTGAGAGCACCTGACATGTATTCTCAGCACAACAGCAGTATATGACACAGTGCCATTAATGTGGTTACCATTAGCTCTCTAGAATCCTTTCATTTTGCATGACTGAAATATTGTGCCCTGTGACCAACATCTCCCCTTTCCCCCCACCTCCTAATCCCTGGTAGCCACCATTCTACTCTCCACTTTTATGAATTCCTTTTATTTTTAGTCCATATGTAAGTGAGATCATATAGTATTTTCTTTCTGTCTCTGACTTATTTCATTCAGGTTCATTCTAAATGCATGTGCTCCTGCTTCATTCATGTTGTTGAAATATCCTCCAGTGACATCCATATTGTCACATATGGCAGGATTTCCTGTTTATTTAAGGCTGAATCATATTTAATATTAGGACCCCCTGAGAAAAGCCAGAAAATTAAAATTTAAGTAAAAACAGAAATACATAGTTTAGAAATAATAAAAATGATAGGATTGATAAATAGACTAATGATACATTCCTTAAAAAGCAAGTGCAAACAACTAGAAATAATCCAAATAAGAAAATAAAACATATTTAAATACATATACCCAAAAGTTAAATTAAAAATTGAGGACATTCTTTCATAATTGAATTTGTTTAATTTTTTTTTTAATTTCTTTATTGATTAAGGTGTCACATATTTGTCCTCATCCCCCCATTCCCATCCCACACCCCTTCCCACGGATGCCCCAACCCCCTGTTGAACTTAACCATTGGTTAGGCTCATATGCATGCACACAAGTCCTTTGGTTGATCTCTCCCCCCTCCCCCCACCCTCCCCTATCTTCCCTCTGAGGCCCGATAGTCCGATCGATGCCTCCTTGTTTCTGGTTCTGTTCTTGTTCATCAGTCTATGTTGTTCATCATTTCCCCTAGATGAGCAAGATCATGTGTCACTAGAGATATACTTATAAGAACCGAATGTGAGACGAGCAATAATAGTTAGGCTGACAGGCAAATGAATCAGTCTGTAGTGAGTTTCTTTCTGGACCAACAGTTCTTTTGAGACCCAATTTCAATGTCCACCAGTTCCTTATGTGTACATGTCAGTACTGATCCCTCAGCTCTGGATGGTGGACAAATGGTGGTGATGCAGGTCCGACACCCTCTGTTTTGGTCTTGGCCGGACCCAGGGGCATGGCTTCACCCGGACCCAGGGGCGCGTGGCCCCACTTGGACCCAGGGGCGCGTGGCCTCACCCGGACCCAGGGGCGCGCGGCCTCACCCGGACCCAGGGCGCATGGCCTCACCCAGACCCGGGATCCAGCTTCACCCGGACCCAGGGGCGCACGGCCTCACCCGGACCCGGGATCCAGCTTCACCCGGACCCAGGGGCGCGTGGCCTCACCCAGACCCGGGATCCAGCTTCACCCGGACCCAGGGGCGCGTGTCCTCACCCGGGCCCAGGGGCGCGTGTCCTCTCCCAGACCCAGGGGCGCGTGGCCTCACCCGGACCCAGGTGCGCGCGGCCTCACCCGGACCCGGGACCCAGCCTCACCCGGACCCAGGGACGCGCGGCCTCACCCGGACCCAGGGGCGCGTGGCCTCACCCGGACCTGGGACCCAGCCTCACCCGGATCCAGGGGCACACGGCCTCACACGGACCCGGGATCCAGCTTCACCCGGACCCAGGGGCGCATGGCCTCACCTGGACCCAGGGGTGCATGGCCTCTCCCAGACCCATGGTCGCGTGGCCTCACCCGGATCCAGGGGCGCACGGCCTCACCCGGACCCAGGGGTGTGAGGCCTCACCTAGACCCAGGGGTGTGTGACCACACCCGAGCCCAGGGGCACGCAGCCTCGCCCAGACCCGGGACCCAGCCTCTCCTGGACCCAGGGGCGTATGGTCTCACCCGGACCTGGGATCCAGCTTCACCTGGACCCAGGGGCGCGTGGCCTCACCCGGACCCAGGGGCGTGTGGCCTCACCCGGACCCAGGGGCGTGTGGCCTCACCCGAACCCAGGGGTGTGTGGCCTCTCCCAGACCCAGGGGCTCGTGGCCTCACCCGGACCCAGGTGCACAAGGCCTCACCTGGACCCAGGACCCAGCCTCTCCCGGATCCAGGGGCACACAGCCTCACCCGGGCCTGGGATACAGCTTCACCTGGACCCAGGGGCGTGTGGCCTCACCTGGACCCAGGGGTACGTGGCCTCTCCCGGACCCAGGGGCTCGTGGCCTCACCCAGACCCAGGTGCGCGAGGCCTCACCCGGACCCGGGACCCAGCCCCTCCCGGGTCCAGGGGCACACGGCCTCACCTGGGCCCGGGATACAGCTTCACCCGGACCCAGGGGCGCGTGGCCTCACCCGGACCCAGGGGCACATGGCCTCTCCCAGACCCAGGGTCGCGTGACCTCACCCGGACCCAGCGCGCGCGGCATCACCCGGACCCGGGACCCAGCGGGGTTTCGTCTTCTTGATCCCAATTCCTGTTGGTCAATTCCCTCTCAGCAATTCCTTCAGCCATTTTATCAGAGCTCCGGGGCGGCTGCCACAGAACTCGTTGTGCTGCGGGCTCGGCGAGGCTCCGGTGTGCCCGGTGCGCGGTGACGGGCTGGTCCGGGGTCACTGCGTCGGCCCTTGGGTCTGCAGCGGTGGCTAGTCGCCGAGCGTGCGCACCTGGCCGCTTCTGGGGCGTTGAGATTCTTGAAGGACTCAGAGGTCAGCAAGTGCGGAGTCTCCCACCCCATGTCTCTCAGGGGCTCGTCTGTCCGTGCTTGGCAGCGAGTGGAGCTGTCCCCTCAGCCGGAGACCGCCGGGGGAACTGCGCCGAGCACGTTCCAGGCTGCCATTGTGTCGCCTGAGCCGTAGTTCTTAAAGTGTGATCTTTGGGTCACTGGCATCAGTATCATCCCGCGTACCCCTCTCTTTTATTCTAGTTGTAGAGCATCTGCTCAGCCAGCCCTCCGGTGGTTCTGGATGGTGTCTGCTCTGCTATCCTCTCATAGTCTCAAAATTGTTGTGGTAGGCAACAATCAGGCTTCCGCCCTATGCCTCCATCTTGGTCCTCCTTTGTATAGTTAAGTCTTGATTGTTGTTGGTGTCACTGGGAGGAATTGTCCTCCTGGCCAATTGTCCGTGAGGACCCTCTGTGTCTATAAAGGAAGAGTTGCTGTGCAGGAGACACGTTTATGGGCCGGATCTTGTTGCAGCAAGGCTTTGGCACTCACTGAGTCTGCCTCTTGAATGTGTCCCTTATGCAAGTGGTTGAAATCTGGTGTCATCTCACACCGACCACTAGATGCCCTCGTTTCTGGGTCTCCAGTGGGGTGCAGGTCAGCTACTGCCTGAGGCCACTCAGCAGGAATTACAGCAAAAACTGCAGTTTCCTCCTCCTGTCTAAGCGGCCCTGGAGCAGTCCGACTAGAACCGCAGTTCATCTGGTCAAGCTGCCACAGGGCAGGCCACCCACATGCAAAAGCCGCTGCTTGGAGCCCAGGTGGGCCTGCAAAACGTGCGGGGCGGGTCTGCAAAACGTGCGGGGCGGGTCCCAGGGCTGGGCGGGTCTCAGGGCGGGGAGGGGTCTCAGGGCGCCACCAGGCCATGGCGTGGCGAACCGCAATGGCTGCAAGTCTGCTTTTTCTGCTCTCCACATTTCTAAGCCCCCTCGTTCCGCACTCCAGCGTAGCAAACACTGATTGCTGGGCGCACCTCCGCAAGGAAGTTACTCCCACTCTCCGACATGAAGGCTGAGAGTCCAGCCTCTCCCCGCAGGCGTCTGGGTCTCCCGCGAGTCCCCAGAAGCTGGATTTCAGGGTGATGGGGAGCTAATCTCCCCTAGGGTTGGAAAAAAAGCCACACGACCCTTCCCCCGCCACCAGTCCAACCCACGCGCCTCTGCACCTTATCCCTTCCGAGTTCGCTCTGTCCTCTTCCCTCTTTAGCTGTAAATCCACCCTTCAGCCAGCTCTCCTGTGGTTCTGGGTGGCAGACGCTCTGTCCTCCAGTTGTATTTTTGAAATTGCTGTGCGCGGCGCAGTTCATTTGTTTAACTTTTCCGCCTTCTTGGTTCTCCTCTCTCAAAATGGCTAAAGGACTTGAAATCCTAAAAATCCTCCAAGTCGGTGTCGGCAGCCTCCGGGGCCCCGAGGATCTCACTGGGCAGCTCGGCCAGGTCGGTGACACGGATGGGCCCGTCCCGCAGAAAGATGGTCTCTTCCTTCACCGAGAGCCACTGCGCCGAGTCTGCGGCCACCGCCACAGCAGCTGCCGCGGCCGCTCACGAGCTCATGGCCCCGGCTGAGGTGCTGAGAGGAGCAGCCGCCCGGCCTGGGGAGACGCGAGCAGGAGTCGCCGCGCTCACCAGTCCATCTTTTAGTTGTATTTCCGAAACTGCCATGCGAGGCAACAGATCAGCCGTTCAACTCCGCCGCCATCTTCCAGAGCCGTAGATTTTAAAGTGAGATCTTTGGCTCACCGGCATCAGCATCATCCCGCATCCCCCTCTCTTTTATTCTAGTTGTAGAGCATCTTCTCAGCCAGCCCTCCGGTAGTTCTGGATGGTGTCTGCTCTGTTTTCCAGTTGTAGTTTCAAAATTGTTGTGGTAGGCAACAATCAGGCGTCCGCCCTATGCCGCCATCTTGGTCCTCCCCCCGAATTTGTTTAATTTTTAGAACGTTAAATATCACACCAATTATCCTTACTATTGCAATACTTGAATGAATAGAGTTCTATTCCAATTCTAATATTTCCACCTAAAAATATGTGAGTGGATGTTCCTGTGATCCCTTTACTGTATACCACATAGTTAATGGGATGTTCCTCTTATATCTCCAACAAAAAGTTGTTCAAGTATAAATTTATATTACTAGGTCAGTATCCCAACAGATACGTCAGGAGAGAATCAAAGCCTTTGAAAGTCAGGTGATTTTCTCTGTAATTCCCCTGCCTTTTTAAAACCCTGAGCCAAGGGCCAGAGTGTTGTTAAGTTATGAATATTTGATTTTCAATCCAGCACAATATTTAATGACAGAAAGACTTAATTACTTCTAAGTGGAAATTCATTTCCCAGCACAATTTTATTCCTTAATGTCTCAGTTTACTAGGGTTGCCAGAACAACTACCACAGACTAGGTGGCTTAAACAACAGAAATTTATTTTCTCAGTTTCGGAGGCTACAAGTCCAAGATCCGATTGTCAGGAGTTTGGTTTCTTCGAGATGTTCTCCCTTGGCTCACAGATGGCCACATGCTCACTGTCCTCATGTGGTCCTCCCTTGATCTGTGTGCTTTCTGTCTCCTAATCCCTTCTCCTAAGAATTTCAGTCACATTAAATTAGAGCCACCCAGATCGCCTCATTTTACCTTAATTAACCCTTTGTAGGCCCTACTTCAAATACAGTCACATTCTGAGGTACTGAGTGTTAGGATTCAAGCTGTGAACTTTGATGGAACATGATTCAGCTCACAACAATCCCAATGACCACTAGTCTACTGTAATCTTTGCATGAGGCTCTGTAGGATTTCTGGAGAATAACTTTAAGTAGTACTTTGTAACCAATGATTTAAATAAAGTTTTTTTAAAAATATGTTTTTATTGATTTCAGAGTGGAGGGGAGAGGGAGAGAGAGATAAACATCAATGATGAGAGAGAATCATTTGGTTGGCTGCCTTCTGCACACCCCATACTGGGGATCAAGCCCACAACCCAGGTATGTCCCCTGACTGGGAATTGAACCATGACTTCCTGCTTCAGAGGTCGATGCTCAACCTCTGAGCCATGTGTGTGTGTGTGTGTTGGGGGGGAGTTAAAGTTTTAACTCTTGCTGCCTTCTGACTCCTGAGAAGCTATCTGTGAAAACTATAAGTTTGGGAAAGAAGTAAAGGTGGCCGAAACCAGTTTGGCTCAGTGGATAGAGCGTCGGTCTGTGGACTGGAAGGTCCCAGGTTCGATTCCGGTCAAGGGCATGTACGTTGGTTGCGGGCACATCCCCCGGTGGGGGGTGTGCAGGAGGCAGCTGGTCGATGTCTCTCTCTCATCGATGTTTCTAGCTCTCTATCCCTCTCCCTTCCTCTCTGTGAAAAATCAATAAAATATATTAAAAAAAAAAAAAAGAAGTAAAGGTGATTGGGAACTAATGGTGGTTAGGCAGCTGAACCTGTAATGTAGACAGTGGCTTGGCATTTTTCATATACTAGAGGCCCGGTGCACGACATTTGTGCACTGGAGGGGGGGGGGTCAGCCTGGCCTGTGCCCTTTCGCAGTCCAGGAGCTTTCGGGGGATGTCCGAGTGACAGCTTAGGCCCTCTCCTCGCCAGGCTCCTGCCACCTCCGCTGCGCTCGCCAGCCCTGGCTGAGCAGCGCTCCCCCTGTGGGAGTGCACTGACCACCAGGGGGCAGCTCCTGCATTGAGCGTCTGCCCCCTAATGGCCATTGCGTGTCATAGAGACCAGTTGTTGGCCATTCGGTTGATTTGCATATCGCCCTTTTATTATATACATGGCTGTAAGTATTTCCATCACATGACATGGTCTAATTCATACAGGTACAGGAGAGAGTTGTTTTTAGTTTTCTGTTGCTACATTAAAAATTAGCACACACTTAACTTAGAACAATAGACATCATTTCATGTTTTCTGTGGTTAGGAGTCCGGACATGACTTCGCCGGAGCCTCGTCTGAACCTCATAGGCTGCATGTAATGTATGGAGAAGGCAAGCGTTTCATTGGGAACTCAGGGCCCCCTTCCAAGGTCACTCCGATTGTTGGCAGAATTCAACTTGCAGTTACAGAACTGAAGTGGCCAACTTCTCCACAGCAAGTTAAAGACTGCCGGTTGCTTCCTTCCAGGCCATCTAACTCAGAACATGAGAATTTTCTTTTCCATTTCTAGAATGTGCAAATGGACAAAGAAAGGTTAGCTGGAGGAAACGTAGTGTTTATTTTAATTTCTGGATCACTCAGTCTCAATTAAAAGAGCTATGTGATTCCAGAAACAAGAAAGAGAAACAATTTAATGAAAGATGCCCGTTTGATTAGCCTAAAAGATCATTTGGGGTCTATTTGCATTGCACAATTATCTGCAAAGCTGCTATATATGGAAAAAGTAAAATCGGCACAGTGCTAACTTGGATAGTGAGTTACTCCTCATGCTAATGGTGGCACAGGAAAATTGGGTAGCCGCCTAAAAAACCAGCTTATTTTTTTTTTTTATTACAAACTGGAATATTGATGCCATCTTAAGAGATTTACATTTAACTTGGAACTCACTTTGAAGCTAGATGGATGAATTGTGTAAATGAAGCTCTTCCCTTCTGTGGGTTACATCATCAATTTTCTGTTGATTTCCATTCTGTGATTCTGCAGTATTTTGTAAATCCCTCTTTAGACCGTCCTTGTGGTATTTTTATGTGTGCCTCAGTCATTTCCAAAATAGTAAACTGCGTTAAGTCAAGAGGGAATGCTATTTGATTAAAAGATTCATAAGGTACTGAGAGCAATCTCACAAATGAATTCCTTAAGTCACTAAAAAATGGTCTCTGCCTAATTCTGTTTTCTGAATTTTTTCATCAATAGGTCTTGAGATCAGTGAAATAGAATATGTATTTGTTGAGTTCTTGTCACAGTGCTCTGCCTGTGGTAAATGCTTAATAAATATCTATTTAATTTAATTGATTTTTCTTCAGTTTCAAGCTTTTTAATCCAGTTGTGAGTGGTATCAAAAGACTATAATGTAGATAAAATAATACAAATTTGGGTCTATCAGTGCTGTAGAATTGAAAAAAAACTGTTGTAATTTTGGTAATCCATCTTTAACTTGTCAAAATATTTCTGCTATCACAATCATTATATTTGCCTGAGTTTCATGCATTGTATTATTTTTCTTTACATTGCAGCTCTTTTCTCGAATTCTTCAAATATCTGTATCGTTTCATTGGTTGTGCATGTACAGGGTTTTCCATGATGAGGAAAGCTTCCCTGGGGAAGTACTTCCTTTATAAGATGATTTTAGTCGTTTTTTTCACTTGTTGAGTCTCTCCACTGGAAGAGCTTTTAATTTATGTTCTACATTTTCTTTTTAAAAAAGATTACGTGATGGAAGGTTTTGATGGGAGTAAAATAAAAGTAGAATGGAGTAACAGTCACTGCCTGAACAAATAGAAGAGAACTCTGGCAAAATGCAGTATTCTTTCTTTTTTCTTTGTTTTTCAAGCCCTTCCTATTTTGATGTATATTTCAGTGCACTAATATAGCCACTGTTACTGTTACCCAAGGGACTTGAAATGTGGACTATTTAAACATAAAGAAAAAAACAAATCTCTTTCGTGCTTAACCCCATTGCTATTTCTGAAACAGTAGGATATACAATATGCAATTTTGATGCACAATAATATGGATACTGCATAATACAACGTTCTCCTTTTTTGGCCACCAAAATTAAACTACTACTATTTATTAAACTGTTTTCAAAGTTTCACTTTCAGTGTCCAGCATAAAGCAGGTGGTTGATAAATGCCAATTCTCTGACCACCACTACTTACACAGCCTCCCTGATCTGATGATTGCCCTATTCTGCTGTTTAAATCTGTGCTTCTTTCGTTTATAAATTCTGTAGATTATGCAATTATGTTTATAATGTGGTTCATGGACAGACTTTGAAAAATGCAATTGATATAGCAATTTAAAAAATACTTGTAGCAACAAAATACGCACGTATGTATGAACTCACACAAAATAAACATACAATAAACAGTTCCCTTAAAAGCTTTCTCTCGCTCTCTTCTTAACTGTGGTTGCTCAATTCATAGACTCTAGCTGTTTTTCATAATGTCAATATTACATATCCATTGCACACGGATTTAATGTCTTCACAATGGCATGTTAACATTGGAAGAGGAAGCCCAATTAATGATAACTGTTTGCTCTGAAAATCATTCCCTATTAGTGTGTATGTGTGCTTTTATTATTGCTTTAAAATAGAAATTAGAAATTGCAGAAGTTATTACATGCTTACCTTTCCCAAAATATCATGTAGAAAAAGGTGTATAATGATATCACTGGTATCTATCATCTCAATATTATTAATAGCCATCCATTAAATAAAAGAACTGTGCATTTTGAGATGGGAGATGCCCACTTTTATAATTAATTTTCCTACAAAAGCTGTAATGTGTTAACAGAAATAGTAAATTGCCAATGTAGTAATTGTAATTTAGGCTCAAGAACAATTTGCCAATTGGTTACAAGAAGTGCATTTTTTAAAAATATATTTTTATTGATTTCAGAGAGGAAGGGAGAGAGATAGACAGATAGAAACACCGGTGATGAGAGAGAATCACTGATCTGCTGCCTCCTACATGCCCCAACTGGGGATCGAGCACACAACCCAGGCATGTGCCCTGCCTGGGAATCATACCTTGCCCTCCTGGTTCATAAGTCGATATTCAACCACTGAACCACACAGGCCAGGTTGGAAGTTTTAATAGTTTTGTAGCCCTTGAAACTTCACATTGCTAGCACTATTCAGTACCTCTCAGCTAAGGTATTTCACAGGGTGGAAATTTCAAGGAAAATAAAGCCATCCTGATTGTGAATAGAAGTAGAATTCCCCTCCCACTCAAAAAAGAAATCTTTGAAATCATAAAAGAAATGAAATGTGCCTTGCAAAACTGAATGAATTGTCAATTGACCAGTAATTTTTGTGCTGCTTTCCGCAAGGCAAAATGAAGAATTCTGTAAGGGAGCAGAGGGTGAAAATGCCGTAAAATTGGCTTGGATTCTTTCCCTGGATTGAAAAAAGGAGTGTCACAGACAAAGAAGAGAGTTTTTGGACTTGAAATATAATAAAAGTGATTTTTCTGAACAGCCAAAGGAGATGGCATTCACAAAAGCAACTAAACCTTGTGAAAAGTATAGAGGTTTTTTTTTTTTTTTTTTTTTTTTTTTTTCCAGAGAACATAACACTTGAGAAAGCAGTGGGTCTGAAAGTTGATTACCAGGCCTTCACCCCCTGGAACCAACTCACATTTAACCTTTGCTACTTCTCACTAACCGGATTTAGTCAATAGCTATTCTTTCCGGTGAGAATCAGATGGCATGTCTTTTGGGAATAGTATTATTTATGCTTTTTGTTTACATTACTATTTTTACAAAGCTCAGATGCTAAATCTAGTATAAACAAATTATAAATCAAGAAAGAAATGGAAAAATGTTGAAGCTCTCTAGAGTTGACCAGTCCTCCAGTGAGTACATGATGTTTTCAAAGTTTGATTTCCGGTGTCCAGCATAAGGCAGGTGATCAATAAACGCATATTCTCTGACCACCACTTTTGAGAGATTATTTGAATACCAATGATAGGGTTGGAATGCATTGGTAATGGTAATGAATTTGTATCTGTATCCCTCAGTCATAGATGCAGTACTTTTTTAATATACGTGGCATTTGAAATAGGAAATCACTAGTTCAGATGAAGACAAGCCAATAAGAATACATGTATACCTTTTACGCTGATCAGCTGAGACAATTGTATGAAAACAAACCAGAAGAAATAGTCTTGGACTTGCCCTGGCATTATTATTAGTCACCAAGTTTTCTCAACCATCAAATAGTGAAGTATAACTGTTATATGGACTTCTGATAAAAATATTTGATGGCGGCCCAACCAGCATGACTCAATGGTTGAATGTCGACCTATGAACCAGGAGGTCATGGTTCTATTCCCTGTCAGGGTACATGCCTGGGTTGTGGGCTCGATCCCCAGTGTGGGGAGTGCAGCAGGCAGCTGATCAATGATTCTTTCTCACCATTGATGTTTCTATCTCTCTCTCCCTCTCCTTCCTCTCTGAAATTAATATAATCAGTAAAAAAAATATATTTTAAAAAAAATACTTGATGGCGAAGGGAGGTTCTCAAATTTTCTAAAAACAGCTAGAAACTCTTAACCTAAAATGGAAGCCAGTTTAGGCTGCCACAAGAGAATACCACAGACCGGCAGCTTATGCACAACAGAAACCTCTCACAGTTCTTGTGGCTGCAAATTCAAGGTCACGGTGCCAGCATGGTCGGGTTCTGGATGAAGTCCTGCTCTCTGGTTTGCAGATGGCCATCTTCTCAGGGAGTGGGAAGGGCCGGGTTCTCTGCTGAACCCTTTTACACAGACACGAATCCGATTCAGGAGGCCTCCACCCTCGTGAACTAATCAATCTACTTCCAAAGGCTCCATCTCCTAGTACTACCATCAAAGGGTGTCAGGATCTCAACACATGAATTTGGGGTTACACAGCCTTTCAGTTCATAATCCCATTCACAAGGTACCAGAGTGTGCTGGGGAGAAAGTCTTCTGGAGGCAACGTAGAAGCCCACACGGCTGGTCAGTTCACTTGGTGTCTGGAGTTCTCTTCAGATAGAAGCCAAATACCAGCAGACTGGTCTTGGCCACGGAGAGAGCAGATCTCTGTCTTCTGTTCATGCTGGCTCTCCCACACACTTCATTCCCCTGCCACCCAGAGATGTCCCTCAGGGGCTGGGGGGGACTGTGATCTCTCTTGTTGCCATGGAGGTGGCAGGACCAGAGAAACCCAGGTTGACAGATGAGTTGTTTTAGCTTGAACTTTTCCTCTTACCCTACCAATTCTCTATAATGCTAACTCAGGTGCCTGGCACCCAGGAACATGAGGCCCATCTCCCAGCAGGAGACATTACAGAAATGACAAAAGGTCACGAATTGTTAAAAATAATATTGGGTGTCACTGTGCTCATTGCTTTGAAATACCAGAGCCTTTACTGTGTTTATGTTATTTCCCCCCCAAAAAAAACCAGTTTAATGATTTGCCTCATTTTAGACAGCAAGAGCATCTAATTAAAAAAACTTGGACTTGGCAAACATTACTCTCATCTGCAGATAAACTGCCTTGTAACATGGTGTGACCTGGGTGCCCCGAGCTGTCATCATTCTGTGCCACTCAGACTCACGTGAAGGGACACGGTAGTTTTAGTTTGGGGAAGCAGAGCAGCTGCATAACCCGTGATGCTCTTAGTCAATGTCAGAGCTGTTTTAAGATCATGCCAAACTTAGATCATAGGATAACTTAGATCATAGGATAACTTAGGTCATAGGATAACTTAGGTCATGGGATAACTTAGATCATGGGATAACTTAGATCAGTGGTCAGCAAACTGCGGCTCACAAGCCACATGTGGCTCTTTGGCCCCTTGAGTGTGGCTCTTCCACAAAATGCCATGGCCTGGGCAAGTCTATGTTGAAGAAGTGGCGTTAAGAAGTTTAAGTTTAAAAAATTTGGTTCTCAAAAGAAATTTCAATTGTTGTACTGTTGATATTTGGCTTTGTTGACTAATGAGTTTGCCGACCACTGACTTAGATCATAGGATAACTCCGATCATAGGATAATTTAGGTCTTAGGATAAAGGTCACTTGGTCACGGTGGGGTTGCTGAACCTCATTGTCACTGTCACTGTGAGCTAGATTAGCCTTCAGTGTACGAGGCTGTTCTGACCATGGGAGGATGTTTAGCAATATTGCTGGCCTCTGCCAATTTTAAGCCAGTAGGAAACGCCCAATTACAGCAATTAACTGTAATTATAACTGTGACAACGATGGTATCGATGTAAGTTGGTAGAGTCACCTCAGAAAGTTATTAAATGACTATTAAAGCTTAATACGTGGAGATTCTAGTTCTTCTAGTTATTTTCCTGAAATAAATGTGTACGCATGTATATTTAAATGCAGGTAGGTACAAGGACGTTTCTAGCAACATTATGCATAACTGCAAATTCCAATAAGCAAGTAATCCATAGATAGCTAAAATGTGATGTATTCATACCATCTACCAATGGAAGTGTATCAATCATATGCTCTAATTGTGGAACACTATCCATCAGTAAAAATAAGCCTCTCAACAAAGCAACATGAATGTTATTTTATACATACAATGATGAGTGAGAGAATCTAGACAGGAAAGAGTACACGCTGTATGATGGTAACCTAGGAGTGTAGAAATCAAAATAGTGACTAGCGTCGGAGGAGTTGTGAGCAGCCATGAGAGGATGGTGAAGGAGGCTTCAGGCTGGATGTGAGCAGGGATTGCACTGTTGTGTTCACTTTATGCACATCCATCAGCTGAAAATGTGGTTGCTCACTTTTATGTCAGCATTATTAGTTCATTGTTCACTACTTCATTAAATAGTGTTGGTTTGTGATTTAATATTATGACTTCTTTGCACAAGAGAAAATTTTCTATCTTGAGTTGTGATCTGTTTCCCAAGGACAAACAATTATCCATCTACCCCTTCTAAACCTGGGTATGACTATACCTACTGGGGTCAAACTTCAAACTCAGCTGTCATAGAATCTCATCCCTTGGAGAATGCGTTATAGTGATGCTATCAAGTAAAATACATTGAACCTGGGGGATTCTTTCTAAACATAAAAGTTGACTACATTTGCCGGTAAATTCTAAGTTGTAGTATTATTATTGGGTTATTTTATAGAAAATTATATGCAGGATATTTGTTTTTTGAAATATATTTTTATTGATTTCAGAGAGGGAAGGAGAGGGAGAGAGAGGGAGAAACATCAAGGATTAGAGAGAGAATCATTAACTGGCTGTCTCCTGCACACCCCATAACTGGGGCTCGAGCCCATACCCTGGGCATGTGCCCTGATCAGGAATCGAACCGTGACCTTCTAGTTCATAGGTCAACACTCAGCCCCTGAGCCACGCTTGCCAAGCTATGCAGGATATTCTTTATGTTCTAAAGAGCTTCTGCTAGCTTTGTAATTGAAATGCAGTTACTAGAGTTATATAAGGACATTTCTTCACAGAATTCATCACTGAATGATTCCTGGTTCCTATAAGACTGTCCAATATTAGTAATGCTTTACCTTTTTCGATATCTTTATTTTCAAATCAGTTTTTCTTTTAGTCTTCATCAATTGATCCTCAGAACATCTCTTTTGAAAGTAGGTAACTTTCTCAGTCACACAATTAGTAATCGGTTTGTTAGATTAAAATTCGTATTTTATGACTGCTAGATTACATTTTTTCTAAACTTTCTCCCTGCCATACTCTCAGACCATTTTGCTAATCATGCCCTGATGTACCCACCTGAGGATCATATCACACTTACTCATAATCCAAGTGAATACATTAAATCGACCCTGTCCCAGGGCCAAATTTGTTCTAAAACCACAAATAAAAGATCTGATATAGTGAACTTACTCATGTATCAGTTATGTTACAGTCTCTATAGCTAATAGAGATCCTGATCTAATTACCAGATATTTGAGGATTTAGTTTCAGTAGAAAATCCAACTAGACACTCTAGTTGGATTAGGCAAGTTAAATGTGATATGAGAATCATTTTCAAAATTTATCCCTACAATGTATACGTTACAACAGTAATGTGAGATGAAATCTTGATGTTCAAAGAATGTTATTATTATATATTTTTTAAATATATATTTTATTGATTTTTTTTACAGAGAGGAAGGGAGAAGGATAGAGAGTTAGGAACATCGATGAGAGAGAAACATCCATCAGCTGCCTCCTGCACACCCCCTACTGGGGATATGCCTGCAACCTAGGTTCATGCCCTTTGACCGGAATCGAACCTGGGACCCTTCAGTCCGCAGGCTGATGCTCTATCCACTGAGCAAAACTGGTTAGGGCAGAGTGTTAATATTATAGACAAGAGGTTCCATTTTTAGTTTTCTAAAATACTGGATTTAAAAAAACAAATTGTGTTTCTGAAATTGTGCTTGAAGAGGAAATGCTATTTAGAAAGGGTGATGTTTTGGCACATCACAACTTTTCAGTGCACATAAAATGTAAAATAAATGCTAATTCTCAGAATTTAAATCTCTCTGATATGAAATTTATAATCAAGGATATATACTTTTCCAAAAAAGCATAATCCCTTCTGAACAGGATATTTTTAATTATTTTGTGTGTTTTTGTTTTAAATCTTTATTGTTGGAAGTATTACATATGTCCACTTTTTTCCCCTATTGACCTCTTCCAACCCCCCCCACCCTCACCACCCTACTGTCTGTGTCCACGGGTTATACAAGTATGCATACAAGTTCATTGGTTTATCTCTTCCCAACCACCCACCTCCCCTGCCTCCCCTCTGAAGTTCAACAGTCTTGAACAGGATATTTTTAGATCATTTCTTTCAATAGACTCATAAATGGAATCTGTAGGGGTTACAGAGCAACTTTTGGGGCTCTGATTTTGCCACACATGACCAGAAAACAACGTTGCATTCATATATTGCTTTTCAGAATTTTCTCAAAACATCCATCTTAAGCTGACATACATGTCCGCAATGATTTGCCAGGTTGCTGTTTTAAAAGCAGTGTAAGCCTCAAGGTCATTTTCTCCTAATTATGCTCTGTCGGAAGGAGCCTTTGTGGAAACGAGTTGTGACGTTGTTGTTATTGTGTGGTTTCGTTTGTTTGTTTTTCTTTAAAATGAGACTTGTAGGCCAGAAGGGGAGCTCCCCTCAGGCCCAGCTGTGTGCTCTGTGACACATTTATGGAGTCTGTGTTCTAAGGCGGTGTTTTCATTCCCGGATGCAATGAGACAGCACTCTGATGATAGGTCAGATATATCTAAGAGTCCCTAAGTCCAGACTTGGTTGTGAAAATGCAAGGAATGTGTTCACTTCCCTCATTTACTATCGATTTTGTTTCCATGGGTTTTTTCAGCTCACCCTGAAAATGCATGCTTTTCCTCATTGGGCTGGTCCTGACAGTGTCTATGACAGCTGTTGTGGCATTTAAATAGCTGTCCAAGAGACTGTCCTGAAAGTCAATTGCCAATGAAGAACTGCAAATATATGCGTGTCAAGCTATAGTATTTTTTTAATGTAAATTTTTCTCAAATAGAAAAGCCTGTGTTACCAAGAATCTTACCCCTTGGAGAATGCTTTATAGCGATGTTATCAGATAAAACAACATTGAACCTGGGGGATTCTTACTAAACACAAAAATTGACTATATTTGCCGGTAAATTCTAAGCTGTGGTAGTATTGTTATTGAGTTATTTTTTACAGAGGAGTACTAGTAGACATTATTTTTTCAGGGGATCAAAACGTTTATTTTTCATTCTTACAAATTCTATAGAAATGAACCCAAGTGAAACAGATATATACATGTACATATGTACAAAATTTTTACTTCTGAAAATTATCTATAAAAGTAGGTGGTTAAAAATAAAACAAAATGAAACAAACAAACAAACCTAAAAGGATTTAAAGCCAGTACTATGATTAAAATTACTCTTCCTTTACTTGGAGAAAACCAGGAGTAGACATTTTTTCAGGAAATGTTGGGGAAGAATGAGATGATGAGAACAGCATGGGGATTGCAGTTTGAGAGGAGAAGTGTGTGCCACCATAGCCAGCTTTCTCTTCTCAGGAGAAGCTAATAAGGGGCAGGGGGTGTTCGGAGGTCAGTATTCCATATATGTGATCGGCCTGGGCAGGTAGCTCAGTTGGTTAGAACATCGTCCTAATATACCAAGGTTTCAGGTTAGATCCCCGATCAGGGCACATACAAAAATCAACCTTTCATTTTGATGTAGTCCCATTTGTTTATTTTCTCTTTAGTTTCCATTGCCCTAGGAGCTGTATTGGTGAAGATACTGCTTCGGCATATGTCTGAGATTTTGCTGCCTGTGGATTCCTCTAATAATTTTATGGTTTCCCATCTTATGTTTAAGTCCTGTATCCATTTTGAGTTTATTTTTGTGTATGGTGTAAGTTGGTGGTCTAATTTCATTTTTTTTGCATGTTTCTGTCCAATTTTCCCAACACCATTTATTGAAGAGGCTGTCTTGACTCCATTGTATGTTCTTGCCTCCTTTGTCAACTACTAATTGAGCGTAGTGGTTTGGACCAATTTCTAGGTTCTCTAATCTATTCCATTGGTCTATATGTCTGTTCTCATGCCAGTACCAGGCAGTTTTGAGAATAGTGGCTTTGTAATACAGCTTAATATCTGATATTGAGATCCCTCCTACTTTGTTCTTCTTTCTCAGGATCACTGCAGCTATTCGGGGTCTTTTTTTATTCCAGATGAATTTTTGGAGAGTTTTTCTACGTCTGTGAAATATGCTGTTGGTATTTTAATGGGGAGTGCATTGAATCTATAGATTGCTTTGGGTAGTATGGACATTTTAATGATGTTGATTCTACCAATCCATGAACACGTATGTTCTTCCATCTGTTTATGTCTTCCTCTATCTCTTTTCTCAGTGTCCTGTAGTTTTCGGAGGACAGGTCCTTTACCTCCTTAGTTAAAAGCTTCTGTGCAGCAAAAGAAACCATCAACAAAACAACAAGAAAGCCCACTGCATGGGAGAACGTATTTGCCAATGTTATTACCAATAAGGGTTTAATCTCCAACATTTACAGGGAACTCATACAACTTAATAAAAGAAAGATAAATAACCCAATCAAAAAATGGGCAACGGACCTAAATAGATACTTTTCGAAAGAGGACATACAGAAGGCCAAGAGGCATATGAAAACATGATCAAAGTCACTAATCATCTGAGAGATGCAAATCAAAACGACAATGCGACATCTCACACCTGTCAGAATGGCTATCATCAACATATCAACAAATGACAAGTGCTGGAGAGGATGCAGAGAAAAAGGAACCCTCGTGCACTGCTGGTGGGAATGCAGACTGGTGCAGCCACTGTGGAGAACAGTATGGAGTTTCCTTAAAAAACTCAAAATGGAGCTCCGATTTGACCCAGTAATCCCACTTCTAGGAATATATCCCAAGAAACTAGAAACACCAATCAGAAAGGATATATGCACCTCTATCTTCATAGCAGCACAATTTATTATAGCTAAGATTTGGAAACAGCCTAAGTGCCCATCAGCAGATGAGTGGATTGAAAAACTGTGGTAGCCGAAACCGGTTTGGCTCAGTGGATAGAGCGTCGGTCTGCGGACTGAAAGGTCCCAGGTTCGATTCCGGTCAAGGGCATGTACATTGGTTGCGGGCACATCCCCGGTAGGAGGTGTGCAAGAGGCAGCTGGTCGATGTTTCTCTCTCATCGATGTTTCTAGCTCTCTGTCCCTCTCCTTTCCTCTCTGTAAAAAGTCAATAAAATATATTTAAAAAAAAAAAAAGAAAAGAAAAACTGTGGTACATCTATACAATAGAAAAATTTCTGAGGTATTTTACAAATATCCATCAATAAAGCCCAGACAGAAGAAGAACAAACTGTCAGTAAACTGAACGGAGCCTTTCGCTATCAATGACTGAGTTAGTGCGGGGACTAGCTTTACTCCACTAATTGTGATTTCATTCTTTTTAAGAAAAGTTTCCAAGAGATGTCACTAAATAAGACTTGATTCAGTCCCTATAAATGTGTGAAATTTTAGAGGTTTTTGTTTAATTATTTTGCTCTTTCATTTTAACAGTGAAATATTGTTTTAATTGAGGCATAGCTGTCAATAAATTTTCTAACAGTAGTAATGTCTGTCCATTTGGTACTTCATATATACAATTCCAAATAATAGGTTATAAAATTTGACACCAAGAGAACTTTTTATGACATTGTACAATAAAATGTACTGTATTCATTAAAATGTCTGTGGCTCCGGGGCTAGAACGCAGCAGAGCAATGGCTAACATCACAGTCTGCTGCCTTCCATTATGTCACACTGCCCTGGAAGTAAGCAGGGACCCCACCTGAAATTGCCCAAGGAAAGCTTAGAAGTTTTCAGCATCAGATCAGTTACCTTTTTAAAAAATAGCCTGCTTCAGATAGTCTTTGCAAGTCAAGTTCAGCAGCATACTCTAGGATCAGTGTATCACAACATTAAAGTTGAAAGAATCTAATTAACTTAAGAATTTAACCCCCAGTGTGGGTTGTCACTTTTATTTATGTATTTTTAACATATATTTTATTAATTTTAGAGAGAGAGAAAGGTGGGGGGGGGGAGAGAAAGAAACATCAATGATGAGAGAGAATCATTGACTGGCTGCCTCCTGCATGCCCCACACTGGGGATGGAACCCACAACCCGGGCATGTGCCCTGACCTGGAATCAAACCCCGACCTCCTGATGCTCAACCACTGAGCCATGCCAGCTGGGCACTTTTAAACTTTTTGAACCATAAATATGTTAAGATATAACCAAAGCTACATTATCTCCCTCCAAGTGATCATGCCCTATACTTTTAGTACATATTGAACATAATCTTTGCATTTTATATCAATTATCTCGTTTAGTTAACACAGTTCTCTTCCAAGTTACATTTTAGCATTTTTTTTTTTTTTTTTTTTTTTTTTTTTTTTTTTTTACAGATGACAAAACTACGTTTCTGAGAGCTTAAATTGTTTGTCCGGAACAGCACAATGAAGGGCAAAGCCAGAATTTAAAATAGTGTATGTCTAACTCCAGAGACAGTGTTCTTTCCACTTCACAATACTAACTCAAGGAGAGCCGCAGAGATCTCCACTTTCTGAAACATTATATGGGATTCTCCATGGTTTCAGGCCGTTTTTATGACTAAATTTCCAGGAAAATGCGTTTCTCTACCTTCCCCTGGTGAATATACAATGGGTGCAGAGTACTAAATGTACTTTTCCTATATTTCTCTCTGATTCATTTATAATAGCTTAATAAAAGTGATCATAAAGAATAAAGCGGGAAAAGTAATTATAAGGGCTTACAGTAGTATCAATAGAACTCTTCTTTCTCGTTAAGAAAATTATGATTTATGAGGTCTGTGGGCTTTCACGTGAACTATAATTCAGATGAAGCCCAGCGTAGTCTTTCACATTCTTCTATTCAGCTATTTGTAGTAATTAAAATACTTAATTGAGAATAATCCTGAAAGAATATTTGAGTGTAAATGTCAGCTATTATATAAGTTAGGATTTTAAAATCATTATACAAAGACAATTATGTTAATGTGAACTAAATTCACTCTTTTTTTTGGTATTTGAACAATAAAATAAATTTTCCCAATTATAACTTTTAGAATATACTACAGTGATTTTTCCCCAATAAAGCACTGATGATTAAAACTAATAAAAAAGAATCCAATAATTAATTTCTCCCACCCCGAGGAAAACAAATTGGTATGTTAAGGTTATCATCTTAGTAAGCTAAATATAATAAATGTCTGTCCAGTCTAGCTTCACTTAGCAATTTTAATAATGAACTTTAAGGTGTATTTTTATTTGCTGTAAAGATGCAGTTATTAACTAGAAAATATGGAAAAGAAAGAAAATCAAAACAAGAGCAAAAATGTAGGAAATCTGATTCACTTATTCAGCAAATAATGCATACTTGACATGCAGTTAGATTTTCAGGATGAAGATGTAGGAAGACAAATGAGATACTAACTCACATCTTTGATGAATCTATACCTCTGGAGGAGTTGAAGGTAGAGGAATATTTGAGAACAAAAACGTGGATAAATAACTAATGCAGTGTGGTCTGGCACAAGTATGTGACCGTTTTATAACACACTACAGTCCTGGTGCACAAAATTTGTGCACGGGTAGGGTCCCTAGGCCTGGTCAGAGATCAGGGCCGATCTGTGGGACGACTGGTGGGTGATCGGGGCGCCCCTGCTGGCACCCGCCTTGGCCAGCCTGGCGCCGCCCACTCACTAGCCCCACCCCCCACTGCCGCCTGTTGCCTCACTCTGCGGGGCAACCTGCAGGGTGATCGGGAGGGGGCCCGCTGGCACCTGCCTTGGCTGGCCTGGGGCCTGCGGGCTGGGGGCAGCTCCTGCATTGAGCATCTGCCCCCTGGTGGTCAGTGTGCATCATAGTGACCGGTCATTCCACTATTCGGTCTATTTGCATATTAGGCTTTTATTAGATAGGATAGCTGAAGGGATTCATTTTGGCATCTTCCCTGGACCTTGAAGCTTATGTTCTAGTTTGGTCATTTTAAAGTGAGTTAACCGTATTGAGTCTGACAAAAGAGGAGAAATAAGAACGCTGGGAAGGGTTCCTAAGGCTTGGGTGTGTGTGTGTGTGTGTGTGTGTGTGTGTGTGTGCATGTACACTGTGTTTGTGTGCAGTGTGTTTGTATATAATGTGTTTGTATGCGCAGAACTACCTGCTAGGCAGCATTTTGGAAATGTATTGGCATTATTTTAATAAAAATAGCAAGATGTTATTCATGTTTACTTACTGGGAACCTGGGATGACAACGGGTTTGCACATAAAAAACCTTAGCAACTCTCATGTAATTTGTGAATGTTTTGCTGTACACTCAGGTAAATGAAAATTTATTCTTATTTATATGAGACTATGTATTTAGAATTTCACACATGAACTCAAGTAATTCTTACATAGTTTTCAATTTTACAAGGTTTGAATTTACTAGGAATGCAACTACCATATAAGCCAAAGGGAAGTTATATTTTTTAAATTTCTAATTTTATTAAAAGTTGCTCAATATTTTAGAAAATTGCATCACTGAGGGCAATGTAGCACATAGTATTTGAATAGCTAATTCAATACATTTGTATCCATTTACATTTATAGCTGTTGTACTCACAGTTATTCTCTATATGCATACCTATAATGTATCTCCTAGTTTTATGGTGCTGTACTATTTTCTAATAAACAATTATATATTTATTACAAATTAAATGTACCTTCTGTCTGTTTTACATTATATTTATGTCCTATTGATTTTTATTGATATTTCATAAGTTACATTGTCTATTAAACTAAATTAAACATAATAAAAATGTTACAAATATTTGTCATAAAAGATTGATTATGATTAACCTAAGGCTTTAATAAAGCTGAGTGTAATCAGGCAAGTTTCAATTGATGGTAAAACAACAGATTTAAAATAATGGGTATATATATATATATATATATATATATATATATATATATATATATATATATAGAGAGAGAGAGAGAGAGAGAGAGAGAGAGAGAGAGATGATAGGTAGGTAGGTAGGTAGATAGATAGATAGATAGATAGATATAAAGATGGGGAATCAGGAAGCCTCATTGGAACCAAGAATATAGACTCCAGATATATTCTGAGCCTGTTAAATTTAAATAAAAAGGAGACCCTGGCCAGTGTGGCTCAGTGGTTGAGCGTTGACCAATGAACCAGGAGATCATGTCTGGTTTGCAGGCTCAATCCCCAGTAGGGGGCATGCAGGAGGCAGCAGATCAATGTCTCTCTCTCATCATTGACGTTTCTATGTCTCTCTCCCTCTCTCTTTCTCTCTGAAACCAATAAATATATATTAGAAAAAAATAAATAAAAAGGAGAAATGGAATTACACATGGGTTTTATTTTAATGCTATACAACTTACAAAGCTACTGACTAGCTAAAAGACCTCTGTTTCTGTTGCCATAGGAAAACCTAAACCTCAAAAAAAAGGGAGGGGGCAAAGTTCTTCTTAGGTTTCCCCAAATTCATGGCATTGCATAGCTGGTGGGAAGTGCATCAGATCTGGAACTTGAGTGCAGGATCATTAGGGAAACTCAGTTTTTATTTAGATGCCACTGTTCCATCTGCATTTTAAGACTTCTATGAAAATAAGGGAAAATATATATTATATGACCAATAGCTGCCTCTGCCACCCTGAGCATGTTTGAGCTATAATTTATAATATAATTTATAATGGCCATATGTGTTATGGTGATTATTATGCATGAATATATGTATGTGTTTATGTATTATACCCCATCTCATGGTAAAATATAAATCAAGCACTTGGGAGTCAAGGAATAGTGAGCTATAGTCAGTCATACATGTTTCTGTTATCTATTGTTTTAAGCTGGACAGTGGTGATTAGATACTTATTTTAGAAAGCTAATGCTAGTGACAGATGTGAGCATAGTTAAGAATAGAAAAAGATAGAAGGAATATTTTAGAATAGACTATCAGTATGGCAAAGATTTAGCTTATTTTCCATGTGATAGCTATTTGTTTAATATATTTATTTAGTAAAATGCATGAATGTTAATTTATATAATATTTCCTGATTACAAAAGTGATAGCATAATCTATAAATTAATAATGGAGGTAAATGGCACATTTTAGAAGATTTTAATAGATATTACATTTATACTGCATAGTCTTGCCAGTTGTAAACCTAAGCTATAAAGATGGTTAATTTCTTCATTCCCCCATCCACACACTCAACCGCATTGGGTAGTAACATTTCCTTTAACGCTTTTCAGTCTCATGGAGCAAATAGTTTCTTACCGTTGTTATAATGCCCACTCTTGTGTTAATAGTGAGGACAAAACCATTTCTGGTGTTTAGTGACCATATATGTTTTATCACTTGTAGATATGTGTTTAATACCATATCTGTCTTCTCACCCTTGACCATATGACCTTTGTTCCACATTTTGTTTCTAGAATTTATTCCTATTTTGTTATTTGCCTTTATTTAATTCCTTGGTGGTTTTGCTGTATCTTTCCTCTTCTAAATATTATATTCTAGTATCTTGCTTTATGGCAGTAACTGATGATTTGAAACATTTTTTAAGCTCTCTCTAATCTTAAAAACTCAAATTTTGACATTAAGATCTATGAATTTAGTACTCGATCATTTAGTTCCAGCCCATACATTCTTCAATACTTCGTAGTCACGCAATGCATAACGTTTTGGTCAGTGACGGTGATCCTGTAGTTATAATGGAGCTGAAAATCTATCACCTTGGTACTGTAGAGCTGTTGTACCGTCATAGCGCAGCACATGACCTGCGGGTGGCGATGCTGGTGCACACGGTCCTAGTGTCGACAAGTATGCACAGTGCATAATACTTGATCATTATAACTAATGACTCTTACTGGTTATGTATTTGCCTACTAGACTCTGTTATTTTAGAGTGTGCTCTTTCTACTCATAAAAGGAGTTTGCTGTAAAACAGCATGCCATGTTGTACCAGCAGCTGCCTCATATATCCTGCATTTCCAACACCTCTGGTCACATCATTGCTCTTGTGCTTGATTTAATCTCATGTTGTTTCATGCAGGATCATGCTGCATAGGCGTGTAGCCTAGGAGCAATAGGCTGTACCACATAGCGTAGGTGTGTAGCAGGCTACACCTTCTAGGTTTCTGTACGTACACTCTGTGATGTTTGCATTCTGACAAAATTGCCTACCAGTGCATTTCACAGAATGCATCCTGGTCGTTAAGCTGCACGTGACTGCATTTTACATTTACATTTCTCTAACGTCAATATCTTAGGGCATGCGTATTAATTACTACACTTCAGTGGGAGGTTGGAGGGGAGGGGAATGCTTATTATTTTCCTTCTTTGCTAAGTAATTTTGTAATGAGTGGATGAATAGATGAAAGTCGATAGATCTTAAGTCATGATAAATTAGTTTAAAATTAATTTGGTTTCAAATATTCTGATGCAGTCGTTGGCCAATTAAACCTGGTACTGAGTTATGTAAAGAAACATTTGTTAATGATTCATGTTGTCTGATCTGAAGGATATGCCACTTCACATTGTAGTTAGCAAGTAACATATATGTAGGCAGTTAATCTGTAGTAATCATCTTGGATTTTGGTCAATTCATGGTATCAAAAGATTTAAATACACTGTTAATGTACTTTAAAGAAAAATAATTTTAAGAATTACTTGTTATCTCCGAGTTAAATAGGGAACATGACTCTTGCTATTTAAAACTGGAAAAATCTGAATCACCTACCTTTGAAGACGTCCTTCAAAGATAAGTCTCTAAAATATAAACTAGGGACTCCGTACTTAAACACCAGTTTTATATCATTACCAGAAAATAATATTACTGAAATAAATTTCTTACCCCAGTAAGAGAGCTTGGAAAAGTTAGAAAATATTGGCATTAGTGTTGGAAAATTACTAGTGATAATGTAAATGTTACCAGCTAAATTTATCTGTTAGATAATAGAGTATTTAAAGTCAAAGTAGTGTAGCTAATTGCATGGGTTTTCCTTGTTACAGAATTGGTCATTTAAACTATATATCACGAAGAGGACAGAATTTTTAGCCTACGTATGTGATGCTTGCAAAAACTTCAGTAATTTCTAAAGGTAATAATTATTCAACTCATGAACATTGTTTTCATTACTACCTAATATGAAAATCAATTAATCACACTGAAATTATTAGTGGAGTTTTCATTTAGTTTATTTTTTAAAAGACTTCCCCTCACTTACTGCTCTTTGCTTAACTCAGAAAAATCAAGGAATACTTATTATTTTGTCTAGAAAAGATGAAGCATGAAAATGGCATGCTTACAGCTTGCTACACAACACAAAGGAGCAAGAAACAATGGCCTGGACATGTGTTTTACATCCTGACTTTAGAGTCAAGGTCACAGTGATTTGATACTGGACACATGTCCTCCTTTCTGTAGGAGATGGGTTTGAATACTATAGAACTAAAGCAAATTCCTAAACATTACTAACTAGATGTTAATAAGGAATTCACATCTGTGATTCATTTACATCTTTCTTTGAATCATTTAACTTTAATGTATTTATTTGATGCAAATTAAATCCACCTTTCCATTTTGCCTAGTGGTCTAACACTATCCTTGCCAAGATCCATAATAAGGGGAAACAATGCTGCTCAGTGTTGCCATCACAGCATCCTGGAGGCACTCCATTTCATTACATGCAGAGGGAGGAATAATTAAGACAGCCAAACAGCAAGGAGGATCAGCCCGGAACAAAGTCAAGCTACCGTAACAGTCGGAAACGAGACATTCCTAATAACACATTGACTGCAAAATAGACGATCCTGTGAAATAATACCCACTGACTTGACCTCTATTAATATGGAAGCTGGCAAATTCAGGCAGTTTCACGTGTGCTACTACTAAAGGCCACTGATGATTCAGGTGCCACCACAGTGCAAATGCTCAGAGCATTTCAAGGCTTGAAATTCAGACGCAGTCTCCCAATAGCCACATGAAACAGGATGTTTACTACGGTCGATCTTAGGAGCTCTCATACTACATATTTCACAGTGATATTTATTAGGTATTTTACAGTTCACGATATCCACTTGTTTAGTGGAGAAAAGAAATGTGCACTTACATCCTTTGGCATAAGATTCAAGTAGTAATAATTTTAGAGAAAAAGTTGTGTATTTATTGCCCCTTTAAAATATATTTAGGAAGCTATCCTTCTTTGGTCCTGTATGAAAACTCAGATAGTGCCTTGAGTTTTCTGGACAGTCTTGGGGAATAAAAAAAATATATAATAATTATAAGTCACAAAACATAGTGTCCTCTGGACTTTATCATATTTCTGAAAAATTGGGTGATCTAAAATGTCTGAATCGCCATTTTTAATAATTCTTATGTAAGTATACAAAACCATAAAGTTGTTTGGAAAAAAGCGAAACATTGCCAGCATGGGTCTCTGTTACTTACATAGTTTTCCAAAGTGAGCTACGATGCGTCGTAGGATTTTTCATATGAAGGTGAGCCATTGGATGAAGATGCACTGACTGGGGCTTCAAGGACAACTGATTTAATGGAAGCAACAGTTTTCCCAAGACAGCAGTATTGATGAAGAGATAAGATGTATGCCAATAAATAAATAGAATAACCCTCATTTTCTCTCAGTAATTAGCATAATAAATATTCATCAACTCAGGATGTAGAGGACCTGAAGAACACTGTGAACAATGTTACAAAGGCAGTTCAATAGAGAATGAAAGGCTTTTGAAGCAATGGTGCTGGAATACATGCATCTTCATATGTAACAAATAGATGAACCTCTACACCTCATGGACTAAAATGTAGAACTCGAAGAGGGATTGAGGAAAACATAGGAGGAACTCCGTGTGTGTGGCATTGGGTTAGACAAAGAATTTTTTAGCATGACACCAAATGCACAAGTCCTAAAAGAAAAAAATGATAAATTCAGCTTTAGCAAAATTAAAAATGATGCTTTGTCAAAGACACTCTTAATAGTATAAAAAGACAAGCCACAGACTGAAAGATATAGCTGCAAATCACATATTTGGGAAAGGACTTATAATAAAATATATGAAGAACTTTTAAAACTCGTAACTTTAAAAAACTGGATAAGACATTCTAGCAAAGATGATATTTAGAAGACAAAGGTGTGTGAAAAGTAACTGATTGTTCTGTAACTCATTAGAGCATCAAATAACATTCCAAGAAATCTCTGAGTCACCTAGGTGTTTTTCTCATTCTCTGTCTCTGCCTCTCTTCTTTCTGTCTTCTTTCTGTTCCTTTTAAGCATTATGGCAGATGTAAATTATAATTTTAAATAAATGGTTATTACAACTCATCAAATAGGCAAAGAGTAAAGCATTTCTTATTGTTGTCGGTATTATCACTTTTCTTGGAAGATTTTAAATGTAAATGCTTTAATGTATTTTTGTTTTGTGCCTTTCAAAAACAAACGCAAAAACAACAGTATCAAAATGTATGACTTTTCCCCTCTGGGTTTACAATATCAGGTGTGTGATGATTACTTTTGCATGTCAATTTCCCTGGGGTGAGGGGTGCCCAGAGAGCTGGTAAACATTCCTGGGTGTCTCTATGAAGAGTCACAGGGAGAGATTAGCATTTTGACTGTGTAGACTGAGTAAAGATTGTCCTACCAAAGCAGATAGAACCATCCAATCATTGAGGGAATGAGTCGGAGTGAGCAAAGGAAGGCAAATGTGCTCTGGGCTTGAGCCTAGACCAGTGATGGGCAACCTTTTGAGCTTGGTGTGTCAAACTTCGCCAAAAAACTGAGCATAACTCGGGTAGTGTGTCACTTTGAGGAAAAAACATTATTTTGCAAATGTTTCATCCTCAGGAGCAGCAAATGTTTCATCCTCGGCATGCGGCTGCGTGTCATCAGAAATGGCTACGTGTGTCAGTGCTGACACGCGCGTCATAGGTTCGCCATCACTGGCCTAGACATTCAGGTTTTCCCGCCCTCGGACATTGGCTCTCCTGGCTCCTGGGTGTCAGACTCAGACTGAGACTTATCCCTTCAGCCTCTGGACTCTCAGGCTTTCAGACCGGAGTGAATTATACCATCAGCTCTCCTAATTTTTCAGCCTGGAGGTGGAAGGTCATGGGACTCCCAGTCTCCATAACTGTGGGAGCAAATTCCTAGACTAAATCTCCTCTTACATCTTTTTTCTATCTATCTTCTACTGGTTCAGTTTCTCTGAAAAACACTAATACAAGGTGTATGTTTTAAAATAAAGACCTTTAGCTAAAAATGCAAAGGCAATAAGAAGTCTAAATTTACTATACAATTAATTTTTCCATAGTTAAGTTTTAATATTGGTAATATGAATTTGTAATATAACACTGTATGGCCTCAACACATTGGCTTCTTTTATAACCTTAATAGTAGTTCTGTTATAACATTCTAACTGTTTTCCTCCTCTTAACATAGTCCTCCATCTGAAGACATCTAACAAATTATGGGCAAATCATTATTACAGAGAATAATTCTGTAATTGTGAAATCTTGCCTTTAAAAACACTTCAATTTGGTGAAGAAATGGAAACCTGTATCTGTGTTTCACTTAAAGGACAATGCCTTCTATTTTGGACTGGAGCCCAATTAGAGCTTGATGAGAAATTCTAGGGTCACACTGGTACCGATTATGCCAGGTGATGACAGTGTTTGGAACTTTTTCAATGTGAGCTCGGAGCCATCCATGGAGTCTTTGCCAGGAACGGGTCCTCTTCTGAATAAAAGACTTACAGTTCCTGGATTTTTACTAGGGTTCCTGAATTGTCTGTTTTTGCTTCTAATTTTGATAATAGGACTCATCAATTAAGAAATCCAAAGCATCCTTGTGCTTTGGAGTATATTGTGTTCAATCTCCGCCGATTCTTAGGGTTAACTATAGCTCTGCAGTCCTTGTTTTCCCGTCAGAATTGATGCCGCGCATAAAGAAACAAAAGCATGCAGGCTTCTTCATGTTCTTCTCTGATGTGGAATCAAAGCACCTCATTGTTAATTTGGAATTTAAAAATCAGACTACCAGGCTATCCATCTGCAGTTTCCTATTGGAAAATGTTCCAGTTCCGCCCCACCTTTGAGTCAAATAGAAGTATTTTGTTGCTGCCTTTGACTCCATATGAACATGTCTTCCGCACCTGTCGCTGCGCTGATTGCCTGTAGTTTATTTTTCAGGCCAGTTATTACCGTGAGATTCAATTAAGCCAGGTGCTTAAGAACATACCAACTTAATGCGTGATTTCAGTGAGTGCAACACTGGACTGTAACGATGACAAAGAACTCCGGAGCCCAAATTACCCCAGCTTCAGGTAATGTGTTCTGTATTAAGAGCAGCTCTTGTAGCAATACTTTATTCTGAATAGCATAATAAAACATAGCTAGCATCGTCAACTAGTGAGTGACTGTGAATTGGAACAGAGATTTGAAACCTCAAGCTAAAGAGCAACCACAATTCCATTAAAATAAGGAATTTAATCAAAGATGCTCCTATTACCACTACACCGATACAAAATAAAACATCATGCTACTTATTCCCATTAATTCCATGATGAATGGCATTGCTGATGGAGACATATTTCTAGAAAATAGAAACATATATATCATAAGTGATTTTAACCAAATATGTAATGTATGTGGTTTGAAATACTTCTTTCGAAAGGAGAGTCTTTATTCTGGAAAAAGTGAATCAGGGTGACCCTGACTGTGTGTCATGAGACATATCTGAGGATGTTGGGGTTGTACCACAAAATACATCTCCCTTGGATACCTCTTTGGGAAACTACTGGGGGATATATTGCCCCAAATCTAAAGAGTAAACAAAGAAATGGATGACAAGATACAAGAAACAGAAAAGCTACCATAGAAGGACAAGGACCTTCCCGGCGAAGTGAAAGGACGTGCTAGCAGGACATTGGCTCCTGAAGTCTTTCTAGAGCAGTGGTCGGCAAACTCATTAGTCAACAGAGCCAAATATCAACAGTACAACGATTGAAATTTCTTTTGAGAGCCAAACTTTTTAAACTTAAACTTCTTCTAACGCCACTTCTTCAAAATAGACTCGCCCAGGCTGTGGTATTTTGTGGAAGAGCCACACTCAAGGGGCCAAAGAGCTGCATGTGGCTCGCGAGCCGCAGTTTGCTGATCACGGGTCTAGAGGAAGCTAGTTGCCTCAGGAGCATAAAGAGAAGGGCCCTAGGAAAGGGTCTCAGGGTGCAGGGGTTTGAATGCACTGAGAAGGGTTACTCGTCTAGAGATACTTTTGTGAAAATTAATCGTAGGCCCATAAAGAACTAAGCACACTATTAAAACACATTAATCATTAAGTTCATGGAAACAAAGTTGTATAGGACAGAGATGTAAATTTAGTGTGAGACCAAGCTTAGCGATAACCTGTATTTTCAGTCATGACAGGGTAAATATTTGTACTAGAGTCCTATTGCCACATAACACATTACCGCCAAACTCAGCAGCTTAAAAACACACACATGTAGCCATGACTGGTTTGGCTCAGTGGATAGAGTGTCAGCCTGAGGAATGAAGGGTCCCTCTCTTAAATCAATAAAAATATATTCAAACACACACACACACACACACACACACACACACACACACACACACACATGCATCCTCATGGTTTACTAGTAGTAGGTTAGAGGTCAGGAATTCAGGTCAGGTGTAGCTGGGTTGTGCAAGGTCTCATGAGGCAGAAAGCAGGGTGTGGGCTGGGCTGTTTCTTCTGGAAAGCAGGTCCTTTCCCACTTGATGGGGTTACCAGGTTTCATTTCCTTGTGATTGTGTGACCCATAGCCCTAGATTCATCATGGCGGTGGGCTGTAGGACACCCTCAGCTTCTAGAGGCAACCATGTGGCTGCCCCACAGACTGTTTACTTCATGGCTATTGGCTTCTTTTTCTTTTTTTAAAAAAAATATCTTTATTGGTGAAAGTATTATAGATATCTCCCATTGACCTCGTCCACCCCTCACACAGCCCCCGGCCTTCACTGCACTTGCTTCTTTAAGGAGGGTTTTTCTCTGTTCAGCTAATACACCGAGTCTTATAATAATGGAATCGAGTGCCAGCCAATCACCTTTGCTGTACATCTTTGTCTGGCAGTAAGTCACAGGCCCCGCCCACTAGGGTTCAGGGACAGGGGTTTTACCGGGCAGAGCACCAGGGCTGGGGACCGTGGTGGTCAGTATAGATTTCTGCTTACCACAATGTTGAATATGACTTTATACAAAAGTTCTGAAACGGCAATATTGGGGGGATAGAAAAAAGCAGATTATATGGAAATATATAAGATCTCATGGCTTCTTCTTATTCTAACAGTTGGTAATATAGAAAATAAAACACTTTATATTAGTCTGAGAAAATTACTTGAGAATGTGTAGAAAAATATCAGAAGAACTGCACTTAATCCTTATTATGCATATATATTTGAAAACTAAATTAGAAAAAAATATATAAGCATTTGAAATACCAGGTATGGATTTGAGAGAAGTAAGCAGATATTGGAAATGTGGGGGAGAGAGTAACAGAGTTAACTTCTGCTTGGATATGGGGTTATAGAAACAAGGATGTTTAAGCATTCCAGGACAGGTAGCTAGCTGTAAGAGTTAGGTGGGCGTCAACAGAAAATTTATTATAAATTTCTAGTGACTTATTTCTGTGAATATTTTCTTCAATCTAAGTTTCTCAAGAAATAGAAGAAGAAAAAGAAGACTTTCTCAGAACAACACTCTTAATAAGTCTATAATTAAGGGAAGTTTGTTGAATTAATTATTCAGTAGCAATTTAATTTAGTCAATTCAATAATGGAAAATTTAAAATTTTAACTGGACAACCAAGTGATAGGAAAACAATCCATAAAAATAGAAAAGAATGGTGTATAGGAATTAATATTTACCTAAGAATTTGACATTACTCACAGTTATATCACTTGAAACATTCTTGTTAGGAAGTTAAATTAAGCCACATCATTAGCAAAAATACAAATAGGTGAATTCTCAGGAATACAACCTCTCTATGTCTGCATGGGTTTCAGGAAATGAACCAAAAACAATAACTAGTCATACAAATACAGCTTAATTAACTAGTCATACAAATACAGCTTAACTAGTCATACAAATACAGCTTAGAAACTTTCATTTTATGTGATTAGAGATATGAACAAGCCATACAAAAGAGAATGCACCCCTTAAACACATAAATGACAGCGGTTTCTTCTGAAATATCACTTTGGACTTAGATATTCAACAAGGCAGGACCCCAATTTGAACTTAAACTATTTGTAAGGAGAGGAGCAAGTAGAGAAAATAAAACAAAAATGAAGCAAAGAGGTGAACATAAAGGGTTTGTGAGATCCAGGGGATGGAAAGATGGCATTTGATGGCTTCAGAGAAAACATTTTGAAAAATGTCAGCAGAGGTCAACTTTCTACAATGACAGAATAAAATAATTCCAAAATAATGAACTTCCTCCCTTACCCTTAAGAAAGTTTTCTTTTTTCATCTTTTATCTCAAGCAAAACAGCTAATAGTCTCCTAAATATTTCATCTTCAATTTTACTTTGCATAACAAATAGATGAATCATTAATAAATTATACCAAAAAGGCAACATGACGTCATCATGTCTTGTGAGAACATTCATTATATTCAGAATGAAAAGCCTTCTTAGATCTTTCCATAGGGATGGAGCGTAAGGGTTGGCACAAAAGGAAGAAGAGAAAAAAGAAATTTCATTTAATTCACTAGTATAGTAAGGTTTAAATACTAAGAATGAGTTTATCAAATACTATACATTTCCACATCAGTGTATTTAATAAATCATGAAAGATGAGAATGGAACTAAAAATCTGAGTACCTACAACCACTTCAAAATAAATGAAAATCATATCATCCCTCACCCATATAATAGATGTTAGGGATTATTTTAACACAGGACTGACTGGATTAGTTATTGATTAAATAAGCTTCATCTAAACCCATATATCTACCCTTTCTACACTTCCTGCAAGTCATCCACCTGCTCTGTTTATAAAACAGAGAATGTTCTGTAAAAAGCACGTGTTCTTTTGTAGTAAAATGGTATATTCACTGCCACTCACATTACAGAAGTGTATGCTCGCAGTAACATTCCTACTGTGTACCTTGTGTGCACCTTTTCCTGAGCGCTTGACATTGGCAAGAGAAGAACAATGCATCCATTTGGTTAGTATTGTATTTTAATAACTTGAGCTACAGGATTTCCTATGTTTTGTGCACAGAATAGAATTGATTTATCAGTGACGATGGAAGGATGTTCATCTTTTATTCCCCAAACTCTCCTTTTCTAACCCACTGTCCATTTAAATTGATGGGTTCGCTGGTGCAGCACACACATACAAACTCCGGAAGTGGCCTGTGCAGCCTGAAGCTTAGAAAGCTAACTTGGTGGAAACTTTCATTTGCCCAAGGTTTAAATGAGTAAGGTGTTTTTTTAAAAAAATACAATAGGCATGTATTTTTATTATATTGTTTGTCTAAATGGCAACATATAGTTCCTTGATTTAGAATAATGAATAATCATTTTGTCTGAAGTTATATTTTATGAGCAGTTTTTTTATTTACAGATTAATAATCATTGCAGATTTAAGACCTTGTTAAAGTGGATAAGGTAAACTTGTAATCAGAAATTCTCTGTAGTTATTTTGACCACATTGTTAAGCTTCATGAACACATGTAAACTCCATTTCTTCAATATGAAAACTCGGCATCTTGGTTTTATTTCAGAAAATAAAAAGAATTACTCATAGAATTTGCATGCATATTAATTTTAGTTTTTTTTAAGTGGTAACAGAGTTTAAAAATAGTGGGTTACATGAAAAAAAAATATATAATCAAGTGCAAATATCAAACTTGCCGAAAGTTCCTACAATGCTTTCATGATGGTAAATAATGCTCATTTTAAATTCCATAAAATCAAACAAGATTCTATTTTCATTCTCATGATGGTCAATAGTTGTTGTGTCACAGGAACAAGTAGCAATGAAGACATCTTTTTATACACCCCACCCGGTGGAGGTCTGGGGGTTTATACTTTTCTGTCTACAGGTCTCAAGGTTCCTTTGCCAGATATCTTGGGCAATAGACTAGATTTCAAGGCCCCCTATTCCTTTGTTGTGGCTTTCCCCAGAATGTATGAGGACATTTAGCGATTTTATCTTGGCTTGCCCCAAGACTGCAGACTTCTTTGTGGGGGAGATGAAATCCCTCCTCCTTTCCCCTCCCCCTCCTTTGCCTTACCAGTCACCTTTCCTGCCTAACAGCCCCCAATTTATTTGTCCTTGGGTTTATCTGGCACAAATGGCATTGATTGAGGGGGTCTGAGAATTTCAACCTTTACCCTATGAAATCCCCCTTTCCATAAACATGGTGTGCAACTTCATTTATTTAGATATTCTCTGACTTAAAGGGGGAAGATGGTCAACTGCTTCCCCAAAAGCAGATACGTTTTTACTTGTTTTTTTCCCATGTGTCTTTGCAAAAGCAGTTTTTGTACTTTTCTGCTAGTTTAACCCCATGGACTCTGGGCAGGCCTGGGCAGAAAACGTTCACAGTAAAGAATGGAGCTTAATGTGTAAAAGTGATTGGTATGTATTGTTTCATTAATGCAGTGGATTATCTTTTCATGGGTATGGCCTACATTTAATCCTATCCATGTGTTGCTGGTAATGAAATCTCATAGCTTCTTTCCTGATAATTCTCTATTACAGGATTCTCTTTTTTTAAAAAAAAAAAACCATCCCCGCTTACTGTTTTGTTGTTGTTAGTTAGTTGTTTTTGTCCCCCCTAAAATCCAGAGGGTAATGTTGAAAATAGTCTGTGGTCAAGTTCAACCTACCTTCTTAAAACAGTTTTCATTCTCCCCAATTCCTAATGTATTCTTTCGTCCATTCGAATTTGAAGCGTCTCATATATACTTATTATACTGTTAATGTTGTTCCTTCTTCAAGTTCTAACTAAAAGTCCACAGACTTCACAAAGAAAACTGGTGCTCTGATGAGATACTATTTTTTTTTATCATTTTTGTTCTATCAGTCTGTGCCTCTATTATATCTTTCCTGTCTTATGTTTTAACAAGACGAAAGTTATCTTGGTAGCTACCACATCTTTGCAAAATAATGATGGAAGCATATTAGCTGTTAAAAACACTTATCAAGTAAGAGGGTAAATGCACTCTCTGCATAAAGTGCCAGACAGTGGTAACCTGTGCTGAGCTTCTGCCGTTTGAAAGCATATAAAAGGTACTCATGCAAATTAAATATATTTTTAAACATGCTCATAGAGAAAAATGTTAGCTCCACTTAACAAGCAAAAATATAAAATATTGTAACTGGTCATAAAACTGGCTAATTATACATCTGTTAACTGTATAATGATTTCCCTCCCTAAAATGCATCCATTAATGCACTTCCCAGCTCTACCTAACTCTAACAAACCTGAAACACCTCTGATCCCCAGGAATTATCAGTTAGAAAATGACAAAATAAAAGCAGAACTTTTTTGTCGTTCTCAAGTTTTCATTACTTTTGGCATATTGACAAGAAAGCCATTAAACACACACACACACACACACACACACACACACACACACACACACACATCCAAATTAATAAACGCAGGGATTACTACTAATTGTAACACCTCTTGGGTCTCTTTGCCTGTTAAATGTATCATAAACTGAATGAAAACTTGACCACCTTTATTTCTTTTGACACTTTGTCACCTGAAGCATTTTTCAAAATGTAAATATTTCTTCATGTCCTGGAAATGTCGTACAGTAAAGACGCCTACTCTGACCTTTTCAATATTCTCTATTTTGTCTGGTTGTCTGTTCCAATCACAGGTTCCTGTGGTGGTAAACAGAAAAGTTGGGTATGGCAAGCTAATCAAATTACAGAGTACTGAAAAGGTCATAGAGGGACGGTTTTGACTTCACAGGACATCAGAGGTAGGGGTGGGAGGAGATTTGTAATGTTTGAAAAATGAATTATTGTCACCTTGTGCATGTTTCTAACAAATAACTAGTAAAAGCCAATGACAAACTTTCTTTTGTTTACCCCAATGTTTAAATGACTTCTGGACTACATCTGAAAAGTCAGTAAGCATTTTCTCACTGCAGATTTAATGTAGGTAATTCTATTTCCCTTCTAATGCGCAGTATATCAAATCCTCTTGAGCAGGAAACCTTTATTGTGTCCGTGAAGATAGGGGTTAGCAGCTGACAACTGCATAATGGTGTGAATGTCCTGCTGTCCTTCCGTTCAGAAGGTGCCTTAAAATATTGAATAATAGGCCCAGGTGGGAGATGAACTTTACGTGGTTTATTTTATTCTACCCCATTGAATTTTTCCACATGAATACTCTCACTGCAGTGAGTTTACAGGAGGCTTTGGCCACAAATTCCTGTAGAAAATACTAGGTTACTCTAATTGTATGCATTTCCTACTCCATCGCTGGACTATCTCTGCCAAGCAGCTATGTTATTTATCTTCACATTGCCATTAGCTGTGAGTTCCAATAAATATTAAGTAGTAAAACTATATTTATTGAATGAATAATACAATTTTAAATCTCCCTGAAAACATGTACCTATTTGCAAATGTCAGAAATTCATAAAATCTGTTTATTTTCATCTGAATCACTTTATTCCGTATTTTCTTTAATATAAAAATAAAATAAAATCACCTCTATAGCAAATGCTATTTGTTGCAAACCTAACATGTAGTTTCTTCTTTTTCTTCCTTACTTTTAAAAGACCCCTGATTTTGTTTAATTGACACTCTTCTTACACAGACCTTGTCTGTCATAGAAAGCTGAATTCATCCTCCAGCCCAGAGGTGGGTCCTGGTCAGTTGCAATCACACCGTGCAGTTAATACAGAAACAGGCCTTGCTGAATCAGGACACAGGACAGAATATTCCCAATATTAATTTTACTAATTAGCCTGGCTGGCATAGCTCAGTGGTTGAGCATTGACCTATGAACCAGGAGGTCATGGTTAGATTCCTGGTTGGGGCATGTGCTCAGGGTTGCGGGCTCAATCCCCAGTGGGCAATTATGCAGGAGGCAGCCGACCAGTGATTCCCTCTCATCATTGGTGTTTCTATCTCTCTCTCTCCCTCTTCCTTCCTCTCTGAAATCAATAAAAACATATTTAAAATAAATAAATAGGTAGATAAAAGATAAAGGTAGGTACGTGTCTTCTATTGATCAGCTCTAAATGAAAATTAACTTATTTCGTGGCTGTTAAAGAAGCCAGATCTTTCACACTAGATCTGAAAAAACCCAGTTGTCCTGGGTTCTGCTAATAACCACCTGACAAATGTAAGAGCGATGAGAACGGGGCTATGGGGCTTGATAAAGTGAAACAGAATCTCGGAGGAATAGGCAGGTGGCAGATGGACCACACTTGGTCCTTGTCCTTCTTTTGAAAGTTCTGCTGTAGGAGGAGGTAATGTTTCCACTGTCCTCTCAGTGCATTTGAAACAGGATTTATGTTCTCTATAGTTGTGAGCAAGGAAAAGCAGCGCCCCTAAGTGTGTCTTTGCTTTTAACTTTAGGTGGGGCGTACAGGAGGCAGCCAATCAATGATTCTCTCTCGTCATGGATATTTCTATCTCTCCTCCTCTCCCTTCCTCTTTGAAATCAACAAACATATACTTAAAAAAATAAAAAATAATAAAAATGGCCACTGAATACCTAATGTCTTAAAATGTGTATATGATTAATATTATTCTGCTTAGCTCATTTCATAGATGAATTATTTCCCTTACCAACATCAACTTTCAAGTGTGTCAGTGCAAAAAAATAATGATGTATTCATCTACTGTTTTTCAGTCATGAAACTTTGAGTATCCAAATTGTAACTGATCCTTATTTTTTCAATATAACCAATCAAGATTCATTTAGTCTTTGACAGGTTACTGTGTGCATTTCAAAGTAATTGAATAAAGTTTTATGAAGCCTTATGATTCGGACATTTATTATGTCAGACCTCAGTTCTTCCAGATAATTTCACCTCAATTATTCACTCATCTCTAGAAGCCTATGCATCTTTTGGACATTTTTCCAATTTTAAGCATGATCATTACAAGTGCATTTTATGGCTTTTGTTTCTAAAAGTCTCTAGAGATAAATGGACTAATTTGGAGGTGTTTTATTTAATAAAAGCATGAAATAGTAAGTAACATAAGAGGACAATTACTAATTTAATTCAGAATTGCCATTAAAATGAGCTTTGTACCCTTTCATTTATTCATTAGCCTAATGTGGAAACCAAAGGTTGTTTAGCACAGTCTTTTCCAAATCATTTTAAAACACTTAGCAATGAAAATTTGTATCCTAAAACATGTCTTAAAATCCAAGGTTGGAAGCAAAAGTTAACCAGTGAAAATTTCAAAGATGGAAACAAAGGAACAGTATGGGAAATGGTTAAGGCTGTACAGCTTGAATAAACACTTTTCCAAAGAGGACATACCAATGGCCAATAGAAATATGAAAAGATCATCATCTTCACTAAATCGCCCAAGAGATTCAAATTAAAACCATAATGAGTTATCACCTCACAACTATCAGAATGGCTACCATCAATAAAACCACAAATGAGAGGTGCTGGCAAGGATGTAGAGGAAAGGGGACCCCCATGCATTACTGGTGGAACTGCAGACTGGTGCAGCCGCTGTGGAAAACAGTATGCAGTTTCCTTAAACAATTAAAAAGGGAGCTGCCTATGACCCAGGTATTCCGCTTCTGGGGACTTATCCAAAGAAACCCAAATACTGATTTGAAAGAACATTTGCAGCCCGACATTTATCGCAGCATCATGTGCAATAGCCACGATATAGAGGCAGCCCACGGGCCCATCAGTGGACGAGTGGATAAAGCATGGTAGCATGTACACACCATGCAACATTACTTGACCATTAAAAAGAATGAAATCTTACCGTATTCAACAGCATAAATGGACCTAGAGGGTATTATGCTCAATAAAACGAGTCAATCAGAGAAAGACAGATGACATACGATTTCACTTATATGTGGAATCTAAAGACAAAATAAATGAACAAACAAAATTGGAACAGACTCAGACCCAGAGAGCGAACTGGTGGTTGCCAGAGGGGAGAAGGGTTGGGGGACTGGGTGGAAGAGGTAAAGAGATTAAGAAGTACAAATTGTAGTTATCAAATAGTCCCAGGGATTTAGTAAAGCATAGGAAATATAGTCCATAGTATTGTAATAACTATGTATGGTGCCACTTGGGGTACTGGAAATATCGAGGGGAGCTAGACGTAATGTATATGATTGTTTAATCACTAAGCTGTACACGTGAAGCCAAAACAAAATAAAATGGGGGGGGGGTGCTGTCACATTTCTTAAAAAGAAGGAATAATTTTCCTGAATCTTATCAATAACAAAGAAATCATTTTGAAAAGTGTTTAAACAATATACCTAAGTCTGAGCAACATTAGCTAAATTCTGGCCTTCTAAAATTACTAGATATTAGATAATCCAGTGTAAACTTTTATGTTTTAAATGAACTGGAATAAAATCATATCATGTCTAAAGTTTTAGGCAACCACTTCTATTCTTTTCTTACTCAACTATTAAAATCTGCCGAAACCGGTTTGGCTCAGTGGATAGAGCATCGGCCTGCGGACTCAAGGGTCCCAGGTTCAATTCCGGTCAAGGGCATGTACCTTGGTTGCGGGCACATCCCCAGTGGGGGGTGTGCAAGAGGCAGCTGATCGATGTTTCTCTATCATCGATGTTTCTAACTCTCTATCCCTCTCTCTTCCTCTCTGTAAAAAATCAATAAAATATATTAAAAAAAAAAAATTTGACCTAGATGCTTGCACCTTTTTTTCTAATGAAATACTTCTTTAAAATATTATTTAAATGAATTATTATTTTACATCATTTTGCAGTAAGACACATTTTATAGACAAAAGACTTATATTTTCATGATAAAGATTACCCAACACATTCTATTTATTGTGCAATATGTTATCCATAATCCACCAGATGGGAGAAAAAAATAAAATGGGCACTAATGAAATAACACTGATGTCATTTCTCCTTCGGAGGAATGGACTTTTAACCTTGCCACTTACACATAAGTGGACCACAGATTTTAGCAGACAGAAATGTTGTCCCCAATTTATTATTTGTGCTCAAATATCCACCAAAATCCAATTGCCAGGAGTTGGCTGGAAAGATGTGCTGAGTTACTGTTTTAGAGCATGAGTCGAGTGTTCAGCAGAGAAAACAATATAATAGAGTGCATACATGCTTGCCAAGGGTAGCCAAGCAATGTAAAATCGGATGCCTTGTAATCTGATCATATTTGGAATGCTTGTGCTATGGCTAATTATAGCGAAATGCTGAGCTTTGCTCTCTTAGTCCCAAGTCTCTAGCAATCCAGTTCTATTATCAAGGGAGAAGTTATTTTATGGAAAACAAATAATCTCGGGATAAGCATAATCACTGTTATCTCACCAAGTCAAGTCTTATTGGGACTCTGATTCAGGGATAGCGCCTGCTAAACTCATTTCTTGAAACTGCTCCATCTCCCCAAACCCAGAACTCTCGAGTTTCCCTTTCTGACGAGAGTATCCGACCTTCCCAGAATTTGCACTGCCTTGCCGTATTGTATTTTTTCTGCATCATTGTATTTTATCCCTTTTTCTATTATCTCCTTTTATTTTTTAAAGATCTTTAATCACTTTAATTTGTAATATTCAGTACTCTACCGTTAGATTATCCTTTTAAGTGAAAAAAATCTATGTGTATTTTACTTTCTGTATTATTTTGTCTTGTTTGACATTTTGTGTTGAAATGCATGTGACATATAAAATTGTGTAATTTTTAGGTGAACAACATACTGATTTGATACACATGTATTACAATATAATTGCCACTGTAGCAGTAGTTAGAACCTCTAATAACATCACATAATTATCATTTATGTTTTGTGGTTTGAGTAATGAAGATCTAGTCTGTGTTTGATTTTTACATTTTGGCCTGTTTGATTGAAAGTCCTAGTTGAAAGTAAAGGTAACTGATTGTGGTGCATCCAGGAGTTAGTGGGATGCGGTTCATGCTTATTACCTCGATGACAGCTGTGCTGATGGAGCTGCACGTGGACTTGGGTGCACTTGCTGGTGCCTTCCGCATCGTTCCAAAGTCCTGGTCCACAGTGAACACCCTACATACGCATGGGCCAGATGAAGGCATCACCAAATGACTGAGGGAATGAAAAACTGTGAACGTGTACATTTTTAACATTTTTAAGGAGTAATAATGATTTTTTTTTCCCTACAGTTTTATATGGCAGTACATTGTTTGGATACTTTAGTGTAGTATAACAGTGCAACTTTGAATAAAGGTCCCCATTGAAACTACTTCCAATGACATTTTATTCCACAAAGAAGAATAGAAAGGGTTTCATTTGTAAATATATTTCCCATAGGTTGAAATAAGTCATGTGTGCCTGTTTTAACACTGGTGTTTCCGAAGTCATTCCCAAAGTAAACTACTGTGCACAATCCTTACAGCACAGTCATCTTCTGAGGGAGCCCAACCAACTTTATCTAAGTTTCAACAACAAACGAAGATTGGATATATTTGCCAATCTTTGTATGTGACTTTATTTATTTAACTTTAAATAATTATATTTATGTAATTTTCCTGTCTAGTTGTTTATTTGTTAGTACAGCAATTGCCTTGACCTTTGTCATGTTATTTAACTCTTCTGAGCTTTTCTATTCCTATCTGTAGAATGGGAATGATAATAGAACTTACTTTAAAAAGCCATTGTGGTTATTTATGCATATACTAGTATATGGAGAGAGTGTGGGGTATATTTCTATTTGATAATTAGATAATATTTTGCTATTTTACAAGGATTATTTCAATTGAATCAGTTACTGCTCATGATATTATGAATAATTTTTTAAAATGTTTAGCTCTGTTAATCAGGAATCTGGAGCCCATGAACACTGCATGATTAGAAATAAAATAGGAGAAGCACATTTTTTATTATTTTAAAAAAATATTCACTAAGGCAGATCTCCAGTGCACTTATAACCGAAAGTATGCGTTTTCCAGTATACAGTACAAAATTCAAAGTAAGTACCTTCATGTGGGGCTAGGGCATTGGCTTTTAAAACCAAAAATTATTGCACTGCATTTGATGAAATCCATCACAGCTTTGATACTTGACCTGGTTTTAAAAGGCTAGGTGCTTTCGTGATGAAAAGAGTACTTAATTTAATGACTCAACTTCCAAAAATAATGAAAATGCCTTCACGGAATTTCACTGGAGTATGAAATTCTCATCCTGATGACTCCCTTGTACAAACCACATCTTATTTTCCTGTGCATCATTGTTCCACCACAGAACATGCCAAGCTCTCATCCCATCGCCTGTCAGAGAGTGCCCCCATTGTTTTGATAAGTTTAATGCCAAGTTGCAGGTCAATGTCTAGAAATGTTTCTAAGTGAACAGCTCTGTGGGGGTAGCGAAAACATATGGAGTCAAATAAGTTCCTAGAGCATTGCTCAGTAATATGTGACAGTAGCATGCTCAGCGCAGGTGAGGTGTGCTTCCTTTGAGACGTGTGTGGAGATGCACCTACTAGTGTGTGCTCAGCTGCTCTCCCCGGTGAGGCTGTCTGAGCCGACAGGTGTAGAAGTCAGAACCTGCCATTGGCATCTGAGAGCTCTGTATTATAACCATCAATCTCTTCTTGTGCTTTGGGTTTTGAAAGTGATGATCTAAAACTTTGTCATTTAAAAGCTATTTTACTTAGACTCATTCTAAGAATGGAAATGACTGGGTAATTTCTATACCTGAGTGGGCTCTAAAACATGTGATGATCAGTTCTCCCACTTCAGTCCTGAGGATGGATTGCAGGAGGGCATGAGGTACAGGCGACGGGGTTCCATATACCGCTAGGATAGCTATGGGATGGGAACAGTGCGATGGAGACAGGCCCTTGGGCTCCTGATCCTTCGCATGAAATGCCCTTCGGGTCCCTGACTTGAGTCATCGTATTGGACAATTTATATCACCGATTATTTTTATCTCAATTGAACCATCGTCCCTATTAAAAAAAAGAAACACCCATTCCTCTGAGAGTAATTAGATGGTTTACTTCAACACAACAAAATAAATACAACTTCAAAAGACAATGACTAAAGCTGACAAATGTTTTCGACATTGTCACACGCAATCACCTCATTTCTCTCCGTGACTTTTATTCTCTTGCGGATGGTGCTAACAGATGTTAATGTGGTATAAATGAACATGTCACTTTTCTCATGCCTGTGTTGACAAGTGTTAAAGAATACAGCTTAAAAGGAACATGCTATCTGACCGTTACCTGTCTTCCTCTGTTATATCAAGTTATTGTGCTGCCCATCCAGTCTCTAGTATCCTCTCAGAGGGTCGCATATGGCACCTAACTCAAAACTCAGAAATATTATTTGATCTGCCCCAGTTCTGAAATATGTGATGTCCCCCTAGAATAGACATTAGCAGACCAGTGAACCTCTTCTGCTCAAGGGCACAAGGAAGGAGGCAAGAGGCATCCATCTCTTCCAGGTGCTGCATTCTTGTCTATTTTTATTTATCAAATAAATTCATTCCTTGATGCTTCCATACTTTATCATTGCTTGCATGAAGCTTTTTAGAAATGAGGCATAATTAAAGCTATTAAAATATCACCATTACAATACATCACATCTTAATTCACAGCATGTATTTCAGTTGATTTTAGCAAATTGCATGTGCTGTGCACCTGACTGACCCTCATCAAGTGGTCTCACAAGGTGACCATTCCATAACGTGTGTGTGTGTGTGTGTGTGTGTGTGTGTGTGTGTGTGTGTGTGTGTGGTAAGTGGTATGGGAGCTGAATTGCATTTTCAGGACAGATCTTAAGAAAATAAAATTATCAGCACTCAAATACACATTACAATGTCAGAGCACTTTTATTATTCCTGTGCATAATAATTAAAGGCTCTTTGAAAACCACCTCTCTATAAGACAACATAAACACCATTCCAGGCTGGCATTGTGCCCTCTGCACTGCAAGGTATGAATAAATGATACATTTGATTTTTTCCTGTGGACTTTAGTGTTTATGGAATACTATAGTTTATCACAAGATGCATGGATGCTTCTGCACTTAGGACATTACAAACAATAGTATCTTTGGGTCTATGAATCCTATATAATAAAAGGGTAATATGCAAATAGACCAAATGGCAGAACAACCCAACAACCAATCAAAGCATAATATGCTAATGATATGCTAAGGCTGTTCAACCACTCACTATGACGTGCACTGACCACCAGGCAGCAGACCGTCAACTGGTCAACCAGTCACTATGATGTGCACTGACAACCAGGGGACAGATGCTCCGACCCATAGATTAGCTTGCTGCTGGGGTCTGGTTGATTGGGACTGAGCAAGATGGGCCGGACATGCCATGGATCCCTCCCATGCCCTGGAGCCCTCGGAGAGCCAGTTGCAGCCCTATTCCACAGGCCACTCCCCTTGGGAGGGCGCCAGACACAGAGCTCATGGCTGGTAAGCGCTACTGCAGCAGTGCCAGACTCTCCTGATTAGGACTGATTGGACATGAGCCCGTGGCAGGCACAGTGGGGCCAGGATGAGCAAGGTAGGAGCTGCAGGCAGTATTGGACTGCGGGTTTTGGCCCGATCCCTGCAGGCCACCCAGAGGGACCCAACTCGTGCACAAATTCGTGCACCGGGTCTCTAGTATATTGTATTTTTAATGAAATCCTGTCTTCGTTATTTCTGGTGCATACAGTCAACTTGGCCTGGTGAAATGGGAACAGTTTTAGCTTTTGTTACATGGTAGGCGGTTGCTCTCCAGAAAGAGTGAACCAGATCCCAGTGTCTTCAGTCAGTCGTGGCAGCATTGGTTTTCTCTCCTCCATTTGCTTTAGCTACTTTGATGCGTTCTTCAGTTGTGCTGGAAGAGCCTGTGACTGCATCTCGGTGGCACTGAATCTATGCATTCCTCTAATGTAGAATCTGTAATGCGTTACGTATTCTAGCCATTTCTGTCTTTCCTCTCCGTGAAATATTTGTGTAAAATGTTGTATTTGCATAAATCCTTTTTGTTTAGAAAACAAAATTTACTCAGATTGAACTAGTTAGTCTGTAGGCACCAATTGGAACATATTAAATTAGTTAATAACACACCTTATACTGTTTTGTTGTATCTCAATGCGTAATAAATAATACCACGCAACCCCGGCAAATTCCTCCCTAGAGCAGTGCCCCTGTGAGTCACCAGAGGGGCTTTAGGAGCGTCTTCTAAGACGTGCTGTGCTGCAGACCCACAGACACGCGGTCTCCACTGCGCCCACACCCTAGTGAAATGTTCAGAAGAGGCCAGTCCATGGAGATAGAACATAGCTTAGGGGTTACCAGGGGCTAAAAGGAGCAGGACGCGGGAATGACTGAGAACAGGCCTGGGTTTCTTTCTGGGGTGATGAAAGTACTCTAAAATTAGACTAACGCCATGAACACACACCTCTGTGAATATACCACTGGGCTGTACATTTAAAAAGAGCACATTTTATGCTATGTGAATCATGCCTTTATAAAGCTTTTATAAAAAGGGAATTACTTAAGCCCTGCCAGCATGGCTCAGTGGTTCAGCATAGACCTATGAACCAGGAAGTCACAGTTTAGTTCTTGGTCAAGGCACATGCCCAGGTTGCGGGCTCAATCCCCGGTGTGGGGCTTGCAGGAGGCAGCCAATCAATGATTCTCATCATTGATGTTCTCTCTCTCCCCCTTCTCTCTCTCCCTCTCCCTCTCCCAACCCTTCTCCCTGTCCCTCTCACTCTCTTCCTCCCTTCATCTCTGAAATCAATAAAAATATATTTTTTTTAAAGTGAATTACTTGAGAAATAATTTTATATTTGTATACTCCTTATCAAAAATAAACCTTTAATTTTTCTTTAAATTCAAAGAAATCTTTATAATACTAATAATTATAATAAATTTTAACAGTGTTTTGTTACTTCAACTCTTAGCACTTCAAGGATGAGGATAATTCGTGACCACATGTATTCCGTCCAACATGAATCCCTGCTGGCGTGTACACAGTAGAGTTGCTTGGAGATTCTTAAATCTCTGGAGAAAGCATCTCAACCTGATTCCAGAGGGAAGGCATTGGGCACTGTAATTCTCAGACTAAGTAACAGTGAAATGGGCTCGTTGTCCTTTTACGAACATTGGAGCCATGATCTCCTAGGTAAAGATGCAGCGAGAACGTGGTGGGCATGGAAGAAGGACCATTTCTGATGGGATACTTGTGACCCGCTGCTGCTCCGGTCAGCCTCACATCACTGGGTTCTCATAGCAGAGAAGAAGAAACTCTCCACGTACCAGGCACCGCACGTTCCCTAGTGAAATGTGACAAATATCTGCACACCTAACGAAGATATCAGGTTATTAAATTCAGAATTGTTAGAAAAATAAGGATGTGAAGTGATCATCTAAGTTGACCTTTTACGGTTAATACAAAGAAATCAGAAACAAACTCTGGAAGTGGTTTGCTCAGTTTAAATCTATTTAGCAGAATATCAGGTCTTTTAATTTCTCTCCTTCCCACATTAACCCAAAGCAATCCCCCACAAACACCTAAATCACCTTAATTAATTAAAAATTTGATATAAATTGCACTCATATTTTTTTGTTGCTGAGAAAAAAACTATGTGAGTCCCATCAGTAATCCTCATATTTGATGTATATTAAAACATTTAATCTATAAAACTATAATATATATATGTATATATACATATATATACATATATATACACACACACACACACACACACACACACACACACACACACACATATATATATATATTACAAGAGAATAGGGTATTCAAAAGGCTTGGAATATTATAAATAAGAAAATTGATCCTCAAAAATGTTAACCAATAGTTTTTTATATATATACTAGAGGCCCGGTGCATGAAATTCATGCACGACGAGGGGGGTGTCCCTCAGCCCAGCCTGCACCCTCTCCAATCTGGAACCCCTTGAGGGATGTCTGACTGCCCGTTTAGGCACAATCCAGGACTGCTGGCTCCAAACTGCTTGCCTGCCTGCCTTCCTGATTGCCCCTAACTTCTTCTGCCTGCCAGCCTGATCACACCCTAACCACTCTCCTGCCAGCCTGAATGATGCCTAACTGCTCCCCTGCCAACCCGGTCGCCCCTAATTTCCCTCCTCTGCCAGCCTGGTCACCCCTAACTGCCCTCCCCTGAAGGCTTGATTGCCCCAACTGCCCTCCCTTGCAGGCCTGGTCCCTCCCAACTGCCCTCCCCTGCTGGCCTGATCACCCACAACTACCCTCCCTTGCAGACCTGGTCCCTCCCCTGCTGGCCATCTTGTGGCGGCCATCTTGTATCCACATGGGTGCAGCCATCTTGTGTGTTGGAGTAATGGTCAATTTGCATATTACTCTTTTATTAGAAAGGATATGTTTTTATTGATTTCAGAGAGAAGAAGGGAGAGAGGGAAAGAGATAGATATATAAATGATGAGAGAGAATTATTGATCAGCTGCCTCCTGGACATCCTGTACTGGGATCGAGGCCTGACCAGGAACCAGGAATCGAACCCTGACCTCATGGTTCCTGGGCCAATGCTCAGCCCCTGAGCCATACCAGCAGAACCCCAATATTCTTCAAGTCACACAGCTTTTAGGTCTCCAAGAGCTAGAAACTTCATTTCATTCAAGTTGCATCCTCAGAGTACTTGTCATACTCTGCTAGCTCGTGGGCCTAGAGAATTCCGTGGCCATGCAATTTAAACAGACGTATGAAAAGGCATCGTCCTGCTTGTTGGAAGAGGATGCAAGTTGCAATTAAGAACACGCTCCACAGCGTATGTAGTTCCCATATGATGGCTGTGGAGTCGAGACGGTGCGTTTATGAGAAAGGAAGTCATGTGAACTGTAACCTTCCAAAATGGAACGTTCCCATTGATTGACTCTGAAACATCAAAAGTGCTAATAGGAAAATGGTGTCACAGTAGGTGTTGTTTATGAAAACGTCACTGTGTGTTCTGCATTGCCTTTATATAATTGTTGCATTTCAGACCTTTCAGATGTGTTCACTGAACAAGCTAATTCAGCAGACAAGTTGTCATTAAGTTGTACTGGTGGGAGGCCTATCAGATTTGCAGGCTTTTAATAGTTTAAACATTTCATCAGCCGTCATTTAAAAACTTCACTGTGCATAGCAGTCATTTACAACATAACGGCATATCAGCACCATTAGTGTGAAGTCTTTTTCTTAACCCTTCATTCACAAGTAACACTTTAGGGAAGGAGTGTGATAGTATTTCAATTGGGCTTTTTTAGTATTACCATAATATTTTCTCTATAACATAGTTCTAGTAGACACTCAGTAAATATTGAGCCAAGGTCATGTGTATTATGTTTAAAAATTTCACCTTGGGGAGTGAAATAATATATTTGACACAACCACACACAAAAATAAATTCAAATCAAAGCAGGATAAAGAACAAAGTAAAAAATACTATCTTTTTATTTAATCTTCTAATTTTTTTAAATGCACAATAAAATGTATATGATTATGTAAATTTTCAAAATATACATTTTTGTTTTTTAATTATCACCTTAATTTGTAATAAAATAATTCTTTTCAACTCACATATTTCTTAGAAATAATAACAATTATCCTCATTGTTTAGAGAGGATGCTGTAAAAAGTATGTACAAAAGCACAAAGCTTCTAAATGTGTCATCAGCGAGTGCATGACATCATCTTTATTACTTAATAGGTTCTAGGTGTGTGTCTTATACCTAAAAGCTCTTTAAAAAGTTATGTATTAATTTACACTTTAAAACCATTCATCAGGGAAACAAATCACCTTTCAGGAGCTGAGGTTGAAATATGGCCACCTGGCCGCCGTCCGCGTTTCCTCCAGTTTCCAAATCTAAAGTGTCCCTGTGCGGAGCAGTGCTGTGACCGGGAGCTGCTGGTGAGAGTCGGGTCGTGGGTGTCTGGGCCCTGGTGAGCCCTGGCGTGCAGCTTCCGGCCAGGCCGGCCAGACCAGCCTGCTGCCCAGGAGCCGAGGACGAGGCCACAGGGTGCTGGGCTCTGTGAGTGCCTGGCAGAGAGAATCAGATAAAGGCTAAATGAATGCAGAACCCATTGAGAAAGCCAACAGTCATCGTCTCCCGAGGGCAGCCTCCCCTGGCAGCATGATTCCCACGTTCCGGTGTCCTCTTTGCCTTCCAGGAACTGCAGTCCCTTCCTCAGAAAAGCAGCCCAGATCACTTAACGGATCTGAGCCTCCAATCAGCGACCAGCGCACCGAGCCCTGGCCTCTTCAAGGACTCCAGCATCCTGGGACGAAGGGGGAATGAGTGGTCGCCTGTCCACTGGGCACCGCCACCCTCCTCCTGAGGCCTCCTCTGCATTTCACTCGTCTCCTCTGCTTGGCTTTGGGGTGAGTTCTCTCCAGGGAGACTGAAAGCGGAAGGGAAGGGGCGTCAGGATGATGGAAAGGGTTGCAGCCATGACATTCCCAGCAGCTTCTGGACAAGCATTGATCCTCATCCCCTCTCCCACTCCCTGCACAGACTAGCGAGGCCTTGGGAACGGACCTGGCACTGAGCCCGGCTGGGATTCCCTGGGCCCTTTCATGAACCGCCCGGTTACGTCCTGCAGGCGTAGCTCCTGCACCATGCTTTCCTGGCCTTCCTGCTGCAGATGCTCTGATCTTGGGTGTCTCCCCTGGACCTTCATTCCCCCAGCTTTTCCGACATTCACATAAGCCCTCCTTCCTGTATCCGTTCACATCGCATTACTATGCACATAACACATCACCATGTATGCCTATAAAACACAGACGTATTTCTTTGTTAATTTGTCTGTTCCTGGTCAGATCTGACAGAAGTAGACCTCCTGAGTGAGCAGTCGTCTGGTTTTGCCGGAAGATTCATCCCCTTACCCATCTGCTTCACAATATGCAGGCTGAGGCACAGAAATGATTTTGAAAAAATAAACTTCAGTGCCTGCCAGTAAGGGAGAGGAAAGTTATTGCTGAGACCCAGAATAATGACCTGACACCCACATGTGGGGAAGATCACAAAGAAAACAATAAAGTAGTGGAATACTGATATTATCCAGGAGGCTGGGGATATTTGCATGTAGACCTCACATTGCAAAGAATGGCGAGGATTCAAGAACACTCCACGAAGGAACCGCGGGCTTTGAAGAGGACTCCAGACCAAAGGTCACGTCAAAATCCTGTTGAAATGAAAAGGGAGTGTACACCTCCACACACTCTGACAAAAGTATTGAATTCTGGGGATAAAAGGAAACAATGATTTTTACTTTCTTTTCTGTGGAACGAACAAGAGAAAAAGGAAGTCATATCCATTGTACATCTCTGCTGCACGGTACATGGTTGTGCAGTATTCTCAGAGATTTCTGAGTTTCCTCAAATATTCTGTGTCCAGAGGGTCTTTTACTCGCCAGGAGGTCATTGGCGTGTCGTGGGCAAGGAAGCCATTCTTCTTCGGCTGTCCTCGCCCTAAACTCCACTGAGGAAGAAGCCAGGGTCACTGAAAACACAGGGCTTCCCTGCGTGTCCCAATGGCAGAATCAAGAGGAAATGTCTTCTCTAGATCAAGCTTCGTTATTTGATTTTTTTAATGTTAAGATACAAATCTTAGGACATCACAGTTCTAGAAACCAAAAATTTTCTATTACCCCTTTATTTTCTGCTAAAAAACAGTGTTTGTATTTATTATTTTTTAAAGTATGTGTATTTATTGATTACTTATAACATTCAATATGAATGTTGTTTTTATTCCTCTGCATGTGAGATTTTACTTTTTTTCCATCTGACCAGAAGTAGATGGGGCAGAGATATGTTTTTTTCCCAGTAGATTCATCTGCTAAAAGGCAGGGATGGGACTGTAATGTGCATAGACCCTTCTTATCTATCTCTCGACAGGAGAAAAGGGCAAGACCTATACCCAGTCATCATGCTGTTACTTTGTATGACATGTATTTGGCAGACAACTTTTTATTCTTCTGCAGCAGCATTAAAACATCTGTTTTAGAAACAATTGTTGAAAACAGATGCATGCCTTCCGTTTGCAAATATAACATGTTCCAAATATTGGATATCCATGTGAAATTAGTATTTCTGATAAAAGCATGGCCACAGTTTATTTTGATGCTACATAAGATCTAAGTGTGTAGCTATATTTTACCCTTGCGCCATCAGTCGTCCTCCTGTTTTACCTGGTGAAGTGTGTTTAGAGTGATTTGTGTTTCTTCACAGGAGAAGCCTTAAGATGACACATACTGACTTTTTTTTTTTCTTTCCTCCTCCAAAACTTCATACAGATCCTTTTCAGTCAGACTTGGCTATAGGTAGAGTCAACGTGGAAAAAAGATGAGGCCAGCCCTCCATGGACGTGGCCAAGAGCAAGAAATAGGCAGTTTGCCTTTCCAAACGAATTCAGTGCTCAGACAAATACAGTGAAATCCGTTCAATCCGTAGAACTAGATTTATTTTTAGAGTTTCTTCCTCTTTTATTCTTAATTTTCCCACTGCTGATGTGATATGCATTTATTTCACATTTACAAGCCAAGAATTCCTTTACTTGCTAAAATCTTCTGTTGAAGTATTTGGGAGATTCTTGCCAACCATAGTAACCTGGGGTGAGGTTAATGTTGGAAGTATCTCAAAATTTTAATACGTCAGATTATCTATATATATAAAAGCCTAATGTGCAAATTGTCAGGAGACCAGAAGTTCAATCACTCACTATGATGTGCGCTGACCACCAGGGGGCAGCGAGGAATGAAGGAAGGCCCCGGCCAGCCGCTGGAAGGTCACAATCGGACCTAATCACCGACCAGGCCTAGGGACCCTACGTGTGCACAAATTTTGTGCACCGGGCCTCTAGTTACTAATATAAACAACTATTACACTGTTGGAAGGAGTTCTTTAGGATCATGCAAACAAATTGTTAGGATTATTAAAGCATGTCCAAACTCTACCGAAAATACACAGTTATTTACTAAACAACGTTTTAAAATAACTGTTTAATTTGCTCTGCACTTGTCTTAAGTAGTCACTGTTGTCAGCTGGCCCCAGGGTTGTAATTCTCTCCCTTAGATGAATTGGTGGCTATCTGTGTTCTAGCTGCATAGCCCCAACTTTTGGAATTTAATTGGGTCAGACTGGATCAGTCTCGGGGCCCATGGATTCTTCATGATGACTGTATCCATGTCAGATTGCTCCATGTAGCCAACAGTACACTGGACAACACAGAAGGCATGATAGAGCCCTCACTTACCCACACTTTGAAGTCAGAACATTTGCAACACTTGGGACAGTGTTTAAGAAATCTGTTCCATGTATTCTGGCTATTATGATTTCAATCTATTATTTTAAAAAGTTTTATTTGATTTAATTTCTCCCCATGAATCCATAATTGCCATTGATGTTCATCAATATATTTTGCATGCATACCACAGAACAGTATTTTATTTTCATTATTAAGAATTATTTAAAACTGTATCAAACCAGGAAATATTCTATTAAAATATAATAGATTTGATTCATCTTCTAGGGTCTACATATAACAAAAAATAATTCATTTAAATTTGTTATTGTTTAATCCATTGTGTTTATTTGTAGGGCTGTATCAAAGACTTATTAAAGACCTATCTTTTATTAAATAGGTTTTTAAAAACTAGCTTTTCTTGTAGAATATGTTTGCGGACTCCCTGTATAGGAGAATTTATCAAAAATCAAATTTACTTTAAAAAGATGTATTATTTTTAACTAAAGGTACCTGTCCATAAAAAAATAAATAAATAAGCATATATATGTGGACACACACACACACGTATATATATCAGACAAACATACATTTTAGTTGTGAAATGCTGAAAAATGAATTCAGCATCCCAGTATAAATCACTACTTTCTTATCACTGTTATAAATGATGGGGCATTGAGAAACAGTTTACAGAGTTTAACCAATAGCATGAGTTGACAGGCTGCTCTGTGCTAGAGGAAGAAAAGCATGTTGTTGTTGTTTTTTATCCCATTTACTCTCTAAACTCTATCTTCTTAGCCCTTGATACTGAGCACCTCCATCTCTTTACACAACTTAACTTTCCTAGGTTTCTTCTCCACTTTCTTTCTCACCATCAGAATACATCACATCAGTTACAAACCTGTTAACACAAACCTAATAACCAGCCGTAGAGTGCTCTTTGGAAGACAGAGGAAAAGTTCTAGGGAAGTTTGACACATTGAAATGTTTACCTGTTGGCCTCGTTTTTTAAATCAATTTAAGAATATGGAAAATATGTATCCCTCTTCTAGGAAAATGTCCCAAGAAATGAGAAGCGCCAATCAGAAAGGATATATGCGCCCCTATGTTCATAGCAGCACCATTCACCATAGCTGAGGTTTGGAAACAGCCCAAGCTCCCATCAGCAGATGTGAATCCCTTTGTTGAAGTCATTTAACTCTCCAACAAACTGAAAGTATGTTAGTGTAATTGGTTTTTGCATTTACACACCTTTTGCTTTTGTCTGTATGCACATTATTTTGTCCTTGTGCTTCCTTAGGAATAGTACTATGCTACTTAGCTTTAAATAAATGACAGAAAATTCTTACAAATTTCAGTTAACTTACACATTTGATATACTTGTAGTTTTCTCATTTAAACACTCAGAAAAGTGGCAACCCTGTGTGTTAGGAGTTTATAATTACTAATTAAAATATATTTGCTGAACATTACCAACAAACTATTGGGCCTCTATTTTCATTTATTTTTTTCTTCATCATATCATGCAAATCTAATCGTATAGAATAGAAGTAGGTACTGTTTACAACTATTTTTAATTGTGTAAAGTGAATACATTTGTTATATATTACCATAATTCAGATTTAGATATTGAAAACAATTTATATTACTTACATTTATTCTTAAGTGAGGAGTAAGCTGATTTCAACATTCCTGGCCTTCTTTTCGGGGGGAATAGAAGGTTTATTATTTAAACCATTTTCTTTTCTTTTTTTTTCTTTTTTTAAATATATTTTATTGATTTTTTACAGAGAGGAAGAGAGAGGGATAGAGAGTTAGAAACATCGATGAGAAAGAAACATCGATCAGCTGCCTCTTGCAAACCCCCCACTGGGGATGTGCCCGCAACCAAGGTACATGCCCTTGACCGGAATCGAACCTGGGACCCTTGAGTCCGCAGACCGATGCTCTATCCACTGAGCCAAACCGGTTTCAGCTATTTAAACCATTTTCTATCAGGCAATACAGTTAGTGGCTAAATCATATTGATCGCTCCTGGGATGGGGATTACTGCACTGAACACTGGATTATTAAAATAGCATACTCAGAAGGGTTAATATGATTTTAAATTATGCTTAGCTTTCTCTTATAGTGAAGTAGCTTATACTACTTGAATGATTATATTCATCTAAGACAGAGAAATATCAGCTATATTTAAAATAATATGCAAATCTTTTATTAGAGCAGGGTACTAATGAGGTCTTGCTGATTAGTTCTATTGTTAGAAATGCCTTCTGTAGTTTCACAGTGAGAATTAGCATGAAGCGAGTGCAGAGGTTAGAGGGCGATGAAATGACTAAAAGATAGTCCCTGCCCTAGACCAACTTTCAATCCAATATTTCTTGAAACATTTCAACCTATGAAAATTAAACAGTGAATAAAAGGTCTATTTGAGGCTTCTCACAAATATATTTTATTCAATTTTTGGATATATTTTTGAATGATTTTTAAGCTACTGTATGTTGTTCTCCATGTACAGCAAGCATGTCAAACTCAAAAACTAACATGGACCAAATAAATGAGGCATGCAGCCCACAGGCCATGAGTTTGACATGCTTGAACAGAGTAAGCAACTTAATTATTGATTAAAAATAACCATGGCTTCTACTCATACTTCAAATCTTTATTTATATAGTATCCTTTCTGAGTATTTTTACTAAAAACATTAAAGTAGATGAAATATTTCTTTCATAGAGTTTTATTTTTCTTTCATAGAACCTAATGATTAGTAATTATATGTGTGTGTGTGTGTATAATTTTTGCATATATCAGTTTTTATTTTAATTATTTATCCCCCACTCAGCCCTCTGACCTTTGAATGCACATACTGTGCCTAATTTTCTTAGAGTTCTAGCCCTAGAGCCTAGAATAGGGCATGGCTTCCAGCATTAGAGGTTCAATAAATAGATTGTAATGCAAAAAAAAAACAGGAAAACGGTTTTTTCATTTAAATTTTAAGTGGGCTGAACTGTCTTAATGTTTGGTTTTAATTTGCATACAGGTATAATTCTTTGCCAAAGCCCATACAATTTGGGGGGGAAATATATAATAATGGAACATATTCTACAAAGAGAAAAATGCAATGGTAGCCCATATTTTTATGTCTTGCCTAACGCTTCCTTTGGATAATTTCTTCTAACTTCATTAAGTTGTTTTTTTTAATCTGAAGTATAAGGTCTAAAAGGCAAAATGCAAATATGTTTTATAGTGATCTAAAGATAGCAATGTTTTATGCCAGAGGTCCTAACTCGATTGCTTCTTCTTAAGTTGACCCATTTCTCCTCTCTTGATTAAAATAGTCTCGTTTCAAACTTTAATCAACATTTTTAAGCAGTTAAATATTTCAAGAAGCAAAATAGTGAATACTGAGATTCAGAAAGTTTTATAAAATATTTCAATATGTTAATGTAAGTCAATTGCCTGGTTTGTTCGTTATAGGGTACTCAGATCCTTTCCCTACCTCTGGCTGCTAAGCCAACACCAGGTGCAGTGACTGAACTTAGCTCAAGAGTCACAGTGCTGGGTAATGTTTCTCTCTCTCGTTACACATTATTGACAAGTGGTTTATTTATAAATCAGATTCCCAGGAGCTATAGATCTTACTAAACATCACTAATAATTCAAAAGATACAAACAATGGTCAGGAGATACATTCTTTTCTTAGAGAATTCTGAAACTAGTAAATGCCAGTCTTAAAAATGCAAAAATATAGATCCTTCCAGATTCAGACATAATTTTGCTTTCAAGTTTAAGAGAGGCATTCTTCTTGAGCAATATCTGCAGAGGTAATGCTCATCTGAGGGAAGTTCTGTAGATTTTGGAGAAATCCTGTTGTGTAATTCATAAATTACACAGCTTACTTAACTAGACCACCATTGTCATATCCAACCATAAATTTCAGGTTTACTTACAAATAAATTATCTGACCACATATGGGATGTCCTGCTAAAAACGTTTCATAGAGACCTGGCCGGTGTTATCAGTGGTTAGAGTGTCAGCCCCTACACCAAGGGGTTGCGGGTTTGATAACCAGTCAAGGGCACTTTCCTGGGTTTGAAGTTTGACCCCCAGGACTGTTCAGGGACACATGTAGGAGGCAACCAATCTATATGTCTCTCTTTCATTCATCCTCTCTCTCTCTGTCTCTGTCTCTCTCTCTCTCTCTCTCTCTCTCTCTCTCTCTCTCTCTCTCTGCTCTCTGCCTCTACTCTCTCGCTAAAAATCAAAGATAAAAATATCCTCATAGATTGAAACTCTAATATTTTTCCATGAATAAATAATATTAGCACTTCAACCAGGGACTCTGGTGGGAAATGGGATTATTGCATTAGCATGTTTCTAAGATTTACTTGGGGTCTTTATTCCTTCCTTAATGTCCAGGCCTAGATACAGAGCAGATGTTTCACAGAAGCACTACTAACTCTCCTTCCACGAAGAAAAGCACTGGTGACTATCTGAGGCCAGATATGAGGACTCTCCCCCCACCCTAGTCCTTGAAACAGCCAACTTATAAAGTGTATCTAGGAATTACTCACTCTTCTTGGGTTCTCACTTTCTCTTCTTGAAAATGCATAAATGATCATCCCAACCTTGCCTTATCTCAAAAGAGAAATTATTTTTTCTCCATAAAACCAAAACAACATATTGAATATCAGCACCCATACACAAACATCTATTCTGCCTAAATAATGATAACTAACCAGGTATTATTGAACTGTCAAGTCATTTTTAATTTTTTATATATATATATATATATATATATATATATATATATATATATATATATATATATCCATATCTATATTAAATGCCTTCACTAGTATGTCTTTAAAGAAATCTTTGAAGAAAATATGAACTTTAAGTATTTAACGGAGCCAGAATCAAGTTGACAGAAGTATGAGCAGTCCTATAGAGTTTCAAAAATAAGGCAGTAACTCCTTTGCCTCATTTTACTTCTATCAACTCCATTCCCAATCTTTCACATGAAAACTGAGATGTGAACTAATACTGTTTCTCCCTGTGCTGTTATTACCACTAGGTAGATCCTGTTATAAACAGATAAACTATCATTGACTGTTCCTGTTCTTTTCTTCTGTGTGTTAGGGCTTCTTTCATGCAACCACTCACTTCTCTGTGTGTGCAGGTTCCACAAGAAGGGTTGATGTAACACTGGCATCCTGTTTTATTATCAAACTAGTGGCCCAGTGCATGAATTCTTGCACATTGAAAGGAAATTAATTAGAAGAAATATTTTAATATTGCTATTCGCCCTTTCTCTATAATAGAAGTGTCAGCCAAATTCATGATTGACAATGACAGATGAAACACACGCGTGTGATTGGCGCCAGTGAGAGCTTTATATGTATTGTGCATGTGCGAGTCAACTTAGCCTTTTATAGATATAGAATAAACTTGCTTAATTAGACCTGCTTTCTGATGTAGCTAAACTTTTTCTAGCCCAGTGAAGCACCCCAGCTTCTCCTTCTGGTAATTGTCAGCTACACAGCAGTAAATATTAGCATGAAGCAGATTATTATTGTAGATCATGCAGGGAGAACAAAGGGTAAAATATTTAACTGCAGCAGTGTTTGACTATATTCTGCGCAGTGACAAAACCTGAAGTCATTTTCAAGGTCCACCATTTTTATTTCTTTTCAGTTGGGTCAAGTTTCTAAACTTTCTAAATCTCTTTTTCCTGGCTAATGAAAAGAAAATAGGATTCCACCAAGTCTCCTATGCACCTACTCCAGGACTTCTGTGGGGAACAAATGAGATGAGGCATGGGAAAATGCTTCACAGACATTTAGTTAAAATGTGAACTGTTTCCACCTGGCTATAAAGCAAGTCATGCTCCTGGGCTGAAGAAACTGCAAGGAGGCTAGTTGTCGCTAGGGAGAGGAAGCCAGGCGTTGCTATGCGATGTCCTTACCCGGCGCCCACAGCAGCTGTTTCTGGGCTGGGCTGTGGGCTGCATTTTGTGTTATGAGGTCTTGGCAGCGTTGGCTGCGATTTGGTGGGCTGTAGCTCTGGGATGGTGGTGGGGACTGTGTCCCACTTGGGGGAAGCCGAGTGTTGCTTTGTGGGCACCAGGTCCGCAGTGCTGTTTCTCTGTAAATGGCCAGTGCACATCAGAGCAGATCCTGCATTGAGCGTCTACCCCCTGGTAGTCAGTGCCCGTCATAGCGACTGGTTGGAAGGACACTTAGCATATTAGCCATATATATATATATATATACACACACACACACATATATAGATAGATAGATTACTTTCATGCCATTTTGTCTTTTTTTTTTAATTTTATTTTAGAGAAAAACACAGTCCCTGCTTCTTCTTGATGCACTGTTCCTAAGGCACTGGCAATTCATGTGAAAAGACACCCTCGGGGGCTGGCTTCAGAGATGATTATTTTCTGCTTGTGATGGCTGCTGTGATAGGATGTGTCAATCTAAACAGCAAGCGACTTTTTGGAGTCTATTCTCAAGGCTGCCTTTGAAGGATGGTTTGTGTCAGAAGGTTTTAAGAGAAGACAGTTTTAGGACACAGCAGCTCTAGGAGAGTTCAGTTAGTTCCATGGTCAGCAAACTGCAGCTCGCGAGCCACATGCGGCTCTTTGGCCCCTTGAGTGTGGCCCTTCCACAAAATACCACGGCCTGGGCGAGTCCATTTTGAAGAAGTGGCATTAGAAGAAGTTTAAGTTTAAAAAATTTGGCTCTCAAAAGAAATTTCAATTGTTGTACTGTTGATATTTGGCTCTGTTGACTAATGAGTTTGCCAACCATTGAGTTAGTTAATCAGTTAGTTAGTTAGTTAGTTAGTTAGTTAGTTAGTTAGTTTAATACCAGCATACCTACTGCCTAGGGATTTGAACAAAATACCACTAGAAAAATAGCGGCTTGGATAAGAAGAATTTCTGCACATAATTCTCACTAATTTGGAAATTGAAAGGTAGTCACTTAGACATAACCTTCTTTAACTGCCCAGCCAACACTTTTATTGAGAATGGAAGTTAGTAATGACATACTTAGAATTGAGGAATACCAGTACCTCTCTATTCCCTTAAATAATATGATTAAGTAAGGAATAAACAGAAAGATCAGGGAAATCAGGACCTCACATTTATAAAACAATACCCTGGTATATTTTTCTGTGTGTTCTTTTTTAATTACCATCTTATTCATGTTATGCATATTTGAAGCTACTAATCAGGCCTGAATTTGAATATTAAAATACCCGATTGGACATGCAAGCTAAAAAGGATAAGAAAAATGCTACACTTGTCACATACAAAAACACTGCATAAACTTACATTTTACATTTACAATCAATAGATCATTGGGTTTACCTTTATTATTTTGGTTGTATATCCATTTAGAGGTGAGCACAGGCTTTCTTAGAAACTGATATTGCTCATTTAATTCAATTAGTTATTTGTTATCAAATAAACAATAACTTCTGCGTATCTCCAAGACTCCTTTATATGCAGTACCTTAGTCTTCTGTGGGAGTTTGAAAATGTGTTTGAAAATTCTTTGACATTCCTCCCAGTGAGTGGTGGGGTCTAGGTCAGCTTCCCTTGAAAATGGACTGTTTCAGAACTTTTCTCCCATAGCATGGTTTCACTGAAACTATGTGCCTTTGAAATTGGCCATAAAAGCGATGCAACTTTCACTTTGCAAATCACAATACTGCCTCTTGAAGTCTTTGGCAGCAGGTGAGCATTTCCACTGCCCCGAGGGCACCACGTTGTAAGAAAACCCCAAAAAATTCACCAAGGACACTTAAAAAAGAGTCACCAAGACTAAATAAGGGAGAGGGGGAGGGGTAAGTGAGGGGGAGAAGAGGGGGAGGGGGAGAGCAGGGGGACGGGGAGAGGAAGATGCTTGCAAGCTGGCAGCTGCTCTGGTCCACTTCAGCCCCAGGACCAGTCACCATTTCATTGCAGGGGGCTCTTAGCCATAATACCCGAGTGCCATGGACTGGATATTCATGTCTCCCCTACATTCCTATGTTGGAATCCTAAACCCCAAAAGGATGGCATTGGAGGCTGGGTTTTGGGGAGGTGATTAGGTCATGCAGGCAGAATCCTCATAAATGAGATGAGTGTGCTAATACGAGAGACCCCAGCGAGATGCTTTGCCACTTGTGCCAGTGAGGTAACAGAGAAGAGTCGTCTAGGAAGTGACATCTCCCCAGACCCCTACTTGGCCAGTGTCTTGATATTGGACTTCTAGCCTTCGGAGCCAAAGAAACGCATCTCTGTTGTTTATAAGCCACAGACTCTGTTATATTTATGTCAGTCACAGCAGCCCAAATGGACTGAGATACCTAGCAAGGCTCTTCCTAAATTCCTGGCCCACAAAAGCTGTTAGAGATATAAAGTGATTCTTTTTGTTTCAATTTATTTCATTTTGGGTAATAATTCAGCTTTAGAAAGTTGGAAGATTCTTCCAAAGTACTTGTGAGAAAAGCATTAGCAATATAAGAAAGCTGTCTAAAATAGGTTTATATGTTACAATAATTATACAGTAGAGCTATTAAATGAGCAATTATTAAGTACCTTCAATATGCCAAGCGGAATTAATATTCAGGGATAGAGCAGTAAATAAAGAGATAAAATTTCTATATCATTAAATATATTATCTATTGGAGAGTAATTTTCCTAAGAAAACAGAATAGGTAAAAGGAAAAGGTAAATTATTTCCTTTAAAGTGCCAAAAGTAAACATATCAATATTTCATATTGATTTAAAGGTGAATCCAAGACTATTTGAAGTATTAACATGATAACAAATAATATCATAGTTTTTGTGAAGAACCCACAGTTACAGTCCTTGTGTTCTTAGTCCTGAAACTGTCCTATTTTAATTCTTCGAGGGAATAATTACTCTTTATTCCACATATATGTAAATTTACAAAAGGTATTTTGGATATTTCAGTTGTATTTTTTAAAGGCAATGTGATGCCTCTCTTACATTATCAAATGCTTTCTAAAAATTTAAGTCTGCCCTAGCTGGTTGGCTCAGTGGGTAGAGCGTTGGCCTGCGGACTGAGGGGTCCCAGGTTCGATTCCGGTCAAGGGCACATGCCTGGGTTGCGGGCTTGATCCCCAGTGCGGGGGGCATGCAGGAGGCAGCCGATCAAGGATTCTCTCTCATCATTGATGCTTCTATTTCTCTCTCCCTCTCCCTTCCTCTCTGAAATCAATAAAAATATATTTAGAAAAAATAATAAAAAATAATAATAAAAATTTTAAGGACACTAACATTTTACTATTTTGTTTAGTCTGGAATGCAAAACAAAAATGCCTAAGGCACCACAGGTGCTCTGCGTGAGTATCAGCCACTCAGCGGCGGTGATTATTTAGTGCAAAGGCGATGCCTACTGTTCACATGGAGTCCTGACAACCCTTTTAATCCCTGTGCGAACCTCCCTGCCTTAATCTAGAAGACGCTGTGTACTTACCTGGGACTTAGTCACAAAAATCACTTTCAACGCCGTGTTGAAGTTAGTAATTACAAGCACAGCTCTTGAGTTGCTGAAGATCTTTCTGCTTCTCTTTCAGAAAATCGTTACCAATTGCCACTTTTGCTTTACATTCTGGCCAACTCATTAAAATTTGCGGAGCTGCAACTGACAGTTAAAGTAGATTTCAGTAGCATTAGCTCCAATTTTAGGAGATTAAATGCCAAGGATCAGAGAGTAGAATATTCTGATTAGGTATATTTACCAGTCTTTTTCAAATGATGGAATGTGGGACCTTAAAAACTAGAGATTAAAATAGTGTTTACTTTTAGATGCTATAGTATCTAAATAGTAGGTCATATTTCGAAAGGGAAATTACTTATATTGCTGCCTACATGAGAAAACTTTCTTGATTATTTCTGTTTTCAAATGAAAGATTAACTCCGTGATTGAACATCTGATCCTATATAATAAAATCCTAATATGCAAATCAACTGAACTGCTGAACAACTGGCGGAACGACCGGTCACTATGATGTGCACTGACCACCAAGGGGCAGATGCTCAATGCAGGAGCTGCCCCTAGCCCGCAGGCCCCAGGCCAGCCAAGGCGGGTGCCAGCAGGGTGGCCCCAATCGCCCTGCCGGTCACCCTGCAGAGGGAGGCAACCTGCAGTGGTCGTGGGGGGCAGGGCCAGCAAGCAGGCGGTGCCAGGCTGGCCAAGTCGGGTGCCGGTGGGGGCCCCTGAATCACTCCACTGGTCACCCCACAGATTGGCCATGATCGCTAGCCAGGCCTAGGGACCCTACCCATGCATGTATTTTGTGCACCAGGCCTCTAGTTAATGAATAAAATTGAACCAAACCTTTCAGTAGCTCATAGCCTAATGTGGGATACACATACACTTATAAATGTCTGCAATGGGAGGGCCCCAATCGCTAGAGACAATTAGTTAAGCAGCAAGAAAATGTTTACAATGTAATACTCTGTGCTGGTATATTCACAGATTATCAAGTACCTTATAGGTTAGGCACTCATGGAATATCTGAGGATTATGCTCATGGAATATCTGGTTACAAAGTGTAAAAGATTGAACTGATTTGAAGCTCTGTCATTACCTCTGGGGACTGGGTGTCTGTTTGTTATTCTTCCCCAAGCAAAAGGCTCTATGATATTATGATGTCCTATGTGTAGTTCAGGACTCCCCAGGGTCAAGTTGTGGTCTGAAAGCTCTCCCCACCTACCTCTGATCTCTTTCCTCTTTGTACTTCATAGACATTTCCTGCAATAAATGTCGTACAGTTCAAAAGGGTTCCCTCTTTTCCACATTCTTGCCAACACTTGTTATTTCTTGTTTTTCATAATAGCCATTCTGGCAGGTGAGAGGGGATATTTCACTGTGATTATATTAGCATTTTCCTGAGGATGAGTGATGGAGAGCATCTTTTCATGCACCTGTTGGCCATCTGTATGTTTTCTTTGGATAATTGTCCATTCAGATATTATCTTCGTTTTTAAGTTGATTGTTTCTTTGTAATTGAGTTGTTGGGGTTTTTCTAAAATATATTTTGGATATTAACCCCTCATTAAATATATGAGTTGAAATCATTTCCTCCCATTTAGTGGTTGTGTTGTCATTTTGGTGATGTTTTCCTTTGCTGTGCAAAAGCTTTCTAGTTTGATATAGTTCCACTTGTTTATTTTTGCTTCTGTCGCCTGGGACAGTTATTTTTATCAGGAGAAGTTTTTTTGTGTGTGTCTTTTTTAAAATCAGAACATACTTATCGATCTCTTTTAAGAACATCAATTAGAAACTAAGCATTAGAAGCTAAGCATTTCATCGTTATAAATTACTCAGTAATATGACCATCGAGATATTGTTTTAGATCAGCATTTCTCCAAGCACACTTGGCAGAACTTATTCAGAGGGGTGTAATTAGTGCTGCATATAAAAACGACAGCCTGTAAAGAAATTTTGGGAATCGCTGGGTCCTCTAAATTGCTGAATTGCACTGCAGATCTCGAAAATGGAAATATTCCAAAATAATTTGCCCAAGAAATTCCTTTATAAATCCTGATTATTTGAAGGACTAGTAGTCTTTACAAACCTATTGCGGTGGCTATCTATTTCCAAGTGTTTTCCTGAATGTCACAATCAATTTCTGATACACAGAACAGGCAACATATTAGGCAAAGTGACGTTTATTACAAAATTATTACTTTAAAAGAGCGCATTTCTGTCTAGATGTATGAGTGGTGTTTTCAATTTAAAATCAACATTTTTGTTTGCAATATACATGATATATTTTACTAGAAAATAGTGTTTGTTAATTATTAATGCACTCAAACTTCGATTGGAGAGTAAATACTAATATATTCATATATACATATAGATATATATTCAAACAGATACCATGACCTCCTGGTTTATAGGTCAGTGCTCAACCACCAAGCTACACCGGGCAGGCTGTTTTTGAATTCTTTATTGGGAAGCTCACGGATCTTCTTCTCTCTGGGATTTGTTCCTGGAAAACGGCGTTCCTTTGGTGGTGTCAACGTTTGTAGATTTTTCATGTTTCCTGAAGTCTTGCCTTTTCTCTCTTCACGTCGGAAGAAGCAAACACATCCTCCTCCAGTCTTACCTGACCTGGTTCATGAGAGTATACCGCCTGCCAGCCCTGTTAGGCATTCTGGGGCTTGCTCAGATCCGCTTTATGGGTATCCATGCTCCACACTTTTTATTGCCTGTAGAGGGGGAGGAGGGGTCCTTAAGATCTCATGCCTTTTCTAGATCCTGCAAAGCTCCTTCTCACTTGCTTGCTTTCACATGGGCAGTGCTGGGTACTCACGCCTGTGTGCTTCCTCCCCATCTCGCAGAGCCAGGCTGTCTTTCTACAGGTGTTCGTTAGCTACCTGCCAAGGTTCGTTCTCCCACCACTGGGGGTGCGATCAGTGAGGTGGCGAGAGGATGGGAGTGTGGGGGTAACCGTGAGCCCTGCAGATGTCCGTGGGCCCATTGGGTGCATCCACAGACGAGGCGTCGCAGCATTTTGTGGGCAGGCTTTCTGATGGGGTTCACAGAGCAGTGGGTGGGATCTGTGTTTCTCTGATGCTTTCCAGGAGCCCTGGCGGCTGTTCCCACAGCCACTCCCTGCCCCACAGCTGAGGAGCCCATCTCAGCACTCTGGATGAGATAAGGAAAAAGCAGGTCTTTGGCGTACCATGCACACCTGGAGAAGCTAGGCGTTCACTCCCCTGCTCTCACTTTCTCCCGTGGGAGGAATCACAAGCCAAGAAGGTGTCTCTGGGCACTTAGCTATGCCACCTCGGAGGGGGAGTGGCACAGGTAACGTGAAACCGGTCCTTGTACCCTCTTCAGTGTAGCCAGTTTCAGGCTGCTTTTGCTTCGACAGTGTGCTGGAACTCCTCCTCCAGACTCCTGGTCTTCCACCAAGATACTGTTATCCATGGGTGATTATGAGTGATTGCCAGAATTGGTGCACTTTTCGGATAAAATGTAGACTACCCTGGTTCCCCATTTTGATTCTTTTTCTCTTTTCATTAGTGCATATATTAATTTTTGTCAGGCAACACAATCCATGTGGATTAAATATTCTGATTCTGAAACATTTGTTTCTTAGCAACCACACAGTGGAAGACTCTTTTTAATATCCATTGAGATGTACATAATAGTTGAAAGTTTCTCAAAGTAAAGAATTGATAAGACTTGATAAATGTTCTTAAAACCTATTTGCAATGTGATGATTCATCTATAAGAAAAACAAATCTTGTCATAATAGGATGCTAACTTTCGATAGGTTTATTTATTTCTGATTCAGTGCCACTTCATTTTTTAAGGCAAATCCAAATACTTTTTGAAAAGCTTTTACAATTTCTCGTATAGCTTTTAAAGTGTCTATTCTTCCTGCACTTTAGGAATATAAAACCTGAAGACACAATCCTGAGGGCCTGTACTATTTATAATTTGCCTAATTTTATATTAAAGAATTAGTTTAACACTGGGTTAGAAACAGTTTGATGGACAAATTATTCAATCAAAAATGGTCAAAGTAAGAAGGGATAAATCACTAATTTTCACCTAGTTTCCTGAAAGGTAAAGATAAGTATTAAGTAGTGTTACAAAAGAGACAAAGTGTGGCTGTTTATTCTGAAATATCAGAAAAAGAGGAGAGGGGATATGAGAAAAGAATCTAAGGCATAGTTCCCTGACTTTGTTGCAATGTTTGATAGAATTTTCCTGCTTAATGCTGAATAATAAGGTTGTCAATCTGGGTAGACTGGGACACTGGCTTAGAGAAGCTAGTACGTTTGTTTCACTTTGTATATTTTCAGACTTTTTTAGGGAACATAGCAATGGCTCTTCATATGGCTCTTACAATTATAGAGATAATTCCAGAAAAGGACTTGTTCCTTTTGTACTATTGCTTTGACTGGGAATTGAGTAACCACCTCTACGTACTTATCCTCAAATGTTACCCTTGAATATACAATGTCCCAATAATTGTGTTAAGAAAAGAAAAACAAGAGTAGAACAATATGATTAAATGCCTATTTTCCTGTATCATTTTTCCTTTTTTAAACATATATTTTTATTGATTTCAAAGAGTAAGGGGGAGGGAGAGAGATAGAAACATCAACGATGAGGGAGAATCGTTAATCAACTGTGTAGACTTGACACAACTCAAAATAAAGACCGTCACAAATTCCCTTGCAGTTAAATAAAGCTATGCAATTAAATTCTGGCAAGTGAGATATATAAGCAAAAGTGTGTTTAGCAGTGTTTAGAGTTATCTTTATGAGAGATACTTTCTGTTCACACTTTGTTCCTTTTCTGAATCATTGTCTTCATCTTGCTGCCTGAAATGCAAAGGCTACCATCTTGAATCATCATAATAAGGCCACTGCCTAGTGATGATGAGTCTGGGCCATGAAGAACTGAGTGGGACAGTCCTGCCACTCCCATCCTGCCATGCTGACCTCTGGGCTTACATCACCATTAGTTTGGTTAAATGTGAGACTGATAAAGGTTGTGCAGATTGCAATTAGGACTCTTCTCATTTTAATATCTGTAACTGTGGGCTTAATTGAAGTGTCTATTAGAATGGTAGCAAAGATAGATTACAAAGGCTGAGTTGCTCATCATCCTTGTCATGTCATGGAAAATACTTTAGTTAAGTGTTATCTATTGCAACTTGGAGCCAGACCATTTGCTGAAGTAGAGGAAGTGGTATTTCTACCTTTTCAGAAAATATTGTTGTTGCTTTCAACGAAATGCTTGAACGGTTGAACTCAGGTCAAAGCTATCTGAACCACAAACAGTATAGAAAGGGGGTTAGGTGTGTTATAGAAAGTACTTTCTGACTTACCTAGGGTTACAAATGGACAGGAAGACCCATAATTTGCAGCCTTGAAAGATTAAAAAATCCAATTGCCTTTGTACCTAATACTGGACCAGTGATGCATTGTCTTCAAAATGCAAGACTTAACAAGAAGTAAGGCTGATGTCTTCCCCCACAAAGATCGCATGCCTACTGGCAGATGGTGTAAAGGGTGTGGTCTTCTCCATCTATGAGATTATTTCAGGTAGTATTAAAATAATCAACACTAATTTGGAGGATTGAGGATGGGTAAAGTAGTTTACATTAAATACCATAGACTTTGGGGTTAAAAACTGGGTTGAAACAAGATAGTCAGCTAAGGGAACATGCATGTGAAACTGACTAGAAACAAATAAGAACCTGCAAGGCGGCTGAAAGGATTCTATTGCCAAAGAACCCAAGATCCAGACTGCACTGTACAAGTCAGCTTTCTACCCAACAGCAGCCTCCGTTCTCTGTACCAATAGCATGTGCGCTTCTAAATCCACACACCCTCCAGAAAGGATATCTTTCCTGATGGCCACCACGGAGGGGCTGCGAAGAAGGCCAAATAGTGAAGACGTACTCTGAGACCCAGACAGTGCTCAGAAGATAATGAAGAAGGGAGTTCTTCCCAGAAAGTGCAGTCAGGAATGCCAGGTGTGCTAATATCGGAATGTGTACCTCTGTCAGAGGGAGGTTTGTTCATTATTCCTGCCTGTTGTTATTGCTGTGGCCTAGCAACGGCTGTATGTTTTTATGTGGCTTCCTGCCTGTATTCACTGTAGCATATGTATCCCTGCATCACACAGTGAGGGATACTAGACTTTGAACAGGCTGCAAGGTTGGAGCAGATTTTAGGGTTTTTCTCTCTTCGGCAGATGGTGAAATTTTCTGTGTGTAAGACAAATAGTGCATAGTAGATCTCAGAGGCCAAAGAGGAGGACAGGAGTAGCTACTGATGATTAACCCTCAGATATCAGTCTCCACCCCTTTTGTTTTTGGATAGTATGATTTACAACTGGCCATGTTTCTCAGCCTCCCTTTTAATTAGAGGTGGTTATGCAACTACATTCCAGGGAATGGGATGTGAGCAGATACACGGCCATGCCCTGAAGAATCAGGAAGAGTGGGTCCTTTGTTTTTTCCCCTCCCTTTTCCTCATTCCTTCTGGAGAGAATGCTATTGGGCTTGAAGCATCCTCCCTGGAACATGAAATGATCTTGACTTAATAACCACGTATGCATCCCTATAAAAGATCCATGGACCTATGCATAACATGAAAGCCTCACGTATCTGCATAGACCACCTACATTCAATATTTGGCGCAAGAGAGCAATGAACTATTCACTGTTTAAAACATTGCTATTTTTGGTTCCCTGTTACTCAGCCAAATAGAATTTAATAACTACATTAATTCAGAATTTATCAAATATAAATGAAATGTGACTCAGGAACACTAACATCTTCAAGTAATAGAAAAACTAAAGGAGGACTGTGACACATGTAACGTGGACTTCAATCAGATTTATTTCATAACCTTCTCTAAGTAAATTTACCTGCTACAAAGAAATGACATTTTCAAAATATGTAGTCTATGCTTGGTTCATTAAATGAACAAAAAGAAAAGTACTGAGAGGATGAAAACATCTTGTTTCACAAATCAAAGATAAATTATCATAGCAACATAGAAGAACTCAGAGGAAGTGGCCCTCTACAATAACGGGCCAGTTCATTTATGCCGTAGGGATTATATAAAAGTATATGTAATAGTCACATCAATCATATTTCAGTGCTACCACTTAATTTAATGATGGACAGGTGACTCTTAGGTAGCCTTGAAGGTTTAACAGCATGCTTTTGCTTTACTCTAAGAGGAGATGTCATTCATTTCATGTAAAAATATGCAAACCTTTTCAGTGAAAATCACGTTTATCCATAAGAGTGTTTTCCAAGGTAATATTTGTTATTGTTAGCTGTCCATTGAGTGTTAGAAAATCCACTCTTTCTCTCATTATCCTTTGGAAATAAAAAACTTACATAGTTTTTTTCAGTTTAGATTGGATGTGTTCTGACTTGGTTTAATGGCAAGAGACATTTCTTGGCATAACAAAAATTCATGAAAGCTTAAAACATTTTATGTCCACATTTATTGATACTTTAAACTTGTTTTGTTATGTAAATCTGAAAAAGGAAACCTTGATGAACATATATTCTTGATGGCAGTTGACTACTGGAAGGTGTTGATGGTAGTTAGCAAATCCTGGCATAATGATAGCCAATCCATCGACAATGTGGGTTCTGCTATATAAGGTGAATCGAATAGAGAAATAACTATTGTACAAACAGCTGGTTCATGTTTTTCCATTAGATGCTTCCTTCGTTTTCTTTTATTTGAGTGTGTGTAATGTGTGTGGGCATAAGTGTTTTCCATCAAAAGCGATCCCGCAGTGCTTTACCCTGATTTCTGGTCTCACTGATGGAGCAGGAAAGTGAAGTCCTGGCTGGAAACAACGGGTGAGGGCTGCTGCCTAGAGCCTTCACCTTAGCAGCTGGAGAGAGGTCACAGGCTTTGCTAATCCTGAAAAGGATGCCCAACATTAGGCATTCACAAACTATTCTATTATCCTTATTGGCTGATTTCTAAATAACACTTTATTACTAAGACATTTATATCACTACAGCAGTTAGAAAGAGCCAGAGAGAGTTTTGTTTGTTTGTTTTTGTATTTTCTTGTGGTGAAATTAGTCAAACTTATATGAAAACAACAATATGAAGGCTTTCCCTCTCATAGTTCTGAAGCAGTGAAACAAAAAATATCCCAAGAGAAAAGGAGAGTTTTGTTTAAATTAATGGCTTAACTGGCCTACTCTTGTCATGGTATTAAATATTGAAGTTGCTGAACGGAAATTTTGCATTTCCATTACTACAGTGTTCCTCAGAGGACAGGCAGAGTATGAAATGAAGGGGAAAGGAAGAAAAACGCTGCTCAAGTTGATACATATTTATCTTTTGCAGTTTTGCTTTTTGCCAAGAAATCTCAAATATCAAATGACCAAGTTATAAAATAAAATCCACAAACTACAACTTTGCATAGACATGACAACATACATTACCACCAATGGACCGAATTCTAGTGCAGATATTTTTACTTTAACATGGAATACATTTACATAAAATATTTTATTGGTTTCTAAAGTGGGGAGGGGAGGAAGAGAGAAATGTTGATTATTGTTCCACTCTTTTATGCACTCATTGGATGAGTCATGTATGTACCCTGATCAGGGATTGAACTTTCACCCTTCGTGTATCAGGACTACACTCTAACCTACTGAGGAACCCAGACAGGGCCAGAAAATATTTCTTTAATTCTCTAATGATTAGACTGAAGAGCTGCTAAAAATGTTAAAACCATTCTACAATTTTCCACTAGCCATGACTTACCCCTGCCCCACTATTAAGAATTACCATAACAGCCCGGCCAGTGTGCCTCAGTGGTTGAGCATCGACCCATGAACCAAGAGATCACCGGTTCAATTCCCAGTCAGGGCACATGCCATACCCGGGTTGCAGTCTCAATTCCCAGTAGGGGGCGTGCAGGAGGCAGCCGACTGATGTTTCACTTATCAATATTTCTATCCCTGTCCCTTCCTCTCTCTCTAAAAATCAATAAAAACATTTTTAAAAAAGGAATTACCATAATTATCTAGGGGATTTAGAAGTAACTAGGGTGTCTCCTGCCCACCTGACACCAGTAGTGCTTTGAACGAATTTCATAATTATGGAAAAATATTGAGCTGGCTTTTGCCTGTTCATCAGATTATTAATAGAAAATGGCTAGCGCCAGATAGCTGTAACACATGCAGGATAACATTAATCTTGAACTCATGGGTCAATGTAGGGACTAAGCTAACATCCACAGAGACGTGAGTCCATGATAGCATTAACACAGGAGCAGCCCATGGAATTACACGTAAATATATATAATGTTAGCTTGAATCGTAGCATTAAAGTTTTGTTGGCATTTTTAAATTTTCTAAGGTCTTAGGAGAGCCTGGGAAAAAACTGTATATTTTGCCTCAAACTGAGCAATAACTCATTTTGCTATAAATGCAATTTTTCTTCCATGAGCTATATTGTTCATGACTGTAGGCCCACAAATACAAATGCTCTATAATCTTGAAATTTTCCTGGTTACAGTCAATGAATTTTTCCTAGGCTAATATTTCCAGAATACCTCCTAAATCTTTGCAAACTGTTAACAATATTTTATGCTTTAAGGTGTGTGAATTCTAGAAAAAAAGACAGGACTCTTGCTGTTCTCCTTTGTAAGGAGAAGAATAGGGCTCTAAAATAATATGTGACAGGTTAATACTTTTGAATCAGCCCTTTAATGACAGCTTGCCATACATTTCAATTGTATATAATGTTATATTTTCTACTCCTCCATAAGGAGTAGACATGGACACATGTGTTGCCTTCATAAGCATATTGGAAATATCAGAGTAAAATATAAATACAGGAAAAACAACAACAGATATACGGATTGCTCCTCAGGTTTAAAGGGATTTAACACAAGTGTGCAGTGGCTGTTCTTACTCATGCTGAGGAAGGAATGCGCCGTTCTTGTTCATGCCATAGTTGTGCACGTGCGAAGACCTGGTTCAGGAAGGGGGTGTATTTCTCTGGGACAAATAGCCTACCTTCTAGTGAGTAGAAAGTCCCACAAGAGACACGTGGCATGAATTTGGCCGTAATGAGTAGTTCACCTGAGAGAGGGGTTCAGTACCGTCTCCCTGCCAGGAGATGAGTGATAAAACCACTTGCTATCCCAGGTTCTCCTGACCTCCATCCCCGCCTATGTGTGCAGGTGTTCCTTCCCTCCTATAGGGTAAGCACAGCATTTCTGCGTCCCCACGCAGGCTAATTTCAGCGGCAGGCCGTGTGGGTGAGTGCCATCACAGCTAAATTATCAACCAGAGGCCCCCAAAATCTCACCCATACATTTTTGGATGTGTATCCAGGGAACTGGAAGAGATGCCAGCATTCATATATATATTGTGTACTAGGTGTACCAGTTAATAATGCGGATTTTTTCAATAGATAGAGTTACACATATGTTGATATATGTGCAATTTGATATGTATGCTATTTTGTTGTATTGACAGCAAGCTTCAAAACTTCATATGTCAAATTTGCTGAAGGCATTATTTTTACACTTAAAAATGTGGAATTTCATGCCAAAAAAAAGAGCATTTACAGGAAGTTTTAATACATTATTTTGAAGAAAAAGTTATCGTATACTTTGGGAATCTTATGGTGAACATGCTCCATCTCAAGATACTTGTGAATGCTGGTTTAAGTGCTTTAAAAGTGATGATTTCTATTTGAAAGATAAGGAATGTCCAGGTCAACCAAAAAAGTTTGAAGACCAACAATTACAAGCATTATTGGATGAAGATGCATGTCAAACTCAAAAACAACTTGCAGAAAGATTAAATGTTGCTCAGCAAACAATGTCCAATCTTTTACAAGCAATGGGAAATATTTTAAAGGAAGGAAAATGGGTGCCACATCAACTGAACGAAAGACAAATGGAAAACCGAAAAGTCATCAGTAAAATGTTGCTTCAATGACACGAAAGAAAGTCTTTTTTGCATCGAATTGTGACTGGCGATGAAAAGTGGATTTATTTTGAGAATCCCAAACGCACAAAATCATGGGTTGATCCAGGTCTACCATCAACATCGACTGCAAGGCCAAATCGCTTCGGAAAGAAGACAATGCTGTGCGTTTGGTGGGATCAGGAAGGTGTGGTGTATTATGAGCTTCTAAAACCAGGTGAAACCATTAATACTGATCGCTACTGACAACAAATAATCAATTTGAACCACGCTTTGATCATGAAACCACCAGAATGTTCCAGAAGACACAGCAAAGTAATTTTGCTTCATGATGGCGCACCATCACACTCTTCAAAACCAGTTAAAGACACTTTAAAAGATCTTGCCTGGGAAGTATGAACCCACCCGCTGTATTCCTCAGACCTTGTTCCTTCAGATTACCAGTTAGTTCTGATCGATGGCACACGCACTTTCTGAGCAGCACTTCAACACGTACAAAGAAGTGGAAAACTGGGCCTCTGAATGGTTTGCCTCAAAACAAGAGAAGTTCTATTGGGACGGTATATACACATTACCTAAAAGATGGGGAAATGTGTAGCTAGCAATGGACATTACTTTGAATAAAGCACTTTTGATGTTTCTCTTGAAATTATTGTGTTTTCTTTGATTACAAAGTCCACATTGTTAACCAGTACACCTAGTATATATATATGAGTAAAGGACGGTGACTTGATATTTTCAGTCACATGGACTTAACGAGGGAATTTAAATTTGATAGGATATGTTAATAATATATCCAGTTTCTGATGATGAGTGTAAAAATAAAGAACGGTGAAAACAGAAGAATTTTATTTGCACAACAACGTTGCCTTTGGTTGATATACCTTTATAATCTGAATTTCAGTTGCAAGAACTTATGTTAAATACACCAAAAGATATCACCCAGTATATCCTCTATTGTGACTGTGCCATAGAAGACTTAGATAGAAGAGAGACAGCAGTTTGTGGAGAAGAAATACAGGGGTGATTTTATTGCACTGTTGCTACTAGGAACAAGGAAAATAAAAACTACCTGACCCCCACTGAGAATGGAGACTGTTTCCAATACTGAAGTAGCAGGGAAAATATATTGCAGGTAGAGTAACTCTAAAGTATAATTTCATCTTTGTTATTTATCTATTATCTACCTTTCTCTCTAGGTTAAGAAAGCTCTTGTCTGACATAATACTGCCTAATATTAAAGAGGTTACATGGATTTATAGAAGCTAATATTTACTATTTTTTGAGTTATAAATTTCACAACAATAATTAAGTTTTACAAATGATAGTTTTATTACCTATTCACCTATTGGGCATTTACAGGTGCCCATTATAACATGCTGTCCCAATAAAAATGACTACATAGCTTTTTAAAAAAATAATTCTGGTCAAAATCATGTCATAGGAATATATTCCGAAATACTAACAGTAAGCAGTGACATACTGTCACCCTCTGAGACTTTGAGCAGAGCCATGGCATGAAGGGGATGAGTGAGGACACATGAATGGAAGTTGTGTCAGTAAACCAGCTTCTGAGCCATTCTCAATTCACCTGGCAGGAAACAGAAGAAGTGACCAGAACAGAAGGATGATATGCTTCTTACTGGCTTTAGCCCAAATACTTCTGCTAATAATATTTCTCTTAGCCTTCAAGTTCACATAGAACTAACATACCTTGTGAACCTGTAAAATTATTAAAAATAACACTTCTTAGTAACAACATTGCAGATCCTTAAATTTTACAAATGAAGTCAACAGTATAGTTGTGGAATTCCTTATAGGGTTTCTTAAGGTGATTGGGTTATAAAAACGGCATGTAGCAGAAATGAATCTCTCCAATAGGTTCTCTTAACCATACAAATATATAACAACTTAAAAAAACGTTAGATTCAGAGGCTGTGTACATTATTCTTACCTACGCTTAACATCTCCATTCACTTTCCACTTATTCTTTAACTCCTTTCAAGCTAGCCTTCGCCCATACACTCTGTGCACTTTGATTTCAATATGTTTATTTATATCTTAGGTGATGTTTATTATTTAACCCAATACAATGTATTTAGTGGTCATCTTGCTTGATGTTTCAGCAGTTCTGGACAGTAAAGGGCAGTCCTTTCTCGAACCATTACCTGTCCCTGGCTTCCATAAAGCTATAGTATCCTGGTTTTCTTCGTCTTTACAACACACATTCTCAGTCTGTTTGTGTGGCACCAGATAGAGTTAGGCAGGCAAAGAAGACTCTGTTTCAATACAGGAGAGAGATCAGCACTTCTCTGAAGCTGAAGGCGGGAGACGGGGATTTTAAGAGCTGAGGTGAATGGGAGGTCATAGGCCATGTATGTTTGCTAATTGGCTTTACACAAAGGAAAAGTGAGCCTTCTAATATCTTCATACAGGAGGTGTTTACAACTAGGAGCTAGGTGCTCCCCAAGATTAGGCTTCTACTCTTCCGCAGAAACTGAAAGATGGAGCTACAGCAGGTCCTCAAATAATACTGTTTTGTTCAATGCCGTTCCACATTCTCCCCGTGTCTGCGTGGGTTCCTCGGGGTATGTGAGTGTCCTCCCACATCCCAAAGACATGCATGTTGGGTGAATTGGCATGTCTAAATCTTTGTTAAGTCTGTGTAGAACTTATGTTTATTTCATTGTTTAATATTAGACGTGTTTGAGGCTTTATTTAGAAGTTTGGTGATGTTTTTGTGACAGAAATATTATAGGAACAGCATTCTTTTTTCTATCAGTCTATTGCAATGTTAATGATAAAATTGGTTTCCTTAAATGTCGTTTGCTTAAAGTTGCAGTTTTCAAGGACCTCTTGACTACATTAAGTGAGGACTTACTGTACTGTTTTTCTTGATGATTGCATTATAAATGGATGTTTTCCAGGTCCTTGATAAAGATAATCACATATTGTAACTGTGAAGATGCTTTGTAAAAGGTTTACATCTCCAAAGGGGCAGAGAGAGAATTTGCAATTTAACGTTTTCGAAAGTAAGTGCTATAAGGAAAGGGAGGTCAAGGAACAAGAGGCAGAAGCCTGTCTGAAATTTGGTCACAGTGGTTAAGGCTAGCTCTCTACTGGACACTTGAATTTGCAGTTTTGTTATTTAGTGCTTTTTTTAAAAAATATTTTCCATTTCTTCCATAGGTATGCTTGCCTACTCTCTGGGATTCACCATTTATATGCTAATAATGCCCATATCTTTTTAAAAATATATTTTTAATTGATTTCAAAGAGGAAGGGAGAGGGAAAGAGAGATAGAAATGTCTATGATGAAAGAGAATCATTGATCAGCTGCCTCCTGCATGCCCCCTACTGGGGATCAAGCCTGCAACCCAGGCATGTGACCGGACTGGGAATTGAACCATGGCCTCCAGGTTTATAGGTCCATGCTCAACCAATGAGCCAGACTGGCCGGGTGCCCATATCTTAATTTTAGCCCAACACTTTCTGTGCACTTCAGACCTCTTTATTCAGTTACCTAAGTCCAATCTTCACCTTAATGTGCCACAGGCCCTTCCTTCTGTTGCAGGAGGAATTAACGGGCCAGACTCCCCAGACACCAGTGGGAGTGAGCTTCTTGTGATATCTTCAGAAAATGGATTTTCTAAGATTCGTATGGGAGTATGGGATGTGGAAGATTTTACTGGCATGGAGTTACATTTCTCAGTTTCCAGCCCCTGTGCCCCTGAGCCAGTCCTGGAAAAGGTGCAGCTGGGGTTCCAGCAGAGCCAGAAACAGGGCCAGCAGCTGTGGTTCAGCATGCAGGCCAGATTAAAGTGCATCAGTCCCTGTGTGGAGTCCAATACGGCCATACACCAGGTGGGCACAGGGGGCGCATCCCCTGCCACAGGAGGGCCGGGCACCTGGTGTGCATGAGAGAGAAGAGAGAGCGTGCACTTCCATTGTTTGGAAGTTTAAATAGTCAGGTTTCATGCACTTGCAGTGCCACACCCATCCTGTCCTCTGACTTGTTCCCAGGTATGACTGGCAGACAGGTAGGCACCTTCCCATACCATTCAGACCTTACTGGGCATGCGTCTAAACTGCCTTTCTGCAATCCCTTCTCCCATTGATCAGGGGGAACAGACTTGGGAGGTGTTAAATGCAGCTTTTTGGCAAAGCTGCATTCATGGCATGCCCGTATTATCTAGCCTTCCCTTTCCTCCTTCTCTGTTAAATAATAGCCAGGTTATTACAATGGCATCACTTCAAAATACCCAAATTCTAATCCTACCTCTAACACATACATTTATATCCACTAATTCAAATTAAAATGCATTGCTTTAAATTCAAATTGAATTAGTTACAATATTATATTAATTTTATCTACCAACTGGAGGCCTGGTGCATGACATTCGTGCACTCAGGCGGGGGTGGGGGGGTTCCCTCAGCCCGGCCTGCACCCTTTCACAGTCCGGGAGCCCTCAGGGGATGTGTGACTGACAGCTTAGGCCCGCTCCCCACAGTTGGACATCCTTAGTACTGCCGTGGAGGAGGGAAAGGCTCCCACCACCACTGCTGCGCTTGCCAGCCTTCAGCTGGGCTTCTGCCTGAGCGGTGCTCCCTCCCTCCCGCTGTGGGAGCGCATTGACCACCAGGGGGCAGCTCCTGCGTTGAGCATCTGCCCCCTGGGGGTCAGTGCATGTCATAGCAACTGGTCATCCACCATTTGGTCGATTTGCATATTACCCTTTTATTATATAGAATTTTCTCAAAATAATTTATTTTCCAATTTGCCATTTTTTTTTCACACTAGACATGCCTTGCTTGCCACCTCACCTCTACCAGGTCTCTGTACCTTTATCTTTGCTGTTCTAGTTCCTTTTCTTTACTGCACCCAATGTAATACTTAGAGGAACAAATATTTTACATCACTCCTCTGCTTAAAACACTTCAGTTACACCCTTTCAGATTCAGTTCAAAATGTCTGACAAGGCTATGTGCCCCTTGCAACAGAGCCTCGGTCTACATTTCTAGGCTTCACTTTCGCTGTCCATTCTCCAGCTGGAGTGGTCTCTTTGTCTAGTCCTTCTACTATATTATACTTTCTTACCTATGTTTCACTACAGTGTTTCTTCTTACCTTTACAAATCTTTTCGCTAACCCTCATGTTAAGTACTACTTAAAAAAAAAAAAGATTTTCCATCTGTCGAGCTAGCCTTAGTTTCCCTTGTATGTGCTCTTGTCCTACTCTGCATTTCCTTCTGTGTGGCAGTCACCACAGGTCCTCACAGCCAGAACCTTCAGGAAAGTAGAGCCCTAGTCAGGCTTGCACATTGTGGCCATCACGGCACCTGGGACGGAGGCTGCAGCGCTTGACACACATGTACTAGGGCCCCTGAACCACAAGTTAAAGGAGTAACATCCACCACAAATGCCTATTCTATATCAGCAGGTGTAACTGGTCAGCTCCAATGTACATTTTTCAAAATCACTAAAAATCACAGGCAAACTAATCCCCAAAATGACTTTGGAGTGTTGGACTAGAGAGTGCCTTTCAAAGGAAAGCATGTGAAGTGCATATTTTGCCAAAGCAAGACTTTTCTTGACGTAGTAATATATATGCCCCCTAATTCGTGGGACCTGCGGGGATGTCACAGCCATCACACCGTCTCTCTGGTTTCCCTAGTCACGCTGATCATAATTTACTTCACACAGCACATCGCATCCACAAGGTGAAGAGCAAAAAGCCTGAGGATGTTGTCTAATTTACCACAGTGTTTATAAATATTCATGAGCCTACAGCATTTCTGCAAGATGCCCTTTGACACACTTTCCAGGAGAATTGAGACTTTGTCAAGATTTCAACATGCCGTGATTGATGGTTCTAGTAGCTTGTTATAAATGTGAAGTATGATTTTTGGGGGGAGAAACAGCTCCTCATTACTAGAAGTTGTTGAAAGTTGTTGGCGGCATGTATGTTCATATTAGTAATAATTATTATCTAATAGGACCCTGTCAGGCCCCTATGCCACAGGGAGTCGTCACAAACGTATCCAGGGCGCCATCTGAGAGACTAGGATTTAAAAGAAGAATGCAGAATTATTCAAACAGAAGCCATTCTCACAAACCTTTAAAAATTAAAAAGACCATTTATGTACACATTATGTTCTGAAAACCATACACATCTGGTTGATTATGTCACAAGGGTTTATGTCAAACACTAGTAATGAAATGAGACTGTAAATGTACTGTGAAAAAGCCCTTAATGAAGTGAGACTCTAAATGCACCTTGAAATTTAAAAAAAAGAAAAGAAAATGAAATATAACTAGTAGGGTAACCCTTCCCAGACCAGTCTTCTGCTTTGATAAATGTAGCAGTAGTCAAGATGGTCAAGCTACATAAGTTTATCAAATCCTCATCTGAGACTAGGACTCTGAGAATAAATGGCTTTGGGTACCACCCTTGGAATCTCTAAGGTAAATAGCCCCTGTGGTGTTTTATTACAATTGTTCATCTGATTTAATTAGTGAAAATATTCCTTGAGAAAATATACATATATACGCATGACAGTTGTATTAGCTCTGGGCAGCGTGGGGTTTAAATATGCAGTTGTAGAATGTAAAGGAGCCAAACCCCCCACATTTACTACAGGGCACCCACACAGCATTAGCACAACTAACTGAATCCACTGCTATGCCACCTGGGTCCAGTGTCCTCACCAGCAGACACTATCACCCACAACAGTTCAAATTAATCTTTAAGTTGGCATGTTGAGAAGAGAGTAAGTTGGCATGTTGAGAAGAGAGTATTCATCCCCGCCAGTATGGCTTAGTGGTTGAGGGTCAACCTATAAACCATGATATCATGGTTCGATTCTGGTCAGGGCACATGCCCGGGTTATGGGCTCACTCCCCATTGTGGGGCATGCAAGAGGCCAGCCAGTCAATGAATCTCTCTCATCATTGATGTTTCTATATCTCCCTCTTCCTGTTTGAAATCAATAAAAATACATCTTTTTTTTAAGAAAAGAGACAATTCAATAAGGCAAAAAACAGTTTAGAAAGGTATGCATTTTAATCTTTATTATATGGCTTACTACACAGTTATTTTTGTTTTTTTCCTCTTCATTTACGAGGGTTCCACCACGTCTCGTTGCATTCCTTGGTTCTCATACAGGGCACCACTTTGCCAGGGCTGACCAGCAGACCCTGAGCAATGGATGAATGATTACTGACACAGGATTGCTGTGAAAGAGAGGGCTAAGGGACTGCCTGGCTAAAGGAACCAGACAGCCTTGATCGCCTGCCTCGTTAGGCTTTTATTGTAACAGCAGCTTGAGATAAAGTTTATCTTTTAGATACAATCAGTAGGGTAAGTAATCTTGGGAGGACACATGTGTCTGCAGTGTCCTTTAAGCAAGGACACCTAAATATTAAGTATAAAGATTTACCCGAGGGTCTGTACATACACTGACTTGGTTGGAAAGGTCAAGGAACAGTTACAAGTGGCGGCCTTCTGCCGAACTCCCCTAAGTTAGAATCCTGATAAACAGTGTGGGCTGCCTTCCGCCCACTCCTTTTTCGGAATTTCCTCCATAGTGACTTTCCAACCAAGTCTCCCCTGCTTCCTGACATTGGTGTCCAGAGTTTTAATTCGAGTCTCTTATATAAGTATGATTGGTTGAATCACTAGCTTTGTAATTGAGCTCAATCTGTAGCTTCAATCCCCAGAGGTCACCAGGTCCAGCTAGTGTGTCTGGGCTCAAAACCCTAATTATCCACAGGCCCTTCATGAGTTACCTGGTGAGTAGAAACTAAGCTGTGGTCCAAGGGATATGAATATGAATAGCAAAGGCACTCCTATCACGCTGGAAATTCCAGTGAACCAGGATGAAAGGCCAGCTAAATTCTTCATTATACAACATTAATTTAAATATCTTAATAACCCTTTGAGGTATGAATAACTATTTTCATAACTTTACAAGGAAGAGGGTGGTTAAGTAATGTGCCCAGAGTCAACACAATAATAGAGAATATGACTAATTTAAAAAAAATAATTCTTATTCCCTAACTCTATCTTTCAAAATCTATCCAAAATGTTGGTTCTACTTAAAACAGAATTAGTTCATCATTCAATTTAAAAAAAAAATCATGATCCATTTTCTCTGTATATAGATTGATGTCACCTTTTAGTTTGAGGTCATATAAACCATCTTTTCCCATCAAAAAACAACCAGTCCTATATGTAGAAATGACAAAAGTTTACAGAAAAAAACAAACCCCACAAAACTAGGAAAACATGGGTTGTCAATGGAAGTGTGATCAATATTCCAGTATTTCCTGAGAATTTACTTTGAGCTAAGTGTAAACAATGCAAAATTAACCGATCCCCTTTCCTGGTGGAGGTTAGGATCTCATTGAAGAAACCAGGCTAGCATGGTATGCCACAATCAGTAAACAATTACGGATGTGACTATTTTGTACTGACTGAGTAATAAGCACACTGGGGGTGGAGGGAAGGGAGTCGCCCTGTAAAATTTCTGTTACTGGCACTCTCACTGGAACAGCAGAGGTCACAGGAGCAGATAGCATCCAGCTGCAGAGCCTCTCAGCTTGAGGGGAGGCACCAAACGGTTGGCCTAGGGATTGGTAGCCCACCATTGCTTTACGAGAGGCAGGGGCTGGAAGGGCTTCTGTTTGACTGTCTCCTAGTCTCACAGTCCATCTACAGGGACACCTACACCTCACGTCTCCAAAGGCCCTTTCTTCTTTCCTGCATATCCTGATCTCTTCCAGAAGTCTCTCTGCTGAGACAGTTTAGCCCACTCCTGCAAGACAGTGTATCCTGTCTGGAAGATGTGCTGTATTTGCAGTAAGTGCTAGCAACCAACCTGGCAAGTGCTTGCATCTGCAATGACGTTTCTCTCCATGGTACCCACTGTAGGGATTGATGCCCTTTGACCTACACCTTCCACCATCTCCAACATAGAGAAGGATGGTGTTTGGAGGGAGAGGGGAAATAGGATGGGGAAGTGAGTTGTAAATTATTTTTAATATGAATCTATCTTAATTCTATCTAGTGGACTTATTTAAACTGAATGTGAGTTATTTGAAGCCTTCCACATTTTAAAATTAACATAGCAAACCAATGAACACCTATGCGTATAATGTATATATACATAACACAGATGAAAGATAAAGAATCTCATAGACATGCTCAGCTAACAAAATCTTGTATGTGATAGTAGTATAATGACAGGCATTCTGGTAATTTTCTACATGGGATATTTTCAAAGACATTGTAAAAATGAATGTTATGCTTCTCCAATATTTTTTTTTTAATTCTGAACTGCCCTAGCCAGTTTGGCTCAGTGGATAGAGCATCCACCTGGGGACTGAAGGGTCCCGGGTTTGATTCTGATCAAGGGTACATGCCTGGGTTGCAGGCTCGATCCCCAGTGGGGGTCATGCTGAAGGCAGCCGATCAATGATTCTCTCTCATCATTGATGTTTCTCTCTCTCTCCCGCTCCCTTCCTCTCTGAAATCAATGAAAATATATTTTTAAAAAATTCTGAACTAATGGTTTTATACTGGTTCTTATGTTTTATAAATGTTCATTTGTGATTCTAAAACTATGATAATATTTTCTTTGTAATTTTCACATATGTGTTCTTTTTGAAAGAGTTTTCCCAAACTTACTAAACAGATTGCATCAACTATTTCCAGTTTTTATATTGTTAAATGGATTGCTATTTACTGCGAGCATTCTGCCTGATTCTCTGCATTTTGCTTTTTGGCAGAAGTACAGGGAATCTCTTCTTTAGTGTATTCATCCAAGGGAGAAAACTACAATACACGGAGACTAAGATGATGTGAGGAGAATAGAACAATAGATTACCCTCTTTGGAAATACCGTAGCTGCTCTGGTGGCGAGTCATTTTATATTATTGCCAGACTTAATGTATGCAAAATGCAGTTGCAATAGAAATGGAGCTTTAATAAAAAGATATGTTATTTGAATGACAGAGAAACTTTTCAATAAAATAAGAGCATTTGAAACCATTAGAATTTTTCAACATGTCCATAAATTTGTTTAAACTTTAAATGAAATGTTATACTCAATATCAAAAACACTTCCTAAAACTACATTAAAAAAAAAAAGTCATAATACTATGGATGAAATTTCTTTAAATAGCAAAGAGAGCTACTGTATTAATCTATTATTATTTCTATCCTGACAGTTGTCTAAGCCACTTTTACTACCACTTACAAATGTGTTCCTACCCTACTGACAAAAAAACAAAGGATTGTAATTTTGTGGGGTATTTATTGATAAATCTGTCATTTACCAGTGGTTAGCATCTAATTTTCAGACATCCCTAATGCTGGGCATATCCCATTAAGTTTGAAAATTGATTAACATTTCTGTCTGCCAGATGGCACAATGTAAGAAATGTTTGAAGTACACAGCAATTAAATCTCTTAAACATATACTAGCCTCGCTGGCAATTTGTTATGTATATCACATATTAGAGCACCCTGAAATACTGGCTATATACTCTCCATCTGGGAATACAGTGAATGTCTAAGAACACAAGCCCACTAAGAAGGCATGAGACAAATGCACATTCTGATTTTTAAAGACTGCAGAACCTTCCATTTAGTTCTCCAAAGTGCCAAGGCACAACTGTACCTGAAGCTGATTGGAACAGCACCGAAAGGAGTGGACACCCAGCATTTAGAAGTCTGTCTTCAGAGACCCCGACGTGACTCCCCTGGAGTAGAAACCCATCAGAACAAGCAGTGTGTCTGCAACTACCCTGTAAGAGCAAGTATTTCAGGTCACAGAGAAAAATAACCTGGTGTGATCCCCAGGTGATGAGCTATCAGCAGCAAATACCAATCGTATGTCTGTGGGACCAGTGGTAATAATAAGAGCTAATGTGTATTGAGTTCTTACTGTTTGTCACTAAGAAATATTTTTTTTTAAACATCAACTATACTTTTGAAATAGAAGAGAAATTACAAAAATGCTAAATTTTAAGTTATAGTTTATGGGCTAGATTTTAAATGTGCACAGTAATTCGAGTCCAAATTTATTACGTTCACCAAAACAAATACACAGTCCATTTACATGGAGATCCAGAGATTACTTCCATTATCTAATTAAGAAATATTGCTCATTCAAGACATAAGTATGATTTGAGAATTCATTTCTCAGGCCCCTTTCAACATTGACTAAAATGCATTTTGCCTTTATCTCTGAGTTACTACATGAAAAGATCCCCCTAACTTCAGAATATACTCAATTGCCTTAAATCCTCTGCTTTGATTGAATAAAGTGTTAAATAGAAATTTAAAATATCCTATTTTTTAGATAGAGCCAGTCTGATTTTGAAAATGGAAATTTCTTTATCTCTAACAACAAAAAGTTTAATAAAGGAAGAAAAAAACATGTGAAAACCTGTTTCATTCAGTGGCTTAGCTAGACCATATTTGGAAAAATTTCCAATACCATGTTATAAGCCCCATCCTTTCAAGTACCCTAAATTTACCATCTAGTTCTATCCCATTAGTATATTTAATGCAAAAAGTAACCCTAATCCATAGTATTGTAAACATTTACAAAAATGGGTAATAAAATATTCTGTAACAAAAACCATTTTTGTAAGAATTTTATGATACTAGCATAAAAATCCCATTTTGAAATATTGGACAGTTTTATTGGTTATTGGTGTGATCTCATGATTGATTTTAAGATAGTAGAAATAAAAATCAGTTGTAAATAAAAAATTGAGGTTTTTTTATTAAACAAATCTTCTATCTAATAAAACCATACCTCGTTCATAAATTTGATGACATTTCCCGTGTAATTATTTCGTGACTATTGCCCAGCTAGATATGCTTCTTCTCCAGGATCCCTAGAAATAACTAAAAGCATACTTACATTTTTTTTTAAATAATAGAACAAAGCATCGCAATCAAGCAATCATTCTAACAAATAACTTGTGTTTCAAAGAGGAATATCATTCTGGTAATAAAAACATAAAATACATGCAAAACAACTCTGTTCCCCCCCATTACTATTCTAAGAGTTATTATATTGATTATATGGATTTATTGTGGGATTGCAATATTTTCAAAAAGTAACTGAAATACGTTGTGCTGAATTTTATAACAATAACAATAAAAATACAGATGTTTCTGGAAATCACTTATAGTAAATTTAGCTAATTTACAGAGACAAAAACTTTGCAAGCTTTTTATGTTTAACAATCTGCAGAATGATAACTATTTTATGATATTTTAAATCTAATGATAAGTGCTGGAAAAAAGTGAATAAACCGATTTATTTTGTTAAATTACAAAGAGTTAAAATAACTAAGAGATCTTAACTAAGCAGCCGTTCTTACAATAGCTAATAAAGTAAAAATATTAGTTATATAATCAATTTAGAAATAAAACTTTGAGGAGCCCCTAATAGTTATATTCATCCTTGTGTGAAGTTAAAAAGGAAAAACTGCTATTTAGAGGCATGTTGTAATTTCTAAACTGTCCTCAACAGTATTTTCCTCTTCATATGCTCTTCCAGAAAATGCCATTCCCACAAAGAGAAGTCTGCTTCCTTCCTCTCATATGCACGTCCATAGATGTCACCTTGCAGTGGTGGTTGGTGAAGCCTGAGCCATAGCCTCAGACTGTCCTCCTCGGGTGGGAGGGGGGGTCCTTCCTGTTCCAGCGACAGCCAACTGTCTTCCTTCTCTTCCCATCCCTCACTTCCCTTTTTCTGCGAAGGTGGATGCTGATGACTCAGAAGGTGCGCTGTGGGTGCCTGGCTCCCCCAGGAGCCTGGTCTTTTGCCTTAGAATCACCCAGGTCCATGGTCAGCAAACTGCGGCTCGCGAGCCACATGCGGCTCTTTGGCCCCTTGAGTGTGGCTCTTCCACAAAATACCACGGCCTGGGCGAGTCTGTTTTGAAGAAGTGGCGTTAGAAGAAGTTTAAGTTTAAAAACTTAGGCTCTCCAAAGAAATTTCAATCGTTGTCCTGTTGATATTTGGCTCTGCTGACGAATGAGTTTGCCGACCACTGACCCAGGTCAACATGCACAGAGCTGCTTCCCTCACCATCTCCACTCAGGTTCCATGTGAGGCAAATGCACACGCAGCTGTGCAACCCTCATCGTGTGATGGGCTGTCGTGCGGAGTTATCTTACAAGCAAATCTAGTGTCTTTTACGTAAATGTATAAATGCTCCGTGTATTTCCAGTGTTCACATAGTGAATCGTAAGTCATCACTAGATGTTCTCAGTTAAACTGTGCTCCACATAAGGCAGAGGGTCTTGTGTTTCGCTGCAGTTTGAGTACAGGATCCATGACTGCCCTTCAAGAAGAAGGCAGCCCCGCGCTCCTGGAAGTTGGTTAACGGTTTGCTGTGGCAGCAGCTGGTGGTGGGAAAGTTGGTTCACACCAGGTCATGTCCCACGGAGAGAAAAGTCCCTGATCACACAGAGGAAACAGATTTGCAGGTCCCCGTGAGTCCTCGGATTTTTTTTTTTTCTTCTTCATAGACTTAAATATTTTTGATAGATTTATGTTTACAAAAACATTGAGAAAACTTTACAGAAACGTTCTCTATATGCCCTCCCCCCCCCCCCCCCCCCACCTCTGCATTTCCAGAAACCAAGCCGCCTTCCAAAGTGGCTCTGCCATTATTCCTCCCAGTAATGAGCCAGAGCCTGTTTCTCCACTTCCTGGCCAGCATTTTCTTTTCAATCTCAGCCATTCAGATGGCTGTGAGGAGGTGTCTCGCTGCTATTTCACAACTTGGGAGTTTAAAAAAGATGAAGTGCACAGTGTGTTGAAAAACAGTGTAGTGGTTTCTTACAAAACTGAAAAACAGTGCGACCAGAATATCCAGGGATCACACTCCCTGGTATTTACTCAAATGAGTTGGAAGATTGTGTCCACACAAACACCTGCACAAAGGTAGTTGAGATTTTTTTGTGCATCTTTGAGACCCATTGTGTGTTCACCTGCGAGAGGTCATGGTCTCCGAGGCTGTGCGGCCAAGGTCACACTGAACTGAGCTGCAATCATTATTTCTTTGAGTTTTTTCATGTTGAGTTTATTTTACTTGTTTCCTCAGGAATAAATTTTTCAGGAACGTTTTTGGCCCTATGAACATATTTGTATTATTTGTAGGTGAAATTGACTTTGAGGATTCTAACACCTGCTTCTGCCATCTGTAGCTTGTCCAGGGCTTTGCGTATTGTGTGTCTATGAAAGGAAACAGCTCTAGCGAGAGGGCAGGCAGAGGGACAGCACGTCTGTCCTTGGCCTGCCTTCTGGAATGAAAGTCAAAAAAGTTTCACCCTCCAACCCTTGTCTTTTTGACAAACTTTGTCTTGAATTGCCATTTCCAAACGAGGAAAGGGCAAACTTTTTGACAAACTTTGTCTTAAATTGCCATTTCCAAACCAGGAAAGATTCCCCGCTAACAAACAATAATAATTTAATAAAATAAGAAATGTAAAAACCTGTTTCATTCAGTGGCTTAGCTAGTATTTATTTAACAAGTCTTAAATAAATACTCACCATATCATCAATCTTTTCACTCTAAGAGAATTTACTCAGTAACAATGAAAGCAATGTCTATTAAAAATTGATATAAGGTTTCCAGCATTCCCTACATTATAAGCACATGTTTCATTGAGTGATTTTAGTTTGTACCCTATGTGTACATTGTTGGGATATTCAAAATATCTTGCATTCATATGTTTTTGATAAATTCAGCAGGTTAAGCTATTTTTTACCATAATGTTTAATTTTTTAATCACTTAACAGGCAATACTTTTTTCAGTTTATTTTTAATTTGGAGGGTTGCAACCTTTTTGATAATTTAACTCACTTGATGATCAGTTACCAGTTAGCAATTATAAGTAATAGATTCATGTGTTTCTGAGATCATCAAACTCATTTAAAAAAAAATATTGCAATACTTGCTATTATCTATATTTCTATTTGTATGTTTTGAGTGCCAAAGCACAAGTATACATTTCATGATGACTGTTCTGAAGAGTGGACGTTTATAAAGGGAGAAAAATTTCCTTTAAAGCTCTTTGTGAATTTGCAATTGTTCACTCAATTTCAGAAGTCATTAGAAAGTCAAATATACTAGTAAGCCAGCATAAGCTAAGAGCTAAGCATAGGAGATGTGTGATCTCCTCAACTACTACAAAATAAAGTGATTTAAATAACAATTATGGTTAAGAGAAATTCAGGAAAGAAGATAAAATAATCAAAATAAAAGCCTTCCAAAGTGTGTAACATCATGAGGCTTTTAGCTCAAATGATTGTTTGAATATACTTCTACCAGCAGTATTTTATAACTAAGAAAAAGCAAGCAAATTTTCAAGTGCCTGAACAAAAAAACTGCAATAATAAATCGTTATTATTCATGGCTTTTACTTCATTGCCATAGTTGCAAGTAATTGGAATGAAAAAAATTCTGATTTTGCAGTATTTTGTTATGAAAAAGGCTTGCTTATAAGTCTAGTGCAAGTAAAATCTCTTCAAGATAAGACTTCAGAAACAATAGCAAATTTTTTGCAGAGACTCTCTTATTAAGTTTAGAGTTAATGAGAAAAATCATACTGTTTATGGCTGAGCTAATATAAATAGAAAATTTCGGGGGTGCTCACAATGACATACAAACAATGTTTATTCTAAGCTGAAACAAGACCTGAGTGATTCTTGGGAAGGTGTTGGGTGTCTTACTGAAACACAAATGCGGGGGTCCAGCTGAGTTCTTTGTCTTTTAAAGCTGAAGAATGGATTCACGGACAAAATGGTGTGAAGAAAACAAAATTTATCGGGGAGAAAAGAAAGCTTGGACTTCCTGCTGCAAGACAGCAGAAAGGGAGCCCCAAATGGGTTACCGCTTAAGCTCTTTGTCTAGAGGATATTCATATACTCTGCTGGCTTCTGATTGGTCCCTTCAAAGAATTCTGGCAATATCCAGTTATATCAAAGTTCAAATTTCTCCCTGTGGGAGGACCTGATTGAGGACTGCCACTTCAGGTCCAAGGTGACATCACTATTCCTGTTTGGCCAGATCAAGGGTCAAGTTTTCCCGGCCCAGCCTTGCTCTGCCTAGCTAGTTCTAGGTCCTTTGTTTGCTGCCATGTCTGACTTCCCTTCCCCCTACCTCCACATGGTTTCTGTCCCTGACTGCCTACCTAGCCCTCTTTTTCTATCTCCTCATTACCTAAATTCTGTGTAATGATTCTCTAATAGCAGCTATGTCCTTTCTATTGATATTACAGCAATTGTCATGAGCTATTGCTCTTACTTCATGTAAACTGTTTGAACTGAGCAATTATACTCGTAATTTTGTTGATATTTTGTATTCTTGAATTCCCTTGCATTCAAAACTTCATTGGCTCTTTAACAAATGCAGTTGAGAGAATTCTCACTTTATTTAAAGTATTGAGATCATTCTTTAATTCTTAAGGTTCCCCCCGCCACACACACACACACATACACACCAAATTCTTATTTACTTTTTTAAATAATATTTTTATTGATTTCAGAGAGGAAGGGAGAGGGAAGGTGAGACAGAAACATCAATGATGAGAGAGAATCATCAATGGGCTGCCTCCTACACATCCCCCACTGGGGATTGAGCCCATAACCCTGGGCATATGCCCTGACCAGGAATCAAACTGTGACCTCCTGGTTCTTAGTTCAGTGCTCAATCACTGAACCAAGCCAAATGGGGGACTTTTTAAATAATTTGTTAAGAAAGCCTATTAATTTTTTGTACATAATTTTTAACATCTCTAGCAATAGGATTATGCAAATAAAAAGAAAAGCAAACTATGTTATTGAAGTGCTCCATTGCTTAAAAGAAATTGTTAAATATATTTAAAAATTGACAAAATAATGATCATTTTAATTGTCAAGGCTGCCATTAAAAGAGAAGACATTACTAATAAAGAGGAAAGGAATTTTAAATTTAAGTGAATAATTATTCTGGCATTTTCTATGACTGTACTATTTTTGAAATGGATTTCATTCCTTAAAGAATGTGATTTTTTACCTGGATATTGCTAAATACTGTTCCAGCATGAAACATAAACTATAACTGCAAGGAATTTTATATGCAAATAGTACAAAAACATCTTAGAGAATATAAACTCTTTTGAGAAATAAGATTAAAAAAAGAAATATGTAGTTTAGGTAATGGTAATTTATTTCAAACTAGAGGTGCATGAAATTCATGCAAGGGCTTGGCAATTGTAGCTCTGGCAGCTTGCCTCAGCCCTCACAGCCCCGGCTTAGTCCGGAAAGTCGTTTTGCTGTCCTGTCTAATTAGCATATTACGCTTTTATTATTATAGACTAGAGGCCCAGCGCGCAAAATCCCGTGAGACTCAGACCCGCTGCACCAGCGGGACCCAGACTCCCTCCTGCCACACCAGCGGGATCCAGACTCCCTCCCACTGTGCTGACAGGACCCAGACTGACTCGTGCCACGAGACTGAGACCCGCCGCACTGCGAGACCCATCAATGCACCTTCTGGTGACCGGTCATTTGATCGTTACAACATTATGGCCACTGGCTTTTTATAATATAGATAAGGAATAATTTTTAGTATTAGTGTAATATTAGTCTTTTATGTTGGTGTGCATGTATGTAGGCAATTATAAAAAATTCAAATTTAACTGGGTGCCTTGTATTCTATTTGTACACGAATGTTAATAGTAGATTTATTTTTAATGACAAACCTGTAAATAACCCAAACCTTTATTGCATTAGTCTGCTTGTGCTGCCATAATATATATATACTAGAGGCCCGTTGCAGGAAGATTCTTGCAATAGGGCTTCCTGGAGCAGTCTGCTTCCCTCCCTTCTTCCCCACCCTGCCTGCTTTCCTTCCTTCTCCACCGCCCCGCTTGCTTGCTTCTCCACAGCTTTGCTCCCTTCTGCAGCACTTGGCTTCTTTCTTCAGTCTTCACCCTGCACCTAGATATGCAAATTAACCGCCATCTTGGTAGGGTTAATTTGCATATTTCACTCCTGATTGGCTGGTGGGCGTGGCTGGTGGGCATAGCAGAGGTACGGTCAATTTGCATGTTTATCTTTTATTAGATAGGATGTGTGTGTGTGTGTGTGTGTGTGTGTGTGTGTGTGTGTGTGTGTGTATCAGACTGGATGGCTTAAAGGACAGAAATTTGTGTCTCACACTTCTGTGGGCTAAAGTCCAAGTTCAAAGTGCCAGCTGGTTTGGTTCCAGGTGAAATTCCTGGATTATACAAAGCCACTGCCTTGTATCTTCACAAGACCTTTGTCCTGTGCTCCTGTGGAGGGGGACAGCTCTCCGAGGTCTCTTCTTCTCAAGCCCCTAATCTTATTGGCTCAAGGCCCCACACTTGACCTCATTTAATGTAATGAATTTCTTAGAGGCCCATTTCCAAATATAGTTACACTGGGGGTTAGGGCCTCCACATATGAATCTGAGAGGAACAGGACATTCAGTCTATAATATCTATCAGCAGATAAATGGGCAAGCTGTGGTATATACACATAGCACAATGTTAAAAAAGAACTATCAATACATGCTTTAACAGAAATGACTCTCAAAATAATTATGCTGACAAAAGAAGTGAGACAAACAAATACATCCTGCATGATTCCAATATGTGCACGTCTAGAACAGTGGTTCTCAACCTTTCTAATGCTGTGACCCTTTAATACAGTTTCTCATGTTGTGGTGACCCCCAGCCATAAAATTATTTTCGTTGCTACTTCATAACTGTAATTTTGCTACTGTTATGAATAGTAATGTAAATATCTGTGTTTTCCGATGGTCTTAGACAGCCCTGCTAGCAGTTCTCAACCTGTGGGTCATGGCATGAGGAAGGATGAGAACCACTGGTCTAGAAGGTGCCACTGATCTGTTGTGACACAAGTAGATCTGTGGTTTCCTGAGAATGAAGGAGGGTGTGGAGATGCAGAAGACGGGAATTATAAGAGAGTGCAAGAAAAATTGGGAGGGTGGTGAATATGTTGGCTGTCTTGATTGTGAAGTTTATTTGTTGAGGTATATGAATGCACAACACTAAAACAGTTTATACAGATGTGGTAAGGCTCACTGTCAGTCCTTAAGAACCAGTGCTAATGCTGCTGACTGGGTCGGGCCTCAGATTGGGCAAAAAGGATCTGTTACCAGGTTCCCGAGATTGGACTTTGCACAAGTACACTGTCCTTGTACGTGAAGTTCTCAGGGGGTTTTCTTAGTCCCAGACTGCACCTCCCCTATGCAAAACGCCTGCTGCCTTTATGTGTTTTTCCATAAAGTTAAACCATGTGATTCTTTCTAACTGATTCAGGTTTCCGGGGACAAATATTGATGTTGGCACACTATATCTTAGGTACCCATGTTGTGACTTTGGTACACCTGAAAGGTTTTCTTCATCGCAACTGTGGTCCTTGACTGAGATCCCCTACCCTATATATAATAAAAGACAGATGACTAGGAGAGGGGGAAAGGGGAGTTTAATAACAAGTTCCCCTCTTGTGTACATGGGAGTTATGCAAATTGTTATGCAGATTGAAATCCCTGCCTTCTCCATCAATGAGGGTTTCTTCCCCCTACACAGAGGGAAACACGCTTGTACATTCAGCTCTCCCTTGTAAATAGAAATGTCTTTTTCAAAAGTGTAACTTCTTCGTTTTCAGAGCTTCTCCTTTGTCTGTTTGTTTGTTTTTAATAACCAGCTCAAAATAATCCTTATGCCAAAGAGTCATATTTTGGGGTGGCATATTCTGCTCTCCTTCACAACGTTCAAGGGGAAAAAAACACCTCAATTTTACAAGGGTCATTCTGCAGAACAATTTCCATTTTCTAGCTCCATTAGGAGATAAGGGTCGTGATAATATTATTTGGCATGTGAGTGCCATGGCCTTTCTCATTTGGAAATGCCTCTCATCATCTTTTCCATATTCATAACAAGTAAGAGGCAATAGGATAATAGGTGGAATTGAACATGATATTTATTCAAATCTTCGTGAGGTTGTAAAATAGAACTAGGTGGAGCAAACTTTCTTTGTCCTCACTAATGGATTTTCTGCATTTGTGGTGGATCATTTTAATTAACCTATAAACGTCCAGTTCAGTTTATAAGAAAAATCTTTAAAACATTTGGCAGAAGATCATTTTCAGTAATCAAGCTTCTAATCAGAGAAGAAACACCTTGCTTTTACATACACTGTTGCACAGTCTGTGCTGTTACAGCTAGGGCAGTGACATAGAGCACACTTCAGTGGGCTGGGTTTATCCGTTTCAGTGCAACATTTCGCACATGACAGATTGCAGATTATTATTGTGCAGCTCTATCATATGATCACTGCCATTAGCGCATCATAGCTACGCAGAGCTATATTCTTAAATGGACTTCAGAAAACAAAACAAAACAAAGCACAAACCCTCCCTGAAGCAGTTTTAAGCTAATGAAAAACTATTTTTCATATATGAATGCTTTACTTTAGAAAATAATGGATTTACAATAAGCTATAATCTAAATAGTGTTGTAATCTCAAGCACATAGAGAAGTTAGAATTCATATTTGAATGTATTTACTGGATGGGGAACTGAGTGAGATTATCACTCATATCAAATTCTCAGCTGTTTATATATAGGCAAGGCCTTGCTTAAATCTAAATATGTGATTCTTGATGTCCCAATAAGAATTTTTATTTACATGGATTAAATTTCCTCCGTTGAAAATTAACACACTCAACAAGTATGCTGGGGGAAATCTAGGCTACAGTTTGCTTTTTACATCAGCTCGTTTCCAAACCAGATTTATAACAACACTAACAAAAACACAGCCAAGTGATTTGTTGTAACAGGTTTGTTCTTAGAAGAGTTTGCAAGGGAACTCATTGAAAGACAGTTTGTTCAAGCTTCTTCTATCATTTTTCAATGATGCTTATTGCCCCCTGCTGCCTCATCACAGAAATAGATCATTGCTTTCCTTAGGAAATTGACACAAATGCCTTTGAGTAATTTGGAAGAGTAATGGAAAAAAATTATGTGTATGTTTGATATTGTATACATATTTACCTGCCCATTGCTATGTATAAAAAATATTATTTCTAAGTCCTGAAATGCCCCTATTCAACTTGCCTTTTGTGTGTTCTCAACTGATTTTCTAATATCCTCCCTTTGACCCAAAGACCAGCTTCTATTATAAATCCAAAGCTAAGGAAATGCCATTAGAGGAGGCCACTTGAAGTGTGAAGAGCTTAATGCTTTATGGCAGTTTAGCAAGGTTTAGTCAGTAAATCAGAAATACGTTTACACTGAAAGTGAGCACATGGTGTTTCCCTTTTGGTGGCCACTTGGACATGAACCCTTGTCAGGCAAAGGTTACAAATATTGCCCCACATTTTCACGTGACTAGTGAAAACCAAAACATTCATATATTAATCATTATAAAGTAATCTGATATTTTTAAAATATTGCACAAAAATAATCATTTAGATAATTTCTTTTTTATTCCTTATGCCACTTTCTAGTAACTTGAGCAGATTGAGAAAAAATTAAGATTACTTTTAATAATTTAAATGAAGATTAATGAACATGTTGTTTCCTCAACACGGTTTAATCTGTAAAACAGAGCTTGTTTCAACTCCATTAAAGACTTGCTATAAACAGAAAATATTTTCCAAATTCGCAACACAAACCTGTTACAGGAGAGAGACTGTTCTAACAAATTACTGCTGACACTTTCAATAACGAGGGCCCAGGAGGAGTCCCATACACAGTGATACTCTAATAAGGCTTCAGAGGCATCAGTCACCATTTTTAAGGCGAGAACATCACAGGTGATTTTCCTCCAGCCGGAATTATCAACCGCAAGAACTGTGTTTCCCTAACTGAAAATAATACCTGCATTGACAGTGATTTGGGAATCACTTATAGTTATAATGTCCCAAACTAGTGCAGTTGGAAAACCTCTGAGAATATGGTATTAAAATCATTTAAAGGAAACAAAATCTCAGACAAGAGGATAATAATGTAGTAATCATTATTAACTTGTAAGTAACATAATTATTTTCACTTACTTGGATATATCATTACTTGTTGTAAAAGAATATATATTTTATACATTGCTCATTTAAATTAAGTAATTAAGTATTAATAAGTAAACCTTCCAAATTACAATATATAAAATCATTTTTAAATGAGGTCATTGGTACTTAATTTGTATGCAGATAAAAGATTATCAGGGGTTTATAAGTAAATGCATAACAATTAGATACATATTCATTTTTATATATTACAATTATTATACTAGTATATAATTACTAATGTGTTTTTGTTTAAGCAAGAGGCATATCAATAAGAAGATTACTATCTACCAGAAGCAAATATTTGAAACCTACCAAATAATACAGCATCCTATGATTAAATTTTTCTCATGAAATTAGGAATTATAATCCTGAATATTCTGTTCTCATGATTCAAAAATTCTGACCAAGTTTATGAATCGTTCTTGAATCACCGAGTCATAATAAAAGCAGAAATGCTGAGGAAAAAATCTACAAAGATACAATACTTATCTCAGCATTCTCCTTACACACCCTTTTCCTTAAGAATCACCAATTAAGTTTGTTCTACTCAAAATAAAAGATTTTGCTGTGTGAGCTAGTGTGTGTGTGTGTGTGTGTGTGTGTGTGTTTGAACTGAACACATTTAGGATATTTCAAGTAATCTATATATTTTCCTTCTAGATTCTGATTATTGAAAATTCTTTTAATATTTCCCTGTTTCTAGCCATATATAATTCAACTGACTTTTCCCCCCAGAATATTAAAATTAATGTACAACACTCCTAGGACTAGAAATTTGCATGTGACTATTAATAAAGATGCTGAGAATTCAAGAGACAAAAATGTCTGGTTGAAGCACAAGTAATTTATTATTTTCATCAGCCCTATAGATGATGCTATTTACTGAGTAGGATAATTAAATAAATTAATATAGTAAGCTTAAATAAAAAAAAAACTACATAGATTCAGGAAATTGGCCTCCGATTTATACATTTAAATAATAATACATACCTGTTAATTTGCACAACAATAATTTAACAAAATTTTAACAATAAACTAGTTCAGTGCCTTCAAGGAAAAAGGTTCTTTGGTTCTACTTACTAAGATGGTCAAATAGGTCAAAAGGAACTGGCAGTTGAAAGAGATTCACTGTGGTTTCTAAGGACTGAAGTGAGGATAGACTACCTCTTCTGGATATATGGACTTTGCTGTCTCATCTCGTGGAACTTCTCATTATTTAAATTATATTTGTCATTTATCGGATTTCCCACTGAGAGTAGAATCTCATTACCCAAATTGCAAGTAACCTGAAATTTTACCTTTTAAAACAGTCTTTTCTCTTCATCCCGACTAATCTCTAAATCTCTACTTCATTTGCGGTGCTTTTCGGCCACTGAGGATCTCCAAGTGAAGCCCCGTTCTTTAGGTGCCTCGTCATCGCTGTTGCCATCGCACGTTGTTGTCATTTACTCCAGTGCCTTTGGTGTCACCCGTGGAGTCTTTCCTGGGGACCTCGAAAGTGCTACATCCAGCTGGTTTGGACCATCTTCCAGGTGAGGGCGTTCAGATAGATATGCCAAGCTGTGCCTCGCTGGGCATCTGGGTTATTTTGAGCTGAAGGCAATGGTTGCCCTTTGGGCTCAAGAGAAAGTTTTACCTCTTCCTTAAATAATTTAAATTGGGGGCATTGTCCAGAACGAATTATCACCAGGAAGAATTATTCATGACTTACCGATATGGCAGGGAAACCATCCAGTCACTGAACAGCTGCTCTTGTTACCATCCTGGGAATAATCCTCCACCCCCAGGAAGCCCCAGCCCCTATTCTATTCTCTGGCTTACATGGGCCTCACTTTACCTTTCTGTTTCCGAACTTCTCACCTACGTGGGGTCTCTGACTCTCTCATGTGGGTTTTTTTGTGCTCACAAAATTAAATTTTATTTCCTCCTGTTAATCGGGTCTTATTTTAATTACTCAGCCAGCCAAAAGAACAGGAGGAGAGATAAGGGGGAAGTTGCCCCTCTTATACAAAAGCACTGTCTGATTTTCTACAGATATACAATGAGACTCAGGGCCAACCAGGAAGAATTGCAGTGAACTTGGAGAGTTGATTTTTCCCCCCCCTCTTTCTTTCTCCTTAGTGCTAGAAGAATTTAGATAAAGTCCCTATAGTTGTTTGTGGGGTGTGTGTGTGTGTGTGTGTGTGTGTGTGTGTGTGTGTGTGTGTGTGTTTTACTTGATTGGTGTGATTTTTTATTTGTCTTTGTTTTGGGTGTTTGCATAACCTTATAGAGATGAATGCCCAGACAGTTCTGAGACTTCACCTCAAAATTTCTCAGTGCTGTACTCTTATTCTAGGTTTTCATACAACTTATTTCTTTCTTTAAGTGTATTGTTGTCTGTTTCCGCTTTAATAATGTTATTGTAGAAAAGTAAAATAATTGAAACCACCTCACATTATTTAAATAAGTATTCTTCATGATCTCCCTTGCAGAAATTAAAATACTAAACTTGGATAGAATTTTTATGTTGCTCATCTGATTAAAAATACAGAAGAGTAAATCATGGTTATAAAACTATACAATTGATGTTATCAATTATTGGTTTGATATCTCTTTTGAGAAAGATTGGACATGTAAATCATCATCACTATTATTGTTTGCATTATCTATTTTTCATATTTGTACTATTTGAAAGGCCTGTCTGGTATAAATGAGATTTCCAAATTATTCAAAATTCAATTTGATAGCATTGCTTGCAATAAAAAAGACTTTGTGATATTAAAAAAATGCAGAACATTCTTCTATATGATGTTCTTCAATTAGAGAAAACTATAACCAAACATGCTCCTAACGGAATAAATTATTCACTGGCACTTTTACACATGTATAAGATAGAAAAAAGGGAAGTCCTGAAATACTATCTTTCTAAAGTACAAGTTGAATCCTAACGAAAGCATCACTATTTGTCCATGACAGCTCTAATATATTTAGTGTCCTACTCATGCTTTTAAATTATGCCAAGAGGGCCCTAACATTTCCTTCAGAGTCACTGGGCTTCAAAGAGATTTCTTTCTGACTCCAAGCTCCTGGCCTCTCTTTTCTTAGAACAGCTACTTTTGAAAAGTCTTCATTGTAAATTATTTTTCTGTCCCTTTTGGATGTCAGTATTCTAAAAGGCAGACTGTCCTTCTTTGGAACCTGGGAGCCAGCCCCTTGAAATGCAGTCATTAGGAAGGATAAGGCCTCTATCTTTACCACGTGTCTGGGAAATTGCCTTAATTAACCTTAAATTTTTACACCATGAACATGTTAAATTCAACATATACAACATATCCTAAAATATAAATTTCCATCCTATATAATAAAAGCCTAATATGCAAATCAACCGAATGGCAGAACAACTGGTTGCTATGACGTGCACTGACCACCAGGGGGCAGATGTTCAACACAGGAGCTGTCCACAGGCCTCAGGCCAGCCAAGGCGGGTGACTGCAGGGGCCTCCCTGATCACCGGCCAGGCCTAGGGACCCTACCTGTGCACGGATTTTGTGCATCGGGCCTCTAGTATGTTTATATTCTTCATCTCCAAAAGTAACATTTTGATTAAAAGTCTTACGAGCCAAATCTCAAGCATTTTTTTATTAAATCAGAGCCCTAAAATGTGTACATAGCTCTTTTCACAGTTTTTCTGTTGTTTCTTACATATTTGGTAAACCACATACGGTCTTACCAGAGAAATATTTCCTGTATTAAAATCATATACAAAATGCTCTCTGCACTCCTGCAATCTTCCTTTTTAAAAAGGTTCTGTTTACCTGAACACGTGTCTGACGTGTCTCCCACTTTTCATTTCAACTTCACAACAGGGAACAGCTTATTCGTGGGTGGTAGAACCGGGATCCAGGCCTGACTGAGCCAGTATGTATGTACCCATTAACTTTGCTCTTTTTCAGGCTAGAATAGAAGAGATGAAATGACTTAGGAGTGACATACACCAAGAAGTGAAAATGCTACAGGCTGCATTCTGTTTGTCCCTTTCAGTATTTCTTTCTGAGAAATATAAATAACAATATTTGCCTCTTCACCAAATACTGCAATAACCGTTCTTCTCCAGCAATGTTTTGGAATCAAATACACAGAGAGAGAAAACAATATCCATAGGCTCTTTGTAGTGTTGTCTGTTTCACTACATGCAACACTAAACATCAAACAAATTGATATGCATATAAAGATAAAGATGTCTTGTCTAAACAATGCAACTGCGCAGTATTTAAAGAATTTCCGTTTTTTTGCATTTTACTGAAATGTCAGTAAGTAGGTCCATCTTATGAATCATTCTTTATACAACAAGTTCTAAAAATTAAAACGTCAGCATGTTACCATACTAGAGTGAGGATAGCAACAAAAAAGAGAGAAAAGAAAAAGAAAGAAAAAATAATCATCCTAAATCTTCTAAAGATGCTTGTAGGATAGAGGGCCAACAAAGCTCTGCTGTAAAAATGCCTCAGGTACAGAATAGGAAAGCATTTAAAAGGCCCAACGATATAGGCTGAAGGAAGTCAGGGGACAAGGATGATTTCTTGAAAGAGGTGAATTGTGAAAAGATGAGTAGGAGTTTGTTTCTGGTGAATAGTGGAGAGAAGGGCCTCCATGTCAGCAGGCTATGAGTATAAACGTCAGAGCAGAAAATACAACAACTTAGTGGTTCTCAAGACAGCACCTCTCATAATGGGTCAGCAGCACCAGCATTACCTGGGAGCCTGGGAGAAATGCAGATTGCCAGGTGCCACCTCATACAGCCTCAGAATGCTCTTGGGATGGGGCTCAGCACTTTGTGTTTTAACATGCCTTCCAGGTGATTCTCCTGCATGCTGAAGTTTAAGAACCTCACATGTAAACTTTGTATGTGTTCGGATCCACCTCCTGTGGGTGTTGAAACAGGAAATGCTGCAATTTCCAGATTCTGCTAGCCATTTTGCAATTTCTCTGGCCCTGGTACATTTCATCTTCTTCTTCTAAAGCTGGATCAGCAGGGAATTAGTTCCTGATACCAGCCATCTTCACATCTCTCTGGCCTCTTCTGATTGACAGCGCTGCATGCCTCTTTCCATTATAGTAACCAGTGTTACTCTATTGGGCCCACCCAGACAATTCAGGGCATTCTGTCTGTCTCAAGATCATTAATCACATCTGCAAAGATTCTTTTCCCATGTAAGGTCACCTGTTCACAGTTTTCCGGGATTAGGGTATGAACATCAGTTGTGAAACATTATATTGCTACCACAGGCTAACTTAAAAAAAAATAATAATAACTTTAGAAAAATGTTATAATAACTAATTTAAAGTAAAATAGATGAAATACGATTAATTTTTCTTATTCCTGACAACTTCCCCTCAGTTTAAATACTTAGAGAACAAGAAGTGCACTTATATTCATTTTTGAGGTGATTTTTTAAACTGAATAACAGGTTTTTAAAATACAAGCACAAATAAGCAAACAAGTTTATCATAAAACATAACAGTTTTCAAGTAGCTAAAATACAAAAAACAAAACTGCACTTTAAGAAAATGGATTTATCTCTAAGGTGTTTATTTCAAAAAAAATGCAGATACTTGCAAAGTTTGTCCATTAGTACAATAAAAGCCAACTGTAAGTGTTTTGAAGTTGGCTTGCAATGAAATCTTACAACTCTGAGTTCAACTTGACAGGAATTTGCTCCTCACATGACATCTCAAAAAAGAGAAGAATGTGTGGTGAGGGGATGACAGTGGCATGCATTTTACAGCTGTTGTGCAGTGAGAAAAATCGTGTAGAGTGCAGAGATCGGGAGAAAGAGAAACCTATTTGAATATAATCTTAGCTTTGTGTGATGAGTTAATGTTAAAGCATGTCATTTATGAATACCCGCCTCAGTTTAAATCTAAGAATAAAGGTAGTGTAGATAACTTCATTCCTTTCAAGGCTTGAAAAGATTTCACTTTTCTGCCTGCTTTAACATTTTCTAACCTCAACACACAGTATTCTATTTAAAAGTGTTTCTATTGGATTGCCTGTATGTGCAGGGGTGAGGCCAAAGTAGATTTATAGTTGTTTGTATGGCAAAAAATACAGTTAATAAACTCTGTTTGTTGTACTCACAACTGTAAGCCTACTTTGTGCCCCATCCTGTATACTGGTTGCAAGGTGTTAAACTGGAGGTTACTATGTAAGCATTAGATAATTATTAATAACTACTGTACTGGTGCATGGATTCATGCACATTGAAAGGAAATTGATTAGAAGAAATATTTTAATATCGCTTTTCCCGTCTGGCTAATGAAAAGAAAAAAGGATTTCACCGAGCCTCCTATCTACCTACTTTAGGACTTCTGTGAGGATCAAATGAGATGAGGCATGGGAAAACACTTCACAAATATTTGGTTAAACTGTAAAATGTTTGCACCTGGCTCTAAAGCAAGTCAGGTTCCTGGGCTGAAGAATCTCCAAAGATGCTAGTCGCTAGAGAGAAAAAGCCAGGTGTTGTTATGTGGGTCTTTACCCAGTGCCCACAGTCACCGTTTCTAGACTGGGCTGGGTTGTGGGCCACATTTTGCGCCATGGGGTCTTGGCAGCATTGGCTGCGATTTGGTGGGGTGTCACTCCAGGGTGCTGGCGGGGCCTGTGTCCCATGTGGGGGAAGCCGAGTGTTTGTTTGTCAGCACCAGGTCCATAGTGCCATTTATTTTTAAATGGCCAGTGCACGTCGTGGCAGCTCCTGCGTTGAGCATCTTCCCCCTGGTGGTCAGTGCATGCCATAGCTACCAGTTGGACAGACGGACACTTAGCCTTTTATATATAGAGAGATTATTTTGCCCGGCTGATATGACTCAGTGTTTGAGCATCGGCCCATGAACCCAGAGGTTGCTGGTTTGATTGCGGGTCAGAGCACATGTCCAGGTCACGGGCTCGATGCCCAGTGGGGGCATGCAGAAGGCAGTGGGGCCATGTTTTTCTCTCATCGATGTTTCTGTCTCTCTAGCCCTCTTCTTTCCTCTCTCTCTAAAATCAACAAAAAATATTTATAAAAGAAAGAATATCCTAAAAAAAAATAAAACTTACATATAGAAAAATGGATTCATCAAGTATATAATTTAAAATGTTCACAGTGAACACAGAGCCCTCACTATAGCTTTTCATTGTATTTACTTTGAAATCCCTTGCAGTATTTTTTATACCAGTCAGCAGCTGAAGTAGTTTTTTTGTTACCTTTTTCTATCTCCTCTCCCACTTGCCTTGATTTATATATGGAAATAATATATCTTGATGAACATTGTTAATGGATCATGTTATATCCAGCAAGGTATAGTTTTTTAAGTAGATGATCAAAAAATAAGTTGATAGGCTGTGCCACACACTCTTATAGCACCCTGCATTTTTATAATTTGTAATATTTACCACATTTATATTTATTTTTTTAATGTACTGACCAGCCAGACATTAGGCTCCATGGAGGTAAGTAGGAAAATTTTACCACTCATTGCTGTGTTCTCATAGTGCCTTGAACATAATTGGCACTCAATAAATGTTTGGTGACTACAAGAATGACTGAATAAGTGAGATAAATGAAAGAATGAAAACATTAAGGAGAGGGAATTTCCCTGCTGGAAGTATGTATTAATTAATTTTTTTTTCTGAAATCATCAGTCTTAGAATTACCAGTCTCCAGGCATAATAGAGTATGAATAAACTCACAGCCCAACTACATTCTTAACAAAATGCTGATCTATTTTAAACCATAGAACAAGACATTTTGTTATCAGACTAGGGCCTCCTGGAGTGGGTCTGTCTTAGGCCAGCCTATAGAGTGTGAGTTCTTGACTTCAGGTAGGAAAGATTTCATAACACGAGTCTAGTTGATTTTGAGAGTCTGCTTATTAAAGCTGGGGTCCATGACACAAAGGAAGGACTTGAGGGAGAAGAAGTCACAGGAGAGGGCCAAGGCCATGCTTTGGCTCCCTACCAACCCTGTAGGCAATAAGCGAGCCAACATGGGGCTGCTCTTAGCGTACTGGGAGTGGAGGTCACAGCCACAGAAGTGAGCGAAGGTGGGACTGCTGTTAGCTCACTGGAAAGTCGGAGAAAAAGGAGACCTTTGGAAACAGGGTCTGGGATGAGCTGCTGCTGCCCACTGCTCTTCTGGTTGCACATCTCCTGGGGACCCTTAGAATTTAGGAGGATGTAAAAAGTTCATGCCCAAAGTGGGCATGGGAGTGTGTTAGAGCAAGCCTAAACCAGGTCTTTGTCTTGAGGGTTTTTATTTTTCTTCAGCAGGGGAGAATCTTAGGGGAGGGTTTCAGTAAAATATCCATCAGCTTTCCAGGTGCGTTTTTATATGCTGATGCATCAAAATGAGCACACGGGCGTTTGGAATTATTCTTGGTCTGCTTTACTGTTTTATTTTTATCTTGGTTCTGACTGGCTTTAATCAAGTTTTTGTTATTTGTTTCCCTGACTTTGTCCATCCTTCGGTTTAGCTGGCACATATGGCAGTAATTGGATCTTTGTTCTCTATTTTCCCAGGCCAGCGTGACTTAAGCTATATATTTGCTGGTTATGGCAGAGCGATGTAAACCATTTGCTCTTGTCCTTGGTTAGGGAAGATAAGGTCTTACAATTCACTAGCTGGCTGGAAGTTGTTCAAATTGTTTGGCCATGTTTGATGGTCTTGTCTCAGTTTCCCCATCCCACTTGCCCAGGAATTTCCCTAGCTTTTTACTATCCTGACTCATTATTTATAGCCAAGCTTAATTGTTTGGCACACCCAAAATTTTCCTAACCCTTTCATATTTCCAATTGTTATTGTTATAGTCTTGTGCCTTTGTTTACTTTACTCAATTAGCTGGACAGGCATTTGCTAAGGGAGTGGTATAAAGACTTTAAGAACTTATAGCCTGTAACCAAATTAGCAAAGAACCACTTTATCTTCAGAAGAATAGATATTTTATCAAAGTCGTTTTGTTTGCAAGAAGTAGCTATTTAATGGCAAGACCTTTCTTCTTATTTCTTAAAACAACTTTCTCTCTCCTCTACTATGATTTTTTTTATGATCCCTTAAACAATAAAAAATACATTTCAGTCAAGTGTAGAACAATAAAAAGGATCAATTTTTCTCATATTTCCAGTGATGGCTGAAGCTGAAAGACACAAAGAGATCTGTGTGCAACAGCCAGCTCGGTTTTCTGTGTGCAGCAAGCAGCAGGTCAAAGCCATGTGAGAGCTGAAGGCTTGAAGTTGGTCTTATTCAGATAGGTTTCCCTCCTCCACACTGACTGCCATTCAAGTTAACTCCCTATTTCATTTTTATTATTTTTCTAACTCGATGTATACATGTATAAATTTTATCCTTAAGCTTCTGGAATTGAACACAAGAGTAAATTTTGCTTTTAAACAATAACTAAAACAAATGAGTTCAAATCAGATATACTTTTCTTTGACAACATGAGTTTACTTACTCTGCCATTAAAAGGTAAGGCAAAAATATTACAATATCTAAAATTATATGGAAATCTTATGAATGGATTTTATTCCAAATGGTTTAAAATTCTTCAACTAACTAATATGCACATCACTGTGCATCCCCAACGTTGGTGATTTTAAGCAGTAGATTAGCCACAATGGCACTACGGTGCCCTCACTCAGAACCAAAAGACTGGAACACCATGAAACTCCCCCTCCCCAAACCCACTATTTCCACATTCAACCACATTCATATTTTGCTATTTCAAAAGGAGATTATGTTCTAGTTGCTGTTGTACTGCAACCGTTTTGCTTCCAGTAGCATGAATATTGCTGCAAATTCCCTTTATTTGTTATTTACTTAATTTCCTTTGTTTTATAGTTTTAAAAAAGGGTCATTCTAATGTGGTATAAGGATTTTATTCTTCAACAAAATTTAAATCACTAATTATTCTCTAATATTACAATCATCAGTGATAATGTCTTCTATGTAAACCAAAAATTTTCAGTTAATAGCTTCTGTGTTTATAAAAGACATAACAAATGATTAATGCCTGGTCTACTGTGGAACAGGCTTTAGAAATTACTTAAATAACTTTCAGTTAATACCTTGAGCCATAATCGCTAATGGTTCATATAACTTGCAAATGATTCCAATCATTTTTTTTCCTACAAATATTTAGCAAAATATTAGCAAAAATGTGCCTCAGCTCAAAACCGTCACTTCTTTATTGAGGGCATTGCATAACGAAGCTCATTATGATCATTAGTTTTAGATAAATGCATCACTAAGCTTCTCTTTGGCTCTAAAATAAACGTTCATCAAATCAACTTGCCATAGAAAACCTTAAATGATTCTATTTAAAACATCAAAATGTAAAGTATGGCTTATTATCTGCAAATATCATTTCTATTTTCTCTTTGATTTACCCAATTTAGAGTGAAAAATGGAATGCCAGATGTAACACAGGCACCAATGGTCAATGATATAAAAATTAAACCGCGACTTAATTTTAGAGGCATTTGTTATAAAGATAGTGTAACATTTAGCATGTAACATATGAAGGCATAATTCCAATTAAACCAATGACTTCCCATCAATTAGGAACATCTGATTAATGCTTAACTTTTTACCTTAATAGGTCACATCTAGATGCCTTGGTTATTGGGTGTCATAGTATTCATGCTGAAAGGTGAACTATAATAAAAACCAACAAACAGGGAGATTAAAGATTTTAAAAGTGGTGTAAATGTGTCACATGCAATCACCTCTGCTTCTCTTGGGGTTTTTAATACTTATCTAGAGAAACAGCCTTATCAATTTAAAATTTAGTATTATGTACAATTTTATGCAGAAAGATTATTTCTAAATTTTGATTACTTTCCAGACTTTGGGACTTTGGGAATTTCACTAAGCTTTGCAAGCTTTTAATTTTTTTACAAAATGGAGATGTCAGTAATTAAATAGCTTTTATGCTTGCTAAATAGAACCCACCTCATTCATGATAATCATGACTATAACCATAGTTTTTATTATTCGTCATAATTAACATCCATAACAACTGTTTATCCTTTTATGTGTGGGAGGCCACATCCCACGGAAGCGAAGACGGAGTGTAAAGTATCACCTTCATCACTAATAAATGCTTGGTTGGAGAGAATGGTTTAGGAATACAGAAACAAGGAGTTTTCTAATAGTGAGCCACAGCATTTGTCAGAATTAGTCATCAACACAAATGAAGCTTTCCTGTTTTACTCACCCCTCATTCCACACTGAGCTGCTTGGGAGCCTGGAGGATCACTTGCCTACAAGGCTGTCAGCTTCCTCTAAACTTATTATAGAAGCCCTTCTACTTCCAAAAATAAGAAACAAAGAAAGGAACTTGCTGAGAACTTCAACAGCATAAAAAATACATAGAAACCGGTCAGACATGAAGGGCACACTAACTGAAATGAAGAACAATTTACAGGGGATCAGCAATAGAGGAGATGAAGCCAAGAATCAAATCAGTGATTTAGAATATAAGGAAGCAAAAACAAACAAACAAAAACTTAATTAGAACAGCATAAAGAACAAAGAATACACATACATAAAGATAGTGTAAGGAGTCTCTGGGCCAATTTCAAGCAAACGAACATTCACATCATTGGAGAAAAGAGAAGTAAGAGATCAGAGATGACCTAAACCTGTGCACGAGAGGTATCTACTATAGTCCAGATCAAACTTGATGTTTGATTATTTACCCATTCAAAAATTTTATTGAACCACACTAATTAGAATGTGCTTTTTCTTAGCTTTATAGATCCTTATAGAGAAAAAATTACTATAAGTCACTTCTCCATTGAAAAATAGTTTTGAAAAGTCCTGTGTACCACAGGTGCTAAAATGGAAATAAGCCCCTTGGGAATATAGTTGGAATATAGTTGGAAAAACAATTTCTTGCTGTTTGCTAAACTAATGCATTTTTAAAAATTTAGTAGAGCAATTTTTTTCATAATGGTTTCAAAATTTTAATTTTTTTCCTTTTGTTACCATGAAGATAGCAGTTTTTCTTGACTTCTGAGACTAGCTCTTAAATGTTTGATCTTTTTCTTCTCTAACTCCAGAACTAAATGGCATTTCCCCTCTCCTGATGTAAAAAGTCAACCCTAACAGCTCAGAATAATTAAAATACAGTAAAATAAGTAATTAAGTCTATGACACCACACAGGTACATGGGGTTGGGTTAAACTCCACCACAGAATCCCAATGAAACCACAGAAGGTCAGAGCCCCCTTAACAGCACTCCCCAGTACAGAACTCGGGACAGTCTTACGTTTACTCCACTTGAACTGGCCCCTTAATCCTCCCTGGCTTTCACAACACACTTGAATTGAGTGCACATGTTTCTTAGCAGACATGTTGTTTCAAGTGTTCACGTCTTCACTAGGGATTCTCTTTACAATTTCACAATATGCTTTGGAAAGCAAGTTCTAGGAGCAGAAACATTTCAACTTTTTCACAGCAGTCCTCAACAGTTTCAGCAAATGGGCGCCACTGCCTGACAGATGACTCTGTGCTTGAATGGATGGTGGTGGGGTGGCAGTAAATATGGGAGAAGGAGCCATGAACACAGACGGCAGCATTGACAGTGTTGGTGTTTATCATGAGCTGTGGGACAGGCGCCTTCCCGAGCTGGTGTCACTCTTTCTAGGAAACAAATAGAAGTGGGTTTTGTCTCTAACCACCCATCTTTTTTCTCTCTCTTGATTTTTAAATTTCCCTTCATGCTTAGAAAAATATGCAAACACCTTCCAGTGGAAGAAGTAGGACGCCAACAAGATGGAAGGTGTGAAGGAGGGAGAAGTGTTTCTTTGTAGACTTGATTGTTCACATTCACGTGAGAAATGCTGGCTCTCACTGAGAGTGCATCGGGGTAGGGGAAGATTATTCTGCCTGGGTTTCAGCTCACTCATCCTCTCTGACAGGATGTGGGAAAAGCACATTCCCCAGTATGTTTCGTGAGTGGAGTAACAATCTGACCTTACCTGGTGTTGGTAGCTAACATCCATTGTATTTTTGAAATCTTTAGAGTGGGCAAGTTCTGAGCTATTCATTTCTAAAAAATAACTTCTTTATCAGATTTTAATATAGCATACTAATTTTTTAAGAAGTATATTTTCTGATCCCATGGATGCTTCCAGCAATGTTACATGACTACTAAGCTTATCTGTCAGTTTAGAGTGCACACTTAATCTTTTCCCCAGGCATCCTATATAATAAAAGGGTAATATGCAAATTGACCAAAACTGTGGAACAACCGGTCGCTATGATGTGCACTGACCATCAGGGGGCAGACGCTCAGTGCAGGAGCTGCCCCTGGTGGTCAGTGCGCTCCCACAAGGGGAGCACCACTCACTCACAAACTGGGCTGACGGCTGGCCAGTACAGTAGCCGCATTGGATATCCCCAAGGGCTCCCGGACTGTGAAAGGGTGCGGGCCAGGCTGAGGGACACCCCTCCCATCCCCAGTGCACAAATACCGTTCACTGGGCCTCTAGTGTTAATATAATCTTCCTCTGAAATAGGAAGTGTGAGTTAAGAAAAATGTTTACAAATAATTTTATTTGAGGGTCTTTCCTGCAATTTTGCCCTTGTGATCACTCAAAACAAAACAGTAGGAAGGAAAATATAAAATGCTTTCATACGAATAACATTCAAATTATATTGAGAATAGCAATTTTTTTATTAAAAAAATCTTTATTTTTTTAATTTCAGAGAGAAGAAGACATATAAACATCAATGATGATAGAAAATCGTTAATTGGCTGCCTCCTGCATGCCCCCTACTTTGGATCGAGCCTGCAACCTGGGCATGTGCCCTTGACCACCAGAATCGAACCTGCGAACCTCCAGTCCACAGCCTGATGCTCTATCCACTGAGCCAAACCAGGTAGGGCAGCATTTATAAATTTATAGTAAGGAAGTTATACTATATTCTTATAAATATGTTTTAATAGATCAATGTGATTTTATATATATAAAAAGCTAATATGCAAAGTGTCCCCTGGGGAATTCAACTGAGAGACCAGGCGTTTGATCGCTCACTATGACGTGCAATGACCACCAGGGGCCAGCGCAGAATGAAGGAAGGGCCCGGCCAGCAGTAGGCAGCCAGGGAAAGAAGGCCCCAGCCAGCAGCTGAAAGGCCCAGATTGTCCCTGATCGCTGTCCAGCCTAGGGAACCTACCCGTGCGTGGATTTCATGCATGGGGCCTCTAGTATATATATAATTTTGTTAAATACCTATGGTTGTAGAACGAGGAAGTAGTGTAGCGGGATTTAAACCCAGGAAGTCTGACTTCTGAATCTGCTTTTTAATCCATTGGACTACAGAGGGTTGTTTTGCAGAGCAGCCAGCAAAGTCTTCCCTCTTATGACTCCCTCACTCCCAATCTTTACCTACTTTCCTATCTGGGGAAGCACAGCTACCTGTTTGTTTACCTCTAAATTATGCCCCAGCTGCATACAATTATACCAAAGTTACTGTCAATGCACTTTGCTAAACAAAAGACCATCCCTGCCTTCAGAGAGGGATTATGTAAACGCCTTAGGGGTAGAAGCCGAGGCCTTTATTTTCCCCTGTCCTCTGATATTTAGAAATACTCCGGCTTGTTCAGACATTCAACATGTAGATGTAATCGTTAGACCTGGTCATCGTGTAGACAGATCTACTCCCGTGTAAACCAGTGACATTTCTTCTCTGACATAGAGGAGAGAGGAGGCAGAGCATAGTAAATGATGTTTAGCATTTTTTCAGATAAAATGGATGTAACGGCTACAGAAAAGGACAGTAGATGGCATGGTTTCAAAAAGACGTTTTAGGATAGATTGGAAATAATATTCAAAGTGGTGGCAATTCTTTAGACCTGATGTTAGAGTAAACAATATGTTGTTGACTGCAGTTAAATAATTTTTGAGCACAGTAGATAATTATATGTTCTAAATTTAGAAAAAGAGACTACTAGTTCTAAAGTGTACTTTTCTCTTTAAAAATAAATTAAATTAAGAATAGTTCTTTTTCTGTCATTCTAAATTGTATCTGAAATAAAAAAGTGTTATTTTTCAAAGGCAGAAGTATGGCAGTTTTATCTAAATGATTTCAATTCAGTTAGAATGGTAACTAGTATGTTTATTTGGAACTTTGAGTATGTTAAAGATAAAATCAAGTACAGAACTTGGAATCATTCTTTTTAATCAACAACTCCAATGTTCTTGTTAGGGAAGATTTGAAGATTTAAAGCCTTAGTATGATAAGCTGTATACATTAGAGCCACGGGAGAGGTGAGGGAAAGGCCTTGTAGATCATGAAGTCATGCATGCATGTCATTGTACGCTTCTGAAACGGTGTCTGCTTGTCTTTTTACTATTTTCTCCAATGGTAATTCATAAATGTTCTTTGCCTCACTCTTCTTATCTACTAAATAGTGATAATGACTTTGATTATTCCTTGAGCTCTCTGGTACTTATTTTCCTCCCCTTGGTATTACAGGAAAATGTACATTATGTTAAATTATTGTTGATGCTGAGCTGGTATTTATTTATGTTATTTTTATTACTTACGGATTCTGGGCTTCATAGAGGTCATATATTTTTATAAAAAATTATTTAATATTTTCCATTACAATATATAATTCAGATAAGAGAACAAAAATGTGTTAAAATGCCACCACAGTATTGAAAGCATGATTTGATATATGTAAATAAGCTCATAATTTGTTTTCAAAAGAGAACACAGGAAATTTTCTTACTTCCATTTTCTAATATAATTCCTATTTAAAATCCACAACTTTTTCTTTCTTCACTCATGTTTCTTTAGATTTATTCTTGACAGTTCACATTCTTTATATGCTATAAAAATAAATGTAGAATAAATAGCTACCACCACAATTTACCTAAGATATTTGTCATAGACACATGAGGGAAAAGGCAGACCTACAAATGATCATGTTGAAGCTATGCGTTACACGCCATAGAAACCCTTCACAGAGCCATAGCCTAGAAATGCCAGTCAGTACATCAGCTGTTCTTAAATGTTGAACTCAGAAAAAGTAAACAAAAAGTGTTCTCCTATAAGCTATTGAATTGTCTTTAAAATTCTGAGATCTGTTTTTGTATTTGATGTATCTTATCTAATAAAAGAGTAATGTGCAGATTGATCATCACTGCAACACAAAATATAGCTGCCCCCATGTGGTCAAAGATCCTGCCCCCATGTGGACACAAGATGGCCACCACAAGATGGCCAGCAGGAGAGGGCAGTTGGGAGGCACCCGGCCTGCAAGGGAGGGCAGTCCCGGCCTGCAAGGGAGGGCAGTTGGAGGTGATCAACCCTGCAGGAGAGGGCAGTTAGGGGTGACCAGGCCGGCAGAGGAGGGAAATTGGGGGCAAACAGGCTGGCAGCAGAGTGGTTAGGGGGTGATCAGGCTGGCAGGCAGAAGCAGTTAGGGGCAATCAGAAAGGCAGGCAGGCAAGCAGTTGGGAGCCAGCAGTCCTGGGTTGTGAGAGGGATGTCCGACTACCCATTTAGGCCCGATCCCAGTGGGGATCGGGCCTAAACGGGCAGTCAGACATCCCTTGAGGGGTCCCATATTGGCGAGGGTACAGGCTGGGCTGAGGCACAACCCCCCTCCGTGCACGAATTTCGTGCACTGGGCCTCTAGTGTATATAATATGTACATAAATCACCAGCTCAGGAATTAATGTTACAAATAACAGATACGAAAGAAAGCTATGGCACAGGCAGAGCCGAGGAGCAAGACGGGATGGGGCAAGGGAGAACACAAGATGATCAGGAGAGAAAATCAGCATGGCAGGAGCCATGAAGGACCCCTCAGGTCCTCAGAATTCCTAGGTCAAGGTACTGGGAAAAAATCCTAGTATATTAAATAAAACACATGGGAAGCTAGAAATTGATGAGATGCTAGTTATTTGTTGGTTAAGTGAAAACAGTGATTTTGATAATTAAAATAACCTGATTAGAGAATAGAGAGAATCAGGGTCAACACACTGTGAAACACTGCCTGTTATATAGAAAAATCTTTGTTTTTTAGATATACTTTTAGTGATTTCAGAGAGGAAGGGAGAGGGAGAGAGAGATAGAAACATCAATGATGAGAGAGAATCAATGATCTGCTGCCTCCTGCATGCCCCCTACTGGGGATCAACCCCTCAACCCAGGCATGTACTCTGACAGGGAATTGAACTGTGACCTGATTCATAGGCCGATGCTCAACCACTGAGCCACACTGGCTGGGCAATAGATCATTAGGTTGCACTACAGCTTGAAAATCCTTTGATTCCATTTTTTTAAATCTTTGTTTTTGTTTTTAAAGGCCATCTTCACTTGTTAAAATCCTCAGAAAGTCCTTTGAATTAGCTCTCATTCCATCTTGAAATTACCTGTCCTTGACTCTGAGAGTTATCTCCTAAATGCTCATCCATCACATACTTGAAAAACTCTGTAGTGTTTGCTCCCAGGAATCTTAAATTACCCAGAAATGTAGGCTTTGTTCCCATTGTTGCCTGATCTGTGTTATCCATATGCAGTTCTGCGGGTAGACTTTCCTCTCGTCACATTGGTAAGTAATTCTCTCTAGACATCAGTGTATCTAAAGTCCACTTTCAGTTCTATTTCTATTCAAATAATTCCATTTCATCAAAATGTTGTAAATAATACACTCACTCAACACATATATAAACCATGAGTAAAAAATAAATCCAACCTTGCTGATTTAGATAAAACCTTTCCTCATGAAATAGTACCCATATATATGCCCATATTAAACTAGTTTTGACACCCAGATTTGGTATTTCCAATACTTAATTGTAAAGGGAATGTATCAATAGTGTATTTCTTACTAGGACAGAAGTATGAGTCAAAGTTTTAGGATATTTTAACATATTGTAATTTGAAATAAAGTGTGTATTATATTTTAAGGATCTTTTTTTTTTCTGATTGACCTTAATTGCATAATTGAAAGTGTGCATTTAAGAAAATTAGATATAGAATCAATTTGTTTATTTCTTTTATTTTTCAATTACTAATGAAATTCACTACTATTTTATATTAGTTTCAGGTGTTAGACAATTACAAAATTTATGAAGTGCTCCCTGATAATTCATGTACACAACTGGTATCATACATAGTTGTTAAAATATTATTTACTATATTTAATAATATTAACTTTATATCCTGTGACTATTTTGTTACAAAAATTTGTATTTCTTACTCCCTTTACCTCTTTTACTCATTCTCCCCAACTTCCTCCTAGCCATATAAATCTATTTAATACAGTAAAGTAAAAATTAATATTGTGGTATTCTTTCAGAAGCAACTCAGAGTTCTCTCTTATTCAAGTTTGTTTGAAATCCATTTAATCATGATTTTCCTCAGGCAGTTTATGAGAGTGGTTCCACTTATAGACTGTGAACAATTCATAATTCTGTCTTTCTAAATCTTTGGAATAAGGTTTCTCTGAATTTATTTTAGGGTTACCTCCACATTTAATGTTAACAGCAAATAATTAACTTCACTCAGTAAACCTCCACCAAAGAATTAATATATTTTGAGGAGAAAAATAAAAGGGGATAAATTATGAAAAATAGATTTATTCACTAAAAGTATGCCTTTAGAAAACAAAGATTTGATATAGAAATTGGTGATATATTAAGATTTTTACATAATATGTAATCATTTACTGAAGCTTGACATTTTACAAGAAAATTTGAAAAATTAAATGCTGTTATTAGTCTGATGAACTAGGGAAAAGGATTTTTAAATTCTTGCATACTACACACTTCGCTGCTTAAAAGGGAAAAATAATAGCAGTAGTAGCAGAAGTGATTACACCAAAATGCAATGGATGTATTTTTAAATGTGGCTCCAATTATTTAGAATATTTACGCTTACTAATTTTCACTAAATGATTTGCTTTTTAAAGGGAGAAAAAACACAGAGACTTTTTTTTGGATCTGGAGTTTGGTGAGCCACATGAGATTTGTCTGAAAAATCTATAATAGCTCCTTGCATGTATCACATATTTCATTTATATCATTTTTTATAGCAGGCTGGTACCTAACCTTTCAATGCTATTCTAATGCACATAGGAAGCAGCACTGTACCAACCCAAATACACAGCATGGATTCGTGCACTGGTGTGGTCCCTTGGCCTGGCTTGTGGGGATCAGGCCGAAACCAGCTGTCCAACATCCCCTGAGGGGTCCTGGATTGCGAGAGGGTGCAGGCCAGGCCAAGGGACCCCACCAGTGCACGAATCCATGTATCAGGCCTCTAGTAGTAAATGATGTATTAATATGGGATTTAACAAAATAAATATTATCGTTAATGCACAAGTTTTTGTTTGAATTTCCAATCAGACTTACTAAATTATGTAAATTAATTATATCAAAAATATTTAAAGAAGCTGAAATATGTGCATATATATATATATATATATATATATATATATATATATATAAACGCCTAAGTGACTGTTACGACCGAACAACCAGAGCAACTGATCAACTGGTCGCTATGACGTGCAGTTACCACCAGGGGACAGACTCTCAATGCAGGAGCTGCCCCCTGCAGGTCAGGGCACTCCCACAGTGGGAGCGCTGCTCAGCCAGAAGCCAGGGTCATAGCTGGTGAGCGCGGCTGCGGCGGCGAGTGCCTCTCCCAGTTCTGCGGCAGCGCTACCAAACGGTGGTGGCGGCAGGCATAGCGGGCTAGGATGAACGGCAGTGGAGCTGCGCCACGCCCGGTGCCAGCTAGGGCTCCATCCCAGCTGCCTGCTGCTTTGGCACTGCTACATCCCTCAAGGGGATGTTGGACTGCCAGGTTTCAGCTTGGCCTGTGGGGATCAGGCCGAAACCCAGCAGTCCAACATCCCCCCGAGGGGTCCCGAATTGCGAGAGGGCGCAGGCAGGCTGAGGGACCCCACCTGTGCATGAATCCATGCACCGGGCTTCTAGTGTATATATAAACATATATATGTCTATATAAAATGTGAATGAAAGAGAATATGAAAAATATTTTGTAAACAACAGAGAAAATAGTAGTAAAAATAAACTTTTCTCAGTGGTTAAAAACAGAGTCAAAATTTAAGGATTTCTTATATTACATACTTGGCAAAAACCAGGATGTAGTTCCATGATATAAGACATTTTTGAAAGAATTGCCAGCAAGTAAAATATTTTGGGAAGAAAATATGATCCTAAGATATTAAACACTAAAAGAGGACAATAAGAAATGTTTACTATTTGTTTGTTGTAGAAAAAAAAAAAAGCAAAAGATATACAAAGGGTTTACAATTCTCTATTTTTTTTAAATGCCATGTTCGTCACATGAGAAAACGTAAACAAAATGTGTATGATTAAAAGGAAAGTAGAAGAGAACTAATATTTATTGAGCACCATTCCTTGAAAGAAATGTTGGCATAGTTTACTCTTTTTAATCCTCCTGACAATCGCATAGTGTATCAAATTTTATGGACAAGGAATGTGTGTCTCTGTAATTTATCTAGTCATAGTGCTTTAAAAGAAAGTATAGTTGGATTAAAATTCAGATACTCTTTCAGTCCAAAGGTTCCACTGTACCATGGTGTTTAGGAAAGCAAAATCAAGCATTTGTACAAAAATAACTAAAGACTTTTTGTTTAGTAGGCACAGTAAACATATAGCCTTGAAGTACTTACTATTATTGATTTTATAACCCAAACATGTTACTTAGTCAAAGTACATAGAGACAAAAAAACAAACAACACTAAAAATGAATTCTCCCAGTAAAGAAATGCAAGCAGTGGCCTGCATTCAGGGAGTCGCTTTAATAGAATTTAACGATCTGAGCAGCCGATGCAGAATCATCAGGTTTTCAAAATGCCTGCAGGGAGGTGCGTGATGCGTGGAGGAGATGCGTGTAGCAGTCGGTGCAGGAAAGGGGTAGGTCCGTGACTTGGAGCTGGGGCTGTTGCTGGAGCACCTACGTATTTGAATTCCCCACACTGACATGTTGAACGAGCCACTTAGCCTTCCACATGGTTTTAGTAATGCATTTATAGAACCATTAAAAATCCAAAGGGGTCACTTAAGAGTTTCATCTTTTACTGAATTTTATGAGATAAATTACATTCTATCATAGTCCTGGGTGTTTTAAAGACTCATGAAATTATCAGTGCAGGTCCCCGGAGGAGAATGCCCGCCATCTAGTCTAAATGAAATGCCCCTTCTTTAGGACCGGTGCTTTCAACCCTCAGCCAGCAGCAAGGAAATCAGGAGGAGGTTGCTTTCTGCTGACAGGGGCCTACCGCTAAGCTGCTGCAGAGGGTCTATGTGCAAATGCTGAACAGTCGCTGGGAAACTATCAGGAAGGAATGGGACCCTGGGGAATAGCCTGATAGAACACTGGTGTGTTTGCACTTAATGTTGGGTGCAGTTTTGAATATTTCTCCTCACTGGAGAATAGAGGAACTCCTAGTAGGTACCGGAAGCATTACTTACGTTGTGTCATTTACTCCCCAAGGCAATTCTCTCAGGTGGGTGTTCATTTTGTTGTCATTGCTGCTGTAAAGGTAGGGAAACTGAGGCTCACAGGTGAAGTAATTTACTGAAAATCACAGGAGGTAAGAAGTATCGGAACCTGGATTTGAATGCCTTTCTATGTTCCTTCCTTTGGTTGGGCAGCCAGTCACTGTAATAAGTGGCCATTCTTTTAAAAAAAGAAATAAAAAGAAGAGCTCTTAAAAAAACCAAAGTTGAAATAGCAACATGTTCATGTTAGGAATCTTGAAAGTTGTAGAAAATATGAACATAAGGCATTGATTCCAGATAGAGCAACATTTTAAAAATTAGATTTTTAGAAATATTAGATAGTAAGCCAGGGTGAACCAGTAACTCAATCATGTACTATAACTACTTTAGAGAAATGACTAGACAAAATACTGGGTAACAGCTTTCACAGGAATGCCTCTTGATTTCTTTGAGGGTAATACAGCTAAGAACATGTACATTTTCCTAGAAGACAATTTCCAATATTGTTCAGATAGAATGTCAGATGTGTATGAAGGCTTGTCAAACACTATTTTATGTTAATCAGGACATTTAATGCCCTTAAAATTATAGTTTAAAGAGATCCACTTTGAATTGTAAATTCATGAAAATTTATCCAACAATCAATTATTACTATATTTTTCCACTAAATGTGCTAGGTACTGGCCCAAAAATGTTAACAAGATATAGTATCTATCTAGTTTTTTGTGTTTGTTGGGTAAATAAGTCCTAACATGTTTTTAGTACTAGAGACCAAACTCAGAAAATGTAAGATGGTGACAGAACCCAGCCTAAGGGAAAAGAGTTCAGTACCTCTGTCTAAATAGTCAGGTATCGCACATTTTAAAAATTCTTGCAGCACACTGGTTAAAATCACTGCCTTAGATTATTAGATAAAAAATAATGACAGTAACCAACACAATAATAGCTGTCTGGTGTGAATGGATCAAAATTATACCTTTTTTTTTGGTCAGATTGGCAAAAAATATATTTTTTGGTATGCCACAGAATTTTAGTAATTAGTTTGTGTGTGCTATAAGATGAAAAAGATTGAAAATTGCTGCAGTATTTCATAAGCTAATGTGTTTCCTTAGAGTATTCAAACATTCCAATGTATCTTTAAAATATAAAGATTTTCTTATATCTAATTCACATTTGTTAGTCACTGTCATTACAATACTGGATAAAAATCTCATTTTTCAAAAGACATTTCAAGCCCGGCTGGTGTGGCTCACTGTTTGAGCATCGACCTAGGAACCAGGAGATCACGATTTGATTCCTAGTCAAGGCACATGCCTGTTTTTTAGGCTTGATCCCCAGTGTGGGGCATACGGGAGACAGCCAATCAGTGATTCTCTCTCATCACTGATTATTCTCTCTCTCTCTCCCTCTCCCTTCCCCTCTGCAATAAATAAATATATATTTTAAAAAAGACATTTGAGCAATTAAGAAATGCAAAAAATATTTACACCTAAATCACATAAAATGTAAATATTTACTTTATGTCAAATAAAAATAATAGCTATTTGTTTGAAAAATTTTACATTTGGTTCTATTATTCAAGAAGAAATTACTGAATGTTATTTTACTAGGGAGTAAAATGAAAGGATATAATATCTATCAAACTATCAAAAATGAATGGAGTCATATAAAACTGCTTTAATCTGTTTTCCTTAAATAATTCTGTAAAAATACAGAAGAATCACTTAGTGAAATGATACTAAATTAGTAAGAATTCAAATCATGTGAAAAATAGTTATTAGAGTATTTAAAATTCCAGAGAAGTGGTTGCTCTGCTACAAGATACATGGTTCAGTACCTCCTATCAACCTAAGTGAATATGGAATAAGATGCTGTATGTATTACAAATATGAAAGAATAATTACTGAATCACCTTCCTTTACTCCTTATCTATATACCAGTTTTATGAAGCAAATATATACATTTTCCTCAGATGTGTTAATTTTAATAATATATTCAAATCTTTAAGTGGTTCAATATTTCTCTATATTTTAAAAATACATATATATTTTCACAATTGCCTCTTAGAAACAGGGCCATTTTGTCTGACTTCGTAAGTGTGATGACATATATAATGACACATATTTGTAGGCTGAATGTTACATTTTTATTCATACGATGAACGTTCTATATTAAAAAATCATTACATAATAGAGACATGAAGCAGGAAAGACTATAGGGCACACCCATGGACATGCTGAACCTGAGCTACTCTTGGCAAATGTTTTTTTGTTTTTTTTAAACTGGTAGCATCGACCCTATATTTTTCTAACTCTCTTGGAGCTTCCTGTAGTACTTGCTCCTCGAGTACAAAACTGAAATCATTTATTGAATCACAGAGTAATGGCATCTGAGACTTAAAACCTTTAAGGCCATCTGTAATGGGCTAAGCGGTGGTCCCCAAACTCTATGTGCATATCCCAATTCCTAGATGCTGTGGATATGACCTTACCTGGCAAAAGATGCACTTAAGGCTCTTGAGAGGAAGATCTTACCCTGGATTATCTCGATGGAACATGAATACAATCATATTTGTCCTTATAAGCAAGAGGCAGAAGAAGCCTGAAGCAGATACACAGAGGAGAAGGCCATGTGAAGATGGAGTCTGAGATGGATGCTATTGCCAGTCATGGAATACCAAGATGGCCAGCGGCCACCAAGAGGCAGAGAGAGGCCTGGAATGGATCCTCCCAAGATCCTCTGGGCAAAGTTCAGCCAAGCATCACCTTATTTCAAACGTCTGTCCTCCAGAACAAAGAGAGGATAAATTTATTGTTTTAGCGCCACATTGTGATAATTACAAAAGAAGATCAAACCCAAAATATTCCCCCAAAAAAATTTACAGCAGCTACCTGAAATTAGCACACCATCTATTGCAATCTTGTGTATCTTTAGGGAAGACATTTACTTGACACATGGATACCCAGTTTCCTCCTGACCTGTTCAAGTATAAGCTGACCTCTAAGTACAAACAGAGGAGTTCCTAGTGCCCCCTGCCTGAGATAGGAGCACACTGGTTTTCACAGCAATCTGAAATCCGTTTCCTGGCAGGCCCTCATCCCAGGCCCACCACAATGAACAGCTGACACACTAGTTCTCGGTTAGAACAGAGACCAAGTCTCCTCTGGGTCTATACAATTCCTTCGAATGTGTGAAGACAGTATTATCCCCCATTAATCTCCCTTGCTTAACCTGGAATGCTACATATTTCTCATAACTTAGCTAAAAACGGACCTGTGAGCCTCTCTCAATTGTCAAAAGAAAGAAAACGTAGCAAGTAGACCATAAAGGTCTCAGTTATACAGGATCATTGCATCATAATTCATAGACATGGGGAAAATAGAAATGGGATAAAAGGAAGATTTGCTAAGGAAAAATTGTTGAAGAACTTAGAAGAAGAAGAATCATTAGGAATTGATCAAGTACATATCAAGAACTGCACAAATCACTCTAAATAGTTACCCCACTATTATCAATGTAAACTAAAGAAATTTGGTTTTATTATCTCTAATTGAGGTTAGAAAATTTAAAATTATTATTCCAAACTAAAAATTAAAAAAGGGACTTAAATACTTCACCAAAATCATACTTCCTAAATCATACTTCCTATAAATTGTGAAGCTGGGATCTGAACCCACAATGCTTTATTTGCTTAAATGACGTAAGCATTTTGTTATGCTGTGTCCTTCATCCTAATAACCACATACCTTGCTATGCTCTTGCACTGTCTTCATACGATTTCTTTCTCCTTACCCTCTCTTTCTATCCTCATGCCTCTCATTCCAGAGTCAGACCTGCAAACCTAACTTGAGAGCTAAAGGGAAGTCCTTGAAATGTGATTATCAGAGGACTAGAGCTATCAAACCAAAACCTTTATTTAGCATAAATAACAGTATACCCAACCTGTTTACGTATATCTATATTATATTTTATTTTATTTTATTAAATATATTTTATTGATTTCAGAGAGGAAGGAAGAGAGAGAGATAGAATCATTGATTAGCTGCCTTCTGCATGCCCCCTACTGGGGATCAAACCCACAACCCAGGCATGTACCCTGACTGGAAATCGAACCCGTGACCTCCTGGTTCATAGGTTGATGCTCAACCACTGAGCCACACAGGCTGGGCTATATCACAATTTAGATATATCTCTAGAAAGCAGCACAGCACAAGCTTGCCACACATTGTTATGTGGGAGACATGGATCTGGAAATCGGTGTTTTATTAACACTGTGGTTTTCCTTAACTTAAAGCTATGCTCAGTGCTATTTTCTTTTTTTTATTCCTTTTTTTATTGGAGGGGGGGGGGTGTTTTACATTTTTGTTCTACTTCCTTCCTAAATGTAATGTTAAAAATCTTGCATTGATTATATCAAACAACTGCAACAAAATATACATGTAAAATTTAAAATTAGTTTAATTTCCCGTGACCTTAAGTCTTTTTTTATTGTTTAAAGTATTACAAATACTAGTACATATGTCTCCTTTTATCCCATTGACCTCCCCCCGGCCTCCTGCACCCCCCAACACATACCCTCACCCCCCTAGTGTCTGTGTCCATTGGTTATGCTTATATGCATGCATACAAGTCCTTTGGTTGATCTCTTAACCGTCCCCCGCCCCCGCAACTCTCCCCTGCCTTCCTGCTGAAGTTTGACAGTCTGTTCGATGCTTCTTTGTCTCTGTATCTATTTTTGTTCATCAGTTTATGTTGTTCATTATATTCCACAAATGAGTGAGACCATGTGATATTTATCTTTCTCTGACTGGCTTATTTCACTTAGCATAATGCTCTCCAGTTCCATCCATGCTGTTGCAAATGGTTAAGAATTCCTTCTTTTTTACTGCAGCGTAGTATTCCATTGTGTAGATGTACCACAGTTTTCTAATCCACTCATCTGCTGATGGGCACTTAGGCTGTTTCCAAATCTTAGCTATGGTGAATTGTGCTGTTTGAACATAGGGGTGCATATATCCTTTCTGATTGGTGTTCCTGTCTTATTGGGATATATTCCTAGAAGTGGGATTACTAGGTCAAATGGAAGTTCCATTTTTAGTTTTTTGAGGGAAAAGGACCTCAATAGACACTTTTCAAAAGAGGACATACAGAAGGCCCAGAGACATATGAAAACAGCTCAAAGTCACTAATCATCTGAGATGCAAATCAAAACGACAATGAGATACCACCTCACACCTCTCAGAAGGGCTATCATCAACAAATCAACAAAGGACAAGTGCTGGCGAGGATGCGGAGAAAAAGGAACCCTCGTGCACTGCTGGTGGGAATGCAGACTGGTGCAGCCACTGTGGAGAACAGTATGGCTATTTTCTTTTTAACCTGTTTCAGTTAAATAAGATGCAGAGTCTAATTTCTATATCTTTGTTTAGAGCCATGGTTATTATTACCCTAAATTACTTCCCTGTGTGGTTTTACATTGAAATTGCTTCTGTAATTACTATCCTCTGAAATTTCTCTGGTAAAGTTCAGCAACTAAATGTGAGTGGCTTCTAAATGAAGACATGTGGTCAGTGCTGTAAGTTGGTTTATGTATACCTAATCACCGAGCAGGTAAAAAGCATTTCAAATAGCCCTGTCATCTCTTTTTATTCACTTATTTATGATTCAAGAGATTAATCCTAACAAAGTCATTTGATTCTGTGTGGTATGCTGTTACCATAGCAATGCTGTTGGTTTCTAATAACTAATAAAAGTTTTAAATGAAGTGTTTAATTGTGCTAGCAGATAGTTTCTTGAGCCATAAATAGCTAACTCTCAGAATCCTCTTTCATTATCATCGGCACTAGATAATCAGCTTGTGCGTTTTCACGGCAGTGAGGCAGGGAGCCTGGTGCCAGCAAAGTCCCAGTGACTCAGCAAGAACAGGAGAGCTTGGCAGGTCAGCCCGAGTCTCCGAGGGCAAACAGAGACGTTGCAGGTAGCCTTCCCAGAGCAGTGCACCCCGCCATCCTTTTCCTCCAAGGCCGCAGTGTACAGGCGGCCCCCATCCCTGCCTACAGATCTCATTATCCACCCTCCTCAGAAAAGGAGGCCACCCTCTCTGTTCCTGTTGTCACTTGCAGGTCGGGGACATGAAAACAGAATCTAAGAAACTCTAATGCCGTTTGTCAAATGATGTCCTAGAACCATGGTCGGCAAACTGTGGCTCGCGAGCCACATGCGGCTCTTTGGCCCCTTGAGTGTGGCTCTTCCACAAAATACCACGGCCTGGGCGAGTCTATTTTGAAGAAGTGGCGTTAGAAGTTTAAGTTTAAAAAATGTGGCTCTCAAAAGAAATTTCAATCGTTGTACTGTTGATATTTGGCTCTGGTGACTAATGAGTTTGCCGACCACTGTCCTAGAAGAACTAGGTTTCTTTTTTTTTTTTTAAGTGAATACTTTGCTCACAAGGTTTACTGCATTCATTTTATTTATCTAAGAAATTTATTTGCCATTTGTTAACTGGGAAGAGGTTTGCAAAAAATCTGTCTGTAGTTTTAGCAGAATGGCAAAGCTTTATATTTGAAAATGACTGTTTTCATATTTAGAATCCAAATATTTCTACAAAAGGTGAGAGGGTATTACTGTTATATTAGAAAATAGGAATTCTTAGATGAAGGTGTGAGGAGGAAGTTCATTATCAGATGATTTTAGAAACACTGTCTCATTATTCAACTTACAAGGAGGATGGATTTCAAATATATATTTCAATAGGGAGAATTTGGCAATAACATGGAGGCAGTGGTGAAATTAGGACCGTTTTCCTCTTGTTTCATAAATACAAAAATTTCAAACATTTTAAACTTTATGTGTATATAAAAAGCCGAAGCCTGCATTTTTAAAACACAGCAAATACTATTTACAGAACACAATTCTCTTTAATTTTATGAAAACTGTACCCTGAAAAATGGGCTCACCTTATGGTTAGATATTTTACTAAGGCAAACTCCAGACCATAAATGTTTCATAATGTCTGACTCTGAGACCTTTGAAACAACATGAACTCGCATCTGTCCTGCATTTATATTCAGAGTCCTCACCAGGCACCAGAGGTTGCATACACTTTATAAAGCAACTGCATTCCAAGCAAATATTTCCCAGAAATGTACCTAGTGCTGTCATGTATGGAGATCCGTTAAACATGCTTTATAAATAATGAATAGTAAGTTATTGTATCAGATATTAGAAAGAAATGGTGAACTTTTACATAACATAGCATCAGGCCATTTCAGTAGACATACCATTAATCTCACTATGGTGGTCATATTGGTGGACTCTTGGCATTCATGATGAAAGAGTACCCAAATCCTAGCTTGGGACTTATTTGACCTTCTCCAATCCACTGTCTGATCTGGATCGAATGGTATTTCTACATGGCCACTGACATGTATTCTTAACAAATTAATTTTAGTAAGACGAATGAGAAGATTCATGAGTTAATCTTATATTTATTAACATGTACTGCTCAACTTTATGAAACACTGCCCCAAGTAAAACTGGACTATAAACATAGGAGAACAGATGATTTATCAATTTATGAACTGGTCTTAGTTTTAAGTTGAATTTTAAAAGATTTAATTTGTACAACTTACCCAATTTATTTAGAATTATTAAATATATTTAACATGTATGACTATATTACTAAATTAAGAAAACAATAGATATTATTTTGAGTAAAATAATCGTTATATAGACAAACATCTATGTGCAGTTTGTAAGTAGTCTGGAACTAGGAATTACAATGATACTTAATTATTTATCATTTATTAATGAATTATAATCCATAAATAAAAATGCACAGTAGGGCCTATATCATGGACTGCAGGCATATTATAGCTCTCTATTCTAATTTACTTATAATATAAATTTGTTGAATTGACTGACAGTTGTCCTGGTAGCATTCTATATATTAGATAATATTTTATAATAATTCTTAGCCTTCCCATTTTTATGAATAGTAGGCTACCATAAATTCTATGAAGAATGCATTTTTCCTTTGGGAAATGGTTTACATTTCCATGGTTAGCTAGAGGTGAACTACTTTGAGGACCAGGTAAACTGTGATAGGTGATCCACCAATCAGAACATAACTTACAGCTATTGAAGTAATCTATTATAAATTTTCTTCTTTGGAATGTATGTCTATTAATTCAAACCATTCTAACAATACTTATTGAGCAAAGGTAATCTTCAAAGAATTGAGATTTTAATGATTCATAGCAAAGGATCATTCACAATCTTGTCAGATGGTCCTTATTTTGGGGAAATTTGCCTCTGAGAGGACTGGGCCACAGAGTATTCAGCCATAACAGAAAATTAATAGTTAGAGTAGAGTCAGGCTCAGGGTACAACAGGTAACCTCATGCTCTATTCAGAAAGAAGAATGTTGGATCTATTACTTCTTTACTGAGACTACACAAAGCGTCTGGAAGGGAACATGATTCTGCATATCATTTCATTATGGTGTGCCAGTATAAAATAAAATAACCCACATACATAAAATTGAATAACAAGTCTTATTTCTTAGGCAGCATAATTGTTTCCTCACTAGCTAAATGCTTATTAGAATGCTGAAAGATAAATAACAAGCAATATTGCCATCCAATGGTGAAAATGTAATATTTAAAGTATGTTAACAATAAAGTTGGGAATGTAGGACAATATTGCAATATCAGTAGAAATATTTCTTTCTTTGGACTGCCTGCATTTCTGGGAAATAAAATGGAAATGTTTGAATGTTATTCATATAGGGAGTACCAATATCAAATAAGAAAAGTTCACTAAGGGTGTTTTCACCTCTTTTAAGCACAAAATAAGAGAAGCATGGGTTTATATTATTCAGTTATTAAAAAGGCAGGAGAATGGGGCTTGCAAAACTTACTAGTATAATTTTAGTTCTCATTTTGCATTACACATAGCAAATATTTTGCTTTCACGGTCAATTCAGGACCTACCTGAATCTTGTTCCATTCTAAAACACTTCAGAACTAACTTCCCTCCACGTTTTGCTTAAGAGAGAACCCCATGCGTGCCCTGTCTGTGTGCTTCGCATTGCTGATCTCACTCTTGCTCCAGAAAGGAGGCTTTGTTATCAGAGAGTCTCATTTCACTGTTTGTGAAGCATCATTCCCCGAAATCCACCCCTGACTCAGGGTTTCCTGTGTGCGTTACTTATTATGGAGCACAACAGGGAGAGTGTTAATAGACAGGGAAGCAGGGCAGGAGGTAGAAAGAAGCCAAGCCGGCCTTATTTTAACCCCATTGCCCCTTTGCCTAAAGTCAGATTCGTCCCCAATGCTTCAGCTACTCCAGGTTATTTAAACCAACACATTCTTTCCCCACCTTCTGTTTTCTTTGCTCTAAGTAGCTGAATTGTGTTTTTTGCCATTTCACAAAATAGTTAAACTGATACTGGGACTGAAAGAATTCTTCTAAAAAGAAGTGATTTGAGAGAAGCATTTGAAGTATATGTTGAATAAATATTTTGTTTTGACTTTTATAGGTTCTTACAATTGTGTTCAGGCATTGCAGAGAATGAAGCCTTAGATTAGGGAATTCATGCACTTGGTTATTTTATTTTATTTTAATAAGTTAAGAACAGAGAAATTCACTGAAAACATCTTTTATATATCCATTCACCCCTCTGCCAAAATTAATAGGTGTTACTGTTCTTACACTATGATTTATCAGAGAATTGAAATACTCCTTATTCAATTTTTGTAGATGAATATTCAACCCTCTCTCCTCAGAGCCACTTGCTATCATAAATTTATTATGTGTCTTCCCATTCATGTTAGAGGAACTACACACACACAAAATGTGTGTATACATACATAAAAAGTACAAAAATGTATATATGTAAATAAACATACATATATAAGTATAATAAAATAGTATCCTGTGCTATATTTCCATTAATATTATATTTTAATATACATAGTTTATTTAACATTAAATGCTATAAAATTCTATCATGACCCTCCAATTCATTTACATTTCATAAACCTGTCTGCGAGTACCCCAGGTTGGGTACCAGTTGCAAGGGTCCCCCCCACGTCCCGCATGGCTCAGGGTTCAGGTTCAGGGTTTGGGCTCTGGAGGAGGCCGCACACAAATGAAAGAGACTAGAAAATATTAATTTGGAAATATTGGGGTCTAGGCGGGAGCCCAACTCAAGGGGAAGGACTCCACCCCCCTCTGGCCTCGTGATCCCTTTTATTAAGACTTTGGGATACACCCATAGCCTTTAGGCAGGCAATTCCAATAATAGACAATCAGCAAGCACTTACATAAAACTAGAAGGTGGAGGCTGCTTTAGCTACCATTGTCTCAACTAAACAGTGGGTGTTTGGCTCTGACCTTTCAGAGCTTCAATGTGGACCAGCCTTCCGGGTTCCTTGTCCACACCTCTCTGCTAGTGAAGGCAATGGGCAGCTTCCAACAGTGTCTTTTTAAATTTCTTTATCTTCTAGCTCTCTCTGTTATTTTTATTAAGTGTTATTTTACTATGCAGTTGTAATCAGTAAAAAGTTGAATTTTTCAAAATCCAATATAAGAGCCTTTTTCTTCTAATTGGAGAGTGTTATGTAAAAGATTAACTGTAGTTGCTGATATATTAGAGATTATTATTGCCATTTATTTTTGAAATTATATGTACTACATTTACTTCTTTTTCTTCTTCTTTCCTGACCTCTTTTGATTATTTTTTTATTTCCTTACTTTACCCAATAAACTTCTATTTCTATTATTATAATAATATACCTAAGTTTAAACATTGGTATCTCTTTCCTTCTCACTGGAAAGCAAGCACTGTAGAGCATAAACTGTAATATGTACCTCAGAAGATTTCTTATTCTCAGGAGGCCAGGCACATTTTAAATATTCCTACCCACTAGTGCTTTGGGTGGGGCTGCACAGGAAAATCATTGTTGCTCTTTCTATTAACTTTCATATGAGGAACTGGACATCAAAATAGGAAAAAGTATAGAAAAATGTTAATATATTTCATGTGTCTGTGCGTGTGAGTGCATATGTGCTAAATGCACAGATTTGGGATCTACTTTCACATATGGAGTTACAATGTTAAAGAAAACATTTTAAATGTGATTAAATTTTGTAAAAATCTTTCATTCTTCAAATAGTGGGCCATCAGGAATCTTCAATACCAACTCATCTATTGAAGATTGACAGATACCTTTCTCTATCTTTCTATCCTCTGACGCTCCATAGGTTGGGGGTAATCACCATCTTTTCCATGCTTTTTTAAATGTCCTATTTATTTATTTAAATTTATTGGGATGGCTTTGGTTAATAAAACCATACAGGTTTCAAGTGTAAAACTCTATAACACATCTTCTGCACACTGCATCATGCACTCACCATGTGAAGCCAAGCCAACTTCCACCAGCATTTATTCCCCCTTTGCCCTCTTCTACCACTCCTGACTCCCCTGGCAGTCACCATACTCTTGAATGTGTCTGATTTTTATCATTGTTGATTTTTGTTTATTCCCTTTAACATAGACAGAATTGGATCCATAAAGAACTTTATTTTTTAATATATATTTTATTGATTTCAGAGATGAAGGGAGAGTGAGGAAGAGAGAGAAACATCAATGACGAGAGAGCATCGTTGATCTGTTGCCTCCTGCACACCCCACACTGGGGATTGAGCCCATAGTCCACAACCTGGGCATGTGCCCTGACCAGATATCGAACTGTGACCTCCTAGTTCATAGGGTTGATGCTCACCCACTGAGCCACACCAGCCAGGCCATAAAGAACTGTAGAGAGCCTATGTGGGAATAATATGGTGAAAGGAAAGTAGCACAGTTGTTGGAAATAGATATGGTTACAAGGAGGATTAGCCCCCCTCTATCTATCTTTCTACCTCTGAGAAAGGTAAACTCCTACCTGTCTGGTCCCAAATCACAAACTCATGTATAAATGTGGTGTTGTAAAATACAGATGTAAAGAACAAGGAGGCTCTTAACCACTGTTTTGATTTGTGTTTAATTTAACAATTAATCAAATATTACATAAAATAATTTGATCCAAGGTAATAACAACATGAACCTATTTTACTCCTATTTACAAGTAGAATGCATGGGTAATACAATAGCTAGCTTATCTAATATCCTGACTGTACTTTAATATGCGTTCAAAGGATTCAATTTTCTCTAAGGTTCATCTAATAAAGAATTTTTACATTGGCCTTTGTTTTGCCCTTTGTTAAGCAATCTACATCTTTTGGCATTTTCATAATAAAATAATGTAAGATATTCTATTTTTAAAATCCATTTTTTTTTGGTTTTGAGAAGATCAAAATGTCAGAAAAGTAATTATAAAATATAAATAAAGGTTTGAGTTTCTGATAACATTGGGGAACAAGTTATTGTGTCTGGAAGCTACCATCAATAAATTAAAATGTCAACCTAGCATTTGAAAAATATGAATAGTAAATATGATATTCAGGAGTATCTACTCCTGAAAAAAACAATAGACTAACTTGTGGGTTGGTTAGAGAGTAAAATTGCTACTGGGAAGTGAATTTGTTTTTCTTTCTTCTAATAAGTAATTCTCAGCATGTGAAAAACACTTTAAAGCCTAGAGACATGTTATTTGAAATTACCTTGTGGAAAGAAGACAACCAACCACACAGGTATTCTTGGGATAGATGTTGATCTCTGCATGGATATGCACAATAATGATCAGAGGACATTCTAAAATGTTTCAAAGCTTGTTAAACCAATGAATAACTCGAGCTGGAGTTATTCTTAATAACCTTTAGCTTTTCAAGACTGAATGCTCGTGAGTGAGAGCAGTAACGGGGCTGGAGAGAAAAGCAAGGCATGAAATAACTGCAGATGCGTTTCAACACCTTGTTAAGCTGCCTGCACATCCTTCAAGGCTTAACAAATAGCCCAAGCCTGTGTGCAGATTTACATGTTCTATCATGTTGTAATCAGGTAATAGCAACTTTGCACCAAACGAATAAGGCTTAAAATTTAGCCTATATAATAAAAGGCTAATATGCAAATCAACTGAACAGCGGAACAACTGGTCACTATGATGTGCAATGACCACCAGGGGGCAGACACTCAACACAGGAGCTGCCCCCTGGTGGTCAGTGCGCTCCCACAGGCGGAGCGCCACTCAGCTAGAAGCTGAACTCAAAGCTGACAAGTGCAGCAGCGGTGGCAGGAGCCTCTCCCACCTCTGAGGCAGTGCTAAGGATGTCTGACTGATGGCTTAGGCCCACTCCATGGGGAGCAGGCCTAAGCCATCAGTCGGACATCCCCTGAGGGCTCCTGGACTGTGAGAGGGTGCAGGCTAGGCTGAGGGACCTCCCCCCGCAAGTGCACGAATTTTGTGCACTGGGCCTCTAGTATTAAATAAAAACTATAGTTCTGAAAAAGACAATGTGGTTTGCTTTCTAAAGAAAATGGAAAACTCTAAATCTTATTGTAAATATGTTTCCATATAATTTTCTAAATTTTTAAAATTATTTCTGTGTATAAGTCACAGAAATAATATATTATGTACCATTTATTTATCTTTTAAAAATAAAAGCAAGATAACATCCCACAAAGAAAATGTTCACAATTAGAAGGATGATCTATAAATAGTGCACACTGCATTGAAGGGTTCAGAAAAGTATATTTGACCATCTCTCCTCTTGGCTGTCCACAATATAAAGTATATTACTTCCCATGTATTTTGTGAGTCCCTGTTCCGTATTACTTTTCTTCTGCACAAAATGCTGGGTAAACCCATATATGTAGGAAATACACTTTAATAGTTAGAATGAATTTTATTTTGCTGTTTAAGGATTTAATATTTACTCACAAAAGTGGTCTTTGTGAAGCCACATTTTGCTAGGAATCATGGCTTTAAGTAGCAATGACCTACGTCGGGCCCCTGCATTTGCTGCCCAGTTGGTTAAAGTTGGTATTACAGTTTATATCTACCTTTCCCCATAAGTGATTGGAACTTTGTCCCGTGACAACAGAGCTTAAAACAGCAGCGATACATTGGCCATGTTCTAACCAAATTACACAGCAAGTGCCCGCAATGTTCAATCAACCTTTTAACGAAGTATTTTATCTGCAAATGCTTATCTGTTTGCCTTTCTTAAATCCCAGACTCATTCTAAAGACTTCTGTTGGAAACAAGACATTGACTTCTACTCATATTCTGCCAGCCATGTGATCTTGAAAGAAAAACAACACTCCTTTAGTTTTCTCTGCCTCACTTTTCTCATAAGAAAAAAGGACACTGGACTAAGTAATTTCTGAAGTCCATCAATCTCTAAAAAGTGAGGTAATAAAGAAGTTCAAATATGGTGATTATTCTCTTCAGTACATTTTATTTCCTGTTGAACTTCTTTCAATTCCAGGTTTGAATGTAAGTGCATATTTCTATATATCAAAAGTCTTTGTCTCAGAAAACTCTAGACAAAGAAAAAAATCAGAACTGTTAGATGATGGGTAATTCTAAAAAAAAAAAAAAAAAAAACCTTTGAAAAGCTATTGACATTTTTTAATCTAGGTAATTTCTGTATATTTAATATTAAAACAGAAACTGATATGGCACCAGCCTAAACACTAAGACAGCAGAGATTTTATAAACCAATTAGAGTGAAATGTCCTTGACAGAAGGAAATTAGTATTTTATCCCCCTAGTAACCTGCTGCTTTTCACATTATAGGACAGGATCTTGCACAGAGGGAATGTTCAATAATTCTTATTGTTGTGGTGACTGCTAGATTATGAGACATGAAGACTGGCTAATTCAGGAGTGGAAAATCTGTAATTCTGTAGTAACCATGTGTGTTGCAATGACCATCAAAAGACTACACAGTGAAGGACAGGGAGAGAGAAGGATTTGTACACCAGGTAAAAATATTGTTATGCAGCACTTCAGGAAGTAACAGACTGACTTAGTCCCATGTAAGTGAATTTGTGAATTCAGGAATATAAAGTAGAAATCTAATGATCTGTTATCTCAAATTTCAAAGCAATAATCAGAGCTAGAAAGGATGAAATCTCCCTAGGTACCTTGGGAATTACACTTTCAAAGGACCTTGTGTGTTCATCTTAGTATTTACATTTCTCCAAAAAACATATTTAGCGAGTTACATTGAAACACTTCTTGTAGGGAAGATGGTGTAGGAAGTATTTGTATAGTCAAGAAAATATGGAAGTCAGACATATTTCCCTTCAATCTGCATGTTACTTGTGCTTGTAGCTTTCAAACTCTAATGGAGCTATTCATTTTAATCTCATAGGCATTTTAGGGTATATTTCTAATTATTAGTAACATCATCCCTACATGTGAAATGGGGGTAATGACTTGAAAATATTAATGTATTCCTAAACTCTTAATAACATATTAATTAAAGTGAACTTAAGCATATCCGTGCCTGTGTAGGCAATGCGGGGCCGAGGGCTCTGGAGGGGAACCTGATTTTGAGTTGCTGTTCTATCAACCTGGAACTCAGGCAAGCAGTCATGGCAAGTCCAACCTGGTGGAGCAGAACCAGGGGACAAGGAAGCCCTAAATTTTTCTTTTTCCATCAGCCAGGGAAGTCTCTCAGGGAAACCAACACCAGGAAATATCACTCTACCCTCAGAGATAACTGCTGACACTGTATATATGTGTGTATACAAGCACACACACATACGCTTATGTATTTCAATGTTATTTATTTTTAAAACATAGAAAGAACCATTGTACATATTTTATAACTTTGTTTAAATCCACTCAACTTTGCCCTAACAGGATAGCTCAGTGGGTTACAACATTGTCCTGATACATGAAGGTTTCGGGTTCCATCCATGGTCAGGGCGCATTCAAGAATCAACTAATTAAAATATAAAAAATTGGAACAACAAATCAATGTTTCTCTCTATCTCTCTCCCTCTCCCCCCACTCTCTCTTCTTCTCTTTTTCTAAAATCAATCAATAAATATTAAATAAAGTCACTTAACCTCACCAACGTTATCTCTTTTATGGGGCTGTTATGGAGAGGAAATGAGAAAATGCATTTATAGCACTTAATACAGTGTCTAGCACATAAAAAGGAATCAACAAATGTTAACAACTGCTATTGAAATCACACTTTTATAATATGTTTAGTATTCACTTAACAATATGTAATAAACATTCATACCATTAAATAGTCTTCTACAACATTATTTTAATAGCTTCATCATATCCCATTATATATAATTAAGTTTTCACCAATGCCATCTTGTTGGGCATTTAAATTTTCCTTTTCACTATTAAATCCAGACTCCAAAGAGCATCTTTATAGGTACAGATTTGCATAACTGTATGCTTATGTGCTTAAGATAGAACATTAGATTTCTTTTTTTTTAAATGTATACATACTATTTTATTTTTTTAAAGACAAGTGTTATTATATGGTTTACACTATTACTAAAATATTATTAGTAGTCGTAATAAAATATATTGTGTTTATTTTAAGGTAACAAGTATATGTCTTGTTTTTCTCATTCTCAGTTTTTAAATCCATGGGCAATTATGTTCAGCTCATTGCACTGTAGTAGGCAGTTGGACAGGCATGAGCAGAGCAAGGACAGTGGGCCAAGTATGGAAGGTCACCAGGCAGAAAGCCCTGGGCGCCTAGAAACAGGCAAAACAAAGACTTTGACTCCGGTGTAACCTTGACTCCCCTATCATATCTCTGGTCATACTGTTTAGACCCCCTGACCTTTCATATTGATGATCATTCAGTTCGGACCCTCCCCTGACCTACCCTACTCTAGCATGTTGCTAACCGTAAAGTAGACCCCCTTAGAGGAAGAACAAGAGGGCTGGAGAACAGCTTCATACTACTCCCATATAAACTCTTGCATAACCACTCTCTTAAGCATTAAGCCCTCAAGACAATGAGGTTCTGACCCATGTCAAATAATCTTAGGAATCTTAGGCGTTTGGATCAAACCAGAGATAACATTAGGGCTCAGGTGTGTCTCAGCTCCAGGCCTAGAAAAGCAGTAGGGCCAGGCAGGGCCACACCAGGCCTGTATCAGAACCAGATGCAGTGACTAATGACCCCCCACCCCCATGACACCAAGGGATCCATAGAGACCATGACTGAAAGGACACACCTGGAAAGCTGATCCATAGTCCATCGAGATCCTCCCCAGGGACCTCCCCGAAGATCCTTGCCTTTAGAGAGGGGATAAAACCCTCAGAACCCTGAAGCATGTCCAAGCCTTTCCCCTCACTTCTCCCCTCTCCTTCCCCCAAGCACATATATCCTTGCTTGCTTTCTCCTAAGTTCCTAGGGCCCTTCTTTTGTGTTTGTAACTTGTTTCCTGAGCCCACACAGCCCAGCTGGCTCACTTCTTCTATCTCTGTGACTTTCTAAATAAACTTTTGCTTGCACTTGAGTCTTGGCTCTGAATTCTCGCTTAGCCAGGACTCAAGTACAGAAGTTGCTGAACCGAGGTCCAATCACTGTTAACATTCTGGTGCTGTTTATCAGCTAACAGTACTATATTCCAAAAATTTTTTTTACTAGAAATCGATTGACTTCCTAGAAGGGAAACTAAGAGATTTCTCTTCTTGACCTTCATTATCACATTTTTGATAAACCAATATTTAGTGATTATAATGTAATATCACAGTAGAGCCATGTAGTATGTTAAGGTATATTTCCTATTTAAAATACATTTTAGTATTCTTTGGAGTTTGTGTTCTGAATTGCATCATTTTTTTGCTTCCCAAGGATCACTTGCAAATCAATTACTTCCCAAACTCTCCAACAAATTTGAAAATCTCATACTTCAGATTATTGTCTATTTTCTACTCAGAAACATATTTTCTGGCGCCTTTTCCCCTTGTTAGTTCACTGGTAATTATATGTTGCTGTGTGTGTGTGTGTGTGTGTTAGACCAGGTAATTGGGGCGGGGGGGTGTTTCTTGGCAAGAGTGGGTATAAATGTATAGAGATACTAGAGTGGAAAATAAAGAGCAGCTTTGTAAAAAAAGAAAAGAATGTATAATGGGATGGAATAGGGTAGTCATGAAAGAGAATCTATGGAGAAAAGAGCGGGTGACGCTCAAAGCATAAGTGGCAGTAAATTGTAATCAGGGCGAAGCACGTCTGTGAAATAGTCAGCATCAAACTCAGCATCGACCAGCATGGGCGGTGGTTACAGAACAGGACCTTGTGTTTCATACCGTGAGCTGTGACCACGAACAAATTTATTAAGACTGAGTTTGCTCACCTATGAAATGGGAATTATAATATCTATGTCCTGGGGTGGTTGTGATCATGGAGATTAAAAGAGAGAGAATACACTTAAAGGAACCTTTTGCCTGGCTGATTAAAGTATAGTAAATGCCATCTGTCCCTACTATTTAACTGAGCTGGGTAAAATGTCTGTGAGAAGTGCAGATCTTTCTGCTCCTCTTTCTAAGAAAAATCACAGGGAACTGGGGGCCGTGGAACTTAACCCTCCTTTGACATTGACATCCGTATTTAGTTATTATTTCTGTGCCCTCTGCTTTGGCTTTTACCATGTTGAATCTGATTACTTTTGTACCATCCTGCTCTGCCACACTTGCAGCAATTTCACGTGAGGCCTGCGTGGATGGGTGCTAATCTGACTAGATGGTTCTCGGGAGGCGGAGAAGAGCCAGAGCCGCCGTCCCCCGGGGCCACCTGTGTCCTCCTCGGAGGCTTTGGCCAGCTGGCCGTTCTTCAGCTTTCCTGTCACAGCTGTGTTTTCCCACCTCGGCTGGAGGAATGACAGTCCCTGTCTGTTTGGACCTGCGAATCCTCCCTCATTTTGTGCCGTCTTTGACTCAGGGGTCCTCAAACTTTTTAAACAGGGGGCCAGTTCACTGTCCCTCAGACGGTTGGAGGGCCAGACTATAGTTTAAAAAAAAACTATGAACAAATTCCTATGCACACTGCACATATCTTATTTTGAAGTAAAAAACAAAACGGCAAAAACACCCGCATGTGGCCCGCGGGCCGGAGTTTGAGGACACCTGGTCTTTGTGCTCAGGAGAGGATGTAGCAGGGCTTCCCCCTCCGACGTGAGGCCTCTGGAGCATGACTCACGTTCCAGGTGAAATGCCGAAGCCAAGGGGACATTGGCTGCTTGTACGCGGATCCTGTGCCTGACCATGTTTTGGTAATGTCAGGCTGTGACCTTCTCTCTGATGAGAGGATCTGGCACAGCCTCACCCCTGCTCCCTGGCCACTTTCTGTGTGTTTTCACTGCCCGGAGCATCATTATTGGAAAATTTCTAATCCTTAATTGGACGTAATTGGATTTTGATCATGCTTTATAGGAGAAAAAAACGTGTATTTCCTAAACATTTTAAAAGAACTATTTGTTACCTTCTTACTGACCTGGCTAATACATTCAAGAAGATTCCAGACAGTCATTATATTTTGCCCTTAAATTTCCTAATATGTCAAAATTCTATATAATAATGCTGTCTCCCCACCACCAAGTGAATATACTGGGCAGTTTCATTTATAAGATACTATATAATTTTATTACTAAACAAAATAGAATAAAACTCCATCTGTTTGCATTTAACCTGAGAACTTTATATCCTTTAAAAATTAGTCTTAATTAAATCTGAGAATTCTCTGTCTTTAAGTTAATAAACTGTCTTGTTGTTCCATCTGAATACTTATTAAAACTGAAAAAAAGGTGATAACATTTCACCACTGATATTTGTTGTTTTATAAAATCAAATTATAATTCTGAAGAAATAATGTTCCATTTAACATTTTGTGTCTTTGTTTAGAAAAACTCAAAATTATCACAAATTATATTTAAATTTTGAATAATTATAACTCATATATATTTATATACTAGATGCCCGGTGCACGAAATTCGTGCACAGGTAGGGTCCCTAGGCCTGGCTGGTGATCAGGGCCAATCGGGGCCTTTCAGCTGCCAGCTGGGGCCTTCCTTTGTTCCACGCTGACCCCTGGTGGTTAGTGCACATCATGGCAAGCGATTGAACTCCCGGTCGAACTCCCAAGGGGACACTTGCATATTAGCCTTTTATATATATAGATAATATATATTTATATGTTTCATATGTTTTATATTCTGCCATTTTCATAAGATTTTATTACAGTTTGCAATTTAAATAATTTCATGGCAATACTGATAACAGAAAAAGAATAAAACTCTGGAACATAAAATTACAAATAAAACTTCATGTGTAAAAATGCATATCTGGCATTTCACCTACATATTTAGGATGAGTAGCTATATGCTAAAAGTATGTACTTCATTTTTTTCAAAATATGCAAAGTTAAATTGTGTTAAAATTTTAATGAAATACTAAATGTCTGTTACAAAGTGCTAAATTTTAGAGTGAAATGTCTAATCACTTAAAAAGATACAAAGGTAGTTCTAAATGCAGCACAACTTGAAACTTCTTGTTTTCATTAGATACACCCTAGATTTTCTAAAATATGGAAATATTGTTGAAAAGACTATACTTAGAGTTTAATGTTCTCACTTTATGTGAAGCTTAGTCATTTTCCAAAATTAAAATTGTTAGCAACACCTACTTTTCAGACTTTCAGCACCACTGCCCCCTGCCCCCCATCTACACTAATAAAAGAGAAAGATGCAAATTGACCATACCTTCGCAACACCCACCAGCAAATCAGGAGTGAGTATGCAAACTAACCCAACAAAGATGGCAGGTTAATTTGCATACACAGGCACCAAGCGGCCGGGGGCAGGGTGGGATGCCTGCATGGGTGACAATGCAGACGTTCAGCACCGCCTCAGCCACTCCGGGCCTCTGAGCAGCGTGGGAAGGCGGAAAGGCAGCTCTGGCCCTAGTGAAGGTGGTGCCCGGCCGCCAGGGTAAGGAATGCCCATCTTGCATGAATCTTCGTGCATCGGGCCTCTAGTAGAGGTATAAAATAAAATCACAGAGGGGACTACAACTAGGGTCTATTCCTGGTGAAAGAAGGCTGTTGGACGTGGGAAATTAACATGTAAATGAAGAATATAGATCTAATAAAATTGTCATTTAAAAACCCCAGCCTTTTCTGCCACTAACATGGCAATGTTTTTAATCACAATTTATAAGAAATAAGTGCCATTTCCTGTTCCCCTCTGTTTATCCTCTGCATTACACATACAGTCTCTCTGGCTACTGCTAGGCATTCAGCACAGCCAGTTCTGCCCTGCACACTGCAAAGCATTTTGTGAACTCACAATGGTGTAACCTCAGTGTCTATAAGAAAAAGGAATACTTGTTATTTTGTCTGCCAAGATATTATTATAACCCCTATGCCTAACCATTTTCATGAAGACTAAAGCAAAGCATTAAAACAGGCTAACAAAACATTTGACTTCTTAATAATATAATTCAGCTGCCTCACCAATACCTGAGATTCTCCATATTTCTGAACGTATGGGGACATTTTCTTGAGTGATGCATGAGAATCACCGAAACGGACATGCCATGATTTTCTCTCTCTTGTGGGGAGTAGATGGAGTCCATCGAGTCAGACTGTTCTTAAGCAAGTTATGCAGGGGCTTCTATTACGTTTGCAAGACACCCTTTACTATTATCTGCGTGGAAGATGTGCAGGGTGTCCCCTTAAAAGTATACGTACTTTAACAGCTGATCACTCATTTTGAAGATGAAATGTATATTAACAAACACTGCCTTTATAATTATTCAAAGTGTGTGTATACATGTGGAGGACACCTCGTATTATACAATGGGTAAGGTGACCTTGCTGAAGTTTTATTTTGAAACATTACATTGTGCAGTAAGTCCCTTTTGGAGATTTATTACTGGTGCAGTAATTGAGTTCCTAATTTACTGGATTACTTTACTAAATTAAGAAGAATCTTGTTATCCAATGTTCCAAATTGGGCTGAGGAACATTATTAATGTACGTAAAAGGGGTGCTGGTGGAGCAGAGTGGACCTGAGAATGTACCTACAGAAGACGTGCCGTGTCGTGTGGGGAACCTGGCTTTTTTTTTTCCTTTGTCAAATGTGATATTTCACAGCATCTCAGGGGTCATACGGCCAAAATATTTTAAAACTCCCTCCTTGAGGCAGAAGGACAGGCAACCGAATGGGTAAAAGCAGCACCGGGAAATGAAATGAAGGGTAAATAAAATTCATGCTGTGATCTGTTTCATTATTAGCAGGTTTTGCTGGAGGGCAGTGGGGGAGGCTCCTCTATTTTTTGGCAGCTGAGAGAGCTATCTATGGAACTAAAGAGACAAGGACAAACATCTTTCCTTTCCTCCACCTCTGGAGGTTCCTCTAGCCAAGGTTTCCTCAAGCAGCAGGGAGTCATCTGCTTCAGTCAGATGTGATTCTGTCATTGTCTCTGACAAAAAAGTAGGAAGAATAAGGGGAAACAGTAAAACAAAAGTAAAAGCAAAACATACGAAGCTAAGGCTTAAAACAAGCTTCGATTTCAATGCTGAAGGATCTACTTCCAGTCATGGCTCATAATTTTTCCCACCAAGTACTTCTGGCTCAGTAAGTTGTAATTTGTACAGTTCTATGGGGATTTACACATTGCTCTGATGAACATTGTCTCAGATACAGACCCTCCAAAAATAAATTTTATTATACCCTAGAATTAATCAGATCCTTCATTTCTTCAAAATTGCAAATATTGTCATCTACCCGGGTGCTCTCAAAAGACTATGGATATGCCCTAAATCAACATCAGGGTTTGCATTCTGAGACCTAAACATAAAATTCAACTGTCTGCAAAACCCTTTTTGTTATATATCATCAAAGGAAGTAGCAAAACTGACAGATTGAGCCACAGATTTTTCAAGCAGTAAAGTAGTAAAAACATAAATACAATAGACAGATTTTAAATTTTCTCATCACATTCTTTATATGAAAATATCCATCTGATGGGAACTTTTGGTGCTCTGTAATGTAGAGCATTTTATTAATGAAACGGGTTGTTTGTTTGTTTTTTTAGCTTTCATTAAAATTTATATTGGCATTTCTATTCCAAAAAATATTCTAAAGACAATATTCCTATAGACCCGGGAGGATGGAGGGAGATATTTAACATTTTAAAACTTTTTCTGAAGGTGAAGGTTTTAAGAAGAACAAATTGGCAGATACAAAAAGTGATGGGGATGTTAGTCATGGGGAATCCTATATAATAAAAGGCTAATATGCAAATAGACCAAACGGCGGAATGACCAGTCACTATGGCACACACTGACCATTAGGGGGCAGATGCTCAATGCAGGAGCTGCCCCCTGGTGGTCAGTGTGCTCCCACAGGGGGAGCGCATCTCAGCCAGAAGTCGGGCTCATAGCTGGGGAGCACAGCGGTGGTGGCGGGAGCCTCTCCTGCCTCCACAGCAGCGCTAAGGACCCCTCGGGGAATCCTTAGCTAACAGGCAGACATCCCCTGTGGGGACCCAGACTGTGAGAGGGCACAGGCGGGACTAAAGGACACCCGCCCCCCCAGTGCACAAATGCTGTGCACCGGGCCTCTAGTATAGTCAATAATATTGTAATAACTGTATGTGGTATAAAATGGGTACTAGACTTATCGGGGTGATTACTTTGTAAATTTATTTTTTTAATTACAGTTGACATAATATTATTAGTTTTAGGTGCATAAAAAATGGCTTACTTGAAACAAATAAACAATAAAAACAACCAAAGTGATACATAAACAGCTTGATAGGAACTATTCTTCTGACCATAATTTATTGAAGCTCAGTCTTCAGATCCTTAAAGAGTTTGTCTCTTCTTAGGAATGCTTTGCCCCCAAGTAAGAGGAAGGGGGACAGACAGATGACCAGGGGTGTTCCATAGTATACTTTCACTTGTCTGCCAGAATGTTTTTTAAAAATTACTTTGAAAAGTGAAAAAGGATTAAAAACCAACAAATCTTTGTTGATGATGGACATGCTGCTATTGTGCACTTAAAATGTTACTAGTGCAACTGAGGAAGTAACTTTTAAATTTATTTTAAATAATTTAAATTTAAATCTATACAGCCATCTGTTGGTAGGGTCTACACATTGGATTGTGCAGATCTACAATATAAAATAATTCATGAAAATTAAAGAACTAAAATAAACATCTGATAGGAAAAAAATGGGGAAAATATATGAACAATTTATAAAAGAATAGAACCTAAAGTTATTCACACATATGAAGAGAATCTCAAACTCCTGACTAATCATTAGAAGGTCAAATCATATAAAAATGATATTTTAGAAAAACTATACATTTGGATAATTTTAAGAGTAATTGGAGATAGAGAAAACTCCATGCACTGTTGGTAAAAATGTAGATTTGCAACCTTTCTGTAAAGTGAGCCAGTAGAACCTATGTGACTTCAGTATATCCATCCTCCATGTCCAAATCATCTCTCCTCAGTATGTACATACGTATAAATATTTCTCTCTTTTCCACGTCCAGCGTGGCTAGAGAGCAGTCCGGTTCCTGAGTAGGGGTGGCTGGGGATTGAGAAAATGAAAGCAAGAGACAGACACAGAGATAGAAGGAAAAAGCTGGGGCCGGGTGGGGCAGCTGTCCTCTGATGGAGAGACCATGATCCAGAGCTGATACAATGTGTTTATTTTATACAGCAAAATACCAGGAAGTTTTACTAAAGCCCAAGACAAAGGAAATTATGTGCATTCTTGTGGCTTCTTAGTAATAGTCACTTCTGAGTGGGCCCGGATAATCGTGTTTGTTCCTGGTGTTTGGCTGGATTTAGATAATGAAACTCACCCCCTGGTGCCTGAGCTGAAGGTCAGGCTGACAACACACCTGCCTCTGGCAAGGTATGTTTCCAGGGCATGACTCTGCCAGGCACCGCTGCATTCAGATAATAATCAGCTCAGGGGCCTTTCCCACAGGCGCTCTCTACACATAAGAAGAGGAAATTTGAATGGACCCACATGAGGATCCAATGTGATGTTTTTAATGGCAGGATGCTGAAGGTGTCGGGGCAGAAAAATAAGTTTTCCTTCTACTTTTCATTGTTATTCTGGCTGCACTAATCAAATTAACATGAGACAGATTAACAGGAGGAAAATAACCAAATTTTATACCTGTGTACATATGGGGGTTTCATAAGAAAAGTGGGGTCTGAGCACAGGTGGGCAGTGAAGGTTTATATGCCATCTTGAACTAAGGAGAAGGGAGGTGGGGAGCTGTGGTTTGGGACTTCAGTGTGCAGGACAGCGATCCACTTGGACATAGAAAGGCAGTGTTTGGTGGGCCATCTTTAACAATGGGACACAGCGAGGGCTTTGCACAAATGGGCCTTCCTAGGTTCCTCCCTTTCTATCACACACTTGTTCGCATCATACTGTGGTTACCTATGATGCCAGCTCCCTTCTTGAAGCAGGTCTCCATCTAATCTCTTTTAGGCAGTTAGGGGAAAGGAAGGTCAAAGGATCTTCCTGTCTGTTGTTTCTTAAAAATAACCAGCTTAGCCAGGCCAGCGTGGCAGATATTAAGAGGCACCCAAGGAACTTTAGCCTTTATCATTCTAATGGGTTGAATGAATTGTCCTGGACCATCCAACTGGGCATTACATTCAATGACAAGTGTTTTAATAGGAGACAAAAGAGAAGACAGACATGAGGAAGAGCCGTGAGAATGTGCAGGCAGATTAGAGTTGTACAGCCACCGGCCACACGGTGCCTAGAGCCATCAGAAGCTGGAAGAGGCAAGACAGAACTCTCCCACAGTGCCTTCAGAGGGAGCACAGCCCTGCTGATAAATACCCTAATTTTGGATTTCTGGCCTCTAGAACTATGAGAGAATGAGTTTCTGTTGGAAGTCACTCGGTTTGCAGTAGTTTATATGGCAGCCTTAGGGAAGGAGGATGCACTCTATCAAAGTGCTTATTTGATAGGAGCATATTACCACTCTCTTCGCCATATCTATTGCAGAGTTCCTTCACTCGTTTGCTTCTACACAACAGTCTGTGCCAGTGCAGGGAGTAGGCATGTGTATAAGCTGATCTGAGTAGACCTTTCATTCCAAGCATGAAAAAGAAAAAAGGATAATGAAAACAGAGGGAATAGAAACGCTTCAGAAAGCCGAAGAGGGGCATAACCTAATGCCTACAACTAAATAAATGAGGAACAACTTTTTTAGAAAAGGAAGATTGTGGTAATTAAGAACTCTCTGGAAGCAAATAAGTTGAAGAAAAATCTAATCTGGCTGTCAGCTGATAAATCATTAAAAATAGTTTTTCATAGTAGATCATGAGATGATTTCGGCACAGATTATTATATGATTTTTGGATGCAGTTCAAATAAATGACACTTCTTTAATAAAATTTCTTCTATTCCCATTTATTTCTTTATGTGGACAAATTTTCTCAGAGCTTACACACATAAAGGGAAAAAACAGGAATAGAATTGATGCTAAACCATTTGTCATGTACCTAGTATGCACTGAAAAATGTTCATTCTCAAGTAATTAAACTAATTAGGAGAAAACAGTACCTCTTACATCTTATAAGGAGATTTAGTTCTAAAAATATTAATTGCTTATGCTAAATAATCAAACTTTGTAATATATTATATTTTTTTGATTAGCTGTATACTAGTAGATATTGTACTGAAAATTCAATCCAGAAAGACATTTAGCATATAGGTAAAGAGATCATTTCATTGCATAAACATATTGATAAAAAAGAATGATAGAGCAAAAAACAAATATTTCCAAACATAAACTATATAACTTTAAGATAGTGTTGTATGGAAGAATTCGAATGCATAAATGGGTTAAAAGAGTAAATTATGTAAAATTTCTTTTTTATAAAGATGAGATTTTTTCTTTTTTAAAAAATATAATTTTATTTATTTCAGAGAGGAGGGAAGAGGAAGAGAGATAGAAACATCAATGATGAGAGAGATCATTGATTGGCTGGGGATCAAGCCCACAACCCAGGCATGTGCCCTGACTAGGAATCAAACCGTGACCTCGTGATTCATAGGTTGATGCTCAACCACTGAGCCACGCTGGCAGGGCAATATTTTTTCTTAAATGGATAATGTTGTATGTATCAAATTGCTACATTTTTAGATTCCACTGGACACATTTAAAAGTTTGCTGAAACAATTTTATTCAAGATTTATAATATTTTATAAATATTTGCAATTCTTCACACAACTTAGATAATAACTTAGAAATCAAGCTCAGAAAAATATAAGAGCTTACACTTATAAATGGAATCTAATGAACAAAATACACTGAAAAACAAAATAGATCCAGAGACAGGGAAGCATGGAACAGATGAATCTCAGAGGGAAAGGGGGAGGAGGGGCAGGAGGCGGGGAGAGATTAACCAAAGAATTTATATGCATGTATGCATAACCCGTGGACACAGAGGATAGTTAGGTAGACCTGTGGGGGTGGGGGGGCATAATGGAGGAAAAGGGACATCTGTAATACTTTCAACAATAAAGATACGTTTCTAAAAACTGGGTGTTGTTTATCCTAGATGTCCAAGTTTTGTGGCACTAAAGGGAACAGGAAATAGGTCATTGTTTTCAAATATCTGGTCTTTTTGTGAGCAATAAATCAAGCTTTTCAAAGGAGGGAATGAAAGCACATGATTCACATAAAAGCGGGAGTGTGACCTTGGAGAGGGCACTTGGTGAAGCCTGAGGGAAGGGGCCTAGGCTCCCAGGGAAGATTTGCAGGGGAAGCGGGGTCTGCCCGTATACTCAGTCGGACAGGCCCCCAGTCACCACCCTCAAAGTTCCACCTGGCTGGGCATACTTGTCCTTGTGAGTAATTTTAGAATTATTTTTGTAGCAACAGCCAATCAATTTTTTTTCCAGTAAGTTTTGGAACTTTGAAATTATCATTCTTTAGATGTTACTTCTTCTCATTTAATCTTATGTTTTTCTTTCATCGTTTTATTTGGGAATGTGCCTTCTAAACCTTTATCCTAGGAAAACTGTAGTACTGTGACCTCATGGTGTGAGATCATTCCTTTGTCCTGTGGATTCCCATGAGTTGGCGCATTGCATTGAGAAGACTGTGTTGAAGGCTGTCGGTTTTCCTTTTCTGTGGGAGTGCGTTCTGAAGTCAGTGCTGTTAGGGTTTATTTGGGGTTTTAGGTTTGGCTTGAAGAATGCCCTGAGAGTGAGAAAGTGGCTGCAGACTCAGCCCTTCTGTTTGCCAGGGCGTGAAGTTTTGGGTGAAGTTGGTGAAGGCATGTCATCAGCCTTGCTGGCTTATCTCCAGGCTCGAATTTGCCTGTTTAAAAAGTCTTGTCTAAAAATATCTTGATTTTTGCTTCCTGGAGGACACTTTTGGACTTCATTCAAATTCATGCCGAGACACAGCCTCGCGGCGGGGAGAACTGGGAGGAGGCAGAGCACATATCTGCACTGGCAGCGAGACGGCAGATACATGATCGCAGAATCTGCATATATTTCCAAGTGCATCAGGGTCCAAGTTTATCCAAAGTGTGTGCTGAGAATTGAGTATGAGGAAGAAATAAACCCACAGAGCAGGCTGCTCCTCAGACAGTGTTGCTGCTGAATTGTCCACGGTGGCAGCCTGTTCTATTCCCTGGACGCAGGAAGGACTGGGGACCGTGGGACCGTGTGTGCTGTGGCCTGGCGTGCAGGCTGCTTCCCCCACTGCCCCGCTTCCGCTGCTGGAAGTGTGCCCTGTGCCACACCTTCGTTCCCGTGAGGCCGGCCGCCCTGTCTGCGCTGAGGGTCTTAGTGCCACAGAAGAGATGTCACTTCTTCCTTCAGGCTGCTCTGTCATCCATAGAAAGACTGGAATTGGGTTTTCAGAGGAAATCAGTCAGGTCTAATAATATAGCATCTGTGTTTTCACCCTTCGAGGTGTTGTTTAGTAGTTGAAACGTACACTATTTAATGTCATTTAATAGAGTGACCAAAATGTGTTATGATCATTAAAAAAAAAAAATAGAAAGAGTGCTGTAAGCATCCAAATCTCCATCTTCAAAAATGGGGACGCTGGGCACCATGTCCTGAATAACTGGCTAAAGTCACCCGCAGCTGAGGGACCCAGATACTGTCTCAGATGCTCATCTGCTCACGCCGTCTAGTGCTCTTTATAGAGCGAGTCGCTTGTCAGACCCTCGTCTTCTCATGCACACCAGTGCTCTTTATAGAATGATTCATGTGCCTCCTTACAGATACTTCATCATAATTATGAAAATACAATTATGAACATTTGCTTCAACACAGAGATGACATAATACAAATGTTCTCATACTGACACCTGTGTTTATTTTATCGTTTTCACACATAAGCCACTATTGTTCAAAGAAAGAGCCGGCAAAGCTTAGTTTCTGTCTTCCAGGCGTTTGAAAGCAGTTGTTGGTAAAAAACACACACATATAAAAAGTGGGATCAGGGTTATACGGCCCTATGACTGTGTTCATTTACAGTAGTCCCCCCTTATGGGCAAGGAATGTATTCCGAGACCTTCAGTGGATGCCTAAAACCATGGATGGTACAGAATCTTATATATACTATGTGTTTTTTCTGTACATACCTACATATATATGACAAAGTTTGTCATAAATTAGGCACAGGAAGAGGTTAACAATTACTAATAATTAATAGAACAATTTATAATAATCTACTATAGTAAAAATTATGTGAATGTGGTCTCTCTGTCTCTTCCTCTCTCTCTCCCTGATAACTGATCTGATAACCAAGACAGTTACTGAGTGGCTAAGGGGTGGGGACCACGTGCAGCATGGATACGATGAGCAGAGGGTGATTCATATCCTGGGTGGGATGGATCAAGACAGCGCAAGCTCTCATCACGCTACTCAGAATGGGGCACAGTTTAAAACTTATCAATTGTTGATTTCTGGAATTTTTCTTTTGCTATTTGTGGACCATGGTCGATGTGGGAAACTGAAACAGCAACAAGGAAAACTACAGGTTAGGGAGGATTACTGTAGATGGCCAGAGGACTTTCGGGATGTGACTACATTAAAATTTTGAGATGGAACGATCATACGAGGTTGGCCCAGTGATATCATCAGAAGTGTCCTGTGGTCCTGCAGCAGAGGAGAAGGCTACAGCAAGAAATAGACGTAGCCACTAGAAGCTGGAAAAGCAAGATATGGCCTCTCTATCAGATCCCCAGGATGCATCCTTGACTCAGAAATGTGGGCAGATCTCCGGCCTCCATGACTGTAGAGAATAAATGTGCGGTGGTGATTTGTTAGAGCAAGAATAAAAAGCCAATGCAATATACTACAACAATTTCCAAAGCAAAATGCCATTTGACAGTGGTGAAGGAATAAATTGGTTCATTTAAAAATATCCCAAGTGTTCAAATTTGAGGAGACAAAGAATTCTGACTAACATTGGAGATAGAACATGTTCATTTGTCTTCTAATTACTTAAACCTACAAAAATGATAGTAAAAGAGTAAAAGATTAGAATAGCACGAAAGGACAAAATGAATGAGATAGCTGGTGACAGGTCAGAAATATACATAATGTGAAAAATGAAAAGTCAGAGATGAGTGATACCCAATTTAGCAGCCTGAGAACGTTAAAATGCAAGATAGGGGTTGCCAATCCCGGCCATCAATTAGTAATAGTGTCCAGAAATATCCCCTCTTCTTGAGGAACAAGGACAGCTAACAAATTACAGGGAAGTGCTCTCTTCAGATCTGACACAGTCAGCCACACGGGCTGCAAGTTCTGGCCTGGGGAGGGTGTGCCTTAAGGTCAGGACACGTTATAAATCCTGTAGAAGTACCCTGTGGCTCCCTACTCCTAATTTCTGCTATAAATCGTGTCCTCCATTATACATTAACACTTTTGGGGGATATTTTTTGTTATTTCTCACCTTTGTAAGTCTAAGGCTATATCTGGCATATTGTGGTAAAAGATACATACATACAATTTATGACCTAAACCCTTGTTAAGTGTGCGGCCCAATGGAATTAAATACGTTTGTAAGGGTATATGACTGTCCTCGCCATCCAGCTCCAGGAAGTTTTATATCTTGTAAAACTGAAACTCTGTACGCATTAGACCGTAACTCCCCATGCCTCCATCCCCCAGGCCCTAATATCTATCTCGCTGATTTTGACTACTCCAGGACTTCATATAAGTGGAATCACATAGTATTCGTCTTTTTGTGACTGGATTATTTCACTCAGCATAATAGGTTCATTTATGCGTTAGCACATGTAGGAATTTCTTTCATTTTTAAGGCTGAATAATATTAAACTGTATGTATCTATCACACTTTGCCTCTCAGATCATTTGTCATGGAGGCTTCGGTTGCTTCTGTGTTTTATTTATTGTGGATAATTCTGCCATGAATATGGGTGTATAAATATCTCTTCAAGACCCCATTTTCTTTTGTTTTTCTTTTTTGTTGTTGTTAATCCTCACCTGAGGATATTTTTCCATTGATTTTTAGAGAGAGTGGAAGGGAGAGGGAGAAACAGAGAGAAATAAACAAGGATGTGAGAGAGACACATCAACTGGTTGTCTCCTGGGCTGGGGAACTAGCCTGCAACCAAGGTACGTGCCCTTGATCCGAATTGAACCTGGGACCCTCAACCCTCTATCCACTGAGCCAAACTGGCTAGGCCCGTGGTCGGCAAACCGCAGCTCGTGAGCCACATGTGGCTCTTTGGCCCCTTGAGTGTGGCTCTTCCACAAAATACCACGACCTGGGCGAGTCTATTTTAAAGAAGTGGTGTTAGAAGAAGTTTAAGTTAAAAAATTTGTCTCTCAAAAGAAATTTCAATCGTACTGTTAATATTTGGCTCTGTTGACTAATGAGTTTGCCGACCACTGGGCTAGACAGACTCCATTTTCAATTCTCTTGGCTATTACACAGAAGTGCAATTGCTGATAACATGGTGATTTTATTTTTAATTTTTGAGTAACTGCCATGCTGTTCTCCACATTGACTGTTATTTTACATTCCTACCAACAGTGTACAAGGCTTCCAATTATTTTATAACTTAGGACCACTTGATATTTTCTGATTTTTGACAGTAGTCCTAGTGGATGTGAGGTGGTGTCTTATTGTAGTTTTGATTCGCATTTTTCTAGTGCTATTGATCATCTTTTCATGTATTTAGCCATTTTTACATTTGCTTTGGAGAAATGTCTATTCAATTTCCCAGGCCAGCTAGAATCAGGGCAAGAAACCTCTAGATATCTGCTTATATTTAAAAAGTCTGTATGTTTTTTTTGTGTGTTTTTTTTTTTGGGGTACACTAACAGTTTTACAGTTAGGCTGTGAGAAATCAAATTGCATGTGTTTGCTTTTCTACCAGGGAATTATATTCTGTTCATTTATGTTATCCATTTCACTAGCTAGATTGTGTATGTAATACAAGTGGTTTCAATGTTCTATTAGTGTGTTTTGTTACTGATTCTTAGGAATTTTTGGCATGTTCTAAATTTAGTCCTTTATTTTCTTTCTCTTTTTTAAAAATTTGTCTTTGTTTGTTTGTTTGTTTGTTTGTTTGTTTTTTATCTGTGCTACCTCTATCTAAAGTTTATGTTTTTTTATTCCAGTAAGCCAGTAGGTTTCTTTCAATAGTATCTCTCCTCTGTTTTGAAATCAACTTTTATGTTTCAAACATTTTCTTTGCCGTTTAATTTCTCTCCTCTCTTGTTGGAAGTCTGGTTTAAACTTGTATTGGTGAATTTCTTCTTCCAGAAATGATGGCAGACCAGGTTGCATCTACTGTACTTCTGGGCTAGGCTGTGGCAACAGCTTCTCAGGGACTTTGGTTTTACCTTCACTGTTACATGTTTGGCCCATTTAATGCCAAAGAAAGCAATGACACGAAACAAAAAGAGCAAACTGAGAACAGAACCCGCAGGAAGCTCTCCCGTAGGTAGACTGTTGTCGTCGAGGTGCTAGGTGGCAGGCATCCATCAGGTCCACACCCTTATTGATTGTGTAGCCCGTTCAGATCCCAGCTTCATGTGGGGAAGACTTCTGTTCTCCCTCCTGTGTTAGCCTTAGGCCTTGGTATCTTACCTCCTCACTTTGTGAAACACACACACACACACACACACACACACACACACACACACACACACACACACATACACTTCCCCTTACCAGTAAACAGTCTCAGAGCTAAAGGAATGTAGATGCCTGAAATTGCATTTACTTTAGTGGATTTGGGCCTACCCCAACATTGGGTTTGGGAACTCCCTCCCATCTCTTCAATCTGATTAATATGATAATTTTAAAAAATATATTTTTCTCAGCATTTTTTAATTTTTTTCAGGGGAGATGTTAGACTAATTAACTCAGCCTACATTATTGAAAGTAGGCTTCTATCATTTTTTTAATATTTCTATTGGTTACACAAAATGTAATAGACCTTTACCAAAAAATTATAATTCCAATGAACAAATGAAGTACATATATATGTATATTTTTTTCATTTCTCACTGTAAGCCAGTGAGTTAACATTTTAAGTTAACTTTTCCCCAGCTCTTGTCATTTTAATTGTTTATGAAATAGTATGTAGTGTTTTTCTTTACATCAGCAAATACTACTTACCCAAAGAAATGCTAGAACTAGAACTCACTGTCTAGTGTTTACTGAAACTCTCACTTGAGCAGGTCCTTTGTTGAAGTCCCAGTCTTCTCTAGGGCCTGGCCCAGTTACCCGAAGCCCCAGCTAATGGCAGATCATGAGAAGAGTCTTCCTTCTAAAAAGGGCTCTGGATACGACCTGTCCCCGGAGCACACAGTCCTTGGCCATGCATGGTAGAGAGGTAGTAGCCTGGCTTGCCTTACAGTGAGAAATGGAGACTATTTTCCAGTCTGAATGCTGCATGATCTTTTTTCAAGCTGATTTCCCAGGGGCATTTGTTTTGTGATCATTACCTATGAAATACCTTTACCTGTCCTCCTATTGCTAACACAAGCCTTTCTTCCCTATCACCATTTCATCAATGGAATATACTAATATTGACATTATGGTAGTATTATACATATTAAGAGGTATTAAAGATTTATTGGGCGGTTTCATGCTTATTTAGATTTTTCATCTGAGAGTTTAAAAAAATATTTAGAAAACCTAGTTTCTACTGGAATTAAATGTGACATGTCCTCAAATATAATTAATCTACATATTCATTTGGAGTATTAAGCTGAAGTTCTCAATTCATATACATTCTGATAACCCTTGCAGATATCCTTGGAGCATAATTAGACATAATTCTAGTATATTTATGTTTATTGAATGAAATACGTGCTCTGCAGAGTCTTCTACAGTCACTGTGATCTACTGGTATATTACCTGTTATACGAAATGACCTTCTATTGATCTCTTTGTTGTTGCTGTGTTTTTGCTTGAGAAAGAAATTACTCTGTAATTGAACCAGGGCTGTAATAAATTTCCTCTCTATATTATATTCCACTTCTGATGAGCTAATATTTTCTTTATTCCTCTACCTTTTAAAGTGATGATTTTTTAAAGAAAAAAAATCACATACAAATACATCCTTTATGCAATCTCTGATGTCTCTGTGACAGTGAAATTACTTAGAGAAAGCAACCAATCATTTAGCAATATTTCAAAGTGACATGGTGCTCGCAAGAAAATTCCCTTCATTAAGGATGAGTTCCTCTGCCCCTTAGTGGCCAGTGGTTAGGAAAGAGACGCGCCATATCTGGAGAGGAGCAATATAAAATAATTGGCTCTGGGCCAACCTAAGCTGCTTCATGCCATCAACCTCTTCACATTTGGATCCAAATTAAAATCTAATTTAAAGGGAGCTTAAATGAAAGAAGCACACTTAATTCCTTCAATTTGCAGAACGATTCCCTTCCATTAGGGAACTAATTTCTACCTGTCAGATGTGGAGAGCGAGTGGTCTCTCTCCGGAGGACAGTTTGCACTTGTAGTAATTAGGTTTGGGGAGCCCGTGACGGGGCCCCTGCTTTGATAGCGGCTGATGTTGAGCTCTCCACGCTTATGGACCCCTGGGTAAACGCCATTGAAGTGTCAGCTTTAATGCTTGCCTGATAGGAAAGCTGAAAGGAGGTTACATATTTCATAATTCAATAACACAACTACTGTAATTTTCATTAGAGAATCGTGAGAGGTTACCTTCTATAAAATCCATGAGCATCAATTCCTTTGTTGATCTCTTATTCTAATAAGACTCCTGAAGGAAGTCTGACGGGGTCTTGATTGCCATTAGATAAAAGCCTGGAGAGCTCATGCATTCAGCAGCGTCAAAGGAGGGACCGAGGTTAGCAAGCAGGATGAACTGTGGGGGTTAGGACAAGCTCCGCTCTTTGTCATTATCCTTGACTGGTGCAATGACGTTGTTCTGGACTTGTGCAGAGAGGCATGTTGCAGTGTGGGAAGCCTTAGGGGTGGGCAGAAGTCCTGAGCCCCAGACCTCACCACTCACTAGCTGTGAGACCTTGGCCAAAGCGCTTGACTTCACGTAGCTTCATTATTCTGTCATCTACAAAGTAAATTTTCCCCAAATTCATTAGAAATTTAACATTTTATGATTGTATATGGTTGAATGCTTCTTCTCAAAAGCATTTCTCAATCTTCAGTGATGAGCATGACAGTATATACAAGCTCTTGTTACTTAAAGCTACATTTTACTGTAATCTATTTCTATCCAAACTGAATCAACAAAGGAAACCTGTTTCTCTCTCCCTTTCTCCTTCTCTTTCTTTCTCTTCTTTTCTCTTCTTCTTTTTTTCATTATTCTGATACAGGTGCAAGTGGGATGTGGGAGTTGTCAGAGTTTAAATATTTACACTATTTGTTACACAAAATATTATTCCAGGAGGTAATTATGTTCTGTGATGTTTAAAACTCGAGTTGGTTGTTGTTTTAGATGAAATGTTTTTTTTTCTTTTTAAACAAAAGTGTGGGTTACTTTAGCTTAAATAATTTATAAATATGAAAACCAAAACACATAAAGAATTTGGGGGCAAAAGGTAAAATTGTGAATTTGATGTACAGGGACATTTTTCTATGAGGCCTAAATTTTTTCATAGTTTGTCTAAAAAATGTCAATCATAGAAGAAATCAGCAATTCAAGCTTTTAAGTATAAAAGCTTCTCCACATGTCAACTGTGGTAGGTTTTGTTTTTAGCAGCTTCATGAACTAACTGATTCTATGAAGGGAGATGAGGAGTGACTCATGATGTTCATTTGGAGCTCTTTCATTTCCAAATTATTTCTGCATAATTCATCTAGAAGTAAATTACTATAGTAAAAATACAGACAACCTGAAAAAGCAATGGCATCATTTAAATAATAAGCTATGAATATAGGAAAGGCAGTGAATGATATATTTGATTTTTTGTAGCGCTAAATGTATTTATATGTCCAAAGAAGACATAACATGGCTAATAGGCAAATTAAAAGATGCTCAACATCACTAATAAGTCAGGAAATGAAAACCAAAACTGTAATGAGATACCACTTCATACCTATTAAGATCGGTATGCAATGTGATAGCCCTAGCCAGTTTGGCTCAATGGATAGCGTGTTGGCCCTCAGAGACTAAAGTGTCCCAGGTTCGATTCTGGTCAAGGGCATGTACCTCCATTGCTGGCTCCATTCCGGGCCCTGGTTGGGGAGGCAACCAATGGGTGTGTCTCTCTCACATCATCGATGTTCCTCTCTCTCTGTGTCTCTCCCTCTCCCTTCCACTCTCTCTAAAACCAATGGGCAAATATCCTTGGGTGAGGATTAACAGCAACAACAAAAAACGTTATAAAGTAACAAGGTTGATGAGGCTGTGGAGTGATTGGAACCCTCGTGCACTGTCAGTGGGGATGTAAATAATACATTCGCTGTGGAGAACAGCATAGCAGTTCCTCAAAAAAGTTAAAATTAAATTACCGTATGATCCAGCAGTTCTGCTTCTGAGTATATACCCTAAAGAATTGAAAGCAGGGTGCGGAGAAGACAATTGTACACCTGTGTTCATAGCAGCATTATTTGCATTTAATAAAACAGGGGATAAAACCCAGTAATAAAGTCCATGTGAAGCTCAACTACAGAAGCAATCGCAGTGGGTGAGTACTATCTCAACTCCACTGGACTAATGTCACTTGGAATGTTAATTGTAATAAATGCTATGTTTAATATAATGTTCTCTACCTTTGGCTATTATAAATAACTAAAGGCCCAGTGCATGATATTCATGCACGGAGGTGGGGGTCCCCTCAGCCCAGCCTGCACCCTCTCCAATCCGAGACCCCTCAGAGATTGGGCCTAAACTGGCAGTCGGACTTCCCTCTCACAATCCTGGACCTCTGGCTCCTAATTATTCACCTGCCTGCCTGCCTGGTCACCCCTAACTTCCACCCCTGCTGGCCTGGTCACCCCTAACTGCCCCCCTCTGTCAGCCAGGTTGCCCCCAACTGCCCTCTCCCTGCTGGCCTTGTTGCCCCCAACTTCCCCCCGCACTGGCCTGGTTGCCCCTTACTGCTCCCCCTGCTGGCCTGGTCTCCCCCAAATATCCCCCTGCCAGCCTGGTTGCCCCTCATGGCCCACCCCCCGCCAGCCTGGTCACCCCACACAGCCTGCTTATTCAGTCGTTTGGTCATCCCTCACTAACCACCCTGCAGGCCTGGTCATAGGCAGCCATCTTGTGAGGGTGTGAGAGTTAATTTGCATATTACCTCTTTATTATATAGGATGCTTCAGTGAACACTGGTATATGTTGGATCCCTGCTTTCAATTTTTTCAACACATACCTAACAGTGGAATTGCTGTATCCTATGGTAATCCTATGGTTAATTTTTTGAGGAACTACCATACTGTTTTCCACACTGGCTATACCATTTTCTATTCCCACCAGCAATGTTTAGGGTTCCAGTTTCCTCACATCCTTGCCAATGTTTTCTGTTTTTTGTTTTTCTGTAATGATCATGATGATGATAATGCCAACAAAGATAATGAATACAACAATCCTAGTGGCTGTGAAGTGGTACCTCATTATGATTTGATTTTTATTTCCCTTATGACTAATGATGCTGACCATCTATCTTTTTATGTTTACTGGCGGTTCATGTAGCTCTTTGGAGAAAAATCTATTCAAGTCCTTTACCCATTAATTTTGTTTTTGTCTTCCAGTCATTGAGTTGTAAGAGTTCTTATAGGAAACCCTTCCATTTATGAACACTTTATATATAAATTTAATTCTGGTTTTGCCAAAACCGGTTTGGCTCAGTGGATGGGGTGTCAGCCTGCGGACTGAAGGGTCCCAGGTTCGATTCCGGTCAAGGGCACGCACCTTGGATGCAGGCACATCCCCAGTAGGAGGTGTGCAGGAGGCAGCTGATCGATGTTTCTCTCTCATCGATGTTTCTAGCTCTCTATCCCTCTCCCTCCCTCTTTGTAAAAAATCAATAAAATATATATATAAAAAAAAAATTTAATTCTGGTTTTATTTAAAAATGAATTTGGTTCAGTAGATAAATTTGCTAGAACTAGAAGGAATGAGCAGTTGGTTGAAGATCACTGTCTTACATGGTTAACCTAATAATTTTTTAAAACAAAAACAGTCTCATATTTCCGGCTATAACTTCTTCATATTTATTAAATTATACCATTTGTCACTTGACTTGCAACTACACTTAATGAGGTCTCTCTCTCTATGACTCAGGCAATAAAACCAGTTAGGAAGCTGACAGCGATGAAGAAAGAAGTCCAACATATTGGTCTTAACCCTCACTTTCCCTTCAATTGTCTATTTCTACTTAATATTTCTTAGGGGGGCATGTGAATGTGTGTGTGTGTGTGTGTGTGTGTGTGTGTGTAATATGATCACATATGTTTGATAGGGAAAGTTCTATGAGAGAGTGAGGGAGGTCCTTTTAAATCCAGAAAGCTTGGCAAAGCAGAATAATGCTGAAATGAGAGAAGAGAGTCTTATTTATTTCATTATTGTAAATTTCACAGATATTTTCTTGAATCATCAGACTAGGGACTAGATCTTTCTTTTCATCCCTGTCCTCCTCCCTAGCTTCCTGAAAACTGTGGGCTTCACTCCTTGTTTTGTAGATGGAAATGGTTGATTCTCCAGTCTGTTCCAATATAGATTGCTCCAGCAAATACCAAAATATTTTTAAAAATTAAAAAATGGCTTATAAACAATAATGGGCTAGTATAGCTTTGCAACAAAATAGATTTTATTTTTGCATTAAATTTCCATCAAAATCAAGAGTCACAAACTAATGGACAAATTAGGTGAGGGACGTAAGAAAATGAGGCCAAGAAAAATCTGCTCCCTGTTAGGAAAGGCATAACCCACAGGTCAGGTTAGAATATTCACTCAGTTCATGTGTTGGCCATTTGTAAAAACATACCCCCACCACAATGCCATGTGAATGCTCACACAAGCCATTTCCTGTTCCAGGCTTCACCCCAGCTAGGACTCTACTGTTAGAGCCATAGCTGCAAGAAAATGGGGAGAAAGTAAACTTTTCCTTCCCACACTGTTGCATCGTAACAGGTTTTTCGTCAAACATTTGGGACTATGTCGATTTTGCAACAGCAAATTGGCAACTCTGTATTGCTACAGCTAACATAAATCTGTTTAACTTAAAATTAAGTATTGGACAAAGAAATATTTCTGTGACATTTCATTAAGTAAGTTATCAATTTGATTACTGTGGTATTTCTGTGACACTTTTCTAGTACGGTATCAATTTGATTGTCATAACTCAAATTGATTTGGAATTTAGCTGATTTTACTTAATAGATTATTTTAATTAAAATAAAAGGCCCAGAGTCAAATCAAAAACCATAAAAATAAGTTTTGGGGCTTTTTAAATAATGTGATAGCTCATTCGTGTTATTAAATTTGAATGGTTTTTCACAAGAAGTTAACCTTCCTTCCTCCATCCATCCAAAGTGGAAGGCAATGGGCCTGCCCAAGGAAATGGTCCCAGAATTTCTCCTCCTACGTGGGTACATTATGACCAATCACTGGCATACACTGTAAGAGAAGTTTTAAGGTGAAATTATTTGGTGAGCATTTTACACTCCTTCCAATTATCTGTTCCTTCTTAATTCCATTCTCTCCCATCACCTCTCTCTAATCCCTCGCCCATCCCTTGATTTCAAAGAAGTGTTCATAGTCCTTCAGAAGATTATTGAGCTCTGCTTAGAATCACTTAAGTAGTGTTTTCAACTACATAAGTCAGTTTTTTAAAGGTCTCTAGGCTAGTTCACGGATAGCCAAGGTTACAATCCCCTGTCATTAAGCAATAGTTCATGAAAATAATGTGAGGGACTGGTTATACTAGTACTATCTGTTTTCAATTCCACCTCCAGAGATTTTTTACCAGGAGGGTAGGATGAGGCATATTAAATGGACGTTTTAAAAATAATCCTGACATGGTTCTAACACAGGTGGCATGTGGCCCATGTTTTGATAAACATGGCCAGATGGGGATGGTACTTAGTCTGAATTTCACTTTATCAGTTATCTCTCTCTCACACCCACACCTACAAGTATATACCCCAAACTGACAAAACAATGGCTTCAATCCAGAGTTCTATACCTGAATGTTCCATGGAAACTAATTATATTTTTTAAATGGCCTCATTATTTATTTTTTCTAAATCTATTCTGATTATCTCATATTTATTAACTGTCCTTGCTACTGAAGTAAAAACTTGGAATCAATCAATCTAAGCCAATTACATGCCGTATTCTTAATATCTCTTGAAAGTCTCCCATTTTGCCCATTCCCACCATCAGTATTTCATTTCAGGCCTTTATAATTTCTAATCAGCAATTGAAATATTGTTCTAAATATTATCTTTGCTTTAGATTCTTTAATTGCCTAGTCTCTGTGATGCTAGGGAAATCTTTCAAATGTACAGATCAGACCATGAAACTCTTATTTTTTAAATCCAAAAATAGCCAATGATAATTGGTTTTACCACCATCAAATTCAATACTTTCTTTTCATAGTAAATCTATAATAATAAAAGCATAATGTGCTAATTAGACCGGAAGACCTTCTGGACGAAGCCGGGGCTGCGAGGGAAGCCCAGGTCCCAGGTGCCTGCCAGTGGCCGGATGAAAGCCTGGGTCCCTGGTGTCAGAGGGAAGCTGGTGCTGGCAGGCAGGGAAAGGAAGGCCTACTCTTGCATGAATTTCGTGCATCGGGCCTTTAGTCTTTTATAAAAACCCATTTATTAACATAAAGAAGATTAATAGAAAATCTCTGTACCTACTTCAACAATGATAAAGCTAGTACAATGTCCTTTTAGATATCTATACAAAATGAAATACAAATACTTTCGTTAAAATTAAATATATATTAGTATTTAAGTATTTGAAAATAGCTGCTCTAAAAGACATATTGGAATAATTAAATACTTAAAATTATCCATAGAACCATAATCAATATCGGTAATTAATGTTTATGAGCAATGCCACTGCTCGTGACACTGATGGAATTTTGCAAAATAGGAATTTCTTGATAAATTCTGAATAAATGAAAAGTACAGATTTTTTTCTCATTTTGTATAATAGTTGAAAACTGAATAATTCAGTATATAGTAAAGACTATTCAAAATAATTTTGTTTTATGACAAATGCAGTTGGTTCTAGGCACGTGTAATTATGAACAGATTTGCCTGTGTATGGAGAGAGGGTGGAAGGGACATCGAAGTCATTCAGTATGAGATTAGAATTCATAGTGCAAGACTGGGTTGCACACTGTTAGATAACAACCATTGCTAGCACCTGTCCATGAACTGTCACCCCATAAACTTCCATTGAGAATCGAAGCATTCACACCTCCTGAATGCCCGGTGCCCAGCGCCCCACTCTAAGCCCTCTTCTCTGCACAAATCCTCATCCACTGCCGTGTGCCAACTGGGGGCTTTGTTGGCAACCTGCTCATGAAACCCACAGGGAAATGTATTTTTCTGAATGCTAAATCACAAACTGAATTTCAAAGATATACAGCCATTCAAATTGAATACAATCATTTTAATTTAATTTTAGATAGAATCTATATTTTTCTAGGATTATTTTCTTCTATAAGGTCTAGACACTCATCACAGAGAATATGTATTTTTGTAGCTATCTTATAAATAGCAAAAATCAGTTCAAGGAATAGATTTTTCTGATTCCTTTAATTTTTCATTTTGTACTTATATAGACTTGGATGTCACTTGAGAAATGCTTCTCTTCCTTAACTGCTAAACATATTAACAATAGTGGAATGAATACCCTTATAAACCTGTAACATGCATTTTTGTTTCAATAACACTCAGTATTCATGACTTGAACTGTCAGAAATAAGAACAGATAAAACTGAGCAATCAAAAATCATTCCTAAAATAAAAGAATTGTCAAGCCATGCTGATATTTCCTTTTCCTTCTGTATTTTAATAGAATATAGAAATGTGTTTTAACTATATATCACAGTTTATTTAGAGTATCTTATATTACCACATTCAAATCCACGATTCTGAAAATGGCTACTTCAAGAGCCTGGCAAATCCTCTAACATGTAACATGGGCTTCTATGCCTGCCCTCTTCTATGTTCCCTCTGCATCTGCGTGTCAAGAAGCTTAGGAACTTGTGACCATCACTCTACATGTAAAGTAGCTTCTGCTGCTGAATCTCACTCATGTGACTTGAAAGAAGGAAAGGAGAGGAGCTTGTCGTCCTTTGCCTCTGATGGTGACAAAAACAGTGGTGACAGGCGGGGCTGTTTGCCTGGCCACTTTCCCTGTCCTCGTTCTCTGGGTGTGGGGAAGGCATATGACAGTCCAGTGGTCGCTACAGAAACAGGAACCCTCTGACCTCAGGCTCACAGCCGTGGTGTCAGAGCCTCATGTTCAGTAGAGGTTTGAGAGTCCTGATTTTTGCTCCTCCAGTCCTTCCAACTTTTCTGTAACCTTTTTATTTTTCTACATTATAATCCACTAGAAGCCTAGTACATGAAAATTCATGCACCAGAGGGGGAACCCTTAGCCCGGCCTGCCCCCTCTTACAGTCCAGTACCCCTCAGGGGTGGGAGGTGACCAGTGATCATGGGAAGGCGATGCCCCCATCATACCTCTGCTGCTGCCACTGCTGGCAGCGCAAGCCTTGGCCGACCCTGGTTACCTGAGCCTCAGGCGGCCCTGGGCGGCTGGGGGGTCTAGGGGGACTGGGGGACTCTGGAGGCAGGCACGCGGGGCAGCTGGACCCGCCTGGGGGTGGGCCTGGCCATGCTGCACACCTGCCACCCCGGCGGGGCTGAGGAAACTGGGCACCACCATCTTGTGGCTGTGGGCACCACCATCTTTGAGGGCGTGGCAGCCAATTAGCATATTCCCTCCTTATAGGCTATGGGCGCCACCACCTTTGTGAGGGTGTGACAGTCAATTAGCATATTCCCTCTTATTAGATAGTATTATGATTGAAATAAATTACAGCCCTGGTCACTTGGCACACGTCAGAATTGAACACCCAAAAGATCAGTTCAGGAATGTGTTGCTACTCTCCTGGCATCCTGCGGAGAGGTACACTTAGAACAAGATTCAGGTGAACACTGTGGAGTAGGATTTATGAGAGAGACTCTATCAGTTGTAATTTCTTTTTATGGAACAAAAGAGAGCAGCTTCCTAAGTAGGCATTTTGGGCTTAGGAATATTGGGTATTCAGGCCTTATGTGCCTCCTGCACAGGAGAATATAGAGAGATACTAACTGGCTGGAAATGAGGAACATTTTCTCCCTCCTCAGACCTGCAGGCCACGCCTGACAGAGGGCAGAAGCATTATCTCTATTAAAATAGATTACAGCCCTTCACCCAGAAGTGGGCAACCCAAAGAAACCATTGTTGTCAATCACTGAGCGATCATGGCTGTCTCCAGAAATAGCTAGAATCATTTCTCTTTCCTACAGTTTTTGATTCAGTCACAAATTCCAGGAAGCACATTAACAAATAGTTTGTCATAGGAAAATTGTTTAGAGGTAACTTTAAGCTAAGTTACCAGAAAAGTCATGATTTGAAAGTTACAGTATCTAAACATCTTAATTAAAACTCTTAAGGCTATGATATGAGAGGCTTAAATTAGAACAAAAGTGGCATGCCTACTGCTGATTTTCATTCCTCAAATAAAGCTTTTTTATCACTCTGATATTATTAGTCACTGCTGAATTAGAAACCCATGCATGCACCTGCAAAAATCATTTCCATCAGAAAAGTTATATGAATTTTTCAGTGATGTATTTTTATGGTCATTTTTATCTGCTAAGTTAGTGTTTCACAAAGAGATTGCATAAAAAATAATCTTAAAAATGATGTTTTCAACCAAGATTTCTTTCCATATATAACTATGATTGACGTAAACATGCAATATGTGAAGAATATAAAAGTAAAGTTTCAGTAGCAATAAATGTAAGACCTGGATCTGTAGAAATGGCAGCAAAATTGGAGATGGGAAGACTGAAAAATCTCATGAGCAACAGTAAAGTCAAAATGTTTAACTCACTAGCTGCAGAGACCATTACATGTATATACTAGTTAGGAGGAAAATCCCCAATTTGGCATCAATGACATATTCTATGCCTCTGCTGTGTTCCCACTATAATTCTTCAGTTATCCTCACAAACTCCATTACTTTATTTCAGGATGATTGACATTCCCGGCAGCTCCATGATGATCATTCTACTCCTGGCATGCAATGAGTAGAACCCCCAGGAAATATAGTTATTTTCTCCTCTAATTTTGTTATCAGAATCCATATTTATGCCAATATCCCCAATAAAAAAGCATAACTTTTTATAATCTTGTTTTGAATTCCTGAGATTTTGTCATGGAAAATTGGGGCAAGGGCAAGGGAAATCATAGGTGATGATAGCACAGTAGTGATTTCTTTGTGCAATGAGTTTGGATAGGGTGAGAGTACTCAGAATAGTCACTGAAGGAAAGGTGGGGAGAGAAAGAGAAATGCATTATGTGAACTGTAACAGGGAGAAGTTTTGTTGGGGAGTACAGAAATATTTTGGAAAGAAGATGCCAAAGACAGGGGAGCAGGTAGAGATAAAGACTGTACAAAACATCCTGAAAAGCATTTCAGTGTATCTCCTGTCCATCCACTGGTATCACTGAGAGACCCTGTAGGGATGCTGTTTGTTTGAATCAACATTGGTTGTCATTAGATCAAATCTGTTCTAATTTTAAGTTCCATCATATTTGGAGAAAAACAATTTTATAGGTTTTTTTTTCAGAGAAATTAATAACTTGGTTAATGTAAAATGTTTAACTTTGTGACCTCTTTTAAAATGAATTTATATATTTAGTATAAAAGTTGAGAAATACATACTCAACATAAACCTTCTTGCAGATGTAGGAATTCTACCTGTATTGTGTACCCAATTCTCTTCTCTCAAGGAGTTCTCAATATGCGTTTCTGTATTTTGTGGGTATTTAAACTTTAATTGATGATTACAGTTAATCATTGCAAAGTCCCTGTCTCAATTGTTTTTTCATACCTTTTAATTTTTCAGAAGATTAAAATAACAAGAGCCCCTTGGAGATTCCTGCATCTAGTTGGGCAGGTGGGTAAATGGCTCTCTGGAGTGGCGTTTGTTTTACTGATGAAATTGTTTCTATCATCCAAGCACCTGTTAGGAACCTGGCAGAATGGTGTGAAATGATGGATGCGCTAATATCTACAAGGGCTCGGAAGGTATCTCCTAGTGGGTCCCCCACCCTATGGAGAAGAAAACAGTGAGTGGAGAACCATAATGTGATTTCTCTTTTAAATTGTCATTTACTTTTCAGTATAATCCTGTATCATGTTCTTAAGTCCAAGATACCTTGTATAATGTGTTTTACTTGGTCTCCAACCAGAAAGGCAATCTTAAATTTGCTCCAGATATAATTATAGCAGAATAAAAAATAATCTCATTACCCATTTCCTATTTATATTTTCCATAATTTGCTTCCAGTTAAAATTCGTGCTATTTTAAAAATAAACATGACATAAAATAATATTATGTTGATACCAAAACAACAACTTTCAAATGTGTTTGTATAAAGGGCTGTTACTTAAATTTAAAATTTTATTTTCTCATATTTAATAAATGTAAATAATTCAACCACATTTTTTGAATCATGTCAATTAGTATAATTTTAGCACTTTAGCTTTTAGACACATTGTCTAATATTGGTTAATTTATTTCATTTTCTGTCCTAGTGTTAACCTTTGTGGGAGCTTTGCATGCATTTTAACTTATTTTTAATTTATGCAAAAGTAGATTAGCATTTCCTATCAATCATTTGTTCTGCATTTTTGCTTTTAGCCATTTTTTCAACCACCTGCTGTATTTGCCTTATGCTCAAAGTATGCTGTTGACAGTTACTAATAACGCAGATTAATTTTGCCTATGATGACAGGCAAAACACTAAGTAAAAACAAAACAATATAATCCTGAATTTGTTTTCTCTGTTCAATTGGTGGAATAAAGGAAACACATCTGACTTGCAAGAGCATTAATTCATCATCATTTGGCAAGTCTTACTGAAGTGATATATGAACAGTATGTGAAAATGAATACAATCACACTATTTTCAAGTATTGGCTTATTTTATGAAGTTAAAAATATCTGTGCATGCTAAAATCAACATCTTTAGGTTCCTCTTATGTTTGAAGATGTCGTTAGAATTTGCCACTAGGATGTAACATTATTAGTAAATGAAAACATCAAGCTGAAGACAAGCATGCAACCATCTTGTCTGAAGGCAAACATTGTCAAGGCAATAATAGATTTTTCATTTTCCGTGTATTTCTACTTTATTCTTCTTAGTGTGTATTTAACAAAAACAACACAAAACAAATATTCTTAAAACTTAAAAGAGTGATTAAGACCTGACACAAGAGACATTTTTTATATTTTACGGCTTATATTTGGAGAGCAGCAAAAATGATGGATGAGCTAGATAATTGTCCCTGAGACCCATGTGTTTTGACCTGAAGAATTAGCCTTTTCACAAACCTTCATGGTGAATTGTGACTATCTCTGATGTTTCCATTTATTTAACAAGAAAAATATATGGACACTCATGATCCCATCGTCCTTGCCACACGATTGCTTCTTGGATGATTTTAGCTCAGAGACTAATTCTTTGAATTTATTGAATCACAAGCAATATAAGCAAATTAGATTCAAGTTTTCATCTATAAATGTCAAAAACATGTTTTTCATTTTATGTTTAATGCATTGAATTAATTTTTATTGTCCATCTATGTTATCTTGATAGATAGCTTGGAAAGTGTTGTTTTAAGGCCATGCACAAACAGACATGTCTGGAGGATTTGGTTTGGCCAGTTCAGTATTCAGCCAGTTCTAGCAGGAATCAGAAAGTAAAAGTGCCAGACTTTCTGCTAATAATTTTCATTCTTCATTTATTTAATTCTTATGTGTGTAAAGTAGATAATATTATTTATCCCAGTTTTGCAGATAAAAAAGCTAAGGACAGAAAGACTGTTTATAAGGTGTAAAATTAGTAACACTGGAACTAGAAGACAGCTACAAACAAGTGGTTTCAGAGCCTGTGCTGTAACCACTGCACAGTCCTACCTACGTTACTCCCAATGGCAATGAGAAGTGGAAACTTCCATTAAGACTTTGGGAGTGTCATTAAAATGATTCATTAGCCTAAACCTTTTCCAACTCTTACGTGGGACATAAGAAGAAGAAGAGACAGAATCTGCAAGAAGAGAAGCTATATACATGTTTTGGAGCCGAAAATTCTGGCTTTAAAAAGAGTGTGTGGTTGCTAGCTCTGTGCTATTTAATTTTTCTGAGTGTTAGTTGCTTCATCTGCTTAAGGGGAAAATATATATATATATACATGAGCCTCACCAGAGGATATGTTTATTGATTTTAGAGAGAGAAGTAAGGAGAGAGGGAGAAACATTGATCAGTTGCCCTCCCATATACACCCTGACCAGGGATCAAACCCAACCTAGGTATGTACTCTGACCAGAAATGAACCCACAACCTTTTTGTGTATAGCATGATGCTCCAGCCAACTAAGCCACCTGTCCAGAGCTGGAATAATATTTGTAAGTTGCTGAGAGAAAATAGTTATAAATATAAAAGTAGAATATGACAATATTTAATGTCATAATAGGAAATAAAAGTAGAATAGGACAACCAACTAAACTTCCAAAAATGAAGCAAAACTAAAGGTATGTGGATTCACAATAACACATAGAGGTTACCATCAAGAAATCCTTGTTGAAGAAATTCTGAAGAATGCATTTCAGAAAGAAGGAAATTGGGGAGCAGGGCATAAGGAAAGAATGGCATGGAAAGAGGCGCAAAGGAATTTTAAACCTTGGGGCAAATCTAAACAGCATGGACTGCGTGAGGTCTGTCCCCTTCTTCACTGAGCTTAAGATGTAGCAGAGAGTTAAACCTTAATTTGTAATCATGTAAATTGTAATAATTCATTACAGTTGTCCTGGGTAGAAACATTGCTGCGGAGTACAGGGACAGAGATAAGAGTGACATTCTTCTTTCTGAATGATGAGATAATGTAACCTAATCTATGTTCCAGGTGCATAAGTTAAAGGTCATTCAGACATTTGAACGTTGGAATGGGTGCTCTGGCATCACGTCCTATCACCAGCTATGATTTACCCTCTTTCCTAGTTTCTGTTTCCACTTGTAGTTGCTCAAACACGGTTGTTTTTAGTCTTCACTCGTACACCTGGTGGGAACCCACGCTTTCACCTACTTAATTCACCTGCTGCCTTCAGGTTCAGCTTCACGGTCCTCTCCCAGAAGCCTGTCCTGCTTGTGCCTTACCTGCTTGTCCTAACCTGGCCCTCGCAACTTCATTCAATTGAGATACCCATCCCTGGGGCCCTCAGAGGATGCGCTACATAATTCTTATATTTTCACGAATTGCATTAAGCATATCTGTTTCTATGTTAGTATTCCCCACTAGATGTTAAACCACCGCAGGGAAGACAGTAGAGCATTAATATTTTGTTTTCAGTTATCACCCTTGGCCCCGCTGGGAGAACATTGTCTTAGACAGTCACCCAGAATACAAGGCAAAATGTCATTAGTGTTGTAGATAGCAACAAAAAATGTTGTAGTTACCCAGATGGTATGTCATGTTAGGTATCAACAGCACCTCAATTACTTGAAAATACTTAACCAATAATTTAGTAAGTTGAAGTACAAATTGCGAAAGCAGTAACGTGTAAACATTGCCAGGGGGTCCTATGTGATTTCAACAAGTTGATAAAGATCTGTCTGCTGACAGAGTCCTTAGAGTTTAGAGTGGAGACTGCTTAAATTTTGATTTTGAAGTAATTTGAAAATTGTGGTAAAGTTGTAAGCATGGCAAAAATACTGCCTTTTACCCTTCATCTAGATTTACCAATTGTTAGCATTTGGCCATGTTTCCTTTTTCTCTAACGGTTATTATTTCAGTCCTGTTATTTTGAGGAACTAACTGAGAGTAAGTTTAGTATGTATCCCTTGAAAACAAGGACATTCACTTATATACACCCGCAGTATGCTGACCAAATGCATGGAATCTCAATGTGTGTGTTTTAGTACCTTATATTAACATAGGTCATATTACATTTTTGCTGACTGTTCAATAATTTCCTCTGTGTATTGAGTTTTTCCAAACTAGAACGCAAACCAAGATTACCCGTTGCTCTTAGCGGTCGTCTCTTCAGTCTTCTTTAATTTGGGAGCAGCCTTCGCTTTGTATGACATGTCTGCTTTTGAGGATATGAGCTCTTCTTTTGTAGACTGGGATTGTTTGCTGTTCGTTTATGATTCCTGTCAGGTTAGGCCTTTTTGGCAGGCACACGGCATGAGAGGCGTTATATTCTCAGAGTACCACATTAGGAGGCACGTCGAATCAATGCACACTCAATGTCTGTGATGATAACTTTGCTCCCTTGTGAAGTTGGTGTCTATTGGGTTTCTAAAGCATGGAGTTACCACCTTCCATTTGTGATATATGGAAGAAAACGACATAAGACTTAGTAAACGTTTTTTTCTCTACCAAATTGTCACCTAATATTTTGAGCATCTATTGATGAGTCTTGGCTAAATTAATTATAACTATAACCTTTTCAAAAGATGATTCTATCACTGTTTTATTCCTTCTGCATTAAGTAATTTGCATTCTATTCTGCCTTCCCATTTTTCCTATTAATTAGCATATTCATTTATTTATGTACTTATTTATCATTTTGAGCTCATGGATTCTTAATTTTCCCCCTGGAATTGTATTACTGTCGCTATTTTATTTGTAATTATAAATGAACTAGTGGAAGCTCTGTTAAGTGGACCTTATGGTCTTTTGTCATTCCCTCATTTTTTTTTAATTGCCTACTTTCTGATGTCCCAAGACATTTCACAGTCAGTTTTTACTTTCTTACCCGAACCTTCGAATCAGACTTTCTTCCACGCACCCGTCATTACTTGTAGTGAGTATACTGGTAGTTATATAGACACCAAGGCCTACAAGTTTGGTGTTCTCCTATCTGTCTTAATTTCATATGCATGTAAATCACCAGTTCTTACTGATACCTGTAATTCTATTTTGAATTCAGTGTGTCTGATTTATTTCATGCCCCCCCCCCCGCACCCCCGCACCCCGTGCCTTAATGACATGCTCATTCTGCAGTGAAAACTGGCCCCCACATCAACGTGTTTGCTCCTTTGGTCAGAGCAGTACAACCACAAGGAGCACTCTCCTGTCTGTGGCTAGAAACAAAGGGAAGGCATCGCTGTTTTAAAAGCACAGACAGTTGAAGGAATTCTCTCCAGGCGCCAGCACTCAGCCCTTTGGGAAGGGAGTGTCGCTGGGCTACTGAGACAGCTCTGCCTGTGGGGACAGGGCCTGTGGGGTTGTGACCCCGAGGCACCGCTGGTGCCTGAAACACGATGCCCCTGGCTCTTTAAATATTGAAAATACTGCCGAAACTGGTTTGGCTCAGTGGATAGAGCGTCGGCCTGTGGTCTGAAGGGTCCCGGGTTCGATTCCGGCCAAGGGCATGTACCTTGGTTGCGGGCACATCCCCAGTAGAGGGTGTGCAAGAGGCAGCTGATCGATGTTTCTCTCTCATTGATGTTTCTAACTCTCTATCCCTCTCTCTTCCTCTCTGTAAAAAAACAATAAAATATATTTAAAAAAATAATAAATAAATAAATATTGCAAATACTGCTAAGAATTGATACCAAACAAGTAGCAGTGGCACAATCATTATTTGGGGGAAATGAACAGAAGTAGAGCACATAGAGCAGCAAAGGGGGAAGAGCAAGTCTTTCCTCCCCAGCTCCGCAGCCTCCCAGCACTTCAGCATCAGGGCCACAGCGGCCTCACAGGAGTGCGGGCCCTGAGCTTAAAGGAGAGAGGCGCAGCTCAGCACCAGCAGAAGGTAATTCGCAACCAAAACCACCCTCTTGTCCAAGAGGAAAAAAGACACTGTACCAGTGGTAGAACAAATAACGAGACATTATTTATAGCCATGATTTCTGAGACACAGTTTTTGAAACCACAAGATAAAGAGCTCATGCAGTCAAATATTAATAAGTTATGAGTGCAGCAATCAATATAAGCAAGGTTAACATTTAAATGAAAAACTGAAAAAAGAAACCGTACCCATTTCCCAGAGATCTAATTTTCCTAAACTACTAATGGTTTCTGTAAACCAACATGAAAAGGCCAATGGTCCCATAGGAAAACATGGGCCAGTTCTCTGAACTTGCAGTTCACACAAAAGGAAATACATATTTCATTTAAATTATATATGATGCCAAACTCACTTAAAATGAAAGGTCAATAAAATGCAAAACTACACTAAAATTTTACCTCATGGTGAAAAGTTTGACAAAATACATTTATAAAAAGACAAAGAAACATTAAGTATATTTTCCTGGTGGGAGCATAATTGCAATATTTCTGAAAATGAGAAATATTCAGGCCATTTGACCAACATTCCCTCTTCCAGGAATGATCTATAGAGATAATCAAATCTAGGCAACATTCCATATTTAAAAGTAATTAATCTCTTTTTTTAAAAGGATAAAAATGTATTTATGACTCTTAAGGAGAACATTATTATTGTTAATTTAAAAATTATGCAAAGAACAGCACGTATATTATTAAACCATTTTTTCCCAAAATACATTGATTAGCTTCTCTATATTTGTATAGAATATCCCTTAAACTATATTCAAAGAAAGCTGATAATAGTGAATGCCTTGGGGGTGGGCTAAGGGATTACACTGGAGAAGTCAGGGTGAGAGATACTTCACGCTCTACCTTTCTGACTGTATTAAATAAATAAATAAGAATATTTTGCATTGATAATATCCATAGATTGACAGTACTTTCACTTTCTCCAGGGGGGGTCACTGAATTGATTAGAGTCATTTCCATTAATGTCTCCCTTCCACGCCTTATTCACAGTCAGGAGAGTCAGAAAGAAATGAAAAGTGGAATGACATTATTCTTCAGGAACAAATATTAATGTCAAGCCATTTTACTATAAAATAGTGATTCATGTAATTGCACTGACTTGAAATATGATGCTACTTCTCCATGGATAGATACTTCACATTTATGTTAATGTAAATATGTATTAGACTTCCAGTACCTGAATATGTTATTTGTGTATAGGTGCATTACATACTATTGACCTTGCTTCCACATTTTTATTTTTATGTGAAAATTTGATTTCAGAGTATTGACATTCTATGTATGTGAATAATAATAATAACAGTAGTAATAGTGATAATGACTATAACAAAGTTCCAAGAGATTTGTTGAGTTCTTAAAGGAATAACATTTTTCAAGCCAGTTAGGTTTAGCACAGTTAATATCCAAATCTATAAAACACCCTTTTATTCTCCTAATGACAAATAGAATTGTTACAATTAGGTTAACAATCAAATATATAGCTGCTTCAACCATCTGTGAATGAGCCACAAACCGGATACGAGTCCCTGGTAGAGATTTATCACATTTTGCTTCACAGTGTGCCTCACATTAACGACTGTTTTCAGATACTTACACATGAAATAGTTAAAATAGTTATCACTCCTTACGTCCTGATCACATTACCAACAGTGCACTTGCTCTCTATACACCAGCAGCCTGTCCAGGAAATGGCCACAGGAGCATGCTGGGCTGCCTGAGGATGAATTCAAGTTGTTTCAGGAAAATAGAAGAGTGCTTTTCAGAATAACTGTGATCAAAGCGCATCACTGTTATTTAGAACTCGGTTGAGAGACTGCTGTAATATTTTCTTTAACATAAAATCAATTTAAAAATAAGAGTATCTTTACCATATAGTGATGTGAATGGGTGAATGATGGCAAGTTTTATTTTATGAAAGTACTCAGTAATAAAGTCAGCCGGCCGGGATTGCCACACCGCTCATGCAGAGACACGTGGCCAAGGACAGCCTTTGTGGTTTTCCATTTATGGAAGAATAGTCAGAAGGAAAATGTGACAATAGCGACCTTACAAAGCATTTAAAGTTTTTATTCAATTGCCAATGTTTATTTTATTTATTTAAATATATTTTTATTGATTTCAGAGAGGAAGAGAGAGGGAGAGATGGAAACATCAATGATGATAGACCATCATTGATCGGCTGCCTCCTGCACGCCCCCTACTGGGGGATCCAGCCGTCAACCCCGGGCATGTGCCCTTGACCAGAATCAAACCCAGGACCCTTCAGTCCACAGGCCGACGCTCTAGCCACTGAGCCACATCAGCTAGGGCTTCATTTTACTTTTGAAGTTCATCTGAAATGTTTAGCTTGGTTGATATCTGTTATTGAGGATATGTTTTAGCGTGTGACAGCGATTCACAGAAGTGAAAAAGACACAGCTGCTGGTAGAAAGGCAGTCAATTAAGGGAGATGGACCTGTTGCCAAGTAAATTACAGCAGAGTGCGCAGGGGGCAGTGGAAGCAGCTGAACAGCTTGCTTGCATCCTGCTGGTTTTTTGTCCCTAAGTGCGCAGTCCAGGGGGTGTCAAGCTTGAGCAGGCGGCAGGGAGCCTGGAGTGTTGGTGTAGCAGAGGTTGCTGGGTCACCTTCAGAGACTGGTCCTATAGGGTGAGGGTGAGGTCTGAGAACTGCATTTATTACATGTTTCCAGGTAATGCTGTTGGCGCTAGTCTGGGACCATATTTTGGGAACAGTTGTTGAGTCTTGAATGCAAACACTCCTGATATATAACACAATATATACTATGCAATATAGCCACATCCAACTTGTCTACATAGTAGACTTAAAAATTATCTTCTTATTTCCATTTTTACTTCTCTTCCTATCCTTTCTTTTAAAAAGAACATTGATTCTGGTATACAGGAGGGTTATATTTTAACACCAGTGAGGATGATGTATGGGAAGCTATTCCGATTTCTCTGCCTTCCTTCTTGTAATTTACACAAAAGCTCAGGGAACTCCATTGAAATTGACCTAGGCTCTATCTCACTTTGAATCTAACAGATTTTAATCAGCTCCTGCATTACCAACTTCACTTTAGAAAAATAGATAATTTTCTTAGTAAAAGTTGATATAAAGGAAAGTGGAAACAAAAGCAAATTAAATAAAATCACGGCCATATACATATTTTTGAATTTTCTCCTGAGTCACATTGCCAGATTTTTAGATAATCATGCAGAGTCCTAAGAACATTAGACTTCAAGAGATGTAGCACAGCTAACAGGAACAGGGTCTAGGGCGAGGTTTGTACAGATAGGCTTCTGCCTGGAAATTGTAATTAATCATGCATTTAAAAGGTCCCCTGTGGATGTAGTCAGGCCAGCTTCTTGATTGCAAGTAACAGTGGCCCAGGACTTGTATATGCGTTTGACATGGCATGAAAGTTTTCTTTTCTTTCTTTTTTTTTTCCAATTTTTTTATTAAGGTATTATATGTGTACATATCTTACCATTGCCCCCCCCCACCCCACTCCCATATATGCCCTCACCCCCCAGAGTTTTGCGTCCATTGGTTATGTTTATATGCTTGCATACAAGTCCTTTGGTTGATCTCTTATCTTCCCCACCTCTCCCTAACCTTCCTGCTGTAATTTGACAGACTGTTTGAAAGTTTTCTGATGATGAGTAAATGTTTAACACATTGTGCATGCTAGACATCCCATCAGCCCTTTCTTTCTTTTTTTTTTTTTTTTTTGTAATAGCATGAGTATTCCCCTGTCTGACATCAAAATTTATGATTAAGAATGCTAGCAGTTGTTTGATATTGCTAATATAATTCACTATTGAAAAGAAACTTTCCTAATACTTTTTATTCAAATTTCTGGATTGAATGAATTGAGCAGTACATTAAAATAGCAAGACAAATTATTTTTAAATACTGTCCATTTGCATCCTCTTATGTGTGAGAATCAATTTGGGAGGTGGGAGGTGTTGAGGGGAAACAAGGATGGGAAGTGTTGTTTGTTTTGAAAATATCAGAAGACACATTTTCTTTTTAAATAATATGCAGAGTTAGGAAATTGTAAGCTGACTTAGTTATAAAATAAGCCTTGTGAAATCCAACATGCTAGGCTACCTCAAAAATAGGAGAAGAGAAACATTAGAGAAATTTTCCACTTCAGTTACCTCAGGAAAATATTTTAATAAACCGAGTAAAATTCTTATAATATTAAACTGCATTCTTTCTATCATGGATACAAAATTTCTTCCAACTTTTACTCATTAATGGGAAGTCATAAGACTGGTACATGTAATAGTGTAACCATTCCAATATTTAAGCCACGTTGTTTTACCAAATTATATTCATCTATTTAGTAAAGTTATGCATTTTGTAATGTATTAAACATGTTTCTTTAAGCCGAAAAGTAATCACATCAGTCCTGTTTTGTTTGCTGTATGTACATGTTGTACCTATTTTTTAACCAACTACTCAGAAAATCCTCAGACCTTTGAGCTTATTTTCCATTCTGTAAATTTGAAAAGAGCAATTCAAGCAAAAAGTGCCCTTAATGGATTCGTGTTCAAACACAATCTGTAGCCTTGTTATTGCACATTGTCCCTTGTGTTAGTGGTGGTGCAGAGCACACCTCAGAGGAAGAGGCAGGGCTTCCACTGATGGATATAAACGCGTCTGTTCACTCACCAGTGAACATGTACAGCAGTGCATGCACTCTGTGTGCCGGGAAGGAGTCCCCATCGTTCTGGCTGTGGTCGGACAGCTCACGTGGCCTCAAGTAGCCGAAGCACCAAGCATCTAAGTGTGAACAGAGACGGTGGCACTCAGGTGCCTGTTCTTGACCAACTCAGCTCCACAGTGACTTGTCCCTGTTCACTGGCCTGAGAGAGGCTACGTCCTCTTCGGCAGTGACAGGTAACGAGTATGTGTCAGTCCAGCGGTCCCGATAGAATTCCTTGTCTCTATCAGCTTAGGCATCTGAGCAGCCCTGAGGCCTCACCCAGCAACTTTAGTTTCTCAGAGACCAGAACTAGGTGGTTCAGCCACTTCTATTTAGAAAAAATCTAGGGGGGAGAGAATTATGAATAGGGGTAAAAACAGGGGGTGCAGTGGGTCCAATGACAGTGTCAGCAACCTGTTTTTAATACTTTTATGTTTTCCCTAATCTACCAATTACTGTGAGAAGCTGCTAAAATCCGCCATATGATTTTGGATGTGTCAGTTTTCATAATACTATCTTTTTGTTGTTGTTGTTAAATGCAAATTTCAAAATACTTATGTTCATGTTATATTATTTTCAGTGATTTTTTTCTGCGATTCATACACACTAGCTTTCATTGTCGCTTGACCTTTTTCATATATTGGTTTCCTGCCCCATTAGTGTCAACATTTTTTTACTTGAAATTGTAGTCATGTGTTCTATAAACAGAATGTTCAAAGAAGTTTTGTTTTTAATCAACATTAGCTTTCACATTTCTGATATATGTGGAGGCAATTTCATTTTGTGTTTTCCTTTTTTTTGGCTCTTTTATTCTTCTTAGTAGGGTTCACTCAGATTGGTTAAGTAGTCATTATTCTTTATTATCCTATCACTTGCCCATATTTTTCCTACTTTTTTAATGAGTGTATGTAAACTTTGTAAGTCCACAATTAATGAGCCTCTCTCACTTTATCTTCACAAAACCAAAACATTTATAACATTCTAATGCGTAATACTCCCATGAAAGGAGATAACAACAGTGACTCCATCTTGCACTCTGGACTCCATCCTATTGAACAAACAAATTGCCCTGACCTTGTTGACTTGCTGAAAAGGGAGCTATTTGCTGAAAGAATTTTGCAAGGATTATAAAAAATAGTTGAGCTTTTCAAAGACTGTACAAGAAATATTTGTTTCCCAGTAATGGAAAGGTGTGTTCATGAGAAACCATAATTTGGAAAAGAAAAATGTCCCTCCAATGATAATCTTTGGCAAACAACTAATGTAACCTGAATACTTTTAAACTTTGTTTTTCTATTTAAAAAAATATATGTTTTCATTGATTTTTTTAGAGCAAGTGGAAGAAAGAGGGATAGAGAATGATCAGCTGCCTCCTGTACGCCCCCTACTGGAGATGCCCTGACTGGGAATTGAACAAGTGACCTCCTGGTTCCTAGGCAAAGGCCCAACCACTGAGCCACACCAGGTAAGGTTGTTTTCCCTTTTAAAAGCCCCTGCATCTAGTCCCTGAACAGGACACTTTTCTGGTCACTGCCAGAATCTGTGTTCCCAAATTGCAATTCAAGACCATGAGTAAATGCTTTTCTTGCCTTGTAGTTTTGCCTTTTTCTCTTAAGACTACAGGCCCATCCTCTCCCTAACAAATAATTGCTATTTAGTATTTTAGTTTTACCTTGATCTCATTTATTCTAAACTAGAGGCCTAGTTCACGGATTCATGCACCGGTGTGGTCCCTCGGCCTGGCCTGCAGGGATAGGGCCAAAACCAGCTCTCCGACATCCCCCAAGGGGTCCCAGATTGCGAGAGGGTGCAGGCCAGGCCGAGGGACCCCTCCAGTGCATGATCGAGGCCAGGGAGAGACTGCAGGAGGGCTCCAGGGCGTGTCCGGCCCATCTCGCCCAGTCCTGATGGGCCAGACCCCAGCAGCAAGCTAACCTACTGGTCGGAGAATCTGCCCTCTGATAACCAGTGCATGTCATAGCAATGGTCGAATGGTCGAACAGATGGTCGGACACTTAGCATATTAGGCTTTTATTATATAGGATTATACTTAATTTTACCACCTAGTCGCTATTGTTATATGTTTATGAATTCTAAATTAGATTTTTATCTGCACAGAAGTAATTTTATTATTCAAATTTAAATAGCAAAATCTTATTTGCATTTGCCCATTTGTTTGCCAATATGTTTACTCCCACAGCTTCTGGTATCTTATTTCTTCTGGAATAAATCCCCTTCTCTCATAAACACATCCTTTGATGGTTCTTTAAATAACAGTTGTATTTGTTTCTCTGAAAATGTGTTTATGTTAACTTCAGTTTTGAATGATTACTTAAACAAATAGGGTTTGACATTGAGAATTATTTTTCTCTGTGTTTTGAAGATATCATTGTAGTGTCTTCAGTTCTTCCTGTCGCAGTCAGTTTAATTTTGCTGTATTTAAAAACAATATTTAAGAAGCTTTGTCTCTGTGCTTCTAGAGTTGCACTATCTAGACTGGATGTAGCTTTATCATTATTCATGGAGTTTATAAATCTGAAAAGTCCTCATCTATAATCACTTTAAATTTCCTCTCCCTCATTTCACTGTTATTACCTTCTGGAATTCCTTATTATTTTGTGTTGAACCTTCTCATCCTGTTTTTTTATGTCCTTAGCCTATCTTTTACGTCCTCCTTACCTCTATCTTTCATGTGGACTGTTGGTAAACATCCCTTTATATTTCTCAGTTTACCAGTTCTCTCTGCAGTTGTCTCAGATTTAATGCTCATGTCTTCTTCCCATGGAGTTTTCATTTTAATAATAACGCCATTTTTATTTCTGGAGCATCTATTTTGTAATTTTGCAAAATCACACATCAGGCTTTATAATGCACTAGAGGCCCGGTGCATGGATCCATGCACCAGTGGGGTCCCTTTGCCTGACCTGTGCCCTCTCACAATCTGGAACCCCTCAGAGGATGTTGGACTGCTGGTTTCAGCCCGATCTCCACAGACCAGGCCAAGTGACCCCACCGATGCACGAATTCGTGCACTGGGCCTCTAGTATGCATATAAGATATTTGGTTAAACTTTCCCCTCTCGCCCTCTTCCCTCCTTCCCTCTGAGATTTATCAGTCTGTTCCATGTTTCCATGCCTATGCATTGAGTGTCTGCCCCCTGGTGGTCTGTAAGCATCATAGCACCCAGTTGAATGGTCAAATGGTCACTTAGGCTTTTATATATATAGATTGTTATTTTTCCATGTGTTAATTGTGGTTTTCTTATTTTAAACTCAATATCAGAGAGAGTTCTATTATCTGACATTTCTTAACACATGGTCTTAAGTTTGTAGTATCTTATGACTTATATAATTTTAGCTAGGGTACATGCTCATACCTGCAGGAGGGCATCAATTCCTTAAAGTCCTGCAGGGCTTGGGTTCAGGGTGTACTGCTCCAAAGACGTCTTGCAGTTTTTTCTTCTGTGGGGCACCCAAAGAGAAATAACAACTGGATGATATGAGTAATTTAAACTTGAACTTCAAATTAATGTGAAGGAAAAGCTACTTGTTATGAAATGCCAAGGAGTCCTTTTTCCCCCCTGATTCAGAACTCACAGAAACTTTCTAAACCTCATTTTCAAACATTGGGCCAATGTTTTGATCCTCTTATTTTTCTTGGTGGTGTAACACTTTGGTGATGTAAACTGTATGTGTTTTCTCATTTCTAACTTCTATGGTTTGAAGCACAGATTAATATGCTTTATCTCCACCATGAATTGCCTTTTAAGCACAAGCCACTAGACAAAACTCATACTCTCCCCAAGGGTGGCCACTGGGCCAGTTTAACTTGTCGCTACATGTCTCACCAGGTTTGGGTTCTCTCTTTAGTTGCACTTAGAAATATTTCTTTTATTTTACAAAAAGCAAATGTATATACCTAAAAGTATTCTTTTTATAGCCTATTCTATACATATCCACTTTAGAGGTAGAAGGTTTTTAGTGTTTTAATGTGTTCATTTGCCATCCAAAACATTGGTAATATAAACTGTACCATGCCATTGTGAAAAGTTAAGGCAAATATTTAACTATTCCTAACTGATGGAAAGTTATCTTCTGGATGTCAGTGAGCCCAGAAAAATCAATTTCCTGAACAGTGGTGTTCTTTTTATTCCATCTTCTCGTGTAATATAGAAAAGAGATTTTGTTAAATATCTTTATGTTTATCTGAAAATATTGACAGTCTTTAAAAATCTTAGTGTTGATTATTTTAGTAACAGTGAGCAGTAATGAGACCAAATATCATGGAGAGTTTGTATTTTTCAAAACATAAATGCAACAGCTCATTTAGCAATGTGTCTCAAAATATAGTCATAAATCATTAAAATTGAATAATAGTTGTCAGGAGAAAAGAAAAATGTGCATATTATGATATGATTTTTCTCTCAAATGTTTACAAGATATTTACAGTTTTGGAAATTTTTAGTAAACTATAAATTATCTGGACATTTCTTAAAGTAATACATTGATTTCAAGGGAAAAATGGGATAACAAGTACATTGCCATTTATTGCATTGAAGGGCAAGAATTGAAATAAGTTTTTGTTGTTGTTAATCCTCACCTGAGGATATTTTTCCATTTGATTTTTAGAAAAAGTAGAAGGGAGGGGGGGAGACAGAAAAAGAGAAAAATCTTTGTGAGAGAGATACGTCTATTGGTTGCCTCCTATACATGCCCCGACCCTGGCCAGGGATTGATCCTGCAACTGAGGTATATGCCCTTGACTGGAATCAAACTCAGGACCCTTCAGTCTGAGGGCCAGTGCCCTATCCTCTGAGCCAAACCGGCTAGGGCTAAAATGATTTTTGAAAGCAAGTAAAGAGAAAAACAATTTGAATTCTAAAAGGGCCGAAATAAAGAGAATTTTTGCTCCAGATAAGAGGGAATATATTAGTCACAAAGTATTTTCTCAAAAGAATCTTGTTGCTATTGTCTATTTTAAGAAAATAAAAAGATGTCAGTACCTTTTAATAGTATTACTTCTTCTAATTGTACTTAAGTGCACTTATTTTACATGAAATATTATAGTTTGTTTCACATTGAAAAAAGAGGCCCATTCTGAACTGTCTTTAAAATATTTTAAAAATTATTATATAATTAAAAATAAAATATTCTTTAAAGTAAATACAATCTTTTCCTCAGCAATTTGAAGTTTCTCTGTCAACTTATGTTATCAAGACACCTGTCTTTGTCCTAGTACAGATAAGAACTTAACCAAAATTGTAAAAAATAATGAGTCCAGCAACGTTGGCTTAGAATTCTCTTAAAAATCTGAAAATTCAGAAGGTAATTATGTTGGCTAACTATAAGTCATAATTCTTACCAAGAACAGAATTTTTTTATTGATATCATCCTAAATTATCTTCATTATAGCAAAGCAGAGCTATTATCATTTATAAAACACTTTATTATACATGATTTAATCTGATATTTATAACTTCATGTAGGTAGGAGAATTATTACACTGACAGAGCTTGCTGGTCTGAGCTCAAATAAGTTTTTTATGACCTTTTCCCTGACCTTCTAAAATTCACAGATTCTGTCCTCTGTGCTCCCATAGTGTGTTAAAAATATTTTGCCATTTTTTGCCTTAGCCGGTTTGGCTCAGTGGATAGAGCATCAGCTCATAGACTGAAGAGGTCCCAGGTTCGATTCCAGTCAAGAGCATGTACCTCAATTGCAGGCTCTATCCCAGACCTTGGTCCCTGGTCAGGGCACATGCAAGAGGCAACCAATACATGTGTCTCTCTCACATCGATATTTCTCTCTCGCACCCTCCCTTCCATGTTCTACAAAAATCGGTGGAAAAATATCCTCAGGTGAGATTTAACCAAAAAAATATACATATATTGCCATTTTAACCATTTATCTCAAAACGGCAAATGTGATAAACTATTTATTAAAACAAACCAGTCCTGTGGCCCTGCCAGATTCTCTTCATGGGGCCTGTGACACTTCCCTAGTGCTCTGAGCAGACTCGCCCAGCCCAATGGGATGAAGCAGCCTTACCACTGAGGCTGAGTCCTCACTTACTGAGCAGCTGATTCGGAGGTGCAAACTCTTCTCTCAGGTGGACATACATTCACCCACAGCTCTTGTGCTAGAGCTCCCTGGAGTCCAGCTGAAGCTGGTTTCCTTGCTTATCTCTTCCCCTGCCCCATGCTGCTTTGCGAACTTCTCTTCTTCCTATGTTCCTATTTCTATTTGTGTTGGCTTCTCGTTTTCTATGCTTCCCTCAAAGATCCTTGTTTATCCATTAACTAGTGGCCTAGTGCACAGAGTCGTGCACATTGCAAGGAAATTAATTAGAAGAAAAATTCGTGTGGTAATTATGTTACTGCAAAAAATTACATGTCAAAATAGTATATATAATATAGTGTTATAAAATTAAAATACAAAATATTTTAATATTGCTATTTGCCCTTTCTCTATAATAGAAGTGTCAGAGATGAAAGAAAAGTAGTAAAATGTATATGAAAATAATATATAAATTGATTAATAAGTAAACAATAACATGATATAAAAACAACAAAGACATGCTATACAAATAACAAAAACATAATATTAAAATAACATTGATAAAAACAATGATTGATAAATTGATTAATAAATAACAACATGATATAACAACAACAAAGACATGATATAAAAACAATAAAAACATGATATAAAAACAACAAAAACATGATATAACAACAACATTGATAAAAACAACGACTGATAAATTCATTAAACCTATTCTAATATCTCCCTGTACACCACATTAAGAGTAAAAACACTTTCAGAGTGCTTGACTAATTTCCCTTGTGATGAACTATTTACAACTTTAACTTTAACGTCATACACTCTTCAAACTCGAGAGAAAGCAACATATAACTGATCGTGTCTCAAAACGAATATTCCTACTCTGTCTAGAGTTTGTCCTTGTGATTAATAATAGTCTTCGCAAATGCTGGCATCACAGAAAACTATCTTTGAATTAATATAAATGGGAGGCCAGTGTCAGACAGGGACAAATCAATTCTTAGAATCAGAACAACCTCTACTTCTGCAGATCCTGTTAATACTTCAGCTACAATTATGTTAGGTCACAATCTTTTGATAATAAATCTAGTACCATTACAAAGACCCCATTTACTATTAAGATTTCTCAGTAGCATGATGATCGCACTTACTTTCAATATTAATTTATGACATGGCATTCCCGAAGGAATAATACTATTAAGAAATTCGATGGGAAAATTTTCTTTACATGAGTCAATGTTTATTTTTAAATTGCCAGTGTGCATCACATGTATTGGCAAGTCGGACAGTTGGACAGACAGAAGTTCTGTCATTTAGCCTTTTATATATATACTAGAAGCCCGGTGCACGAAACTCGTGCACGGAGGGGGGTTTTCCCTCAGCCCAGCCTGTACCCTCTCCAATCTGGGACCCCTGGAGGGATGTCCAACTGCCCGCTTAGGCCCGATCCCACCGGTGGGATTGGGCCTAAATGGTCAGTTGGACATCCCTCTCACAATCCAGGACTGCTGGCTCCCAACTGCTTGCCTGCCTGCCTTCCTGATTGCCCCTAACCGCTTCTGCCTGCCAGCCTGATCACCCCCTAACCACTCCGCTGCCAGCCTGGTTGATGCTTAACTGCTCCCCTGCCAGCCTGTTTGCCCCCAACTTCCCTCCTCTGCCGGCCTGGTCACCCCTAACTGCCCTTTCCTGCAGGGTTGATCACCTCCAACTGCCCTCCCTTACAGGCCTGGTCCCTCTCAACTGCCCTCCCTTGCAGGCTGGGTGCCTCCCAACTGCCCTCTCCTGCTGGCCATCTTGTGGTGGCCATCTTGTGTCCACATGGGGGCAGGATCTTTGACCACATTGGGGCAGACATTGTGTGTTGGAGTGATGGTCAATCTGCATATTACTCTTTTATTAGATAGGATAGAGGCCTGGTGCACGGGTGGGGGCCAGCTGGTTTGCCCTGAACGGTGTCCCTAATCAGCGTGAGGTTCCCTTGGGGCATGGGGCAGCCTGAGCGAGGGGCCTGTGGTGGTTTGCAGGCTGGCCATGCCCCCTGGCAACCCAAGCAGAGGCCCTGGTATCTGGAATTTATTTTCCTTCTACAATTGAAACTTTGTAGCCTGGAGCGGAGCCAAGCCTGCTGCTCCCTCCGGGGCGGCAGCCATTTCTGTGGCAGTTAATTCACCTTCTACAATTGAAACTTTGTAGCCTTAAGTGGGTGAGCCCGGCCAGGGTGTGCGTAAAGCTTTGCTTCCCCTGTTGTCGGCGGCAACCCTGGCTTGCTCTCTCAAGCTCCATTCTTTTGCCATTTTTTTGAATTTGTTTACCTTCTATAATTGAAACTTTGTAGCTTGAGTGGAGGCTTAGGCCTGCAATGGCTATGGAAAGCTTGGCTTGCTCTGTTACCTGGGAAACCTTGCTCTCTGTGGCTGTAGCCATCTTGGCTGGGGTTAATTTGCATACTCGCCCTGATTGGCTGGTGGGTGTGGCTTGGATGGTGGGCGTGGCTTATGTAGTGGAGTGAGGGTTAATTTGCATATTACCATTTTATTAGAGAGGACTAGAGGCCTGGTGCATGAAATTTGTACACTCGGGATGGGGTGAGAGTCCCTCATCCTGGCCTTCACCCTCTCACAGTCCAGAGCCCTCAGGGGATGTCCAACTGATGACATTGCTGCTGTGGAGGCGGGAGAGGCTCCCACCACCACCACTGCACTTGCCAGCCGTGAGCCTGGCTCAGGGTTTCTGGCTGAGTGCCACTCTCCCTGTGGGAGCACACTTACCACCAGGGGGCAGTTTCTGAGTTGAGCATCTGCCCCCTGGTGGTCAGTGCACGTCAAAGCAACTGGTCGTTCTGATGTTCAATCGATTTGCATATTAGTCTTTTATTATATAGAATTTTTTTTCTAGGCCCAAGAGGGAGCCACTTCTGCCCAGGGTGCCACTTCAGCAAACCCACACCTAGATAACTTTCTGTCCCTGTAAATGTTCCATTTGACCAGAACCACAGTATATCCAGCCAGCCAATTCCCAAAGGCCCCTGCTTGTCTCTTTCTATAAAAGTGTGCAGCCTCTCTTCCGACTTTGTAGTTCTGTGAATTCTTTCTTGAAAGTGAAGACTGCCTGTTTCATGAAGTTTTAAATAAAATTTGTATCATCTAAATTGTCTTCTTTAATCATTATATATATAATCTTTCCTTTCTTTTTCCAACCATATATATATGAAGTTGGCAGATAGATATAAGAATCTGTTGTTCAGGAGAGAGATCTGGATTGAAGATACAATTTGGGAGTAGTCAGGTACAGCTCCTTGACCAGGAACTGAACCGCCAACCTCTGGTGCACAGACCAATGCTCTACCGCCAAGCCCCACCAGCCAGGGCAATAGAGTTCCATTCTTAAATTTAAAGACTGTAATTTCTCACACCAGATATTTAATTTTTGAAAGCAGCTATTTTTGCTATCAGAGTGTCTGGTATTTGGAAATTACTCAACAGATGTCTGAAAGGGACAAATAAAAATACTGCCTTAAGATCCGGTAGATTTTATACAGCATATTAAAGTTGAGCTTGTCCATTCGTGTAGTAGGAGGTTTTTCTTAAGGCACATAATTGGATTTCCTTCTGTATCTCTGTGTTATACATGCCAGTTGTGAATTGGTTCATAATGGTTTTTACAGGAGTTTCTGCAATGGTCTAACATGAGATCTAATTAGGGTGAATATGTCTCTCTTTCCGAAAGTGTTCTGGCACATGCATTTGCTATTTGATCTCTCTCTCTCTCTCTCTTTCTCTCTCTCTCTCTCTCTTATTTTTTTTTTTTTATTTTTCTTTACAGAGAGGAAGGGAGAGGGATAGAGAGTTAAAAACATCTATGAGAGAAAAACATTGATCAGCTGCCTCCTGCACACCCCCTACTGGGGATGTGCCTGCAACCATGGTACATGCCCTTGACTGGAATCGAACCTGGGACCCTTCAGTCCACAGGCGGACGCTCTATCCACTGAGCCAAACCAGTCAGGGCTGATCTGTCTCTTAACTGTCTTTTCTCTGTTGTATGTAATTACAGCATTATTTTTAGTAAAATTAACTTATAGTACAATAATATAAAATGCATTATATATATATGTATGATTTGCATAAAGTAATATATAAACAAACAATATAATAAATTAAATAGGAGTCCATATTTTAATAAAAGAGCACATAATTATAATTTTGTCATTTATTTCTAGAATAAAAAGGATGCTCTCTAAGTTATGTGGCAATCATATTTTCTAGGTTAAAATGTATATAGTAATTATTTAAAAAAGAAAAACAAGCTTGCATTTTTTAATTTAATTTCCAATGAGAATTTCCAATTTTTAAGAGGTTTGTACTTACGATAAAAGTCTTCATATGTTCCAGAATGTGCTTAGATTTTAGAGAAGAAGAAAAAATATGTGAATAAAGCAATAATAAAAAAAGATATTCGTAAAGAAATTATTCATGTAGCATGTCAGTATAAACATGAAGACTGGAAAAATGTTTAAAGCACATCTCAAAACCATAGAGCAGGGGTCCTCAGACTTTTTAAACAGGGGGCCAGCTCGCTGTCCCTCAGACCGTTGGAGGGCCGGACTATAGTTTAAAAAAAACTATGAACAAATTCCTGTGCACACTGCACATACCTTATTTTGAAGTAAAAAAACAAAACGGCAAAAACACCGGCGTGTGGCCCGCGGGCCGTAGTTTGAGGGCGCCTGCCATAGAGGTATACTCAAAAACCAAGTACTGAATGAAGAAAATTTAAGGAAAAAAAATAATAGAACTGAAATTTTCTACTTGACAAAGAAAAAATAGATGCCTTTTGATTTATTTTTACCAATTGTTCCCATTATAGGTTCCAGATTAGTCGGCCCTTTTCCATTTTTAGGTCATCGAAAAGGATTTCTAACCCAGTAGCCATCTTCATAAGAATTAAAGTTTGTTTTCATTAAGGAAAGTTTTGAAGAGGGCTTTTGGTGCTGTTAAAGCTTGGCTTTTACCTTGGGCTTGCATAAAAGTAAACTATCATGTACTTTATGGCATTTCTAACAGTTTTATTTACCATTATATTATACTAGAGGCCCGGTGCACGAAATTCATGCATGGAGGGGGGTTGTCCCTCAGCCCAGCCTGTACCCTCTCCAATCTGGGATCCCTCTCACAATCCAGGACTGCTGGCTCCCAACTGCTTGCCTGCCTGCCTTCCTGATTGCCCCTAACCGCTTCTGCCTGCCAGCCTGATCACCCCCTAACCACTCTGCTGCCAGCCTGTTTGCCCCCAACTTCCCTCCTCTGCCGGCCTGGTCACCCCTAACTGCCCTCTCCTACAGGGTTGATCACCTCCAACTGCCCTCCCTTGCAGGCCTGGTCCCTCTCAACTGCCCTCCCTTGCAGGCTGGGTGCCTCCCAACTGCCCTCTCCTGCTGGCCATCTTGTGGTGGCCATCTTGTGTCCACATGGGGGCAGGATCTTTGACCACATAGGGGCAGCTATATTGTGTGTTGCAGTGATGATCTATCTGCATATTACTCTTTTATTAGATAGGATAGAGGCCTGGTACAGGGGTGGGGGCCGGCTGGTTTGCCCTGAAGGGCATCCCGGATCAGGTGGGGGTTCCCTTGGGGTGTGGGGCAGCCTGAGTGAGGGGCCTGTGGTGGTTTGCAGGCCAGCCACGCCCCCTGGCAACCCAAGCAGAGGCCCTGGTATCTGGAATTTATTTTCCTTCTACAATTGAAACTTTGTAGCCTGGAGCGGAGCCAAGCCTGGGGCTCCCTCTGAGGCTGGCAGCCTTTTGTGTTGGGGTTATAATTGATACTTTGTTGCCTTAAGTGGGTGGGCCCAGCCAGGGTGTGCGTAAAGCTTTGCTTCCCCTGTTGCCGGCGGCAACCCTGGCCTGCTCTCTCAAGCTCCATTCTGCCGCCATTTGTTTGAATTTACCTTCTATAATTGAAACTTTGTAGCTTGAGTGGAGGCTTTAGGCCTGGCCAGGGCAGGCGGAAAGCGTGGCTTCCTCTGTTACCTAGGAAACCTTACTCTCTGTGGCTGTAGCCATCTTGGTTTGGGTTAATTTGCATACTCTCTCTGATTGGATGGTGGGTGTGGTTTGTGGGCGTGGCTTGTGGGTGTGTCGGAGGTATGGTCAATTTGCATATTTGTCTATTATTAGATAGGATGGCACCGGCATTATCTAGCAGGTCAATGTATTTCTTTCAAGCCTCTACTCAACACACTATTCAAGCAACTTTTTGAAATGTGTACTGACATTGACACTAACATTTCCATTATCAGCAAGTGGGTTATTATCGTTCAAAATAATATAATCAATTAGAGAGAAACTCTTTCCCAGAGAGAATAAGTTACTCCTCTTGTAGTAGAAAGTGTTTTTGTGTATCTTAAAAGCTTTAGACAGGCGTCCTCAAACTACGGCCCACGGGCCACATGCGGGTATGTTTTTGCCATTTTTTTTTTTACTTAAAAATAAGATATGTGCAGTGTGCATAGGAATTTGTTCATATTTTTTTTAAACTATAGTCCGGCCCTCCAACGGTCTGAGAGACAGTGAACTGGCCCCCTGTTTAAAAAGTTTGAGGACCCCTGCTTTAGCATATTCTCATAGTTTATATTCAGATTTGATTAACCTTAATTTGTAAGATTTTATAGAAGATTGTGTTTTCTAGAAACATATTCTGTGGTGGAGAGTAGCATGCAAGACATGTTTTATGGAGCAACTTTGTTGGAACCAAACCCTGTGGAAGGGAGAAGGAAGTAGGAATGGCAGAAGGGCAACTGCAGGCGATTCAGGTCCGGCAACAGCCTTGAATGAACTCCGAGTGAAACGGGGGTAAAATGACTCAGCAGAGTTGTCCCAAACAGCTAGGATTTTACACCCTGCCTCCATCAGACATTGGCTGTAGACATCCTGCGAAGGCCATTGCTTCTCAAAGTGGAGCAACAGCTGACGGCTATCCTTCCTGACAGCTGGTCACTGTGTCCTTCCATGTAGCATGATGGGGGCAAGACATCGCCATGCCTGTCACAGATCCCAGATATTCCTAGTTGGCTATGAACTTAACTCATGTAGCATCCATTGTCTAGAAAATTATTTGTCATGATGTCAATCTTTGGGGTATACTAGATAGAATTGAATAGGAGGACTTCACTGATGAAATAGAGATACATGTAGTATAATTGGGACAGTCAATTGCTCTCAGTATGCACATTCCTAATTGCGTGTGTAGTGCTTGAAAAGGGTTTTTTTTGTTGTTGTTGGTTTGTTTTTTGTGTGTGTTTTTTATAGACACTGTAGTCTGACTTCACAAACTCTGGGAGGGGTCAGGGTGTTCCTTATAGTGGATCAGAGTGATAAAGCATTTTACCAAGAATCTCAGCATGAGCTCCCAGCTTCACCAGTCATAAGGGTGGAAGCATAACTTTGCTTGTTTCTTGTTGCTTTTTAGTCCAAGATAGTCTTGAGCATGCACTTGGAATGCAATCTCATTTCCCTTCACGGAGATACAGCATGAGGTAGGTTCTTACACGACACTTGCTCTCATAGAATCAAATTACATCAGGACACTTAGTTCTGGCTTCTTCGGTCATGTCTTCACTTCCTTAGTGCCCATTCCTCTTCCTCCTATGGCAGGGGCATTTTCTGCTAGTGGTGATCATGAAAGTATTTCTCTTTCCTTCATGATTCTTTCCACATAGTCAATTTATTAGTACTTTACTTTTCAGTATATTTCACCCCTCCCACCCAAAACAATTAATGTTACCTTACGGCCCACTTTACCCCCTGCCTTTTTAACCTTTTTTATTCCTTTTTTCTAACGAATGCCTGTGACTCATACATGTGTCATAGGCCATAGGCAACACAAAAACGCAAGTTATATGATATGACATAGCTTATTATCCCACTCTTTGAAAAAAATATTAAGTAATATGAAATAAAACATCTTTACCTTTGGAGATCTTACCTATTTCTGTTACCATTAAAATTTATAAATTGGCTTATCTGAGAGATTTTATTATCTATAAAACTCTTCGCGGGACTACTAAATTTTGAAAGGCTAGAATTGAAAGACAAATCATCAGTCTATAAAGCTCTCTGGAAGGCCCTGGCAAGGTACCAAGAGGCTTGTTTCATAGTCCAGTGTCCCACCTGAGACCCAGTAATGGCAATGAACTTCTTCCCATGATGTGCTGCTCCAGTCGGTTAAATTAGTAATGAAAACAGATTATGATTTCAAAACCTTGCATTAACTTTAAGTGTATGTGTATATTGAACTTCAGTTAAATTATATATATATATATATATATATATATATATATATATATATATATATATATATATATATATATATATACACACACATATATATATATATATATACACATATGGGATCAATGAATAGACTATGGGACTAAATGAAAGCATAATTTCTTAGATGCAAAAGGTGTTGCTTTTGAAACATGGATATACATTTTTTATAATCACCTTATTGTGAAGTGAGACCCCATCCCCTTGTATCTGGATGAGTTTGTAATTGTTTAGACCAAGAGAATATGGTAGGAGTCACTCTGGGAGTTTTTCAAGACTAAGTCAGAAAGTCATATGTCTTGGTACTTGTTTGGTTGAACACTTGTTCTTGAGGTATAGATACCTGATGTAGGAAGTTCAACTCTTCCCAGGCCGCTTACTTGGAGGAAGCCCAACCACATGGAACGGACTCGGGTAGGAGCTCAGGTCAGCAGACTCACCTGAGCTCAACCTTTGAGTCACCCTTTGAGTCACCTGGCCAACATGCCAATAAAGGAGACTCTGGATGATTCCAGTTCCTGGCCCTTTGAGTCAGCCCCCCAGTAGCTGAGATGTTCCAGCTGAGGCCCCAGACATTGTGAAGCTGAGGTATGCCATCCATCGCCAGGGCACATGTCCGAACCTCTGGCCCACGGGATCTCTGGGTGCAAAAGTGCTGTAGTTTTATGCCACTGAATTCAGAGGTGGTTGTTATACAGCAGCAGGTACCTGGAACACTCAGGCACTACAAATGTATGAACAATCTTATCCCAAGAAGAAGACAAAGAAGTGAAGCTCATGAAAAATCTTAACTTAAAAATTTCCAGCCCCGTTCTCTCATTACAAGATGTTCACAGAGTCAGACCCACAGTAAGTGGCAGTAATTATTGTATGCAAATCAATGCCCAAACTTATTAGCTAGTTTTACTTTTAAATTTTTTGTGAACTTGTTTAACTTGAATTAAGGAATTATCTAAACCTTAAATGACTTTTGTCTATTAAATATGGATCCAATGATTTTCATATACGTATAATGGAAATTAGAAAAATATAAACCTTTTGTTAGCAGGGATTTAACCAAGGTTGATTGACAGTTATATTCAAAAGTCCTGGACTGTATGTTACCCAGAAAGGTAATATAGCTACTTGAGAAATTGACTTTGGTATGTTGCATAGGTGTTTACACAACCTTTCTCTTGAATGAGAATGGCCACTTAGCAAAACCATTTTTAATGTAAGATATTCAATAGCTTTTCTATTCTTCTTAATAAGAACATTTTACCTTGTGCTACAAAAAAATTCCTTCATGACTTAGCACTTTCTTTTTTAGACTTTTCCTCAGATTTAGAGTTTACTGGCTAATCAGCAAAACTCCCATAAGTACTTATCTAGGAGAGAGAATAAAAAAAAAAGTATAAAATTACTAATACATCCAAGCCCATAGTGATTTGAAACTTTTATTAAAAGTTTGCTGAGAGCTTCAGGTATTTATAAGCCTGAAGTAACACCAAACTACTGATACGTTTCCTGTTCAACTCTCCAGGGGCATTTATTGTTAGAGTGTTTCATTCAATGCCGGGGATTGTGTGTAATATTATTTATAGGCCCCTCTGCTACCAGAGCTGGAATGAAACTTGGTGGTTTAGTTCAAACCACCAATTTAATACTCTAATCGAATTGCTTCACTGACTATGCTACTGCCTCAACTGTCTAAAATAAAAGTTGCTTCTGTCCTTCTTACTAGATCGGGTTCCAGTAAAGTCACAACCAAACTCATCAGTCAAGTGCAGCCTGGATTCTTAATGTTAGGGAATCTGTCTGGGAGGTTTAGAAAGCTCACAGCAGCACACTCAGAATATTGATACCTCACCGTCCTTGAAGTTTTGAGATTGCTTTCAGAAAAATGGCAACATGTTAAACAAGTAAGCATCACACCCATGCTGAAACGGCTCACTTAATAGTGCTACCACGCAGATTTGCTATTAGATTATGGTTACTTGTGTTTCTTTGTGAGTCGCTAAGAAGTTCTGCTCTCTTCTGACATCATAGAAATTCCTTTGTCTCAATCTTATGAAAAAAAGAAATGGACATCGACCATAAGACCAATATTTACAAGTCCAGCTTATTCCCCTTCTTCAATCTCTATGCCAGTAAAAATTTTAAGGTGAAGTTTGACATGAGAATCGGCCACAGCGCTGAAGGGAAAATGTTGTATGGTGCTGTGAGGAGAGGATAAAAATGAATCTGATGGGACCTGTCTGAAATCTGAGACATAAAGTGAGCCTACATTCCTCTTTTCATATGTTATTGATATTATGGATCTAAGAGCCTCGTAACCCTCTGTGGGAGTCCTTCATGGATTACAGAGTATTAGGGGCCAATTCTTCAGAGACAGAGCCATGAGTAGGCTTTATTACTGAAGCTGAAAATATATTTTATCAGCTACAACAACTTGGATAGCTCAGCGCCTCCCCTCCCCCACCAAGTGACAAGATAGTCCCCGGAACTTGGCATTAATAGAATACATGAGGAAACTCATATTACACCCAACTAAAAAATGAAAAGAATACAGAAATACAGGTGTTTTGGATGTCAGAAAACCAGCAAGTAGTAATTTACATTGTACTGTTAGGTTGTTGTACTTTCCTATTAAAAGCACAAGGGCTTTAAGAAGATAAATATAATTGGTTTTCCCTCTGTTATAATAAATAACATACTTTTTCAAAGACTAAATTTCCACTCTTGAAGTCCTGAAGGTAAAAGCACAGTGTTTCTTTATTCCATTCTGATGGAGTGATGTGTTTGAATGAGAGCTCAAGCTCTGACAATAATAACTCAACAAATAAAAGGCGGCAATACATCTAATGCTCCCATATTAGCCATTCAAAATGCAAGTCGATGTTTTTAAAAGAGTATTCTAAAATATTCTTTTCAAATAAAAAGCATACACCCTCTTATTTGTAGCTTCTCAAAATATAGTTTTTTCCTACATGTAGTGTTTAATCAATGCACATTTTTATAATGTCATTTATATACATGTATAGCATATGTTAGATATAGATAGATATAAATCTTTAAGTACCTAAAACTTTTAATAGGATAGGGAAACAGAAAATCAGATTTTTCAAAATGTAAGTTCTACAAAAAGTAATAATCTGATCTTCTATAAAGTGACAGGTGACGAGGAGCTACCTTAGGTAGAATGTGTAGTGAGCATTCTCTGGGAAACTATTTGTGCTGTAACCTAAACAGGGATAAGGACCACTGGTTCACAGATCTTTAGTGAAAGACTATAGGAAGGGGTGTGAACAAGTGCAAAGATCCTGAGGTAACTGAGGTGGGGTATGTGGGAGCTGGAAAAGGAGAAGAAAACCAAACTAACTATGGTTGAAAGTCGTGTTTTTAGAGCCTTTTGAGGAGTAATTTCTAGCAAAGAGGCTTAAAAGTTCTTGATCTGTCATAGCTTAGTGACTAAAGGGGGATAAGACTTTATTTTATAGTCACAGATTAGTGAAGCCTGTGACATCTGTGTTATCCTATATAATAAAACCCTAATACGCAAATTGACTGAACAGTGGAATGACCGGTCATTATGACACGCACTGACCACCAGGGGGCAGACGCTCAATGCAGGAACTGCCCTCTGATGGTCAGTGTGCTACCACAGGGGGAGTGCCGCTCAGCCAGAAGCCCTGAACCGGGCTCATGGCTGGCGAGCACAATGGCGGTGATGGGAGCCTCTCCTACCTCCACAGTGCACTAAGGATGTCCCATTGCAGCTTAGGCCCGTCAGTTGGACGTCCCCAAAGGACTCCCGGACTGCGAAAGAGCACAGGCTAGGCTGAGCCCCCCCACCCCTCCCCGAGTGCACAAATGTCGTGCACCGAGCCTCTAGTAAGAATATGTTGGGGAATACATTTATCTTAGTTTGCAACAGTGTGCTGAGCAGCCCAGCACTGAGTGATGTGTGGCAATTTCTTTAAAGGGTTCCTGTCTTTGAAAGAGTTCTATGAACTAACTACGGATTTAAACTAACAAGCAAGTCAATTTGGCTTATTCATCATTCCTATATTTATGTATTCAGTCAATTATTCCACAAACATTGATTGCATACCTGATTATTTGACTCACCCCCTTTCTGCTCTTTAATAGAGAGACATATAAGGAGTCCATTACTAGGAAAGTTGAAGAGGCATCATGTTTGGGAAAGAAGAGTTACTGAGTAGATTGTTCAACTGATGACCAGATTGTAATGACAAAGTCTCACTAGTGATATGACCACATTCCATACTTGATAAATGGCAGAACTTAGACTTGAATCTCTGCCTACGTAATCTCTCTTTTCCTCTTTCATTCTTTCAGTTACTGTGTTCTTGCTTTCTTATTTGCTTTTTATATTTTACTTTTGTTTTTAATTGGTTTTTCAGGTATTTCATCGTTTTTTCCTGTCTTCTGTTATACAAGTTGTTCTTTCATTAAAATCTCATTTTTGTGAACCATGGGGGTGATAATGTTTCCTAGGGAGACTCCAACTGATAGACTTATCAGAACACTGACACATCCAGATGCCAAGAGGAGCACCCACATTCAGGACAAAGTCCCAGAGAAAAGCAGTGGTGCAGGAGCTAAGATCGTCAATGAGAACTGTGGGTGGCCTGGATGGAGGTTGGTGATGGGGTTTTGGCAGATATGAGAGTATCTAAGAAAGAGAAATTACCTCGAAAGGCCTCTGGGGAACCAGGAGACCATCTGTTCCATTCCCAGACCCTATGTTACTTGAGATGCACGTAGTCATGGAAGTTTCCTAAGAAGCAGCCAGATTTAAGCAAGGGCCAGAAGTGACTAGGAAAACAATAGAAGAAAGTGAATTATCAGAAATATATATCCTAGGATTCAGGCAAAGTAGTTGCAAGAAGGAATATTTGGCTACTATTGAAATAGGCCAAGTGATTCAGAGCCTGTGATATTCAAAAGCTACAGAAAGGCACGTTTGCAGAAAGGATTACATAAGAGCTGGCGCAATCATTTTGGAGATATTAGCAGCAGCACTATTGCAGATTTCTATGAATAATTCAAAAAATGAGACAAGACAGGGGGAACTTTGAACAGTTGCCATTATTTAAGGAGTTAAGCAGCAGCTGCCATTCAAGTATAAGACCAAAAAAAGAAAAAGACCTGATTTTTATAAATTTGGGGAGAAATAATGATACTTGTACTCTGGCCTATATGGACATACTGGTATGATACTTTCTCAAAGACCATAGAAAAACTTCCATCTGTTCGTAAGAACTCATTGACAATATTGCAATAAATAAACTTGTGCATATATCATTGATATATGTACAAGAAAATTTTAAGATAATCCCCAGATTTAGTGTTGTGGGTAGAAGAATATATGCTTTTGTGAATTTGACAAATATAGCCAAAGATGTCTCCCAGTGGAGGGTGAAATATTTTATACTCCCACCAGCAATATATGAATGTCTGTGTATGTTTTATATTTATTTCTGTTCTCTTTTTCTGGTGTTTATATACAAGTATTGTTATCGTATTTTTAACATGAAAGAACTTGCTTTTTCTTTTTTCTATTGGGTATGGTTGTTGAAATTTGAACAAACTCATATGAAGATTGAAAAGTTTTCTGGATAAAAGGGGAAGTTTAATATTTGAGAGGAATGTGAGTTAATTAATAATATGAAGTCCTCAATAGTTAGGATAAGACATTGATGTTGAAACTTCTATTTTAATGAAAGAAACAGGTATGTATAGATGCAGATAGGATCGTTAGCAGCTAGAATTGGACTTCACTTCTTAATATATTCTCTTTGTGAAATGGCACAGTAGATAATCTACTGAGAATAAATAACATTTTGGAAGAAATACAAGCAAGTACAAACAATAAAATATCTTTTGTAGGCGTGAGAAGGAACATCGCCTACTGAAACATAATTTAATTGCAGTCACTGCTGGGACACGGATTAACAGTTGCCCATGAATGTTGGCTCATGTGTGCGATTTCCTCCCATTGCCTCAGAAGTCTGGGTACAGACAAAGAGAACTTAGGCAATATGATGCTTGTTGAGCAGGTGGAGTAAAAAGACATCAGGTTTGATTGTTTAGAAATTCTTTAGGCAAAGATTAGAGTATTGGTCTGTGAAATCTAAGCAGGAAAGGAAGAAAATGCACTGTAGAAATTTTAGAGGAAAATTTAATTCCCTCCTTGGCATGTAGCACTACTTTTCTTGACCTGTATCATGCCATGTATCACCATAACACAAGCTCTGAGATGCTAGCTGAAAGCCATTTTGACTGGTGTCCCACATTAACAAAACTCATAGAATGCAACCCGAAGTATTTTTCACCACATGCGCTTTAAATCTTCTTGTGAAGAGCAGTCTGTTTCTTGCCATAGGTAGAGACTCAGGCAGTCTCTCCACATTGCTGATCACACTCAGTTTTAAAAACACACACACAAAAAACTCACATTTTAAGTTATAAACGATCTCAATTCAGCAAGTAATTACTGCTATGAACATGGGTTTGTTTTCCTCACCAACATTTGGTTGCATGTATATGAAGACTGTTGTTCTGTTTTCATGCAATTTCCACCTTTACTGCCAGATGTCATTTTCACAGTCCTGGTGAAGGCAGTGGGAGGGAGCAGCAGTAAAGGTAGCAGGGGTTCTTTATTGATTGTATTTTCAAATCTTATCCATGATCTCTGGGCCTAATCAGAACCTAAGTCTCACTCTCTCCCGTGGGGTGTGGCTGTGGCTTCTGATGGTTATTTGTTTGAGATTACCCTTAGGAATCACTTGGCGACGTGATTGAATGGGCCCATTGTTGCTACAGAGGATGATCTTGAGAGCTCTTGAAGGACATATGTCTGGTCACTCTTAGAGGACTGACTGGACCATGGAGAAGAGCTGGTGGAGAGGTTGGGATGACTCCCTGGGATGCTTGTGGTGGGAGATAAACAGATTAAAAGAGGACCACTGCCCTCCTGTGGACCTCAGTGCTGTCAACCACAGGTGTTCAGCACCACGCTCAGAACATAGATGAGAGCCAGCCAGCGCAAGAGGCCACACACACGGTGAAAGCCAGGGGTCACTGATACATCATTGCAAGGCAACATCTTGAACTCATCCTGCATCTGACTGAAATAACCCCAACTCAATGTATCAGCACTATCTGGAGGCCCAATCTTGTGCAATTTCACACACACAAATATTATGATAACCAACAAGGCTATCCTCTTGCCAATCCACCCTCCTGGGACAGAGGGATGACTGTGGGTGTGAATCAGACATTCTTACTGTGCCTTTTCAACCCTGTGTTTAGGGAATGGAAGGCTGTGCAGAGTCTGGATGAGGATAAGGAGCTGGAGGCTCACAGGGGTTTTGATCCTGACTAGAATCACTCTTCCTGGACTGTTTAGCTGGCCGCATATATACCTACCTACCTGAGGGGGGATCTTAGAAATTTTTGAGGAGGACATCCCCAAGTTCTGAGTCCTTATTTTAATTTTTCAGGAGCTTCTCTAACAAAATACCGCAAGCCGGATGGCTAGACACAACAGAAAGTTGTTTTCTCATCGTTCTCCAGAAACTAGATGCCTGAGGTCAAGGTGGCAGCAAGGCCAGGCTTCCTCTGAAGGCTTAGGGTTAGAATTCTTACTTGCCTCTCGTGGTGGCTGCCAACAATCCGTGATGCTCCTTGGCTGGTAGATGGACTCTCTGTCTCTGTGTCCACATTCCCCAGAAGGACACCAGTCATAATGGATTTAGGGGCCACCTCAATCTTGTATGACCTCAATTTACCATGATTATGTTGGCAAAGAACCTACCTATAAGATCAGATTCTGAGGTTCAGGGCAGACATGAATTTTGGTGGACATTATTCAATCCAATCAATGTACCTCCAGAAGCACAGAGCCCTAGATAAAGGCCTCACTTGCCAGGGCCTAGGGACCATATATGTGTGTGTGACACTGATTTGCACAAATAAATTTTAGTTATTTTCTTCATAAAATCAGCTTAAAATGATCTGCCTCATGCTCATTTTGAAATTTCATATCTATTTTACCTTGTTGCTACATTCAAAAATGTGAATTAAATGTCCTATGATAAGCATATATGTCCAGCCAAGGATGAACTTGCAATCATGTTGAAAAAATAAGGTCTATATTAAACAACTAGGAAGTAAATAGATAAGTTATGATTAATAATACAGTCAAGTAGTATATAAAAATGTTGCAATAACAATATGGGAAAATGTATGAGATGCAGCTAAAGAGGGTGAGTTATGATGGTTGCACAACAATAAATATGTAAAAAAAAACACTGAATTGTACATTATAAAAGAGTGACTTTTATAATTTATAGATTTTATCTTAATAATGCTGCTTTTAAAAATGGTAGAAGAATTGTCAGTCTGAGATGAGGTTAACTGAAGCCCACTTTTTGGAACAAATCCTCTTTAAGATGTCTTCAAGAAATTTAAAAGTATAAATTGAAAATTGTAATTAGTTTTAAAAATCTACATCCTACGTTTTGTGTGTGTGTGTGTATGATTAAAATACCTCTTTTTAGAGATAAGGTTTATTTAAATAGCTGAATGGTTAAGAAACATAACTATTATTTAATTTTTATAAAATACTAACATTTATAGCAATTAAATAAAATAATAATTTTACTTTAAACTTATATGTATATAATAGGCTGAAGGGATACCATGAATCTTCAAATTACCAGATATAACACATTTTTTCACATGCATAGACATAGATTGAAACCATGTTTTCCATCTATCAAGAATTCATTTTGCTACCTAGTTGAGGAGAAATCCAGGCAGGGTAGAGAGGGCATTGTTATTAGGTTGTAATCTTATTTAACATCTCTATTAATCATCTAGTGGGGACAGAGATACAAGCTAATGAAACTTAAATCACAATAAATTGTCAAGTGTTTTAACACCAATTAGTACAGAAATGATAAAAAGGGACCTTCGGTGATTAAAGGGCAACCACAAAATGAGATTCAACTTGGAGAGTATAATATAGTTGGCAAGTAGCCCTTGGAAGGAAAAATGTGTAAAGCTATCATTTAGAATTGGAGGACATATAAAGAGCTCCCAGCCAAGAAAAAAATAGAGTTCATTCACTACACCAGTATTGCATGAAATGTTCAAGAGTCTTCTTTAAGAAGGAGAAAAATGCAAACAATAAAATGGCAATAAATACAGAACAGAAAGTCCACTGTGACTCTCACTGTCCTTTAGGGCAGCTGCCCTTGACTTGGACACTCAGTGGTCCTTCCAAGCAAAACAGACCTGGAAAATAGCCTTGCATGTGTCTGTGAGTGGAGAGATTCGTAGACACTGGTGACAAAACTGAGTCTAACTTGATAAGTTGTGACGTACTTCAACTGCACCAAACCTAATTCCTTTTCTTTGTGGACACAGGACTTGATGAAGTTCAGCTTGCTCTGTGGCACTGTGACCGAGTTCTAACAGTTCAATGTGAGCACTAGTGATACATTTCATTCCCAACCCTGTTTCCTTTGATGTTCTTTGGCATAATCCCCCAGGTTCTTTCCCCTCCCACCATCACGGTGCAGATAAGCATAGAGACCTTGGAGGTCATATATTAAGGATGGACCAGATGCCCAATAGAATTTGGATCTCTGAATTGGTTCTCAGAAGGAGGCAGCCAAAATGAGAAACACCCTTATGTACATTCATGAGGAATAAATTTTTATCTTGTTGCCGTCACTAAAATGTTTATAGTTTGTATAATATTGCTTCCTTGTATCATCAATTCTACATGTATTCTCTTTTTCATTTTTCTTTAATATATCGCAACTCTGAAGTCGGGATGCATCCTACCAATAAAGGTGTGTTAGTGTTATTGGGTAGTAGTTTTTCCTTCACTATAAAGTAATGTTAGTTCTCAGTCAATAATGTCTTAGGTTTCATGAAATATGGTCATTCCCCAGGTTATCTTGATGCAAAATCCATGATGTTAATCACTACCTACATTATCTATCCCTTTGAGTTATGGACTTCATTGTGTAAGATAGCTGTATGGTACATGGTTTTATGCTTTGTTCATTTCAGAGTATTTCTTCCTTCTTGTTCAGCAGTTCACCTAGAAAACCGTGAACATTATCATAAATATTTTTCTAATTGCATTACAGATGTGTAGGTGGAAATTAATTTGTTAACTTTAGCTATTTATAAAATCCAAAGCCCATAATATAAATTGAAAATACTTCACACATTTTTAAAAACAATATTGCTATGTGGTCACAAATTGAATAAGGTTTGGTACAAGTTAAAATGATTTATACTATAAACTAGAGTTCAAGTATGCATAGTGGTGAAGGCCACAACAGTATAAAAATACACATAACAATAAAGATCAACTGACCATTTGTTAAAGTTGACTCAATCTACCCTTGGAGAGTAGCAACGGTTTAGGCTGATGAGAATGGAACTTGGACTCTTGGCTCTGTAATGTACTGGCTTTGTGAAGGCCAGGAGTTGTGATATTTAAATAACCAAATCTAGTTTACTCATCTGCCAGAATCACAGTAATATTGATTTTATAAGATTCTTGTGAGGATGGAATATAGATTGACAATAGGCACTGAGTAAATGCTAGATCCTCCTATGCATCCCCTTTAACTTACAGGATTTTTAGTCGAACTTTTACATTTATCTGATTTCTGACTTAAATAGATGAAAGTGATTGCAAAATTAGTTGCAATCTCACATTGCTTGCTTCGAAGAAAAGGTGGAAGCAAAACTAACCCTTTCCTGCGTGCCTCATTAGCTCAGCAAAATCTAATTTTCTTTTAATTTCTTTCACTTCCTATGGGAAACTCCAAGTGATTATTGGAATTCATAGTCACATTTCACAATCTTTGTATACCTCTGTGGGTTTTTACTTTGTAAGATAGAACCTGAATATCAGTTTCGTATCACACTGCATAGGTTAGAGGAAGGTGGTATTATATTTTGAGGGGGAATGGCAGAAACTTTATTCACTCACTTGTGAACTTTTCTCAAAGTTGCTAAAATCTCACAAAGGAATTAGACACATTCTCATATCTATGGACAAAGAAATGGGCCATTTCCAAAAGCAGAGGCCATAATAACTCCTCTGAGGCAGTTATACTTCTATCTTTCTTAAATGGGGAAAATAAAATGTTGAATTGGATGGCAAAGCATCCATGAGAATGGTTCCTCCTTATTACGGGCTAGCAGACACAGCTAGAAAATCCACTTTTACAAATAATTACGACGGTGTTTCCCCATAGTGTTAGCAGGTTGTAGCCATCTCGGGTTCTATAATACACTGGTGAGAAGAACTTCAGGAGAGTGGCAATAGACTTTTCAGAACTTATTCACAGAGGAACAGTCACAGCAATCTTTTCCACTGCCGATCAGGATTGGAGAAGGAGATGTCAGGTGTGCTGTGTGTGATTTTAAGAGCAGAAAATGATTATGAGACCCTCCTTTCAGAAGGAGGACTGAGTTAAGGAGCTATGGAAGTAGACTTCTGAGCTTTCAATAATAATTAGTGGAGTAGGAAGCATTAGGAAAATACGGCAATACTCTTGAATTCTTCACTAATATCTGAAATCTTATCATTTGGATATTAAAAGAAGTGAAAAATAGACTGACGAGGTTTGTTTTACCTTTTAAAAATAAATTTTTATTACATATATGTTACATATAACAATTATATATACATATAGAAAAATTAAAAACCACCATACAGATCAATTACTTTTCATGACTGAGGAGACTCATGAAATAGAACCTTATCCAATATCCTCCGTTATCCCTCTTAGAGTCACTATTTCCCCTCAAGGAACTACCTTTTATCACATTTAGGTTTGCTAGTTTTCAACTTCATACACAGGGAATTGTGTAGTGCGCATTTTTTGTGATGAACTTCTTATATTTTTAGGTTAACCTAGGTCGTAGTTTATTCACTGGCATGAATTCAGTCTTCCATTAAGTGAACACACAGCATTGTTATCCATTCTAGTGATAGGATTAGGGTTGTTAACCATTTTGGGGTCTTTTCAAATAGTATTGCTATGAATGTTCTTCTATATGGCTTTTGGTGAACATATATGCACAATTCTTGAGCTGTATACATAGGATAATAGACTACTGAGTCATAGTATAATGGAAATGTTGTCTTTATTTAGGTTTTACTTTGCATTTCCTTTGCTACTGATGATATCCAACACCTTTTCTTGTGTTTATTGATTCTGAATATACTCCTTTGCAGAGTACCTGCCTAAATCTTCCACCTATTTTTCTGTGTAGTTGCTTGCGAGGTACTGATTTGTATTTCTTATATGTTCTGGATATAAAATTAAGTTGGGGACTATATTGAATTTACTGATGAATTTAGGAAAATTAACATCTTTACAACATTGAATCTTTTATTTTAATTTACATATATATTTTTTATTTATTTCAGAGAGGAAGGGAGAGGGAGAGAGAGATAGAAACATCAGAAATGAGATAGAATCATTTATGGGCTGCCTCCTGCACACCCCATACTGGGAATTGAGCCCACAACCCGGGCATGTGCCCTTACTGGGAATTGGACCCTGACCTCCTGGTTCATAGATTAATGCTCAACCACTGAGCCACACAGGCTGGGCATATAACATTTAATCTTTTAAACGATAATTGTGATTCATGCTTTCATTTATTTAGTTACTTTAAAATTTAGTAAAAATTTATAGATTTGTATAAAGAGGTTTTGCACATTTTTCATTGGAAAAATTCCTAAATATTTGTGGGTTTTAACATTATTTTGACACTAGTAAATGCTATAACTTTATATTTTATTTTGTTGTCTTTTTTATGATTATCCTTGTATTCAAATTATTTGCTAAATTTATGAATAAATTCTTAGAGTTTGTATGTTATTCTCTACTTTCTAAGAACATGATCATGTCATGTGTGAATAATGGCAATTTTACTTTTGCCTTTCAAATCCTATGCCTTAGGTTATTCTCTGGTTGTATTTCCCAGAATACAACCTCCTGTGACATGATGAATAACTGTGGTAAGAATAGGCATCTGTGTCTGTTTTGCCCAGTTGTTAAGGGAAATTCTTCAAAATTTCACTAGAAATTATATTTTTGTTAATTTTTGTAAGTATACTAATCAGGTTAAGAAAGTTGCTTATAATTCCTGTAGCTAAGTTTATTTTAAATATAATGGCATGATATTCTGTCAAATATTTTCTTATATCTATTGAGATTATCATATTTTTTCACCAATATTTCTGTTACTATTGTTAATTATGTTGGCTGATTTTCAACTGACTCCAACTTTTTATGTAAGACATGCAAATAAATTATAGTATATAATTATGTTTTATATATTACTGGATTCTATGTACTTTTATTTAGGATTTTGCATTTATGTTCATGAGAGTGTTTGGCCTCTACTTTTATATCTTTCAATGTCCTCATCAGATTTTGGTTTAAAAATTATGCTGGCACCATAAAATGAGGTGGAAAGTGTGCTACATTTTTCCATTCTCTGAAATAATTTTTAAAATATTGCTATCATATTTATCGTAAATATTTGAGTAAATGACCACTAAAACTGTATGGGGCCAATGATGTTTTATAAGAACATCTTAAAAAACAAAATTCAATTTCTTTGACAGATACAGAACAATTAGGTGGTTTTTGTTTAGTCTTATTTTCATTTTGGCAAATTTACCTTTTTTTGCTCATCATCCCTTCTTGCATTTCTGTGTTCCTCACTGAAGTGTTCTTTCTGTCGGAGAATTCCCTTTAGTACGTTTAAGTATATCTGCTTGTCACAGATACTAGCAATATATATATTTGCCTAAAACATTTTCTTTTGCCTTCACTTTTTTCTGGGAATAGAATTATAGTTTGGCAGTAATTTTCATTTAAGATTTTAATGATTGCATTATATTGCCCTCTGATTTTGATCATTTTTGTTTAAAAGTCAGATAATGGTCTTATAAGTTTCTATTTTAAGGTTAATTTATCTTTTATCTCTGGTTGCTTTCAAAATATATTTTCTTAATCTTTGGTTCTCAGCAGTTGACTAGGATATGCCTAGTTATGATTTTCTTTTCCTTTCTAAATTTTTATTCACTGATTTTAGAGAGAGAGAAAGTCTGACTTGCTCTTCCACCTACTCATACCCCACTGGCTGGTTGCTGTGTGAGCCCTGACCTGGGATGGAGCCTGCAGCCTGGGCACATCTGGATGAGGTTCCAACCAGGTGAGCCACTGGGCCAGAGCACGATTTTTTCTTATTCATTAAAGGTTGAAGATTGCAGAGTCTGTTAGATCTAAGGGTTGAAAAATTTTTAATCAATTTTTAATCAATTATATCTTGAAAAATGGCTCTGTCCAACTTTCTCCTTCCAAGAGCCCCGTTAAAAATGTCAGCTGTTTCCGTGACACACCCACACAGGCACACGCATTCCTTTTGTTATATTATTTCTGCATTTTATTCTGTATGTTTTCTATTGCATATATTGTAGACCAAAAACTCTTCTAAATGGTTATTATATTTTTAATTTTATATTTCATATAAATTTCAATAACTTGTGGACTTCATATTTTATCTCTTTCCCCACATGTCCCTCCTTTTCTATTTAAAATCTTTATCTGACAACTCCAAAATCTGCTTCCCTGATATGTTTTATTTTTACTGTCTATTTTTTTTTCTTTTTTTTTGCTGCTGCTGACTTTCCATCATTTAGTTATTTCTCTTGGCCGGTTTTGTTAATGTTTTTAATGAACACCAGACATTATTTTAAAAACTTTCTTTTTTTTTCAGTTATCTTTTCCCAAGAGTTACTCTCTTGTTTGCAAGCCAGATGGGGAGGAAGCTGGCCCTCCCAGTCCAAGCAGGCACTGACGGTGCACCTGGCTCTGGTCTGCTCAAGGTCATCAGCAGCCTCTGAGAGGATCACCTTGACTCCTCGGTCTTTCAGGGCATCCTCTTTCCCACTGACCTCCACAGTCCCCAGCTCCACGGCTGCCGGAACCCACTCTGCTTTCCTCAGCACCTGCCATCCACTGACACGACCGTCAGGGCCATTCTGCATGTCTGTGATGGGGTGTGTTTGCTCAGGAGCTTCTCTCCTGTCCTTCCCTGGATGTCCCGCTCTCTGCTCACCCTGCCCATCTGCCCTGCAGGCTGTCCACGTAGTCATGAGAGCCCTCAGTGTGGGAATAACAGTTGTCTTCAGTTTCTGGTCTGATGATTCCAGCATCCCCTGCATGTCTGGTTCTCACACCCACTGTCTCTCAGGCTGGGTGCTGTGCTGTTGTCTTGCCTTCGGCATACTTGGCATTTTCTCTTGAGTCAGGCATGATGTGCCAGGGGAAGAGAACTGCTGAAAACAGGCCATTAGTGATGGGGCGCCATGTGGGGAGGGGAGGCAGCCCATAACCCTGTGATCGGGTGGCAGTCTTTCCGTGAGCATATGCCCCCGTGAGCATGTGCCTCCGTGAGCATGTGCTCCCGTGAGCATGTGCCTCCGTGAGCATCTCCAGGTTTCTCAGGTTTGTTTCTGTCCCTTATGAGGTAGAAGACATGGCCAGAGTGGGCAGGGATTTGGCCCTCAGCAGGTCAGGCTCTGGGTACTTAGATCTCCCTGATGGCGGGCCGTGTTAAGAAGAGTGCTCCTGCCCTAGCTGGTTTGGCTCGGTGGATAGAGCGTCAGCCTGCGGACTGAAGGGTCCCGGGTTCCGTTCCAGTCAAGGGCACTTGCCCAGGTTGCAGGCTCAATCCCCAGTGGGGGCGTGCAAGAGGCAGCCGATCAATGATTCTCTCTCATCATTGATGTTTCTATCTCTCTCTCCCCCTTCCTTCTTCTCTAAAATCAATTCTACACTAATAAAAGAGAAAGATGCAAATTGACGGTACCTTCGTGACACCCACCAGCCAATCAGGAGTGAGTATGCACATTAACCCAACAAATATGGTGGGTTAATTTGCATACACATGCGCTGCTCTGGGCAGCATGGGAAGGGGAAAAGAGACTCAGGGCTGGAGCAAAGGCAGAAAGGCGGCTCTGGGCCCAAGTGAAGGCGGTGCTGACAGCCAAGGGAAGGAAGGCCCATTCTTGCACAAATCTTCATGCATCAGGCCTCTCGTAAAAATATATTAAAAAAAAGAAAAAAAGAAGAGTGCTCCTGTGTATTGGAAAATGGCTTCTTTCCTTGCTCCCTGCCTGGAGCCCACAGGGATGTTTCTCTGCGACTTCCTGGGGGAATGGGCTCCACTCCTGGAGATAAGTCTGGTGATACAGCATGGTAGGGGCCCTCCTATGACAGGATCCCCTGGAGCTTCTAGCTCTCAACGTTGCCAACATGGTGCCCCCAGTGATTTGTCAGTTACAGTTCAGGGGTCCGCCTGCCTCCAGGTTCCGCAGTGGGTTCCGGCCCCGAGTCCGTGCTCCAGGGAAGCCATGCCTCCCTCTTTGCCCGTCTTCCATCTTCGGGACAGGAATTTGCCCTGTGTCCTTCCTCCTCCTGTGACCCCAGGAGAGCTGATGTTTCAGCCGGTTCGGGTGTTCACTTGCTGGAGTGGAGTGATGACTGCCAAGCCCCTTCCAGGCGGAACCAGAACCTGGACGCCTCTACCCTGGACTGGAGAGGGTTTCTTCTATCATCCTAGATCTGTCTCTGACTGTAGTGAAGCATCCATCTTATATAAAAACTGCTGTTTGAAATTTTAACCCTGCTATTTTGGCTTCTGTAAACGCTTGCTTGCTTAAATAATGAGGAAAATAAGACTACTCCCATTCCAGAGAGGCCGTGGACTATGCCCCAGACAGAGTTGTCAGTGCTGGCACCAGGCCAGGCCTTGAGATATGGTCTCACGGCCCCTTCCCAGCACGTAGGCCTTCTTTCCCAGAAGGCCCGGAAGTCTCATTCCAAATCTGGGAGACAAAAGAGCTAGGAAAAGTATAAATAGAAAAGGTTTCCTCCATGTGGGGGGCCCAGAATTTGAAAGGCACATTTTTCTCTGGCCCTGCCCTTAATAAAATGTAACTCCCTTTCTCTAAGCATGGCTTGGTGGTTTTTTTTTCCGGTCTTCTGTAACAGTAGAACTCAGCAACTAGCACAAAAGTAGGACCCTGAAGACTGTGAGACTTGGTGCTCTCCTTCCGTTACACAGACCTGATCCCCAAGTCCTCTCGTTTGTGTTTGCTTCTTGTCATCCCATCCCTGTGGACTCCCTAGAGCTCGGCTGTTTCTCATGCTCTTGGGCACTCTGTCTCACACTGAGTATGACTTACATGCCACACTAGAGTGGGGCAGGGGGGGACTGCTGACTGTTGCCAACACTCTCCAAAAGATTTTAACTTCTTGGAAATGTCATTCCCTTAAATATAGGATGCTTCATCTGCTCTCTAATACTTTAAAGCAAAACACACACACACACATGCACCTGCACACACATACACGCACACACATGCACACACACGCACTTTATGTCTTCTGTCCTTTCTAGGCATTGGCAGGAACATGGGAATGGTCAAAGTCCTTTTATTGCTTTTAGATATGGCTGCTTTGATTGTTTCTAACATATTCACTGACATCTTACTTTTTTCCTCTCTCAAAGTACATCTTCATTGCATCCAGAAAGGACACCAAGTCTCATTGTCATTATCATACAGGTCAAAATATTTACAATTTTTATTTGTTGTAATTTCTTTGAAACCTCCATTATTTAGAAGGGCTTGCTAGTTTTTAGACTTTTGGAGATATTCCAGTTCTCTTTCTGTGATTGGATCCTAGCATGGTTCCACTGTCATCAAAAATGTATTCTGAATTATATCAGATCTTTTAAATTTGTTAATACATGCTTTATTGCTCTGCCTGTAATCAATTCTGGAAAATGTCGCAGGTATAATAGAAAGAATATGTGTTCTTCAGTTGTTTTGGGTATATTCTATGTCAATTAGGTTCAATTTTTAAAACACAATTTTGTCTCATCTTCTATACCTTTACTGTTTTCTGTCTTGCACTATTACCCAGAGAAATATGTAGAAAGTCTTCCAATATATGTGTGATAGTGCCTATTTCTTTTTTATTTCCATCGATGTTTGCTTTACATAGTATGAACCTATATTATTACATGAATACAAATTAGGATTGGTGATCTCCTGATTGACTGATCCAATTGTCAGGTTGAGGTATCTCTCCTTAGTGCTAATAATTATTCTTGCCTTAAAAGTTGTATTTGATGTTAGCATAGCTCTATCAACTTAGTTGTTGTGTTTTGTTTTGTTTTGGTATATTTCCCATACATTCATTTATTTTTGTAATCATCACTCAAGGATACGTTTATTATTACTGATTTTAGAGAGAGGAAGGGAGGGAGAGAGAGAGAGAGAGAAGAACATCCATCAGTGTGAGAGAGAAACATAGATCACTGGCCTCCTGAACATTCCCAGATCAGGAATCAAACCTACAACCTTTCAGCGAGGATGCACCAACCGTGTCACACCAGCCAGGCTCCCAGACATTCATCATACACTTTCCTGTGCGTTTTAATTTCAGGTGTGTCTTTTTAATGCACACTATATTTAAATTATGTTTTTTAATCCATCTTTTATTTGATTATTTAATTGCCTTGAAATTACTGGAATTGTTTATATGTTTGGGTTTATGTATATTGCACTACAATTGTTTTCTTTCTTGCTCACTTTTGGATTGATTGAGTTACTTTAAATTTTTCTTCTTTATGCCATTGTTAGTTGTAAGCTCTTTGATTATTCAGGAAACTACAACATGAGTAGTCTTTGACATTGTAAAATTTAACATAAAAATGAGTTCTTTCCCTATCACCCCACAACGCTAAAATTTTTAAATAATGTGAATCATAAACTTTCTCTTACCTGATGTGCTTTGGTTGCCAAACATTTTAATTTAATTACACATACAATTCAAACAACACACATGGTTATTAATATTTTATAAATGTAGGATTTTCGTTGTTCTTTGTATTTTCCTACATTCTCATGTTTTGTTTTGGTTTTTGTTTTTGGTTTTTGTTTTTTGTGTGTTTGTTTTTTTTTCAGGGTAAGTGAGAGAAGGCTAGGGACTCAACAAGGGAAATAAATCTAAGAAATTGAGAAGGAAAAGAAAGAGTATTAAAATCCTTTGATTTACTACCACATGTCAAAGACTGTGCACTATTTTAGTAACAATAATATTAATCATTTATTCTCTACACACCACAGGCCAGACACTATCCAAATTCTTCATATGCAGGAAAGCTTGAGAAAAACTTTCTGGAATGTGGTTTAGCCTCTTCTGTATAGATGAAAATAAGTAAAATTTACTTATCAATCAACAAATGCATATTATGTCCTTTTATGTGCTAGAAACTGAACAGCTGGAGATAAAGCAAAGAAGTAAACAGGCAAAATCCTGATCATGTGGTGGATACCTTCTGCCATAAGATATAGGCAATAAAAAATAAATAAAAACAAATTAACATTATGAATAAGTATATGATGTGAGTATGATGGTAAGTGCTATAAAGAAAAATAAAGTATATGTTTGTTTTGCTTTTTCATACAGAATGGTGAGAGGCAAACCATTATTTGAGCAAATTCCTGAAGAAAATTTTAGGCTCTAAAATTAATTAGGGTTCAGAAAAGTTAAAAATTGCAAAAATTTATAAAATTAATAAAATGATGAGTCAGTCTTCCCAATTATAAAGTCTGCACTTATTCCACTGGTCCAAAGTAGTAGAAAGACTAGATGAAGGGAATAATGAAAAAAAAATCAGGCCTGAGGTAATTTAGCATTTTTAAGACTAATTTTTTCTAAACTTATCACGCTTTGTTTTCTTATCTCTTTTGCTTTCTTGTTTAATGACAAGGAAAATTCTCTCAAAATCAATATATGGAATTATAAAATTACAGTATCTTAAAGGAATTTTAAGTTCAATGGATAGAAATCTACTTACTTATTCATATGATTAATCTTTTCATTTTGTATATGAGGAAACAAGGATACATTTTACATTTACTCAAAGTTACACTTATGAATCTCTCCCTGTTTCCTTGTAATCAAAGTCCATCAATACCAATTAAAAATAAATGCTTTGAAGACAAGGAACAGTGAACTTTACTTTTATGTAAGGAGGAAAAATAAATTGTGTTTAAAAAACATCTCCTACTGTTCATGTTTTTTCTCTCTCCCAATACTTCACCAAAACTATTTTACATGAAAAGAATCATATTGCAATGGGGAGATGACACAGGAGAATAATAATGAAGAGGAGCTGAATTCCATCAAAGAGTAATCTAGAATGTAATAATTGGGGTTGTCAGATAAAATACAGAACACCCAGTTAAATGTGTCAAATAAATAATGAAATAAACAACAAATAAGATTTTTACAAGAATATCCCAAATATTGAATGGACATATTTATGCTAAAAAATCACTTTTATCTAAAATTCTAATTTATCCCAAATATTGAATGGAGATATTTATGCTAAAAAATCACTTTTATCTAAAATTCTAATTTATCCCAAATATTGAATGGAGATATTTATGCTAAAAAATCACTTTTATCTAAAATTCTAATTTAACTTAAAATTCAGTATTTCTATATGTTAAATATATGCCAATTTATAACTTGTAAGATGATCTATAAACAACCAATTTAGTAGAAAGAGAGCTTGAACTTGAAAGGAAAATAGACTATCCTGAAGTAGGCTCTCTTATTACTTTCTATGACTTTAGGTGCTTGAGGTATTAAATGGGCCTTGGCAGATGGCTCAGTTGGTTGGAGCATCATCCTGTGCACCAGAAATGTTGTGGGTTCAATTCCAGATTTGGACACGTACCTAGGTTGCCTGTTCGATCCTGGGTAGCGTAGGGCGCTTCTGGAAGGCAACTGATAGAAGTTTCACATCAATGTCTCTCTCTCTCTTCTTCCCTTCCTCTTACTCTCTAAAATCAATGAAAACATATTTTCAGGTAAGGATTTTTTCTTTAAAAAAAGTAGATGGGATATTGGAAGGTTAAGACAATCTAATCTAGTTATTGGGAGTGGAGCAGTCATCCCACACAAAATTTTAATTATTTTTATATAAGAAAACTTTATAATAACATTCCTTCCTCTGAAAGTAGTATGTTGATTAGATTTCCCATATTTGATTAATTGATTGAGCTTTGATATCTCTTTTGCCTTCATCTTTTTTCATAAATACTTTGGAAGATTCTTCTAGCTCTATTTTTCTATTTTGTAGAGGTAATCCACACATAATTGCTACTTGCAGATGCTAGAACACCCTGGAATGCTACCTAACTACCTCCTCTCCAAAACATTTGAAAGAGAATAGTTTTAACGATGATTGCTGATAATTGTGTTAATTCTTTTATAAAGGTAATTATCACTTTTATAGTGTTTTTAGAAAACACATAATATGTGCTGATCAAATTGGTATTTTCAAGTCAAAATAAACATGTGTATAAAACCATGCTGAAGTTATACATGTAGAGTAACAGTGATTTTATTATATTTGTGGGCAAACTCTGCAGTACTTGAAACCACATAGTACAATGTGTATGTAGATATAGACTCCACGTTAAAAAATAGTTATTAACATTGCTAAAGATATAAGAACAAAGCAATAAACACAGAAATAATTTAACACAATTATAAATTTAAATTGTTACCATGTTGTAATGATTAAGACATTGGCACAAATCTCTATGACATGCAGCATTTTTTGCCAGTTACTTGGATATATTAATTGACTGTGTCTCTTTATCATTTAATCATTTTTATTGGGAATAACTGAGGAGGGAGATCTAAATCTGTAATTAAACTTAGATTATTTTTATTTTGCATTATAAGGATTTTTCTCATCTATATAGAATTTCATCATTTGAGTAAAGTATTTAAAATTCTTCACAACTATAATAAAATTACATAATATGATAACAAATAAAACCATATGTAGGTAACTATAGTTATTAACACCTATTAGATAGAAATTACTTTATAAACTTATTTTTACATAGCAACAAGGGCTTTAAATGCACTAAGCTTGTCAAAAATGTTTAAAGTTGGTTTGTATTTATATTCCAGTGCCTGCTTCTAAAGGTCATGCTTCTAAAGCATGCACAAAAAGGTGAAGCAAATCCACTTATTCTCATATTACCCTCTCATCAAAACCAAGGCTGAATTTCCATAAGGAAATATGGTATTGGTGACATTTTCTAAGAAAATGACATCTACTTTACTTGGAACTTTTAATATTTTGGACTTAAGAGGTAGAAAAAAATATAACATCTGACATTTAATACTTTGTATCATTCAGGTTTTCCACAGAAACAGCTTTGAATCTCAAAAAGGATGCATTTTAAACATATCTAAGGACATTTTAATAAATATTGATAAAATGGCTATTTAAGAAATATGGGCAATGCAGGAAGCCAGAAAGGTTGGGGGAAGTATTTCAGGGCTGCTAAGAGCTGTTCAGACTCAAAGATGTGAAGGGGCAAGAGGATGGAGCAGTTACTAGATCTTGGAAAATGTAAAGACGGTTGTAAGAGGGTGCTCCAAGAAAGGAGCTGTGTTATTTAATAGACTTGGCAGGAGCCGGGGGATTATATATTCCAATCTCAGTCTTCTCCTCTCTCTTCTTCTTCTAGTACCGTGGTCAGCAAACTGCGGCTCGCGAGCCACATGAGGCTCTTGGGCCCCTTGAGTGTGGCTCTTCCACAAAATACCACAGCCTGGGCGAGTCTATTTTGAAGAAGTGGCATTAGAAGAAGTTTAAGTTTAAAAAATTTGGCTCTCAAAAGAAATTTCAGTCGTTGTACTGTTGATATTTGGCTCTGTTGACTAATGAGTTTGCCGACCACTGTTCCAGTACATCTCAAAAATCCTATGGGAAAGGAACTCATTGATATAGTCTATAAAGCTAACACCCAATGAACTGGTGGGGGGAAAGTGGGAAAGGGTAAAGAGGCGATCTAGAGAAGCAAACAGAAATATGCAACACAGTCCACCCCTTTGCTTCTCAATATCTAGTCACGTTCTTTTTCTCGAGGACAAATTTTTGTAACTGTAACCAAACACAGGTTGGGCTGCTTGTCGCAACGAAAGCCAAACTGGTGGTACTGGTGCTTTTGAGAAGAAAAGCAGTTTATTCAAGTGCTGGTAACCTGAGAAGATGGCAGACTCTTGTCTTCAAAAACCATCTTAACCTCTCAGTGCAGGCAAAGGTTTTTATTGGGAGGAAGAGGGAAAACAGAACAAAGACATCAAGGTCAGGGGTTGAGGTTCTGGTCAGCTTCGATAGGGGTAGCGAGTTCCTGTGGTCAGACTGCCCCAGGCCCAGGCAGGATCTGGACCAGCAGGTTCCTATATTAAACTCCTAAGGTTGTTAGTGATGTATGGCAGGCATGACTAATTGGGCCTTTGTCCTAAGGTGTGCATCCTGCTCCCTAATTCAGGGAGGATGTGCAGGATGTTTTCCCAGGGGCTGTGATATGGATCTTTAAGGTTAGCATCCTTGAGTTGTCCACCTGTTCTTTTGTCAGAATTTCCGGGGTCTTGAGACCAGGCCACTTCTTAGATTCACAGGATTACCAAAACTACAGATCTTAATAGCATAGTAAAGACTTCTCACATGCAAGCGTTAGTTTTAAGAGAGAAAAATAATCAGGTTAGAGGAAGATGCTGGGTTCAACCTCTACCAAGATTAATAGAAGTAGCATAGTATAGTCCTTTCCTGTTACATAACTAAACAAAATAGCCTAAGTTCTCGTTTCATCATGTGAAGACAGCACTTTAGATAAATTTCCACCTAAAATACAGAATGTTAACTAGCACCATCTCTTAATATAAGGGGAGGGAAAGAAATGATTAATATGAAACCTGGCTTGACAGTCTAATTTCCGTAATTTCCATTTTTCAACATCCATGCAATGTTCCTTTTGCAGTCTGCAATTACCTAAAATGGACAGGATTCTTTACTAAGTGGGGTGACCTACACCATTTTTCCTGGGATCTGAATCATTTGTGTGCCAGTCTTTATGTTCTATCAACTATTATTGGGTAAAGGGGTACTAAAAAGTATTAAAAGCTGGTAAACCCTTCAGTTCCAGACATTGCCATCCTTGTCCTATGGTGGCGCAGCTGTCCACTCTATCCTTGATAATGCAGGTGGATCACTTTGCCAGGAGAGTGACCCTCTCTCTGCATGACATATGGATCACAGAGAGCAATTTCAGCCTCTTAGCTAACGGTACCTGTGTTCCATTGATATATGTTTGCCTTGAACATTAAGATTTCTAAAGCCACTAAAAATCAAAGTCATGGAAACAGGAAGCCAAAATTCTTCCAGTGGTTTGTTTTATGAAATGGTGAGAAGAGAATGCTCCGACCCCAGCCCCTTAGTTTCTCTATTCTCTATATTCTAGCTGTAGTCAAAATAGCATCATACAGTGGCTTCTGGTCTATGGTATATACTGTAGGGTGGAGAATGCTATGATCTTAGAAAGACTTGCCTTTTAGTCAGTGATGTAACTAAAATGTTAGTAGACTTCTCCACCATTCTATGAACCCAACTACATTTAAATCATGAGCATATGCTAAGTAAATTCTATGGATGCCAGTTCATTGCTTCTTCGCCATATAAAGATAGATACTTTGATTGGTGGTGATATTATGTCGCATGTCATAGAAATGGGTACCTGAATGTCCCTGAATAGCATTGCTGGCAGAAATATTACAGCCAGAACAGCATATTAATAAAATACATAGATAGATAGATAGATAGATAGATAGATAGATAGATAGATAGATAGATAGAAAGATAGATAGATATAGTGTGTGGAATAGATATACTAGATATGATGAAAAGGGTCAATGTAATTAGCCTGCTAACAGGTGGATGGCTATTCTTTTGGGAAAGAATATTTTATCAGGTGCTCAACATTAACCTCTAAGGTCTGGCAATAGCCAGATCAGCCTCAGTAATGACAATGCTAAGCTGTAGACATCATGCATGACCTTTATACCAACCTCCATGGCTACTTCATAGGTACATCTATCAAGCATGAAGAGAGATGTCTAGATGGAATCAATGACATCATTTGAAGAATTATAACCATCATCCTTTCATTTAAAGCCCCCTCTGAAATGAATCTTCTCTGATGCTCATTCATAGTGAATACAACAATCTGCATTGTGCTTATACCAAGAAGTCCATTTAATTACCCCTTGCCCAGACTTACCACCTATCTATCAAATCTGTTCTTTTCAAAATCTTGACTAGCCATCTAACCCATTTGCTGGCATAGGCATTTTTCTTAGTCTCACCTCCATATGAAGAGAACAAACAGATGTACTTCCCCAAGTTCTGTCCACTGGGAAGAATTCTTTTTATTGCAACATTCAGGCCTCCCTTACTGGGGCTATAATACAATGGCTATCCACTTCCAGGTAGTGTAACATATTGTGCAGATGCATGCTTTTCCTGCCAACATAAGGTGATCACATAAGGCTCCCGCTGAAGTCTGAGTTGTCACATGAAGGAGTCAGTAGAGCAGAAGGAACAGTTACTGTGGATGTGTAAGGTACCTGTTTGTGCAGTATACCTGTTTCTTATCCATCTTTGTTTTGTTCTTACACACTTTATCTCCAGGATTCAGTGGAATATTAAAATATACTTCCAAATTTATGACTCAGTGGATTAGAAAATAGCCAAATCATCCTGGGCATTCTAGAACACACTTTTCACTGAAATTTGGATTTTTAGAAACACCAGGGGCAACCTTTCAAAGGGTCTCTGATGCTGATAGGTGGGGGATTTGATAGTGACAATATCTAGGTCAACCTGGGTGAGGAGCCATCCGTAATGTGGAACCCACAAGAGCTTTTCTCCCTGGAAAGAGATCATGGCCTGAGTATGAAACCGTGAGTCTGAGCTGCAGAGGCTGCACAGCACGTTTCTAGTTTTTCTGCTGCAGAGACTGTCAACATTTCCTATACAGGGAGAGATAATAAGTATTTTAGGCTTTATGAGCCATACAAACTCTGTCACAACTATCCATCTTTGTTGTTGTAGCATGAAAGCATCCATAAACTATAGTAGGAATAAGAGGAGCTATATTCCAAGTTGCTTTATGGGCATGGAAATTTGAATTTCATGTCATTTTCATGTGTTATGAAATGGTATTCTTATTTTGTTATTTTCCAACTAGTTAATAATATAAAAACTATTCCTAGCTCACATACAAAAATAGGCAATGGCCAGAATTGGCCCACAGCCTATAGTTTGGCACCCCTGATTCACAGGGTCATGTAGCCCACGTGGTAGGCATCCTGACCTGCAGGATAGACCTGCTGAATAAGTTGTTCTGGCTTCATACCCCCTCAGAAGCAGTTTTATGGATTACCCAGTGAATGTATTGGAGTAGCAAACTAACATGTGATGTAGGTTGTCTTCAAAATCTAAAGTCACCTTGACGGCAGATGTTGGAGCAACGTATTGCTTACTTCAGAGAAGGATATTCTGCTGTGATAAAGAACCACGAATTCCTAGCAACTTTGCCAATGTGGCAGGCCCCTAAAGATCTACAGAGTTCATTTCCCATCCTCCGGCATACATGAATCCTGCTGGGGCATCAGTAATGTTTACGGCTCCCTGATCATCTTGTCTATCTGGCATAGTATCTTTAAGATAAGCAAGTAGCAGGAGGTTCTCTGTTTATATCCAGAAGATCAAGGTCCCTCTAGACTATATCATAATGGAGAGCTGAAGAGCTGACATCAGCCTGCGGCAGCACAGTAATGTATACTGCCATCTCATACATATAAATCCAAGCAAATTACTTCTTATAATATTTTGCTTATGGAGAAAACTAACAAAAAAAAAAAAGAGAGAAACATTTGCGATTTCATTAGCTGCATGTCTAGTGATTTACTTTAGTAAAGCTACTCTATCAGGAATGACAACTGGGAGTCGCATCACCATGTAACTAAGTTTCTGATATTACACCTTCATTCCTTAGGACACATCTATATTTTGGACCAAACAAAGAGATCAGTCAAATTGAAGCGGGGGAAGATCATCACTCCTGCATCTTTCATTTTTTTTTTGGGGGGGTGATGGTATTAATCTTTGTTACTGCCCTAGGTGTGTAGTATTGCTTGTGCTTTACTATCATATTAGGGAGGAAGGGCTGATCCAGAGCTTTCATGCAGCTCTTTCTTCCATAATGTGCTTACTTTGCAAATCAGGGAACAAATGCGAGAATGCTTCCAGTTGTAAAGTACATGCATGATTATTATTTACTAGAGACCTGGTGCACGAAATTTATGCATGGGGCGGGGTATGTCCCTCAGCCAAGCCTACACCCTCTCCAATCTGGGACCCCTAAACGGGCAGTCGGACATCCCTCTCACAATCCAAGACTGCTGGTTCCCAACTGCTCGCCTGCCTGCCTTCCTGATTGTCCCTAACAGCTTCTGCCTGCCAGCCTGATCATCCCCTAACCACTCCCCTGCCAGCCTGATTGATGCCTAACTGCTCCCCTGCCAGCCTGATTGCCCCTAACTGCCCTCCCCTGCAGGCCTGGTCACCTCTAGCTGCCCTCCCCTTTAGTCCTGGGTCCCCCCACAACTGCCCTTCCCTGAAGGCCTGGTTGCCCCCAACTTCCCTCCTCTGCTGGCCTGGTCACCTCTAACTGCCCTCCCCTGCAGGCTTGATCGCCCCCAACTGCCCTCCCTTGCAGGCCTGGTCCCTTCCAACTGCCCTCCCCTGTTGGCCATCTTGTGGCAGCCATCTTGTGTCCACATGGGGGCAGCCATCTTTGACCACATGGGCAGTCATCTTGTGTGTTGGAGTGACAGTCAATTTGCATATTACTCTTTTATTAGGATAGAGGCCTGGTGCACGGGTGGAGGCTGGCTGGTTTGCCCTGAAGGGTGTCCTGGATCAGGGTGGGGGTTCCCTTGGGGCATGGGGCGGCCTTGGTGAGGGGCCTGTGGTGGTTTTCAGGCTGGCCACACCCCCTGATGACCCAAGCGGAGGCCCTGGTATCTGGGATTTATTTATGTTGTATAAGTGAAACTTTGTAGCCTTGAGCAGAGGCCAGGGCAGGCCAGGGCGGGTGGGGAGCTTGGCTTCCTCCATCGCCAGGGGCAACCCAAGCCTCCTGCTCTCTCCAGCTCCATGGCTGCCGCCATTTTTATTGGGATTTATTTATCTTCTATAATTGAAACTTTGTAGCCTTGAGCGGAAGCCAGGGCCAGCCAGAGTGGGAAGGAAGCTTGGCTTCCTCCATTGCCAGGGAAACCCAAGCTTCCTGCTTACTCTGTCGCCACAGCCATCTTGGTTGGGTTAATTTGCATACTCGCTCCTGATTGGCTGGTGGTCGTGGCTTGTGGGTGTAGCAGAGGTACGGTCAATTTGCATGTTTCTCTTTTATTAGTGTAGATTCTGGGACTGAGAAAGGACCACAACATGAGTGTGAGATCCCACTGGACTCACTCGGGCGGACTCCATCTAGCTCATGACCTGCAGAAGCTCCCAATTGTCTGGCAAAGCACAGTGGTATTCAGTTTCCAGAGATCAGCATGAGTTCAGAATCACTACACAGTGACCACGGACAATTCTGGGTATCTCCCTTTCCCTGGAGTACCTTGTCCTGTTACAAATGGCAGCCCTGGGGCCTCTGAAGAAGACTTTGAGGGCATTCGTGATACATACCTGTGGCTGAGTATGTAGCATGTTTCCACACAGGCAACTGGCCTCTTTCTCCGTCAGGGACTCTAATTCAGTGAGACCGGGAAACCACATCACGGAGATTTCTGCCTACCACACCTAGAGCATTTTGACCCATTTATGCCAAATAAGAACTTCATCCAAAGCCTATTTCATCACAAGGAACCTCTGATCCACTAGCCATCACCACAGATCCACACATGTGAGCACATTCTGATTGCCACTTTTCCTCTAGCTCATGCTGGTCATATTTGGCTGCGTGTTAGAACCACGTAGAGAGCTTTTACCCAAACCAAGTCCATCAGCATCACTCAGAAGATGGAGTCATTATTTTTTAAATACTTTCAAGATGAGTAAGATGTATAGCTAAGTTTGAGAACCATTGCTGTAACTTGTGATAATTGCACTCACATTGTCCTGGAAGGGTAACTATTGCCAACTGCTCTCTATAACTAAGATTTAATTATTCCCACTCAGACCTGAGAATTCAGTTTTATGGTATAATCTCTGATCCAAAGAGAATAGTCATAGAGCTTTTCAAAGATGTTGGTGTCCAGCTCACCAGTGAACTTTGTGTACCTGGTGAAGAGCATGTCCTCTCATGAGGAATGAAGGGAAAGTAGTGAGCAGATCACTCATCCTTGATAGCCTCCAAACTGCATCCCCTTTCTCTTCAAATTCCTTCCTTCGTTATTATTTTTTGTTAATCCTCATTCAAGGACATTTTTCCATTGATTTTTAGGGAGACTGGAATAGAGAGAGGGAAAGAAGAAATATTGATGTGAGAGAAACACATTGTGCCCTTGACCGAAATCAAACCTGGGACCCTTAGGTCCGCAGGCCAACGCTCTACCCACTGAGCCAAACCAGCTAGGGCTCAAATTCCTTCCTTTATAATATGTCAAGGAAGGTCTAGCATCAAAACCTCAGCTACTACAAACCCATCAGGCTATCAATGCTGCTCCATCACTGCCTGGGGGCTCTAGCCAACTCACTGAAACCTGATTCCCAGCAGAACAAATGCATCTGTATCAGTAAATTCCTTCACAGAAAGTATTACTGTGCTGCTTTTGAACTACCAACCTTGAGGCAGCTCCGATATATGCAGATATAAATTGCATGGTTCTGGAACTTACGGTAAATGTATTTGTTTGGTTTACTCTGGCTCCTCTTGGACTTGCCATCTAGCTACTCTGGGATCTAATCCTGTTATAGCCCTAGAAGCAATAAGGATAACTAGAGGTGAAAAATGAGGAGAATCAGAACTACCTAATAAGGGAAAAAGCTGTAGTTGTTATTGAAAGGTTTCATTCAGGGAAGGCTGGATTTTTTTAGGCTAGAGATGTAGAGCAAAGGAAGTTCTGGGGAATTTGTAGTTCAAAGTTTCAGGCCTCATTTATGTCTCCCTAAATATTTTCATCTGGTACTTTAAGGTCCACTCCTTCCCACCAATGCCTTATCTTATTCTGGAGAGCTGACAGGATAGTGTTTAATTGGACCTGCAAGTTCTTCAGACTTTACAATCAGAATCCAAGCTTGGTCCTCAGCCTGGCCTTTCTTTTTACTTCAGAGCTGCCATAGAGGCTTTCTGACTCTCCACCCCTGTTCCGAATTCATCTTAAAAGGATTTCAGTTTCTCATTTTCCATGTGTACTCTTTTTTTGGGGGGAAAAGCATTCAACAGACTCTGTAATCATTATAATCACTGTTGTTTCCATAGCAACTACATACCACCACCACTTACCCATTCAATGCCTTGCCCTTTTCTGCTTTTCATTGCCTGCCTCTCCTGGGTCATTTGAATAAGAATGATGGCCCACATTCCATAGTTTTTCAGGAACACATTTCCTCTGGAAAGAGTGATATCTATCCACTCACCAAATATTTGAGTAACCAATCCAAGACCCCAGTGAAAAGCATTTGTGTCTGAGATCCAACTCTTGTATCACTTACTTGATCAAAGTAGTTCTAGTGGGAAATATTGCACAGGACACGATAGTTAAATAAGGTTGGGAACCCAGGTCTTCCTACTGTGTTAATGAACTCTTCGTGGGGGTGGGGTATTACTCTTACCTCGATAATTAACCTGCAAGTCTGGAAGGAGTAAAAAGAAAATGAAGGGTCCATTCCCTTTAGTGGGACAATCTGGGAAATGGGTACATTGCTTATATTAATACTCCAGTGGATAAATTTTAGTCACCCAGCCAGCAGCAGCAACAGCAAGGGAGGCTGGATAACATATCTTTAGTTGGCTCCCGTATGTCCCAGATGGAAGGATTCTAATATATGTAACAAAAAATGAATGAATGAATGCTGGGCTAATATCTAATATATTTTTATGTAGAAATAATTTTTAAGAAGAATTTCAAGTTATTGTTCAAATAACCAGGACACGTTTATAGATATGACTGACTTGAACACAATTGTCTCATGTAGAATATTAGAACTAGAGAGAAATTTGAGCTGATTTAACCTGAAACACTTTTTACATAAGGATGAAGTGAATCCTAGGGAAAAAAACAAGTTATTGAAGGCAGCAGGGCTCCTTCCGGCCGCATGTGGGCTGTATCCCATTACTCCTGGTTCCTAGTCTCCTTCCCACTAGCCCCTCCTAGTTACTACTATCTGCTATCTCCAGGCTTTGTGTAGGGATGGAGAGATGAGTGGTACATAGCCTGGTAGCTAGACTCTAACCACAGAAACCAGCACTCTAATAAGAAAATATGTATGCATATAGTTAAGAATAAAACAAAAATAGTACATAGAATATTGAAGTAAAGAAGAAGTTATGATATCCCACATGTAAAAGACAAGATGTCCAATGTATGAGGTAAATTTTGAATTAAGCAGATCTTTGTAATAAGGTTATAGTAATTATAACTTTAAAAATAACAAATGAAAAATTAACTCTGTTTGCTAAAATATTTCAAAGTACCTTAATTTGGGCTACACTGGACTAGAAAAGTAAGCACTAAACTTCAGTAAGACAAAATTTAATTTTTAGTATTAAATGATCGCCATCTACTATGGTCAGGCACTACTCAAAGTACTGGGTTTAAAATGGTGAACTCCACAGAATTTTATCTCCAAGGAACTGACTGGAGTTTAGAGACCTTGATGCGTCCTTACACAGAAAGTGCTTAGACGGTGCCTAGCATTTTGGAAATGCTATATGAGTGTTTGCTATTAGTGTTGCTTGTTTTCCTAATGGACACTCACTTCTGCAATGTTGTTGGTATTTGATGCTGTTTTTCTGGATGTTGACAGGACTCTCTCAAGATGGTTAGCAGTTCCCAGAGCATCCTCTGAGACATAGTCCAGTCATCCCACTCACTGCTTCAGCCTCTGGCCAAATGCTCTGGTCACTGAGCCCCAGGCGGGGCAGGCGGTGAGGCTACCTGAGCTGAGATGCTCCTGGTGACTCTCCCCTGCCCTTGGAGCCTCCCCCATCCTCAGCCAGCAGACTTTCTCTCCTTCAGTGCATTCTTCCTTTGTTTATGACTTCTTCCAGGATTGTTTCTCATTATACGCAACATTACCTGCTTTCTAGCTTTCAGTGTTTCTTCCTCGTTTTATTGTCTTATGGGCTCATTGTGTCATTTCATAGGATTTCAAAAGGGGGAGACGATTATCATCTTCATCCTGTCATATAGCTTTAATTCACTAAAAAAAAAACCACACACATCTTGATATATCAAGTGGTACGAAGATGTTTAAGTCATGATTCTTTGCTTTCCAAGGGAAGAAATATTAAACAAATAATAAAATTACTAATTTAGTCACACATTCAATAAATACATAGTCAATTTCTTCAAGCTACCAGATATTGTGATACTTTGATAAAATGACAACTAATGCAGACATAGCCCCTGCCCTAACAGAGGTTACAAACTGAAAATAGTATGAAAATAGACAAGCATTTACAATGAGGCATGATAGTGGAGAATAGCAAGCTGCTGGAACACACTGCAGCTTGAAATACTCTCCGTGCACTGGGAAGGGGCTGGTCATGAAAAAGCTGCCCTCCTGGGGGATGGAGTTGGGTTCGAGGGAGAGGTGTTTCTCTCTGGCTGGAGGGCCTCCCTGTGGTGGCACAGCTCTCGCTGGCTCTGGTCTTGGTCACTTCTAAATCTCTTCCTTCTTCGGGCTGATTGTCGCTAACCCTCAGATGAGAATGTAGTTTTATTTCAATTAGTTATGATATATGGCCCCAGTGATATGCATGCATCCGACTTCATAATAGCAGTTCTTAGGCAAAAAGTGAATCCATAAATTCTTTCAGTAAATTTATTGAGCACAGGGGAACAATGACATGCTAGGTTTTGTGTGACTTTATGAAGTTGTGCATTTATATAAACCTTTGGCATATTTGCACGTAAGAAAACGTAGAAACAAAAAGGAAACTTTACCCTGTGAATTAAGCCAGGCAGTAAATTATAGTACGTTGATTAATTCTTTTGCTTCACCTTTATTTTCTAAGAAAAGTAAAATTTTTGAACATATATCGAATTCCCCAAGAGGAATCCAATAGTTCCCAAAGGAATCAGGTTACATCCTAACTACATGGTTGAAAAATCAGATCACAATCCCTTGGTAATCCAAGAAAGGAAATACCTTTATAGAAGAATTTCATCAAGTAAAGGTTTCCTTTCCTTATTGAATCTGAGCTGTGTTTCATTAAGTCCTGAGCAGACTACCAAGTTCCTTTTATGTTTTACAAGAAAAAAAGGGGCCTCCAAAGATAGACTTCTGCTTCTCAGTACAATCTCAGTCACTGACATTTCAAATCACAACAAATTCTGTACTTTCATAGACTCATTCAAGTGGAGGCTTGGAGGAGAAGTCTATGCAACTGAAGCAAAAATAATGCTAATTTAACATAAATGATCAGCTTATATCCTCCATATATTTAAAAAGGTTATAGGTCTGTTCTTCATAGATTTATTGATGTGTAATTGATACATAAAGAACTGCACATATTCATTGTGTGTAATTGGATGAGTTTGGACATATGCAAACTCCGTGAAATACCATCACCACAATCGAGTTAATAGACATTGAACGCTTTCCAGAATTTCCTTGTGTCTCTGTTTTTGTGTTTGTGTGTTTGTGTGTTTGTGTCTGTGGTAAGAACCCTTAACACACTATATGCCCTCTAAATAAATTTTTAAGTGAAGCAGGTCTGCTCTTTCATGTTTGTGTATGGAGATAGAATAGCCCTCTACAGGATCCAAAATCCTGCCAAGCATATGAATAACAGTTGGACTCTCTCTTGATTACCTTTCTATGCCAAGTAAAACTTTGCTTCCTGTCACCCCACTAAAATATACTGGAATGAAATCACAAAAAAATGCTCCTATCGGAGCATATGGTTGAATGAGCTCTACAGCACAGATTGAGTATTGAGCTTTGCACAACAATAAATTGCAGGTTTAACTGCCTGAAGCAGTAGAACATAGAGCCTATTTTATGGCACTTGTACTTATGGAACTAATTCAAATAGAAAATTATCTATGATATATTTTTGAATGAAGAAATTTCAAGAATAAGCTGCATATGTCTTCAAGATTTGGTTTAACCTTGCAAACATATACGGACTGTCCACACAGGAGGAATATACTTGGTTAAGCAGGTGTCAAATTCAATAAGCAAAAAGCCATGCGGGGGCTCTTCACAAAGAAATTTTATCTCTCCAAAAGATCAAAGAAGTTTCTATTCACAAATAACAGTACAACACACCGCCATGACAACAGTCATTTTGAACCAAATAATGCTTTGGTTGGGTTTATTTCACTGTATTTCATCTATCTTAAGCCATTAATTATAAGATTCATCTTTATTTATCACATACACCATGATTAAAAAAAAAATGCTGCCAATGGAACAATGATTTAATGTTTTAACCAGTCATACTTGATGCACATAAAAGTCACATTTAATTTTTATCTATTCTGGGGTTTTGTGTGGTGAGCAATATTCTACTACGGATCCAAACAACAAAACTTACACAGCTTCTGCAGGGCATTTTTCTTTCTAAGACCTATAAACATTAGCTTGCTGCTTTGAAAGAAAATGAGGACATGGAGCTATTTCTCTAATGGTAAATACTGGTTTCACAAATATCGAAACTACCCCTGATTAATCACTTTTCATGCCTTCCTGAATACACAGTAACTTTTCATTTAATGCCAAATCATGGTGTAATCCTTTAAAGACATTTCAAATGGCAAACAAAAGTATGTGTTAGAACAACAGTGCACGTCACTATTGAAGAGCAGAATATACAGCTATAGCTAAATATGTCCACATACACATAATGAAACCATCCCCTAACCTCTACCTGGCCATACGTGATGGTAAGCGAGTATCAATTGTAATTCACATCTCAGCTTCAGATCAAAACACAGATGTGTGCACACATGCACGCATGCACACGCACAGGCATGCACATGCACAGATGTAGCAAAAAAGAAATAAAATAAGATGAAAAAGTATTTTGAGTTTCCATAGGCCGGGAATGGTTCTGGGTACTGGGGCTACAATAGTACAAAAACAAACAAGCAGGCAATGAAAGGAAAAGGTCCCTTCCTTCTTGAAGCTCACATTCTGACGGGGAAAATGACAATGAACATAGTAAAGACATAGCACACCATTTGCTGGTCATGGCTTTGGAACCCAGTAATTCCCAGCAGTTACAGTGACATTCCTCCATGTTATAACCCTGGACCAAAATGCACACGCGAGGAATGGAGGAGGACGGACGAGAACATACAACCTCCAACTAGTTGGCACCAAGGCTGAATGGAATGAAAGTCCTCCAATCTTTAGAACAACCCACAATGTCACCAAGTCCCATCACATGCAGAGCAGAAAGGGGGGTGGTGTTATTTACATACTAGCTTGCCTGGATCCCTGTCATTTCTGAAGCAATAAAAGTACTGATGCAAAGCTGTGAAATTGAATCCACTCTCTCCCCCTTGGGACAGCTCAGCACAGATGATTTGCTGTTTTAAACAGAAGTATGGTTTTATCTTTTTGAGTGAAATCGAAGTTTATGGTTATACATATAGATGGTTAAAGTTTTTAAAGTTATCAATTACAGAGCCCAGGGTTCTGAATTTAATGGGCTGTTACTGTAGATTCATTAAAGGAGGACTAGTTTTCACTATATCATAATCTACGTGTCTAATTTCAAAATAATGGAGACTCCTGGAAATTGCTGTCAAACTTTTAAAGCACTGCCTGCTATTGAAATGTGGACTTCTCAAGCAGAGTCCCCAGGCCTGTTGAACCAGTCAGCCTCACCATATTACCATTAACCCTCACATGTTGATTAAATACGGATATGACCCCAAGGCAATTTCAACTGGCTTTTTTCTCTCTCTATAGGCCTCAGACCTCCAAAGCTATTAAGCTACTCTATTCTTCTGCTAATTGTCTGAAATGTTATTAATCTGAAGCCCCAAACTCATGGAACTTCTTCAAAGCTCTACTCTACAATGACAATGGAGGTGAAAAATATAATTAAGAGATTGAAAAAAGAGATTCTAGTGGTTAATTCTCAAACTTTTAGAACTTAATACACATGCCATTCCATTCTTTTGTCTGATTTTTTTTCTTGTTTCCCCAAATCATTTTTAATTGGGGAAGCTGCAGTCTTTTGCAAAAAGATTAGGAAATAGTCATCATTAAAAAAACAACAACATTATTTGCTTTCATATTGATGCTAATATTTTTAACACTTTGGTTCAAAAATATAAATATCATATATTCCACTTTACTTCCTTCCCAGTAGAATCTCACCTCCCCCCAACCCCACGTTCAGCCTTGAAGTGGAATGGTGCCCAGCTTCGTTTTCTTTGAGATTCTGGAATGATGGACGCTCTGGAAAATTGAATGATGGCCCCGATTCTGATCACTGATCCACTCGAAAGCGGAGGAGTCAACATGCCACGCTGTCGCTGTGGAGCGAATGCACGCTGCTTCTGGCGTTTACCTGGTGGTGGTGGGAACCAATGCAATGGAGACAACAGCCATAGGCACTATTGAAGGACCTTTGGTTTCCCTCACGATAAGCAACCATCTGTCTTCTGCAGAAACCAGCTAGGTGAGTGAAGTGAGAAAGCGAGAGGAGGCTGTCCACAGGTGCCTTTCAGATCTCTGATCCTGACATCAGACTGCACTCTCCCCTGTGAGACCTGGCTCTCTCTGACTGGCTATTTCACTCGGCATAATACCTCGGGGTCCATCCCTGGCGTGGCAAAGGGTGAGAGTGCTTTCTGCTTTACAGCTGCTCAGTATCCCATGGTGTAACTGTACCGCAGCTTTGTTATCCACTCATCTAATGCACACTTGGGCTGTCTCCAGACCGTAGCTATTTTAAGTAGTGCCGCTATGAACATAGGGGCTGCATATACTCTTTTTGATTGGTGTTTTGGGCTTCTTGGGATATAGTCTTAGAAGTGGGATTGCGGAGTCAAACTGTAGTTCCGTGTTTAACTTTTTGAGGAAACTCCACACTGTTTTTCCATAGTTGCTGCACCAGCCTGCACTCCCGCCAGCAGTGCACTAGCATTCCTGACTGGTAATTTTAGGAGCAACATCTAGTTATGTAATAGTTCACTGCCTTTCCCAATCTTGCTTTTTGTAATTTGTTTTTCTGCAGAGAGGGTGCGTTTTGTTCTGTCTTCTTGTGCAGTACAAAGAAGCTGTCAGATGAGGGGAACCTGCGTTTGTCCAATCTGAGTAAGCTAAATGAGTAAGTCTGCTCAACTGCAGAGTTCACTATTAGGGTATTTCTGTTGTGCACACCTAAACCATGTTTTTTAATAGCTGCATCAATAATGAAGTTCATGTTTGCTCTTTGTCGGCCTGATTCTTTGTCAGGAGTACATTTTATTAGCCTTCTCCAACCCCAACATTTTTAGGTACTTAGATTCCACTAGCAAAGGCCTCAGGACTTGCTGGAGAAGAGGACCACAAGCAGGTGCTCCTTCCCACAGTGGCTGCTCGCTCTGTAAATGACAGGAGTAAGCAGTAGTCGTGGTAGTAGAAGTAGCAGCAGTAACTGACATTTATTGAGTGCTTACTACAACCCAGGCATAATGGGGGAGAAAAGTCAAATAAGTGACTTCAATCTTCACAACAACTCTGAGAAGTAATTATATGCATATCCCAATTTGGGGGATGTGCAAACGGAGTCATCAGAACTAAAACAACATGCTCAAGTCCACAAAGCAATATTGAATGAGGCTGGAGTTGAATTGAGGTCATGGACTTCTCAATATCTATCACTAATTACATCTTATTTGACATTTTCTTCTTAATCACTTTGAGTTAATTACTTCACATTTTCTAATACCCTTGTTTTTAATGCCTCCTGCTATACAATGATTAAATGTATTTATAATCTTGATCCTCTTTTACATAATTTATATCTGGAAGTAATTTCACCATGGCCTTTCAGTTAGTAGTCATGAAAATTATAACTGCATGCCTCATTTTATAAGCAAGTCTAGAGCATAGGAAGGGGAAGTGGGCTGGATTTAGAAGATTTGAACTAAAATTTGATCTTTATCACTTACTAGAAGCCCGGTGCACGAAATTCGTGCATGGAGGGGGGTTGTCCTTCAGCCCAGCCTGTACCCTCTCCAATCTGGGACTCCTGGAGGGATGTCCGACTGCCCGTTTAGGCCTGGGGGATTGGGCCTAAACGGGCAGTCGGACATCCCTCTCACAATCCAGGACTGCTGGCTCCCAACTGCTTGCCTGCCTGCCTTCCTGATTGTCCCTAACCACTTCTGCCTGCCAGCCTGATCACCCCCTAACCACTCCGCTGCCAGCCTGGTTGATGCTTAACTGCTCCCCTGCCAGCCTGTTTGCCCCCAACTTCCCTCCTCTGCCGGCCTGGTCACCCCTAACTGCCCTCTCCTGCAGGGTTGATCACCTCCAACTGCCCTCCCTTGCAGGCCTGGTCCCTCTCAACTGCCCTCCCTTGCAGGCCTGGTCCCTCTCAACTGCCCTCCCTTGCAGGCTGGGTGCCTCCCAACTGCCCTCTCCTGTTGGCCATCTTGTAGTGGCCATCTTGTGTCCACATGGGGGCAGGATCTTTGACCACATGGGGGCAGACATATTGTGTGTTGGAGTGATGGTCAATCTGCATATTACTCTTTTATTAGATAGGATAGAGGCCTGGTGCAGGGGTGGGGGCCAGCTGGTTTGCCCTGAAGGGTGTCCCGGATCAGGGTGGGGGTCCCCTTGGGGTGTGGGGTGTCCTGTGCGAGGGGCCTGTAGTGGTTTGCAGGCCGGCTACACCCCCTGGCGACCCAAGTGGAGGCCCTAGTATCTGGAATTTATTTTCCTTCTACAATTGAAACTTTGTAGCCTGGAGCGGAGCCAAGCCTGCTGCTCCCTCCGGGGCAGCAGCCATTTCTGTGGCAGTTAATTCACCTTCTACAATTGAAACTTTGTAGCCTTAAGCAGGTGAGCCTGGCCAGGGTGTGCGGAAAGCTTTGCTTCCCCTGTTGCCGCCGGCAACCCTGGCCTGCTCTCTCAAGCTCCATTCTGCCGCCATTTGTTTGAATTTGTTTACCTTCTATAATTGAAACTTTGTAACTTGAGTGGAGGCTTAGGCCTGCAATGGCTATGGAAAGCTTGGCTTGCTCTGTTACCTGGGAAACCTTGCTCTCTGTGGCTGTAGCCATCTTGGCTGGGGTTAATTTGCATACTCGCCCTGATTGGCTGGTGGGTGTGGCTTGGATGGTGGGCGTGGCTTATGTAGCAGAGTGATGGTTAATTTGCATATTACCATTTTATTAGAGAGGATTAGCCAGGTACACACTTGTTGGACATGGGTGAAAAATTGACTGCAATCATGTGCTTTTCATTCAGAATAGCTCCCAGTCACCACATGGCTATTCATCAATCTGTTCCCTGTACTTCACAAATTTGATCCAAAAGATAGACATCTATGCCATTGATTAGAAACTTTAAAACTACAAGTACAAAAAAATAATAGCAAAGCTTAATATAATCCTGTTGATAGTTCAGCTAAACTACTCCATAATATTGCTGCCTGAGCCAATACCTATGACACCTTTCTCTCTCTCTCTCTCTCTCTCTCTCTCTCTCTCTCTCTCTCTCTCCATAGGTATATAGAGACAGATATAGACATAGATATATATTGAATATAGATTTAGATATAGTTATATGTAAACATACATAGATAGAAAAAGATAGAGAAAGAGAGATGGATATATAACCTACAGTATCTGTTTCTCTGGTTGAATCCTGACTGATAAAATGACATATATTTTTGGGGATAAAAATGATAAAGTGACATGTGTATGTGTGTTTCTGTGTGTGTGCATGTGTCCTTATTCACATAAATAATGCTCCTCATCTTAAAAACTTCACGAATGTTTTCTGCTTTGTGAAGGGCTCGGCTATGAGTTAGAGTAAATATAAATTTAGTCTTCTTATCTCCATAATACACACCACTTGAAGGTTTGTCAATATTTCAGTGGAGTCTTTTGACATTTATCAGTCAGCATTGGCAGTTTTGACAGGTTACTACTTGCTGAATACCAAATGCAGGAGCACTAAGCTGTCATTTTTAGACAGGGTATTACTTTGAAATGATTATTTTTAAGGTTACTTCCTCCATATATTTAATTCAGACTCTGTGCCATCTCAATTGTGAAGTGCTTTGATGTAAATTTTACCTGTCTGCAGTATATGCAATATTAATGCTTTTAATACATAGATCTTTGTATTCAAAGAATTTTTCTGATTTTAATACATCAAGGTATGAGATACAGTACATTCTGTTTATATTGATGTCATATTAATACTTTAACATGTCAAATGAAAGTTTCTACATAATTTGATGATCACTTAGGCATAAAATATGTTTCTTAAATTCTCCAAAATTCACTTCAAGTGTTATAAATAAAATCTATAATAAATGTATAAATTAAAAATTCAAATAATGTCAAACTTTTTAAGTAATCATGAGGTTTAGTGTTTGTGGGTGGGAGTTTAGTCTAAGAGTAGAATAAGCTTACAGTGAGCTTTATTGAAAAGAAAGTGTAGAAAACAATAGAAAGAAAATTGCAGACACACACACATCCACAGAATGGAACTATTTCTACATCATTGCATATGCATAGGCTTGATTCACCCTTGTTATGCATTTGTATTCTTAAGCAAAAGATGAGAATAAACTCATCAGCTAGTGAAAAAAGTTCATTTGCATGATATCAAATCCTATAACTCATTAGAGTTTTTCTAATCAACTCATCTGAATAAGATGATGATGATGATATGACGATGTGAGAGAGCAACAACTTCTCTTGCATGGCAAGGCTACTCTTTAAGAGTATAGTCCAATTAGACGGAACGGAAACATTTAGCCCATAGGGTGTATTTATATTCACAGCTGCATGATGTTGATGGGAGTCAGGAATGCCAATTTCATTGTTTGTTCACAGTTTTAGGGCTGCCTCTGGTGATTGGAGCCCCAACCTGATTTTCCCTCAAGCAAGCTAGGATGGAATATAATCAAGGATGAAGTAAAAAAACAATGGAAGTCTTCTCGATATAACTCCACATTTATTTTAGAACCAAATTCATTTATGAATAACCAGTAACTGAACTTATATTGGCAAATTTTATAAATTAAGAAAATTAAATATAGCATTAAAAAGTACTTAAAACAATAACAGATGATCCTAATAAAAATTTGAACTACTGTACTATGTAATTTAAAAAGTTTTAATATATATAGTTGTGTGGGCAAGTGTATACTGAATTTAAAAAAAAAAAACCTACCTTTATTTGGATCATTATTAATTGCCATTCTTTAAAATCAGGAATCCACAAGATGCTAAGTACTTCAATAAAAAATTACAATAATCATCTATATCACAACAATTACTCAGATTCTAAGACTATATTATATCTTGTTAAATTTTAAACTAAATTGAATGAACAGAAACAGTTATTTATTTCTTTTTTAAAACCAAAGCATGCTTACATAATTATCTCCTGCTCACCCCCCAATAAAACAAAGCAGTGAATTCAATGATTTGCATGGGTAGATGTGTAAGCGACAGCAGAATGGGGGAGAAGGGAGAAGGGTGGAGCTGGGCTACCAACTCCCAGATGGAGAAATAGGAGGTAAGTAAATAGGGTGTTTCGTTCAGAAGTTCAGTGAGGACTTGATTTCCACTAAGACATCTTTAATCTACGTTAGGGATAACATCAGAGAATTAATGCAGGAAAACAACAAAACAAAACACAGAGGATGCTTGAAGAGAGGGTCCTGAAGAAGCGTACACTCCTGAATTCCAGTGAAGGCCAGAGTCGGGAGTGTTCCCAGGGCCAGTGCAGAGCAGGTACCTCATCAGCTGAACAGCACTTCCCAGGAAGAAGCTGGACCATGAGGGCTCTCCTGGGCCTGACTGAAATTGTAGCTTCCTCCCAAGTCTATAACTTCTGTGTAAAAGCAGCAGTGCTTGAGGAAAAAGATGGGTGTCAAGTCTAAAGAATCGGTGTTAATTCTCATTAAAATACACATTTGCTCTGTGACCTTAGGCAAGGCAAGCCCCAAATCTACCAGCAATTTTTCCCAGTAACAAATGGTAAGCAGCAGCTACAAAATGCTAATCACACACATTTATCATCCGATGACACTTCTGTGAGTAGTATAAAGGCTTGCTAACAGAAAAATAAAGGCATTACAAAGAGAGAGAGAGATGAAATTACCCTACCCGGTCTAGTCGAAGCAGAGAATTGGGTATTTCTTTTGAAGTTATTGCAGAAATTTCTAACTTTAACTTCCTCTTTCATTACAAATTACTCATCTGCTTCACAACTTTCATGTAAAAAAATAGAAAATATAGACAAAAATTAATTTATAAGAAATTCCAACATGCAGAGGAATATTTATTTTTGTATATGTGCATGCTTATATACATGCGGAAATTATACAGATAGTAACGTTTTGATTAAGAATATAGATGCTGAGAACAAGGAAAAAGTAAAAATGACCACAGAGCTATGTTTAATAGGATTCATTATTTAGACATATTCTTAGTGTGAAAGTAGTCTCCTGGATAAAAGTAAAGGAGGTAAAATTCCTACTAATGACCAAGTTGTACTGAGGGTTCCTTTTTTAGATAAGTTGTTATATTGATTTTGCTCATTGAATAAAAGGATAATTAAAGAAATGTATCCTGTTAAAGGATGGAGAAAATTAAATAGACCATATGAGGACAATTCTCTGTTAGTGAACTGAAGGGGGAAATTGAGGCAAATGTTGTAAGTTAAACTTTTTTTTTTTAATCTCTTGGCCTCCATCACTTCATGAATTTTGGTCAAAGGATGGGTAGACCTGGTACAGACATGTGACCAATCTTACATACCCACTCCTTTAGTGCTAGAGTAGTAGCTGTTAGCCTTGGGTTTTAAGTCGTATTTCTAGAACATGGGGATTTTAGCAGGTGATTGGGAATCAGCACATGAAACACTTTGGTGGACCCTGTGCTGTAGTGGGAGGGTGGTTACTAAAAAGCAGGTGGTTGCTTTGGACACAACTCATATTGTATAGATTATTCTATGATTAATATTTGCACAACATTTAAATGTCTAGCACTGTAATTAATGTTTTACTAAGATTACTTCATTTTTATCTTTCAATATACCTAAATCACCCTTATTTATGAAAGGCTTATCTTAGAATGTATTAGCCAGTAGCTCAAAGTAACTTTATGGTGGTCAAGCTAGGATTAAACATGCTTGTGTTTGACTCTGAGGTCAGTTTTTAAGTTTTATCACATCATAATGAACATAGCTTCACATGATTAAAAAGTACAATTTGATAAATTTTGATATATGTGCACATCCATAAAAGAACTATCATATCAAACAGGATAATGCCCTTACCCAACGTTTTCCCATGCCCCTTTCTAATCTGTCCCTCCAGTCTCTCAATCACCCTTCTTGTCCCCAGGAAATTACTGATCTGTTTCACGTCACTATAGATTAATTTGCATTTGCCAGTATTATATATAATTGGAATCATTTAGTATGTAAATTTTTTCGAACTTCTTTCACTCAGAGTAATCATTTTAAGATATATTTAAAAATATATCCATATAATTGTGTTTATCCAATTTGGGGGAGTTTTTTGTTTTGCTTTATATTGCTGATCAGTATTCACCATATGGACATATACCACAAATGTTTACCCAGAATATGTTCCTGAACATTTGTGTGGTTTTCAGTTCTTGGCTATTTACAAATAAACTGCTATCAACATTTAAGTCGACAGCTTTTCATGGATGGATATAATTTTCAATTTGCTTGGGTGAACACATAGGAGTGGAATGTCTAGGCCAGTGGTCGGCAAACTCAGTCAACAGAGCCAAATATCAACAGTACAACGATTGAAATTTCTTTTGAGAGCCAAATTTTTTAAACTTAAACTTCTTCTAATGCCACTTCTTCAAAATAGACTCTCCCAGGCCGTGGTATTTTGTGGAAGAGCCACACTCAAGGGGCCAAAGAGCCGCATGTGGCTCGCGAGCCACGGTTTGCCGACCACTGGTCTAGGCCGTAAGTTAGTTGTGCTTTTAATTTTTGAAGGAACTGCCAAACTGTTTTTACAGAGTGCTGGTTCTGCTTGACATTTTCAGTGTTTCCCATTCCAGTTGTTTCACATCTTCGTGGACACGTCAGTGGCCATGCTTCTGGTTTTACACATTCAAATAGGTAGCGGAGTCACCAGGTTTAATTTGAGAATTCTTCAAGGCCAACAATGTTGAGTGAGCATCTTTTCATGTACTCTTCTGAAATCCATATGGTGAAATGAAGTGTCTGAATCTTGCCTATTTTTAGGAGATTGTTTGCAGTTTTTTGTTGTTTTTTATTTTATTGCAGACAGTCCCCTACTTACAATGGTTTGACCCATGATTTTTGTGACTTTATGATGGTGTGAAAGCGATTTGCACTCAGTAGAAACCATACTCTGAATTTGGAATTTGGACCTTTTCCTGGGCTAGCATATGCAGTAGACAGTCCCCCCTCCCGGTGTGGGTAAGTGGCAGCAGAGAGCAGCTCCCAGTTAGCCATGTGATCACCAGGGTAAACAACTGATCTGTCTCTTCCACACCTGTATTTCTCTCTGTCTTTCCCTCTCTTCCACTCTCTCTAAAAATCAATGGGAAAATATCCTTGGGTGATACTTTTTGTTAAGAAAAACAAAACCACAAAAAAAACAAAATGTCCATCTGTGTCTCCTGTTTCTGGTGAGAAGAAAGGAAGGCAATTATTCTTGAGGTAAAATTCAAGATAATTGGTTGCCCACCTGTAGGCTAATGTAAGTGTTCTGAGCATATTTAAGGTAGACTGGGCCGAGCTATGATGTTCAGTAGTCCAGGTGTATTAAATGCATTTTCAACATATTTTCAACATAGAGTGGGTTTGTTGGAACATAACCCCATTGTAAGTCAAGGAGGATCTGAATTGAATTTTGAGGATTCTTTATATATTCTGCATATAAATAGTTTATCAGATATGTTATTTGGAAATACAGGGGGTGGGAAAAGTAGGCTTACAGTTTTTTGTATGGACAAAGATATGCAAGTTAGTATTATTACAATAGCTTTATTAACTGTGTGTTTTGCATATTCACAACTATAAACCTACTTTAGTGATTTCCACCCACTCCTTTCTTATATTGGTCATGTGTGTACTTTTTCTCCTGATCAGTGTAGCTAGAGTTTTATCAATGTAATTTATCTATCGCATCAACTAGGTTTGGTTTCATTGATCTGTATTGTTTTCTGTTTTCTATTTTATTATTTTGACTATGATATTTGCTTTCTTTTTATTATGTTTGGTTTTATTTCCCCTTACTTTTCTAGTTTTTAAGATGGAAAATGTGATTCTTAAATTGAGGTCAGTCTTTTCTAATATAATCATTTGATATTATAAATATTCTCCTATTTTTTAACTGCATCCCCAAAATTTAATATGTAATCATCTTATTTTAACTCAGTTCAAAACACCTTTTATTTTATTTTTTTTTATTACTTGTTTAACCAGTGAGTTATGTAGAAGTCCATTATTCAGTTTGCAGATATTTGGAGAATATTTCAGATATGTTGTTATTAATTTTTAATTTAATACCATTGTAATTTTAAAACATACTTTGTATTGCTTGATTTATTTTAAACTTATTGAGACTTGTTTTATGACTCAGAATAAAACCCCATTTGATTTTCATCTTTTAGAGATTACTATTTTTTGTTATAGGATGTTGACTCTCTCGAGCACCATTGCTTGATATACACTCGACTTGATTTTCAGTTGTTATCTGCAAACGAGTAAATGTAGTCCATGTTACTCCATCTTGGATGTAAAAGTCTTTGTGAGGCCAATTTTAAATCTTTATATTAAAGCAATTTGAGTAATCCATTTCAGAAGGTGTTGGTTTTGTCATATGAAAAGTAAACAATTTAAGGCAAAACATATATTTATTATGTGCATATATTGTTTTGTACTTTCATTTTAATAAAAGATCTTGAAATTTATTTTTATATTTAAGGAGGTTTTCTATTTCATAACTTTTATCCTCTAGGAAAGAACAAAACAAATTAAATCTTTTACTATATTGACCCCTGTACATTTATAGTGACTTGTGCCATGGGCAAATTATTACTTATTTTATCACTTGTCACATTTTTATCAATGCTATTACTACAAAAGCAACACCTTAATGGAAATAAACTAGTTACCATATTTATGAAAATATTTTAGAAAGTGTAGTTTATCTTTTATGAAGTATTTATAATTTATGAAGTATTTTCAGAGCCTAAGACTTCAGTTTCCACAGTAAACAGACATCTAATAAATGATTAATTATAATAAACTCTCCTGTGCTTTTGCAATAGGTGAAAATAAAAATTGAAACATCTGTTTTTATAATTCAAGTTAAAAACTAATCAGCAAAGACAATACAACTATTATTTGGAATCCTTCTAAATACAAGGGCTTAAATTGTTGAAGCAATTCCCCGTACAAATCAATTCACAAGTTAACTGTGGTTCCGGATATCTGGCATATTGTCCGTGTTCTGCTCTGCCTGCCTCTGCACATGTTCAGAGGGGATAAGGGAATTAAGACAAGGACCTAGATAACTCAGACAGAATCATAGGCCGTGGTACCAATGGGTAGTCAGGAGTTACACATGGCAGTTAGTACGCAAAAGGTCCACCACAGACTCAAGTGGGAGTTCAGACAATGACTTTATTTTTCATAATTAGAACAGTAATGTTTCCTATTGTAAGCTTCTCTTTTTAAGGAAACGAATGCATTTAAAGCTAGCAGGGAAATTTCTTTATTACGCTGGTAATGGAGACATGCTGCCTTATTGACTTGGGTATAACATATAATCAAATATTACTTTAGTTGATGTGGATTGTAACATTTCCATTTGCTTACTCTGAATGTCGATGCTAATTAGCAGCACCATATGGTCGTCATGGAAAGGAAGATATGCTGCTACAACAGACCACTGGGTATTTTTGACCCAAAGAATGCATTCAGCAAACAGCCTACAGCTGCCAGTCCCTTCAGGGATTGGCTCATCTGTAGAGAACTGCCACAAAGTCATACTTTTCTCAGGACAACCTACATGTAATAATTGTACAGGTATTAAGGCCTGGCTGTTTGGGCCTGCTGTGGGACAATTACGATGGGTGGTGTTAGCCCAAGAGCTCTCTATGTGGTTTGCTAAGGCTGATCCCTGGCCAGCATTGCAGCTTTACTTATTCCTCTGCTCAAACCTGCTCTTTTCCCATTATTCCCACTTACTGTTCACAAAAGTATCCTTTAGTAAGTACCGCCCACTGCCTTCTGTCCCTTAGAATGTAGTTGCCAAAGAAAGTACTCTTGGAAGTAATCCAAGCAGCAGGTCATAAGGATGGAGTTTTAGAGCTGGATTAATCCCTACCCAGGTGTTAATGAGAGCACCCTCACTGGTGGGAACAGCCATAGAATCATAACTCTCACTGGTGACGAACTGGCATCATATGCTGGTGGAAGACTGGATCAGTGGGTATGATGTATCTGGTTTGAAAATTATGAGGGAAATAGTAATTATAAATACAATGGAATTATATAGCTATTGCTAAACTCCATTGATATTCTAGATTTTAAAAAGGTAACAAAAAGCAAAGTAATTAACAGGCAACTAAAAGCCACTTATAAAATCCAGAGGTCCTCCTTGGTAGCCTAACCTTAGGGGGAAAACTTGAATATAAGGATTACCAAGCTCCAAGGAATGAAAAGGCAGATCTGCTAAGCCAAAAACCATGGCCCTGGGTGAGAAACAATGGAAAGCGAACATATGGGAAGGGGTCATCATGAATATCTCCTCCAAAACTTTGAATTCTGAGATTTCTCCAAATCCTATGAGCCTAGGGAAGTAATCCACCTCTCTCATCCTTATTAAAAGCTAGCTCTTCAACTTACTGAAAGTTAATTCAGAACCCCTGTTTCCTCCCCCGATTGCAACCTCCACCACAACCACCAAAGACATTCCTAGGAACAAAATATATGAACATCCAAACAAGGGTGCAGCTCAAACTGGACCATTAGAAATAATTAAGGATGGATGATCAGGAGATTAAGAGCAGCTGTCCAAACAAAATGTCACAGTTTTTGGCTCAATTTCTAGTCCTGAGCCATTTTTAGAACGCAGAACATAATGACTGAAGGAGGGGACAGTTGTCAGGATGAATAGACTTTGCAATTCAATGGCAATGACACAACCAATCTTACCCAAAAGGGTCCTTTAGCCTATTGTGCTGACGACTAGACAGTGAGGAAAGGGGAACAAAAAAATCCCTGGATCTGTACCACCCTTTAAATGTAAACAAATACTTCCAGGGAGAGAAAAGTCTCTAAATCTCAGAAGTGAAATAGAATCTCTAGCTTCCTGGGCATGTCTGCTATTTAATCGTAAAGCCCAGAAGAGGTAAAAACATGAAAATACTCACAGAGCATTGTCTCTCAGGAAATATGTGGCTATGAATTTGGTGATTGTATTGTTTGCTATTTCTTTCATAAAAGAGGATTAGCAACTATTTGAATTCACAAAGAACGAATATTATGCATTTACTCTTCCTTCCTCTGCTGTAATATAGCCTGATTATAATAAAGTCTGGCTATCCCACAGAGCGTCACATGTATCTATTATAACGGCACCATGATAACTAGGCCAATGAAAAGAGGGTCCAGTGTGTTGCAGACCTTGGAAAGAGACATGCACTTGAGAAAGTGGAAACTAACCACGATGAATTTGCATGGGTCCACCACATTGGCAACAATGGTTAAGGACATGCCAGAATGTCCATTAGGAGAATAATACAAATTACTGCATTTTGCACCTCACACCATGATAAAAGAAGCCTAAACCCTTATTATGATTCTCTGGGCTGTACAGCTACTATAGGGCACACCTGGGAATATGGTACCCATCCATGCACTGCGTGATATGAAAGCCTAGCAGCTTTGACTGATCCCTAGGGCAGGAATGGTTACAGAACATGCCCAGGCCACTTAAGTGATGTAACCCAGCATCCTCTGAGCTATGAGAAAGAGCAGAGTTAAGCAGAAGTGCTTTGTGGAGTTTATAGCAAGCCTCAGTAGGAAAGTCAAAGTGTCAAATTCTGGGATGAGGATAAAAGCCATGCCATCTTCAGTGGGGGATTTTATTCCTTATTGTAAAACACTCCTAGCATGTTATTGTGTCCTATAGCGATGGGTCATGTGACCATGGATATAGAATTGCATATCATGAGGAAGGTTCTAACAGACCCACTAAGTATTGATTTTTTTAATTATCACCTGAGGATATTTTTAAATTGGTTTTAGAGAGAGAGTGGAGAGAGAGAGAGAGAGAGAGAGAGAGAGAGAGAGAGAGAGAGAGAGAGAGAGAGAGAGAGAGAGAGAGAGAGAGAAAGAGAGAGAGAGAGAAAGAAAGAAAGAGAGAAAGAGAGAAACACTGATCTGTTGCCTTCCATATGCATCCCAACCAAGGATCAAACCCATAATATTTGATGTACAGGATGACACTCCAATTGATACACCCGGCCAGGGGCCAGGGCTCCAGTAGGTTGGGCAAACCCAGTGAAAATTCATTACAGGATGGAAGTGGTACATACACAAATGGCTTGGGGCAGGGACGAGGATACAATCCAATTGTCTGAGCAGGTAGCCCTGATGCCCATGCCATCCATCCTACTGCTTTGACCTCAGCTCAACCTATAGCCATGTGGATTATCCTTTGGTTTTTATTTTTTACTCATGTTCATGTGGATGATTACATGAATCTATTTTTCTAATGTTATCAAACTTCATTTCCAGAATAACTCAATTACGTCATGATGTATTGCCTTTTTTATATGTTACTGGTTTCAGTTTGCTAATGTTTTGTTTGTTTAGGATTTTAAAATTTATGTTCATGAGTGAGATGGACCTGTTATTTTCCTTTCTCGTACAATTCATGCCAGGTTTTGGTATTAAGATTATGTTGTTGTTGGGGGGGGAAAGGGGAACATATATAATACTTGTAACAATAAAGATTAACAAAATATTATGTTGTTAAACGAGTTAAGGAGTATCCTCTCTTTTTCTACAGTATATCTTGGAATAATTTGTGAATGTTTGGAATATATGATTAAATTTAATGATGAAGCTAAAAAAAATAAGTGACTTAACCCTGGATTTTAATATATGCCCTTCTCATTCATGTAGTTTTTCTTAAAACAATAGCTCTATTCTATGGTCTCTAGTATAGTAAGAACTGTGTGATTATCTCATATTTCAGATTAAGGCCTAGCCTGTTTGGCTCAGTGGATAGAGTGTCAGCCCGTGTTCAGTTCCTGTCCAGGCACATACCTCTCTATTACAGGCTTGATCCCAGACTGGGGTGCGTGCAGGGGGAGGGGGAGCAGGCAACCAATCAATGTGTTTCTCTCACATCAATGTTTCTCTTTCTCTCTCCCCATCCCTTCCACTCTCTCTAAAAATCAATGGAAAATATCCTCGGTTGAGGATTAACAACAACAAAAATTCAGATTAAATCTCAAGTATCGCATTTATGTCCAAATACTACATAAAAACACCAGCTTGTTTAGATTTGTTTTCACATATACAATTCTGTGAGGGTTTAACTAATTTCTTATATGCTTCAGGAGCTACCACACCTGTAATATTTGGGAAGCAGTCCTATAAAGAGGCCATGCCTTCTTCTCTCGTGGTGTGTGCTAAAAATCCAGGGTAGAAGAAATGTTTCTTGCCAGTAAGTTGATTTACATACAAGCTAAAATAGAAAGGAAAAAAATGAGTAGAAGTATTTACAATTCAAATATTGTCACCCAAATGCATATTAAAATAAATGACTTTTGGGTAGAGATAATGACCCAAAAGTAATTCACTTACACAAGTTGAAAGACTGGAATATTCAAACATCAATTGTTGATGAGTTGTACATTTCAAACTAAGTTGTTTTATTACCGGTTACCAGACAAAGGCAAGTATTACCTTTCAGCTAGACTAGAATGCCTTTCATTATCTTCGGAGTATCTAAACATGCAAATAACTTTTCCTTTCAGGGCATAATCATCCTTAAAGAATTTTGTTTTTAAATTTTCCTTCCTTTGAACTAATGCCAGTTTGTGTCTGTATCACTCCCTTGCTCACCAATCAAATGGCATCACCTGCTGTTGCCTGTTTATTGTTTGCTTGCTTATTTGTTTTTATCTTTCCATTATTAACTTTTCACGTATTTAGCTTTCTTTTGAAGGCAAAATTGTACATATATTGAAGGCAAAGGCAGAGTTCTACATTTCCTAGATTTTAATGCTGTCCACAATGACACAGTATTTTTTAAAGTCCTTTGTCTTACTTTTACTCATAACTGTCATAATTAGTTGAGACATCAATCGAGGTATGTTTTACCTTTTTAAAAAAACATACCCTATATGATTAATCAGATTTTGGATCATAGATGCATCAAATGGTTAGGAATAGTATAACCAATTGACTTTCTTCTGAGAAAAGCTGAATTTCAAAGGTTCAAATAATATAGGATGGTTCTGATTGGTGAAATTTTTCAGTAATGCAGTTGAGAAATATACATGTTAGAAAGGTATGTGGAAATTAGAGGCTGAGGTAGTGTAATGAACAAAAATAGAATATTGAAACCCTCCTACAACAATGGAAGAGACCTAAAGTTTCACAAAATTTTTGGAAAAAAAAACAAATTGTGATTTAAAAGCCCCAATTAGAAACCAAATTTTCAAATGTTTATGCCACTGAGAAAAATGGATAATCTTCAAAGGCAAAAATAAATATAATAGATTCCAAAATAAATTACATTGGTAATAAATTAATATATTTGTTTAAAAAGTTATTTGGCCTTTGAATTACATTTAAATTAATAATTTGAATTCTGTTTTTTTCTTGAAAAAAGAATGTATTTATATGAAAAATATTAACTGCTTATTAAGTAAAACAAGAGTCAAAGCAAAACCAATCTGAAAAACAAAAATGACTGAATACATTAATGATAAATACGATCATTTTTAAGCGTAAGTTGCAAACCTGGGATTTTAACTATCCGACTGTAGCTGCAAGCATACTGTGCTTATCAGGTGGTGAGAGCATCCCTCCAGACATATTCCACTTACATTTTGATTATTAAAAATATAGGTTTCTGCTCATAGGCTTTCATTTTTTATTTTTCCCCAAAATGGCTCATTTTGAAGACATTTTAGTGTTAAAACACTGTTGCAATCACATCATTATATGTATCATAATTCAGTAGGTTACAGGGAATAAACAAATCAATGAAAAGAAGGCAATATGGCTACTTCCTAGAAGGTAATAAAGAACTGGCATAAAGAATTTATTTCCACTTTTTAAATGCATTATTACCCATTATAGACAGCAATGTCTAAAAGTGGACAATTTTGAAAAGAACTTCTATTACATTGTAAGTCATTACATTATCTCGGGAACTATAAAGGAGATGTTAGAGAAAAGGAAGGGACATCCATATGTGAAATGTACACACAAATACAGTGAAGTGAGACCTTTATTCCATAGTACTAGAGGCCCAATGCATGAAATATGTGCAAGAGTAGGCCTTCCTTCCCCTGGCTGCCGGCACCGGCTTCCCTCTGGCACCCAGGACCTGGGCTTCCCTCCAGAAGGACGTCTGGAAAGAAGCCTGGTCTAATTAGCATATTTCGCTTTTATTATTATAGACTAGAGGCTCGCTGCATGAAATTCATGCATGGGGGTGTCCCCTCAGCCCAGCCTGCACCCTCTCCAATCCGGTACCCCTTGGGGGATGTCCAACTGCCCGGGGACCAGGCCTAAACAGGCAGTCGGACTTCCCTATCACAATCCTGGACCACTGGCTCCTAATTGCTCACCTGCCTGCCAGCCTGATCGCCCCTCACTGCCTCTGCATACTGGCCTGATTGCCCCCAACTGCCCCCTCCCTGCCGGCCTAGTCTCCCCTCACTGCCCCCCCCTGCTGGCCTAGTCACCCCCAACTTTCCCCTTCTACTGGCCTGGTCACCCCCAACTACCTGCCCTGATGGCCTGGTCACCCCCAATTGTCCCCCCTGCTGGCCTGGTTGCCCCACACAGCCTGCTTGTTCAGTCGTTTGGTCGTCCCTCACTAACCCTCCTGCCGGCCTGGTCATAGGCAGCCATCTTGTGAGGGCATAAGGGTCAATTTGCATATTACCTCTTTATTATATAGGATTCCATGAATAAAAGCACAGTGAATGGTCTTCTAAAGCTGACTCTACAGCAAAGAACAGTCAGTTCATTAATATGATCATGTTATATTCAGGTTTACACAGGTGGGATCTCAGGAAGTATTCACTGAAAATTAAATAGGAATAGTGTTGGATTATACAACCACTAGGAGGGGAGGTACTCTCGGCCAATCGCAAATACACACCTTTGGGAGGTAGCTCCCCAAATCAGCATTAAAAATGGGAGGCAATAGTCATATTTAAAGTGACCTGAGGATGGTAGAAATTTTGAAGCTTTATTTTAGTAAGCCTACATTTTAAAAAACACATTCAGTATATAACTTCCAAAACAATAAGGGGAAAAAAATTTACAATCAAGGAGAATGCAGTAAGAGAAAGTTAAAGGAAGCAGAGAAAAAAATCAGGATATGTAGAAAGCAGAAAATGAGAAGGGGAAATCATCCAAATAAATAAATAATCACAACACATGTAAAGTAACCTAAGTTTCCAGTTAAAAGACAAATATTTTAATATTTACTTTTTAAAAGTACAGCTACATCTATATATATAAAAGCCTAATATGCAAAGTGTCCCCTTGGTAGTTCAACTGACCGGGAGTTTGATCACTTGCTATAATGTGTGCTGACCACCAGGGGGCAGCACAGAATGAAGGAAGGCCCAGGCCAGCAGCCAGCGGTAGCTAGGGACCCTACCTGTGCATGAATTTCGTGCACTGGGCCTCTAGTAATTTTATAAAAATAAACCTAAATAAAAATTTAAAAAACACAAAAATGTTGAAAATAAAATATTACCACATATACACCAGGACAAAAACAACTTAACCCTTTGCACTTGCTTGCTTTTTTCTCGATTCCTGCTACCGATGCTAACCGTGTCGAGTCACACTCGACATCTGAGGGCAAAAGGTTAAAGATGTATTGATGGTTAATATCATGTAAAACACACTTTGGGGGGAAATACTAACACTGGTATTAAAACAAAAGAAAACACTTCACCTGGATTATATAAAACTCTATAACCTGGGTGGACACAATAACTTATCCTCAGATATATTAGGAACAATACTGACAGAATTACATATGAGATGGATGAGTCCAACATAATAAAATCCTTTAGCCGCCCTATTTTAGCAACTGATTAGTGAAGAGAAAATAAATAATAATATTTTGAAAGGTTTGATAAACTTAACTGACAAGCTGGTGTGAAAGACATACTGCATATCTAACATGACTTAGTTCAACAAGGGTAGAATCCATGTCCTCCTCAGGCACACAAGAGACATTTATGAGAAAGTCAAACAATCCCTAGGTCTTAAAGCAGTCTGAAAATCTTCCAAAAAAAGCAATCATATAGACCAGGTGTGTGTAATTTTTTAATTTGACTCTAATTATTTTTTAAATGAAATAAGAAAGACATAACTTAAATCATAAAAAAATTCTGTTGCCTGTTTATTGTTTGCTTGCTTAGAGGAGGGTTAACCTGGTAGCTGGTCTCCTGAACAGAACTATCCTTATCCCCAGTGGCTACTAGAAGTCTGCTACGGACCCTCGGCCAAAGAAGGGATAAAATGTCTTAGCTAGTGATTTAAAATATGTTGTATAAAGTCCCAGACTCCCCTGGAATCACCCTGTCCTAACTTGTCTAGATGATTTACTGAGAATATAGAGACTGGTTGTGTGCACCTGGTCTGACCAGTTCCCCAGCCTGGTTTTATGACCAGGGGAGTACCAAAGACCCTCAGTCCATGTGCACCTGGGCTTTCTTAACACCAAGGTGTTTTTTTACATGTAAATTATTAGTTAAAATATGAAAATAAAGCATCCTGTGCAACTGAGAAGGACCCTGGGAGCTGTGCCTGAAATCTGTTTGCCCCTCTCTCTGTTTACCTGTTGGATGTTATCTGTATGAAAAGCCTATGTAAGCACACTCAGTAAAGCCTTACAGGTCTCATAAGTGACCCCGCTCTGCTATTGGAGTAGGTGTGCTGAGAGCACAGTGATAGGAGGAAGGCTTTTGGAAATCTTCTAGTCCAGCTCCCACAAGGGAGTTTAAATGAAGGAAAAAAGAATAAGATTATTTGAGGGAGGTGGGGAAGAAATAATAATAAAAGGGAAGAACACTTCAGGCAGTTACACTGGATGGGCATATTCAAGATTCATTAAAAACTAAGACCCGATGCACGAAGATTCGTGTAAGAATGGGCCTTCCTTGCCCTGGCTTCCGGTACCACCTTCATTCTGGCCGGAGCCGCCTTTCCACCTTCCCACGCTGCCCAGAGGCCCAGAGCAGCCAGGGGCGGTGCAGAACGCCCCCAGTTGCACGGCGCCTGCATATGCAAATTAACCTGCCATCTTTGTTGGGTTAATTTGCATACTCACTTTCGATTAGCTAGTGGGCGTTGCAAAGGTACAGTCAATTTGCATCTTACTCTTTTATTAGTGTAGATTGCCAGGCCGCCCAGCATGGCTCTGCGGTTGAGTATTGACCTATGAACTAGGAGATCACTATTCGATTCCCAGTCAGGACACATGCCTGGGTTGTGGAATTGATCCCCTGTGTGGGGTGTGCAGGAGTCAGCCAACAAATGATTCTCTGTATTCATTGATTTTTCTATATCTCTCGCCCTCTCCCTTCATCTCTGAAATCAATAGAAATAAAAAAATACTGGAAAAAAATGTGGTAGACGAAGTAAGCAACTCACTATAAATGAACAGATGATCTGGCTATTCTGTCAAGCCCTCCTACTAGATAAGGACCATATCAGATTTTTCCAAATTATTGTAGATTTTATGAATATTCACCTTTTGCACTTGGATGTCGAGTGTGACTCGACACAGTTAGCATTAGAATAAAGGAATCGAGAAAAAAGCAAGCGAGTGCAAAGGGTTAAAGATCTGGTGATGAACAAAGAGATAGCTGCAGTCTCTGGGACCCCTGCTTATTTAAAAAGGCATGGAATAGAGGAGAGAATTACGATTCTAAGAAATAGGGTAGCCACAGTTTCTTGTGCAAACTCTAGCAGGAAAGTCAAGGTCATTTGTATTGATACGAGTAAAGTAGACTAGGGTAGTAGAGATACCTTTATAGGGATTGCTGAAGAAAGTTATGGATGGCTGATGGTGCAGCCTAAAAGTATGCATTGTTGACATAATATTACACAAGAATAAGGAATTATTCTTTAATCTAAATCATTGAGTAAAAGAACCTAATACAAACCTACTCTTCATCGTGTGTTAAATGTCCATATAAGATTGGAAACTTTAGAATGAAAGATTAATTTGAACTCATTTAAAGCAATGTTGACTGCATGGGGGGGAGGTATAAAAAATTTACATGTAATTAAGGATATGTGCATTTGGCTGCCTTAAAAGTAAAAAGGGTCAGTTACAAAGATTTATTATAATTAAAATGATTTTGTACATGTAGGAATCTAATCTTTAGACTTTTCTGAAGGTAAAATAACCATATATAGCAAAAGTAAACAAAAATGTGCATTGCTTTTATCTAACCAATTTATACCAATCAATGATTGATTAGATGGTTCAAGAAAATTAAAGAGGCCACAACAAATGTCATATAATAAGAAACAATCACTTGAATTAGGAGTTTTTCTGCAGGTAGTTTGTTTATTCAGGAGCAATATGAAAAAGAAGAATCAAACAGATTATCAAACTACAGCAGGAAGGCAGGGGAGGGTTGCGGGGGTTAGAGATCAACTGAAGGACTTGTATGCATGCATATAAGCATAACCAATGGATGCAAGACATTGGGGGTGGGGATGTGTAGAGGGAGAGGAGGGGGTTGGGGGGAGGTCAATGGGGAAAAAAAAGGAGACATATATACCACTATTTGTAATACTTTAAACAATAAAATAAAGCTTAAAAAAAAAAAAAAAATAAATAAATAAATAATGACAAAAACAAAAAAAAGAGCAATATGAAAGACCAACATCTTGAGCAAAGAATTTGGTCAGAGATAGTTCTGAAATGAGGCAATGAAACATAACCTTAAATGAAGATTAAAGCAGATCTTAAATCTCATTATAATCTTATTTCTAGATTTATAGGAATAGACCACTGTATCTGACCTTCATAGTAAGACATGTAGTATCCTACATAATAAAGAGTAATATGCAAATTGACCATCACTCCAACACACAGGATGGCCACCCCCATGTGGACACAGATGGCCACCACAAGATGGCCAGCAGGGGAGGGCAGTTGTGGGCGATCAGGCCAGCAGGTGATGGAAGTTGAGAGGGACCAGGCCTGCAAGGGAAGGCAGTTGGGGGCAATTAGGCCTGCAGGGGAGGGCAGTTGGGGGGAATCAGGCCTGCAGGGGAGAGAGTTAGGGGGATCAGGCTTGCAGGCAGAAGCGGTTAGGGGCAATCAGGCAGGCAGGCAGGTGAGTAGTTGGGAGCCAGCAGTCCTGGATTGTGAGAGGGATTTCCTACTAAACAGGCAGTCGGACATCCCTCAAGGGGTCCCAGATTGGAGAGGGTGCAGGCTGGGCTGAGGGACACACACCCCCTGCACGAATTTTGTGCACCGGGCCTCTAGTTTAAAATAAAATACTTAAAGATTGTCTAGAAAATATACTGTGTAAGGAGTAATCCTTTGTGGGAAGAAACCTAATTTAAAAATAAAGACATATTTGTTTACTTTCACAAGGCAATTATAATTGTTCATCTATTTTATAAGAGCATTTAAATAATAGCTTAGTGCAGTTACAGGGATAATTATAACAGTTAGCTTTATTTCCATTATTTCAACCTTCAAACAGAAACAAGTTTAAAAAAAAGTTGGAACACAAGTGAAGATACAAAAGGCTTTAGAAAGGAGGGGACGCAGTAGCAGACAGATATTTTATTAATGTATTAATTTATATAAAAATTGTCAATGGATTCAAATAGGATAAAACTAATATTTTTAGAAAAGATCTATTGTCAATTTAAAAAGAAAAGCTTGAATGCTAGAGCCATTAAGTAAGGACTAAACTGTTGCTATTCAAGAACATGTCTAGGAGCGCTGGTTTTCAGATGGGCCCCTCTTTCAAGGCAGACTGTCTAGCTTGTGAAAACATTTTTCCAGGCATCACAATAATAATAAACAAGGAAAGCCATGCAAATCATCTTCTACGGTCTTTATTGACTTCACAAAAAAGTGGGAAAAAGCTTTAAAAAATAAAACTAGAGCCATGTGACATTTTAATGCTGATATATTGACTAACATTTTTAAATCTAAAGCACTTTTCTCAAGTTAGTGTAACACTAAATATAAGAGCAAGAGTATTTTACCATTGGAAAATGCTACCAATATAAGTTCTTTTTTAGCAGATTAATGATGACAAATACTATCTCGGTGCATCAAATGTTTGATACAACTATAACTCTAAATTCTCATCAAACTACAAGAACAGGGAATTTTTTAAAAATAGATTTTTATTGATTTCAGAGAGGAAGGAATAGGGAGAAAAAGATAGAAACATTAATGATGAGAGAGAATCAGTGACGAGCTTCCTCCTGTACGCCCCACACTGGGGATGGAGCCTGAAACCCAGGCATGTGCCCTGACCTGGAATCTAACCGGTGACCTCTCCATGCCTGGGAGTAGTCCAACCAACTGAGCCAGACCAGCCAGGGTACCGTTTCACTTTTCAGTCCTCTATTACTGATCCAAAATACCAGGGTGTCTCACAACACAGCTGAGAGGATTCTGTCTTAGATATTTTTAGAATTAATTGTTTTAAGAACTGGGAAGAACAATGTATTTTTAGCTCTGCCTTCAGAGTATTTGTTTAATTCAATTAAGCTTCACTGTTTTAATGATGCATTGGTGTCTTTCATGTTTGTTGAGCACGGTTTCTAACCACACCTATGTATTGACTCTTTCATCCATGTGGTAACGAGTGAGATATAATTGCAACTTGCTGGCAACAAACAAATTGTGTGATTGATGTTTTTGATAAAAAGGATAAACCGTGTTAAGCTTTTAAATCTGTTAAGCTCACAGTTCTGAAAGAACAGCAGGCACTGTATGGCTCCGAGCGGAGTTTATTAAAGATAAGTGAGGAAAGTTTGTTCTCTGTGCACACTCAGACGCTTTACTGTCACATCATGGAAAAGGGGAAGGAGATCAATTTGTTTTGATGGCACATCACGGGTTCAATCTGCCACCTTAGATGTTTATGTGTCAAGGCTGAGTCAATGTCAGGGCCCGGAAGCCGGTTCTTGTGCTTTAGGCGTTTTCCAGCCACAAATCACAAGTAAACAATTTGTTGGCAAAGAAAATACTTTTATATATGATCCTAATGTTTCTTTGAAACTGGAAAATCATCTGCAGAGGGCGGCACTTCGCCTGCTGAACGTCATCATGGCACATGTTTGGTTCTTTGTTGCTGGTTTCTAAAACCCTCACCAGCTTCTTGGAAGTCATCGTAATGATTTTTCTACTTTGAGGATCTTTGATCTTCCAGGAATTTTCAGTGAGTATTCCTAACCTCATAACTAGATAATGCCGTATTTTCTGGAGTATAAAACGACTGGGCGTATAGAAGATTATCCTGGGTTAAAAAGTCGTCTTATACGCCAGAAAATATGGCAGTTACTTTTCAGTGAGTTTATTTCAGATGAGATGTCGTATTATCAGATATTCCACTGCCTGCAGAGATCTAAGTGAGAATAGGACAAAATATAAGCATGAACGTGCGCCGTAAGCCGGTAAAAGTCAAACATTGTACCATTTTCACGTCACTGCCTTTAGCCTCTCCATTATTCTCAGGTCTGTGGAGCTTCACAACCTGTTACACTAACATGTATCCAGGGAACTTATTAGAAACACATTTATTTAAAAAAATGCAAAATAATTTTATATGCAGAACTGACATTAATTCATCCTTTCACACATTTGAGAATCTGTGATATTGTCACAGGTATTGTATTTTGTCATATTAAAAAATATAAAGGATGTAATTTCTGGCCTTTAAGACTAAATGCTTTTTAGGAAAATAATGTTTTATACTACAGAAACAATGAGAAGAAATTAAATATAACAAAATAAAAATTAAGTGGCATAAAGCAATAAATGCAATATGAATTTAGTGAGAGTCAAATTGTTGGAGGAGAATCATGGAGAACTGCATCTTAAACTCATTTTGTAGTCAATGTAAGGTCAAGATTAGCCAAAAGTGGGTGTTCAGAAGGATCCTAGATGTAGAAATGGTATGGAAAATATTCACTCCCCCAAAATAAATCCTGAATTAGAACAGTACTAAGAAAATTAAGACACAGGTTACAGAGATTAACAAAAATATATAAAACAAACATTAAAAATGAAAAAAAAAGTAATAGAAGAACTAAGACAGCTATAGAAAAGTTGTGTCTACATCTGTGTGTTGGGGGGAGTATGTTGGAGGATGATTGTGAAGAAATCTAAAAGCTGTTGTTATGGATTAAGTTAGACTACGTGTAGAGAGGGAAGGGTGAAGGCCAGGCCAAAGAAAATACAGGTATAAGTTAAGAGGTCATGGTTTATGGAAGGGTGAACAAACTTAATTCTCTTGATCTGGATGGATGGCTTGACAGTGTCTTAAAAAGTTGGATTCAAGGGGAAAGAAACTCCATTTAAGGTAAATCATATGGTGTAATTCAGATGAGAGAGCTTCTTAAACGTAATAGGACAACAGGGAAGTTCAAATAAACTCAGGCAAATCCTATTGTTTATACAATCCAGTTTATCAGCCCAGCCTTCCTGCACGTACTCAAGAATGATTTTTGGAAATAATTTGTCAGAACTATAAACTGGTGACCAGTTAAGATCATTCATTCAGTGAGTGTTTCTCTGTTTTGCTTTTTTTTTTTTTTTTTTAACCTTCCTGTTTTATTTCTCAGTGTGATTATTCAAGGTTTGTGTTGTTTTTTTAGGGCATTCAGTCCTGGAGGCAACAATTTAGCTAAATTATTTTGCTTTCTGTTGTTGAAATTACCTCTTTTTCAGTAATGATGCTTTTCTGAGATGTGAAACACCCAGATGCTACAATGATGAACATCGTTTAACTACCTGAATAAACAAACTTATCCGAGGGCTATCAATTTTTCTTTTTGAAGCTTCCCAAGAGATTTCTTAATGCATCGCCCTTTGTTAAAAACTTCATCATGTTCCCATTAATTGTGTCCCCTTCTAGGCTGAGAAGTTACGCTAACTTACTGTTTCTGCAGTTAGGAAAGGAAGCATGGAACATGTTTCTGCAACTTTCTTTTCTAGAGGCCGGGAGAAAGCCTGACGTAGCTGCCCTGTCCTAGGTGTGTTTGGTCGGCTACGACAGTCTCAACCATCAGCTCAAGTTACTTTGACACCCAGCTCAATGGTGAGCAGATGGTAGGCCTTCAACAATATTGTGGGGTGTTGTTTTTTGTTGTTTTTTTTTAGCCTGTTTCTTTGATTTGTGAATCTTCCAGAACAGCGGTCGGCAAACCGCGGCTCGTGAGCCACATGCGGCTCTTTGGCCCCGTGAGTTTTTAGCAAAGGCCAGCTTAGGAGTACTCTAATTAAGTTAATAACAATGTACCTACCTATATAGTTTAAGTTTAAAAAATTTGGCTCTCAAAAGAAATTTCAATCGCTGTACTGTTGATATTTGGCTCTGTTGACTAATGAGTTTGCCGACCACTGTTCTAGAACATTAAAAGTCCTCTCTAGAAACTAGTTCTCCTCTCCTTATGTCTTAGATCCTTGTCTTAACCATATTTCCAGCTTCTGTGAACATTATGCTTTAACATCTATGCTGCATTCATACACCAAATGGTCCTTGTTCCAGACAACCTGACGGTGGGCCTGTAGCACCTTGTTTTGGGCTCCTGCCTCCTTCCACCTCCCCCTCCGAGAGGACTCCTTCTCCTGGGAACATGCTTTTCACGTACAAACCCACCAATCCAGAGCCTGTGCTCTCAGCCATCTCCCCCAGCAGGCTTCACTCTGAGCCACTCGTCACCTGTCCTCATCACCACAGAGCCAGGTTCCAAACAACAAGGGCAGCCCCTATGTCCCAGATCCACAGACATCACTCCAACAAGCCAATCCTAAACCTACCGACTCCGTCTTCCCTCTCCCCTCTCCTGGAAACCATGAGAAAGTCTCTTGCTGACATTTCTCCCTTCCTGCTATTTCATGACAGACACTCTCTGCTTCCCCACCCCCACCCCCACCTAGAGAGTGTCCTCTCCTTTTGGGAATTGTGAGAAACTGCCTTGTTAGCAGCAATTATCTCCTGAGCTATTGACCTTACTATACCTCAGATGTGTTATGAACACTCTATATTTTAAAACAGTCCCAGGCTTTGTGTGTGTGTGTGTGTGTGCACTTTACTCCCTTGTAACTTCTCAGTATCATCTAAATCCTCCCATAATAGCATATCTCTCTGTCTGCACCTTGGCCCTTGACCATATTTCCTTATTTATCCTGGGCCCATGGATTTGAGATATTGCTGAGTTGTCCCAGAAAATCCTGGTCTTCTCATTGAATCTGATATCTAGTTGCCTATGGAATATAGCCTTTGGATGCTCTATAAACAACTCAGAATAAATATATCCTTATTTTAATTCAAATCCCACTGAAACTTCTCCTCTGTCCAGTATTTCCTATCTCTCAGATCATGGTCCTTCCACATGAACCAGAACAGCAAGAGCCAGAATAGGTTCACTCTACCAATTTGCCATTATCCAACTTTGAATCCTGTTATATTTGTGTAAATAATATCAATGGACTTCCAACTATGTAGTTGTTTTGCCCTTGTCATCGATTATTCTTCACAATATCCCTTGTGGAAATTTGAATATGAATATCACCCTCAAGATAAAGCTCAAAGTTGATAACTTGACATTTCGGGCCCTTCATGGTCTGATTATTACCCACTTCTCAGCCTCGCTGGCCATAATTCCCTGTCTTTATTTGCCTTCACTGGCAATATCGAATTGTTTATGACTTTCTACTAAAGTGACAGAGTTTGTGCTTCATGTCTTTGTGATTTTCTTCCATCTGCCTCCTACCTTCTCTTAATTGTACCCTTAGCTATATCCTACTTATTCTTTAAAACTCAATTCAGCTAGCATCTTAAGACCTTCCTTGAACTTCCATGATCTAATGCTGTTCTTTATGCTTTTATAATTACTTTGCCTTTGCAATGCTCTGTGCAATTTACACGTTGTCTTGAATATATTTCTTAAAGATTCTCACCTGTATAACACATGCGTTACTAAAGAAATATACCTTAACTTTGCATTCTAGGGCCTGTCACAGAGCCTAGAATCCTATAATTGTGTAGTCAACATCGCTTCAGGCAAACTATGGTCAGCTAGCTGAATATGCCTGGGAAAGGGCCATTAGATTTTGCCCCTCAATTCCCTGATTTTTTGGTACAAAACAGATCAATCAGCATGAGGAGATTTAGTAGAAAATACCCCAAATAGCACTCATCCTGAATGGCCTATCAAATCCACAAAGTCAAAAGTTAATTCGCTGTGCATTTAGAATTGAGGTGCAAATAATGGGTAAAGGTCAATATTGATAAAGCTACTGACGACAAAATAGTTTCTAACTTGCCTTTTGCTCTTACGCTCACCGTAAGCTTCCCTCGCTTCTGCACTTTTTTAAAGCTAAGTCTTTGTTCCTGACTCCTTTGCCTTTAGCATGTGTTGGTCTTTAGAACTGGCTTACAGACGAGTCTGCTTTCTGGTAAATGGTCATTGCATTTGGAATGAACCTTACATCTGACATTTATCTCCATTTATCTCTTCCAATTTGTCTCTTTCTTGCTTTTGGGACCCCGCAGTTTATTGACCCAGTCACCAGAAGGGCCTGAGCCCTCCTCCAGATCCATAGACATCAGTAGCAGGCATTGTGGTCTCAAACATCAGTTCATTAAATGAATGCATATAAAACCCGGCCATTATAGCACTGGGTAGACAGTAAACTAAATCAGGCTCCATATACTTGTGTGGGTTGCATTTTGCCTTAAACCTATGCCTTATCAAATAATTGACACAGCCACGTTAATTGCATAAAGGGATGGTCTTTCTCATCTGTATCCACAAGGCAATATAGTTTTGGGTGGTGTTTTTGGAAAGAGAAACAAAGGACGGTGATTATTGTTAGTTCCTAATACTACGTCGCTATTTCCAGAACCTATTGAAAAAGAGAGAGAGGGGTAGAAAGAGAGTATCATTTGTCCAAAAGCAAGCAGGTAGCCCCTGCTCCCGCTGTTCTTGCATGTGCTGGATCGTTTGTTTGTAAAATACATTTTATATGTAAATTATTGCTGATTCTTTGATCATATGTTAAAAGTTTTAATTATAATAAAATACACATAACATGAAATATATCATCATAACCACATTTAAGTATACAATTCATTGGCATTAGATATATTCACATTATTTTGATATGATCACCGCCATGCATCTTTTCATGTTTGCAAAACTTTCAAACAATAGCTCCTCATTTTTTAGCAACTACTATTGTACTTTCTGTCTTTATTAATTTAACTACTCTATATACCTTATATAAGTGGATTCATATGGTGTTTGTCATTTGTAACTGACGTATTTCACTTCCCATAATGTCCCCAAGGTTCATCCATGTTGCAACATATATCAGAATATTCTTACTTTCTAAGGCTGAATAATATTGAATTGTATGTATATACCACATTTTCCTTATCCATCCATCTGTTGATGAATCCTTGGGTTGCTTCCATCTTTTGTCTAATGCTGCTATTAACATTTTTTATGTATACAGTATAAATTCTGTGCTTACGTAAAGAGTTTTACATGTTGTTAGATTTTAAACGATAGTTTAGTAAAATCAACCTCATCACAAATGAAAATGATTACAAGGTACTTTTGCTTATTAATTTTGAGTTTTATACAACTTAAGGAATACCAGAATGAATGAAAACTGGAATTGGAAGTAGAGAATTATGACAGGTAAAAAAGCAAAGGCAATATCCTTGAAGTATGCTAAGGAGCAGCAAGAAATCCAGTGTCAATGGGATAACATGAGGCAAGGGAAGAAGGATAAGAAGTGGGGCACAAGGATGGACATATGGGGAGTTAGGCCATATTGTGGGTTTCATTTTAAGTGGGATAGTCATCCACTGGAAGGTTTTGGACAGAGCACTGACACACTTGGTTCATATGTGTTTTAAAGATATATCTGGTTGCTCTGAGGAGAATAGACTGGAAAGGGTATGGGGGTTGGGGGAGGAAGACAAAGTTATGGCAGGAAGAAAACGATACATTCTATTTCATCACATACCGACAGTGATGTAGCTGTTGAGGGCTTAAGATTTAGAATATAGCATTTTAGAAAGGCAGCTGAGAGCTCTTTGCTGAATTAGAGTATCTTACCTAATAATAGACAAACATGTAAATTGACCATACTTCCGCTATGCCCACAGCCAATCAGGAGTGAGTATGCAAATTAACCAAAGATGGAGGGTTAATTTGCATATGCAGGCGCAGAGCGGCCAGGAGTGGCGGGACCCCTGCTATGAGGGGGAGGCAGGGTGGCGGAGGGAGCTACAGGAGTGGTGCTCCAGCTGGGAGCGAGGACTTGCAGGCTCCCGGGCGGCTGGGAGCGAAGCCAGCGGAAGGGAGGCCTATTCTTGCACGAATATCGTGCAGCGGGCCTCTAGTGAAATATAAAGAAGAATCAAAGATGATACTAAAGCTTTTCCTAAAGCTTTAGTCCTGAGCATCTGGATGAATGGTATCACCTGTACAGACCTATGAGGGACAGTGACGCGTGTGGATTTGTGCAGAGTTTTATATTGGACACGTTAAGTGTGCGATGTATGTTATGAGTTCAGAGGACAAACTCCGGCTGGAGTCATACATCTGGGAGTCATCAGTGTAATCATTTATTAAGGATAAAACTGACTGTGGTGAAGGAAATGAATAAAGATAGAAAATAACATCAAGGCCCAAGTAGCCCTGGGCTTTGGGTCACTCCAGATGGTGAAAAGATCTCAGAAAAGAGCATGAAAGATGGCCAGTGGGGTTGATGGATAAACAGAAGAATGATGTGCTTAGGGTTGGCAAGAGAGGTTTCCATGACCGAGAGGGATCCAAAGGACTGAAAGTGATACTGACTTTGAGAAGGACATTGGGAGTGACACATATATTTAGAAACATAAAAATCCTAGGATCCTTGATGGGAATAGATTGTGGCTGAGTCAGACGAAAGAAGATGAATTCTAATGGAGGGGGTTCAAGAAAAATGGGACCTGGAAGTAGAGAACTATGCTTTCAAGTTTTGCTGAAAGTAGCTGAGGGGCTTGTGGCCATAGTTTGTTTTGGTTTTATTTCATGAGATAAATTTTAGAACATTTATATCCAGATGGCATTTTGTCCGTTAGAGAAGAAAATACTGACGATGTAAGGGAAAGAAGGTATAGTTGTGGGAGCAAAGTCTAGTAATGGCAGAAAAGGGATAGAATACAGCATAAAAATGGGGAGGATAACCTTAAATAGAAACAGGAATATTGATTTTTATTGAGAACATATATAAATTCTTTTTCCATTGCTTCTGTTTGTTCTATAAAGTAAGAAGCAATTACATCAGCTGAGATTGAGCAGAGTAAGAGGTTATGGGGATTTAAAAAGTGTTCTGCCCTGCTGGCGGAGCTCAGAGGTTGAGCATCGACCTATGAACCAGGAGGTCACGGTTCAATTCAGGGTCATGGATTGTGCCAGGATTCTCTCTCATCATTGATGTTTCTATCTCTCTCTCCCTCTCCCTTGCTTTCTGAAATCAATAAGGATATATTTTTAAATAAAGTACTGTAATTTTTTCTCTATTGATTAAGGTATTACACACATGCCCTTATCCTCCCATTGCCCTCCAACCCCGAGCTCATGTCCTTACCCCATAGTGTCTGTGTCCATTGGTTAGGCTTATATGCATGCATACAAGTCCTTCGGTTGATCTCTCCCCCTTCTCTCCACCCTCCCCTGCCTTCCCTCTGAAGTTTGACGGTCTCATTGATGCTTCTTTGTCTCTGGACCTGTTTTTGTTCATTAGTTTATGTTGTTCATTATATTCCACAAATGAGTGAGATCATGTGATATTTATCTTTCTCCAACTGGCGTATTTCGTTAGCATAATCCTCTCCAGGTCCATCCATGCTGTTGCAAATGGTAGGAGTTCCTTCCTTTGTACAGCAGTGGAGTATTCCATTGTGTATATGTACCACAGTTTTCTAATTCACTCATCTGCTGATGGGCACTTAGGCTGTTGCCAAATCTTAGCTATGGTGAATTGTGCTGCTGTGAACATAGGGGTGCATATATCCTTTCTGACTGGTGTTTCTAGCTTCTTGGGATATATTCCTAGAAGGGGTGTTACTGGGTCAAATGGGAGTTCCATTTTTAATTTTTTTGAGGAAACTCCATACTGTTCCCACAGTGGCTGCACCAGTCTGCATTCCCACCAGCAATGCAAGAGGGTTCCTTTTTCTCCGCATCCTCTCCAGCACTTGTCATTTGTTGATTTGTTGATAATAGCCATTCTGACAGGTGTGAAATGATACCTCATTGGCATTTTGATTTGCATCTCTCGGATGATTAGTGAATTTGAGCATGTTTTCATATGCTTCTTGGCCTTCCTTCTGTCTTCTTTCGAAAAGTATCTATTTAGGTCTGTTGCCCATTTTTTGATTGGGTTATCTTCCTTTTGTTAAGTTGTATGAGTTCCCTGTAAATGTTGGAGATTAGGCCCTTATCATATATAATATTGGCATATATGTTCTCCCATGCAATGGGCTTTCTTGTTGTTTTATTAATGATTTATTTTGCTGTGCAGAAGCTATTTTGATGTAGTCCCATTTGTTTAGTTTCTCTTTAGTTTCCATTGCCCTAGGAGCTGTATTAGTGAAGATATTGCTTCAGCATATGTCTGATATTTTGCTGCCTGTGGATGGTTTCCCGTCATATGTTTTAAGTCCTTTATCCATTTTGAGTTTGTTTTTGTGTATGGTGTAAGTTAGTGGTCTAGTTTCTTCCTTTTTTTTTTTTTGCATGTATCTGTCCAATTTTCCCAACACCATTTATTGAAGAGACTGTCTTGACCTCCATTGTATGCTCTTGCCTCCTTTGTCAAATATTAATTGAGCATAGTGGTTTGGGTCAATTTCTGGATTCTCTATTCTATTCCATTGGTCTATATGCATGTTCTTGTGCCAATACCAGGCAATTTTGAGAACAGTGGCTTTGTAATATAGCTTGATATCTGGTATTGAGATCCCTCCTACTTTGTTCTTTCTCAGGATTGCTGCAGCTATTCGGGGTCTTTTTTTTATTCCAGATGAATTTTTGGAAAGTTCATTCTAGATCTGGGGAACATGCCATTGGTAAAGTACTGTAATAAGGGAAATATATAGAGTTGCCAGTCATAAATATATATATATATATATATATACACACACACACACACACACACACACACTAGAGGCCCGGTGCACGAAATTCATGCACGGCAGGGAGCAGGGGGTAGCGGGGGGTGTTGTTCCTCAGCCCAGCCTGCAGTCTCTCCAATCTGGGACCCCTCAAGGGACCTTCATTTTTTCCTTCAAGAGTGTGGTGGAAAAACCCTAGATTACCTTCTTGGATTCTTATAACCCAAATTACCAAGAACACTGCAATTGGTGGCCTACAGGGAGCTTAGCCAATGAGTTGTCAGAAAAGGTATTTATTCTCAAACTGGTTTGGCTCAGTGGATAGACTGTGGGCCTGCAGACTGAAGGGTCCCAGGTTTGATTCCTGTTAAGGGCATGTACCTTGGTTGGAGGCATATCCTCAGTGGGGAGTGTACAGGAGGCAGCTAATGGATGTTTCTCTCTCATTGATATTTCTGACTGTCTATCCCTCTCCCCTCTTCTCTGTAAAAAAAAAAAAAAATCAAAAAAAATTTTTTTTAAAAGGTGTATCCTCTGCAGTTCTTGCAGCCCCTGGGTTGTGTCCACTGGGCTAGGGGCATGTCCCTGCCACCTGGTGGTGGCTGCCAGGGTCTCCGCACTCCCCAGATGCCAGAAGCCATCCCCCTGTGGAGGGCGCTAGGCTTGGGGCATGGACACAATCTGCCACTTGGTGCTGGAGCTTGGAAAGCCTCTGGGGCGGGGTGGGAACATCCCCGTCTCCAAATGCCCCAAGGCCAGCAGCCAGCCCCACCATGGGCCCCAGGCTCGAGGCTTGCAGGGACCCTGGGCAGCACGCAGCAGTGGCCACCAGGGTCTCGGCAAACCCAGGAGGCCAGCAGCAGCCCCTGGTCCTGGGCACCTGGCTGGGGGTGTGGCCCCAAACCTCCGCTTTGTGCAGGAGCCTTTGCAAGCGACTTGGGGAGGCCAGCAGCCAACCTTGACCATGGGCCTCAGGCTTGGGACTTGCAGGGACCCCGGGCAGCACACAGCAGTGGCCGCCAGGGTCTCGGCACACCCCAGAGGCCAGCAGCAGCACCCGGTCCTAGGCGCCTGGCTGGGGGCGTGGCCCTAAACCGCCGCTTTGTGCAGGAGCCTTTGCAAGCTGTTGGGGCGGGGCGGAACATCCCCACGTCTCTATAGCGACGCGGGGATGTTCCGCCAGCCAGGTTGCTTGGCGCCTACACCCATAGGCTCTGAGTGGCCAGGGGGCATTCTGGGACCCCTGCCGCTCAGGACCTAAGCACTTGTCTACAGGCTAGGAGCCACCTGGGTCCGGAGGATGTTTCCTGGACCCAGGCCACTCAGCGCCCGCATATGCAAATTAACCGCCATCTTGTTCACTCTGATTGGCTGTGGGCATAGCGGAGGTGTGGTCAATTTGCATGTTTCTCTATTATAAGGTAGGATATATATATATATATATATATATATATATATATATATATATATATATATATAGAGAGAGAGAGAGAGAGAGAGAGAGAGAGAGAGAGAGAGAGAGACACACACATACATATATTTACTATGATAACTTAATTTTCCAACAAAGGTAAATTTTACATAATCGTACCTAATAGTAGAGTAATATGCAAATTGACCGCACCTTCGATACGCCTAAGCCATGCCCACCTGCCAAGCCACGCCCACCAGCCAATCAGGAGCAAATATGCAAATAAACCCAACCAAGATGGCTACAGCCACTGAGAGTGGGAGGGAGAGTTAGGTTTCTGGTAACAAAAGAAGCCATCCTGTTGCTGGCCCAGGCCTCCACTCAAGGCTACAAAGTTTCAATTATAGAAGGTGAATTAACTCCAACAGAAATCGCAAGCAACAGGCTTGGCTTTGCTCCAGGCTACAAAGTTTCAATTGTAGAAGGTAAATAAATTCCAGATACCAGGGCCTCTGCTTGGGTCGCCAGGTGATGTATTATAGAACTGTACATTTGAAACCTATCCTATCTAATAAAAGAGTAATATGCAGATTGACCATCACTCAACACACAATATAGCTG